>JARVLF010000019.1:0-739418 GCA_030849465.1 Moesziomyces globuligerus | reverse complement strand
ACCCTAACCCTAACCCTAACCCTAACCCTAACCCTTAAAACCCCCCCTTAATCCCATCTTGTCAAATCGCTGTGGGGACGTCAGTTCCCTAACCCATTCGCATTGTACAACCTATCCCCTTGACCCTGCAAACTAACTGCTTGCTGCAACCCTAAGAACCACTAACCCTAAACAGCAATGCAGCACGTCAAGAACCCTGAACATGTCTTCTTTCTTGATGGTGTGCGTCAGCAGCTGCTGCACTCCTGCTTGTGCGGTGAACAGGTACCGTGGATCAAGGAAGCGGCTTGCCTTTGCCACTTGCTGCGCCTGCTGCATGGTGGCCGCTTGCACGGTGAGCTCCAGCCGGATGCCGCTGCCCACCTCTGGTGTTGTGCCAGAGACGCGCTCTTTCCACCTCTGCAGTGTGGCAATGCGGTCTTTCACCGTCTTCATGATCATCGGCTGACCTCCCTGCCCGGCACCTGCTGCTCCGGCTTTGAGCAGGTGCGTGAGTTTGGAATATGCCTTGAAATGGGAAATTCCATCTGCACGTTGAGTCCACCGCAGCTCCACACTGCCAAAACCACGGCCAATGCGCAGAGCGCTGGGATACTGCTTGTAGCCGCCCTTCTTTGTTTTGGGTGCAAGCAGCGTGACGTGGCCTGTGTCCACCGTGCAGCCAATGTCAAACACATTGAACGCCTGCATTGGATGCTCTGCTAGCGCAGCTGGATCCAGGAAGCGGTGGATGGGCACCTTGAAGCCGTACGCACCCATGCGTACACTCTGGCAGCCTATGTCCTGCAGCGCCTCCACCAGGATGCTGATCTCCACCCGCAGCTCTCCAAAGGTGAGCGTCTTGGGGTGTTCAGAGGGGACAAGGATGGCGTGTTGTGGCGGTCCCTGCAGCCGTGCTACAAGGGGGAGCTTGAACTGCGGTTCAAAGCGGAAGACCACCTTGAGCTCGGCAAAATAGACCCAATTGTCAAAGACGTGCATGTCCTTGAAATCAGGTGCATGGCTGATCAAGGACGCGTAGCAGCCAGCTGGAAAAATCTGAAGCATGCTGGCAGGAGAAATTGTCACTGCAAAGGAGTCCACATCTGTGTGGACAGGCACGTCCCAGTTGGAAATTGGTGCCATGGCTGGGATAGGCGGGAGTTCTGGAAGCTGCTCCCCTGTGTCCAGCACCAGCTGGGGTGCAGACGGTGCTTCTGCCTCCTCCTCAGCGGTGTCAAGAGCAGGCAGCAGTACCACAATACCGTCTGCTGGCATGTCTTGAACATCTTGCAGCTCTAGCGTATGCTGGGGACGTGCTTGTGTTGGTGCCGCAGGTCCTTCTTGGGGAAGGTACGGTAGCGTCTCTCCGTCTTCTTCTCCATCCAACTCCTGGTCAGAGTCCGTGTTGGTGTCAGGTCCATGTGGAGATAGGCTGGGCACGAGACCAGGAGACGCGTCAATTTCCAGGGAAATGTCCATCTCCAGTCCGTCTCCGTGTCCATCTTGCCCAGACTCTGGCTCTGGATCCACGTCTGGCTCCCGCTCAGAATCAGAGCCGTGTGTCTCCGCTGGAAAATCCAAGATTGGGCTCGGAGGCAGGCTGGGCACCAGACCAGAAGACGCGTCAATTTCCTGGAAATTCTCCTCCTCCACATCCGCCTCCGTGCCTGTTGCCTCTGGGGCCAGTGGTGAGCTGCGGGACGGTGATGCTGTGTGCACGGGTGCTGGGCTTGCACTTGGAGGCGGCAGCGGGGCCAGAGCCTGCGCCAGCGCTGATGCAGCTGCCACAATGACGGCTGCTGCGGTCTGCTCTGCCGGCGCTGATTCTGACTGTGCTGGAGCAAAATCTTCTGCTGCTGCAGCTGCTGCTGCTGTGGGCTGGGACCGTACACCCTGGCACTTACGGATGCCCTGGTGCTTGCGCAGTGCCGCAGCATTCACCACTACCTGGCCGCACTGGCATGCAACCAGCCCAACAGCAGCAGCAGCCTCCTGACTGACGTGTGCACCGCTGTGCGCCTTGCGCAAATGATTGGTGATGTTTGTTGCCGCATAGGAGAGACCGCAAACAGGGCAGGTTGTCCGTGACATATTGGCTGGCAGAGGGGAGTGGGTGATGTGATGGGCATTGACGGGTGCACATCTCTGCTACTTGCCCTTGACGGTCTCCCTTTTGTAGCTGACCGTCTCCCTGACTGTAGCTGACCGTCTCTCTGACTGTAGCGGACTGTCTCTCTGACTGTAGTGGACCGTCTCCATTTTTGAAGCAGACCGTCTTTATTTCTGAAGTGGACCATCTTGATTTTTGAAGCAGACCGTCTTGATTTTTGAAGCAGACTGTCTTCCTGTGAAATTCAACGCGTCAGATTTTTGAATTGGACCGTCTTCCATGAGGGCAGACCAGGGACCGCTGGATGCCAAGCGCGTCCAAAAGTTGGAAACCCACCGTCAAAAGGATCTGGAACCCTAAGTTTTTGTGTATGGCACTCCGTGTTGCCTTTCCTGTCTGCGTGGTCTTCTTGGCCAAATAAGCGTCAAGGAGGATCCTGCCCGCCTTGGAGCTAGCTTTTGCCTTCCGATGCACTTCCCAGGATGTTGGAGCTAGCCGTTGTACTATCACCTTGTGGTTGCTGCCGTCCATGAGTGTGAGATTGGGAACAGCACATCCGGGCTGCGGCTCTCCGATGACTTGAAGCTGGGTACCCTCGGTCCAGTGCTCCTTCTGCCAGCCAGGTATGGGATCCACGGTGATTGCAAGTTCCTCCTGCTTGCTTTGCTGGTATAGTTGCCGTTGAGCTGCTTCACGGACCTTCCTTGCCGTCTTCTTGCGGGCAATTGCTTCAGGTGTTTTTGCTGGCATGTTGACGGATGGAGATGAGGCGGGGGTCCCGTCTCCAAACTCAACTTTCCCAAGCCAAAGTGAAAATTTTGACGCGGTACCCCCTCCACCTGGAAAGAGCGCGCCCATCTGGGGGTATTGCCTCCAAATTCAACTTTCCCGAGCCAAAGTGAAAATTTTGACGCGGTACCCCCTCCACCTGGAAAGAGCGTGCCCATTGGGGGTACCGCCTCAAAATTCCAACTTCCCCTGCCAAAATGAAAATTTGGACACAGTACCCCCAGCTCTCATCCAGCTCACCCGGACCACTGTTCAGCTTGCACAAACACACGTGAACAAAATGATATTCTCCTACTGCCTAGAGTGTGTCAGCACCTCGTATCCATCACCCATAAGCTTGACAAGGCCCACATATGGCCCAACGCTGCCAACCGGAATGACCTGGCAGGACCACGCTCTGCGCAGAAGCATGAGGTGGGCAATGTGAGTGTTGAACGCACCTGCCACACCGTGCAGCAGCAAGACCTCCTCCTCTGTGCTGAGCTCTGCATCACGCACAGCCAGCTTGTTGATGCAGGCATGGACGGCAACCCTGCTCCGTGCACCAATGTGATGCTCCACTGCCAGAGTGTTGTCCCGCAGCCAGTCTGTTGCTGCCTCCTGGATCTCAATGGGACCTGGCCCACCGTGTTGATCTTCCAATGCAAAGGAGAGGCACTCCAGCATGGACTTGCGCATGCTGGCAAACTCATGCGTGCGGACAAGACCGCTGAGGTCCCTCCGCTGGCTGAGCTTGCGGACAGCTTGGTCTGCAGGTATGCTTGCAAACAGCAGCCGTGCTGGATCCACAATGAGCGTGCTGAGGTCAACGCCCAGTTGCCGGTTGAATGCCAGCGTGGCAATGTGCATGCGGAATTTCTGCGCGCCAAGGGTGGCTCGGCACTCAGTGCAGCAGATGCGGAACTGATGGGCACCTCCACAGAGGATGTACGTGCCCACGCGCCGGCAACCCTGGCACCGCAGGTGGATTTGAATGTGCCCAAACAAATTCTTGGTCCGCTTGGGCGTGCTGAACCGCTCCAGCTCTTGCGCCAGATCCACCGCAGCTTGGTTGGACACCCACCATGCGGTGGGACTGTCCAGCGCTGTGGGCCGTCTTCCCGGATGCCAACCCATTGCATTGTATAGGTCCACCACGGCTTGCCGCTGCAACCGTGTGGACTGCTTGCTGCTGTTGCCCTGGAAGAGCTGCTTCTGCTCTGCAACAGCAAGCAGCACGTCAAGATCCCTGAACATGTCTTCTTTCTTGATGGTGTGCGTCAGCAGCTGCTGCACTCCTGCTTGTGCGGTGAACAGGTACCGTGGATCAAGGAAGCGGCTTGCCTTTGCCACTTGCTGCGCCTGCTGCATGGTGGCCGCTTGCACGGTGAGCTCCAGCCGGATGCCGCTGCCCACCTCTGGTGCTGTGCCAGAGACGCGCTCTTTCCACCTCTGCAGTGTGGCAATGCGGTCTTTCACCGTCTTCATGATCATCGGCTGACCTCCCTGCCCAGCACCTGCTGCTCCAGCTTTGAGCAGGTGCGTGAGTTTGGAATATGCCTTGAAATGGGAAATTCCATCTGCACGGTGAGTCCACCGCAGCTCCACACTGCCAAAACCACGGCCAACACGCAGAGCGCTGGGATACTGCTTGTAGCCGCCCTTCTTTGTTTTGGGTGCAAGCAGCGTGACGTGGCCTGTGTCCACCGTGCAGCCAATGTCAAACACATTGAACACCTGCATTGGATGCTCTGCTAGCGCAGCTGGATCCAGGAAGCGGTGGATGGGCACCTTGAAGCCGTACGCACCCATGCGTACAGTCTGGCAGCCTATGTCCTGCAGCGCCTCCACCAGGATGCTGATCTCCACCCGCAGCTCTCCAAAGGTGAGCGTCTTGGCGTGTTCAGAGGGGACAAGGATGGCGTGTTGTGGTGGTCCCTGCAGCCGTGCTACAAGGGGGAGCTTGAACTGCGGTTCAAAGCGGAAGACCACCTTGAGCTCGGCAAAATAGACCCAATTGTCAAAGACGTGCATGTCCTTGAAATCAGGTGCATGGCTGATCAAGGACGCGTAGCAGCCAGCTGGAAAAATCTGAAGCATGCTGGCAGGAGAAATTGTCACTGCAAAGGAGTCCACATCTGTGTGGACAGGCACGTCCCAGTTGGAAATTGGTGCCATGGCTGGGATAGGCGGGAGTTCTGGAAGCTGCTCCCCTGTGTCCAGCACCAGCTGGGGTGCAGACGGTGCTTCTGCCTCCTCCTCAGCGGTGTCAAGAGCAGGCAGCAGTACCACAATACCGTCTGCTGGCATGTCTTGAACATCTTGCAGCTCTAGCGTATGCTGGGGACGTGCTTGTGTTGGTGCCGCAGGTCCTTCTTGGGGAAGGTACGGTAGCGTCTCTCCGTCTTCTTCTCCATCTGACTCCTGGTCAGAGTCCGTGTTGGTGTCAGGTCCATGTGGAGATAGGCTGGGCACGAGACCAGGAGACGCGTCAATTTCCAGGGAAATGTCCATCTCCAGTCTGTCTCTGTCTCCGTCTTGCCCAGACTCTGGCTCTGGATCCACGTCTGGCTCCCGCTCAGAATCAGAGACGTGTGTCTCCGCTGGAAAATCCAAGATTGGGCTTGGAGGCAGGCTGGGCACCAGACCAGAAGACGCGTCAATTTCCTGGAAATTCTCCTCCTCCACATCCGCCTCTGTGCCTGTTGCCTCCGGGGCCAGTGGTGAGCTGCGGGACGGTGATGCTGTGTGCACAGGTGCTGGGCTTGCACTTGGAGGCGGCAGTGGGGCCAGAGCCTGCGCCAGCGCTGATGCAGCTGCCACAATGGCTGCTGCTGCGGTCTGCTCTGCCGGCGCTGATTCTGACTGTGCTGGAGCAAAATGTTCTGCTGCTGCAGCTGCTGCTGCTGTGGGCTGGGACCGTACACCCTGGCACTTACGGATGCCCTGGTGCTTGCGCAGTGCCGCAGCATTCACCACTACCTGGCCGCACTGGCATGCAACCAGCCCAACAGCAGCAGCAGCCTCCTGACTGACGTGTGCACCGCTGTGCGCCTTGCGCAAATGATTGGTGATGTTTGTTGCCGCATAGGAGAGACCGCAAACAGGGCAGGTTGTCCGTGACATATTGGCTGGCGGAGGGGAGAGGGTGATGTGATGGGCATTGACGGGTGCACATCTCTGCTACTTGCCCTTGACAGTCTCCCTTTTGTAGCTGACCGTCTCTCTGACTGTAGCTGACCGTCTCTCTGACTGTAGCGGACTGTCTCTCTGACTGTAGTGGACCGTCTCCATTTTTGAAGCAGACCGTCTTTATTTCTGAAGTGGACCGTCTTGATTTTTGAAGCAGACCGTCTTGATTTTTGAAGCGGACTGTCTTCCTGTGAAATTCAACGCGTCAGATTTTTGAATTGGACCGTCTTCCATGAGGGCAGACCAGGGACTGCTGGATGCCGAGCGCGTCCAAAAGTTGGAAACCCACCGTCAAAAGGATCTGGAAGTCCGTCCACTGTAGGACCTGCTCGTCGTTTTCCGGGGTTGCTACGGTCCGTTCGTCGAGTGAGCCTCACTCGGCGAATTGCTGTGGGAATTCGTTGAGTGGCCTCCACTCGCCGGACCGCGACTTGGCGCGTTTGTAGCCCGGGCGTCGAATTTCGGCCTGCGCCCTCCACGCGTGCCTGCATCGACAATCCAGGCCCGTAACAATGGGCTTGCGCGGCGGGGGAGTTGCCGCAGGTGCGACCGATGGGGCCGGCGTCGTCGCAACTTGGGCGAGGTGCCGAATCTCCTGCGTCAGGCCCTGCAGGAGCACGGCGATGTCGGCCAGTGTCGGTTCCGTACGGGCGGTCGGAGCGGCTGCTCCGCCCTGTACGCTGGCTGCGCCGTCAGCAGTGGTAGGGGTGTCGGTGGGGACGCCGCTGCCGGCTGCGGCCTCGCCGTGGGCGACGGGGTCGTTGCGGGCGGTAGCGTCCTCGTCGGGGCTGTTGTTGTTCCTGGTTCGAACCATTGTCACTCGCAACGTCTACCCAGATGGGGAGGTCGCATGTAATGTTAGAACCGTAGGGTCTGGGTACCGCAGGGCGGCTACGGTCGGTTGGGGTCGGCCGGGGAGGAGAGGCTGAGAGTGACGGAGTCGGTAGGCTGCGCGACAGTGTGTCGCGGTGGTCGGGGCACGGCACTGCTATTGCTATATAGCGACAGAAGTAATACATGCAACGGGGTCCGTAGACAACCCCCGTCGGGCGAGCGTGAGAAGAAGTCTGTCGGTCGCGCCTGGTCGCGCCGCCGGGAGCGTTGCGCTCTCGGCCGGAAGGGCGCGACCACGCACTGCGGGTCGGGCGGGGCCGGGGCCCTGACACAGTGCCGAGTCGGCCCTGGGGGAGGCCGAGCGGCGAGGGGATGCCGGCCCAACGGAGGCCGAGGAAGCGGATGGCCCAGCCGGGGAGTCAGCAGGGCGAGGAAGAGGCAGGGAGGCGGAGGCCGCGTGAGCAGCAGCAGCATGGGCGCGGGTCACGCGCGGGGAGGAGCGCACGTTGGGGGGCGCCATGGTTAAGATGGGGATGATGGAGGGAAAGACACGGGCACGGCCTCGACGGAGCCCGGCTCTTACGAGGGGGGTAGTGTTACAGGCCTGGATCAGACCCTGATCGACGCAGGCACGTGTGGAGGGCGCAGGCAAAAATCCGTAGCAGGGGCTACGAGCGCGCCAAGTTGCGGTCCGGCGAGTGGAGGCCACTTGACAAATGCCGTCAATAATTCGCCGAGGGAGGCCCACTCGACGGACGGCCTGCGGCGACCCCGGAAAACAACGAGCGGGTCATACGATGGACGGACCCGGCTCAGAGACAAAGGGGAGGAGGAGAGGGGTGCTTGTTGGCCCAGGGGGCAACGAGCGTAACGTGCAAAGGGGAGTCATGCACAGGAGGAGGCCTGAGCTTGAGGGGGTGGGCGAAACCTCCTGGCATCAATGAGATGCTTGCAGGGGCCGTTCGAGACGGCGCCTTGCCACACGCGGGCCCTCCTGGTGAGGGCAAGTACTTATAGCTTCAGCTCATTGAGTGCAATGGGGCTGCGCCCCATCCACTCTACTTTACTTTACATCACCAGTCGTTATCCGTTGTCAGTATCACTGTCTTTCAACCAGTTCGTCTCACAGTAGCAATCGCAGAGCGTTGCTACTACTTGCGTGTGTGTTGTATCACCGCTTCAGACGCCGTCGACACCTCTATTGACGCTACAGCACCTGCACCATAGGCAGTACCTCCACTGCGGCCCTGGAACCTCAACCAGTGCCTGACAACTGTCCGCGCATTACGAGGACTTGTGCGTAGACAGGGGTCCTCCCAAGACGCCTCAAGGTGTCTGTAAAGATCAAGTCGTGCCGCGCTACCTCTGAACGGGGTGCTCACAGGGGTCAGCCGTTATCCGCTGAGTCGTGTCAACTTGCCGAATAAATTAAGACATTCGTCGAGTCCGCACTACTCGCCAAATAGGGATTCTGGGCATGCGACCCCTGACACTAGTCTCTGCGTTTTCAAGAACATCGCCGGGCAGCTTGTTGAGATCGATGGCGATCCGTTCTGCCAGATGTGTTTGCGGAGCTGCAAGGCAGACGCAAATAAGAAGAACGCACACGAGAATGAGTAGCCTTGCGTTCATCGTCCGATTGGGGATCAGCATGGTGCTTCTGAGACGTGTGGGCCTGCCAAGGATGTGTAGTGGAGAGGAAAGAGAAGCTGCGCATGCAAGTTCCGAGTGCTGTCAAGGTCGTGCTTGCTTTCCATTGAAGCCTACTCTTGCGAGTTCCAAATGTGCTGGAAGACCAGATCACATGACGACATCGATGCAGCGGTTGATCCACTGGAATCTCCCGTGATGAAAGTCATCGATATGAGATCTGCAGTGGCGTGTGACCAAATTGATGATGCAGTCGTTCAGGGGGTGGAACGTGGGAACATTTGCGTCTAGAGTTTACCTCGGTGGCTGATGCAAATGAGAGACATGGTTGACCGTGACCCGCGGCTCATGAGACGTTCTCAACGAGCGATGGCATGAGCATTCTGCACACACCGTTTAGCATCGTCAAGCAAGGCCGTCGTTATTTACATCCACATCATGAGACGGCACGTATGTACAAGTCTAGCATAAGAGTCCGAGAGTAGCTTTCTAGGCGTAGTTGGGACCCGGACCGTACGCGTACTGCTTCTGCGACATCTGCAACGCAAGATCGTCTTGCTCGCGCTTGACAAATGCGATCGTGACAAAAGTCAAGACTGCAAGTACTTCGGGAATGTAGTCGAGAGCAAGCTTGAGCCAGAGGTTGACGCCGAGGAACGGAGTCTGATACGTGTGCCAGGTAGCATAGCTGCAACGGATGGCCATGAAGACGAGAGCGAGAAAGACGCGACCGAGGACCTGCTTGTCGCTGCCCCTGGCCTTGGGGAAGAGGGTCACCGTGTATCCAAAGAGGACGAGAGTGATACCACAGTAGATGAAATCACCAATGTGGGCATCTTTGTCGAGCTTTGCACCGCTGCCAGTACCATTGAAGACGTCGCCACTCTTGGAGTAGCCAGTAATGAGAAGGATAAGGGCACCGACGTTGACGAGATGCAGAATGCGCAGCATCCAGGGCCTCTTGTAGTCCTTTGCGGTGGCATCACCAAGACCGTTGGATTTGGCATGTACAATGGCAAGGAAGGAAAGTGTGCTGGTGACGAGGAACGAGTAGCCGATGCCATGAAGAATGTAGCCCCACTTGACCATGCTAAGATCGTTGTAGTGCTTGTAGTATTGCTCGGTCAACATGATGTTGGATGCCAGACGCACTGTTGGGGGTGAGATGGGAGCACACGAATGAGTTGAGTCAGCAACTGTTGGGGACCGTCTGTGAGAAAGCCGCCAGGGTCACTTACCTCCTGAGAAGAGAACGAGAGAGAAGAATCCAGCCGCCTTTGAGAAGCCATTGCGAACACCGCAGATGAGCGTCAAGATGAAGGTGATGACATAGACGCCAATAAAGACCTCGTCGACGAGAACAGCGTCTGGAACCATCGTGATTGAGCAGAGATGGCGTTGGAGAAATCACGACTGTTCGATGGAATGAGATGCTTGCTCGACGTGAGTGGAGTCGGGATGGATAGTCAATCGGATAGTGGCACCTTTTATGACGGAATGGGCGTCTTGCTACTGGCTCCGACTTGAGCATCTTGACATCCGGACTTCATGCACAACCGACATGACGCACCTACTTCCAAGAGATAGGGTCGACAAGACTTGTCGGGATTCGGGCGCAGATCAACTCCAAGTTCGGCCGTCGGACTCGGTTAAGGATGGCTCACAGCCTCTTGGATGCTTGAACCACTGGAGTCATGAATGACGGCCACTAGTCTGTGAATTATGCCGGCGTTCCAAGCCGTCGGACGTACCATTGTACAGTGGTGTCGAATCATTGAGCTGCACAGCCATGATGCAGGGCTGAAGGCATTGGAAAGGCATTGATAGGAAGGGCGGCTGCGCTAAGCATCACTTGGTCCGGTAGATGGCCAGTCAACGGTGGACGAAAACGCATGCATGAAGGAAGCGTCAAGGCCGCGTGCATGAAAAGAAGCCAAAGATGAGAAGAGGTAAAGGCGACGGTATGCTGTAGGCCTGTGGGTGGGACATGGCAAAGCCGTGCTCAATCGATAGCGGATAGGAGGGTTGTTGTGGTTGGAAGAGGTGAGAGTGGTGCGGTATGCGCATTCGTCTGTGGTGTGGGGGTTAGGGTAAAGGCGACGGTATGCTGTAGGCCTGTGGGTGGGACATGGCAAAGCCGTGCTCAATCGATAGCGGATAGGAGGGTTGTTGTGGTTGGAAGAGGTGAGAGTGGTGCGGTATGCGCATTCGTCTGTGGTGTGGGGGTTAGGGTAAAGGCGACGGTATGCTGTAGGCCTGTGGGTGGGACATGGCAAAGCCGTGCTCAATCGATAGCGGATAGGAGGGTTGTTGTGGTTGGAAGAGGTGAGAGTGGTGCGGTATGCGCATTCGTCTGTGGTGTGTTTGGGCCAAGGCTGTTAACCGAGCAGAAAGCATTTCGGCACCTTGTTCGGCACTCAATTCGGTACCAAATTCGGCAGCTTATTCGGCATCACTGCACTAGCGCGAGTTGAATGCGTCGTGAAATCGATTGATACGAACACACGGCAGATCAAGTTCAGTCATGACTCGGCTCTGTGGTTCTGGTCGAGCTTGGCGCACGGTACGTACGTATCAAAATGGATCGGACAACGCCAAGCACAGCATGTTGGTATGGTGCAGTGTTCGGCACAATGTCGGAAGGGGTCCCGTCGGGTGAGCAAGTGGTATCAATTCAGATTCCGCTTCCATGACGCCATGTCTCGGCGCCCTGTCATTCGGAGTCTTTGTTCTTTGAGCAAGGGTCCCTTCTCTATCTGGTCGACTCCATGATTCTGTGCATCGTGTGGTACAGGGCTCACAGTCCAGTACCTGGAACAAAGTTCGCGCTAAGGTTCTCGAGGAACAGTCCCTTGTCTCATCCGACATGTCTGTACCATGACAAACCTCGTGGCATTTGAGCTCAGTTTGCCCTAAGAGCAAAGAACTTGACAACAGTCTGTCGGAGATGAAAAGTCATGACCGAATCGATGCTATTGGTGGGTATCATGTCGATCTGAGATCCCAAAGAACGCATTGCATGGAAGCACAGAACACTCTGCGGTGTTAAAAGCTTAGTCTTCATGAAAGGAGGAAGTTGCTGACTGACAGCGTGCCAACAGAGACTGTAGTGCACAAGTGCATCGATGGTATCCTCTATGTCATTCGGATCTTGGTGATTACAGGTGCATGAACGAGACCAAAGTTACTGCTGGTAAGGCGCTACGATGAGGTAGAACTGAGGCTTCTTCTTGTTCTTCTTCTTTTCCTCCTTTCTCTTCTTCTCCTCCTTCTTTTCCTTCTTCTTGCGCTCCTCGCGTAGCTTCTTCTTCTCCTTGTGAGACAGCTTGTGATGAGATTCATCGTCACTGCTGTCATCGTCCGAGCCGTCATGGCTGTGTTGATCCAGATCGACAGGCTGAGGGTGATTGGCTCCCGGAAGAGGCTCGCCGGGTGCCAGACCAGTGATTCGTCCGTCGGTGTTGTCCCGAACGTAGACATCAAGACCACGACGAAGGAAGAAGTTCTGCTCCCACATCTCGATTGTCTCTGCAATGACGGGCTCTTTGCCGCGCTTCATACGTTTCTGAAGGGCCTTGGTGACAAAATAGCCTGTGGCGCCAAGATGAGCCGTGACTGGAGCGAACTGGGAGATGACCTGCTGAGCACCCGTCATCCTACCTGCTACTTGAATGTCTTCGAGAAATCGAGACCAATCGGCAGCCGACACATCGTGATCAGCGAGGATGCGTCCAGGGTAGAGAGGCTTGAAACCATCAGCCAGTTGCTCTCCAGCTGCAGGAAGCGAGAAAGGCTGGAAAGGAGCATAGTTCCAGCCTTGCTGAGGAGGTCGACCGAAGCTTGGAGCAGGGTGACTCCAGACATCACCAGGTGATCGTGCAAATCGCTGCTTGACGCGAAGCATGAGCTTTTGCGAGGGGAATCCGGTCAGTTCCAAGTCAGGTGGCGAAGCGCGCCAGTCTTTGGAGTGAGCAAAGGGGCTGCCATACTCGGCGAGTGCCCAGCCTTGAGGATCAGTTGCCTTGTCGACCTGGTTGGGTTGGCCTCCTGGCTGCTGCTGCTGCTGCTGCCATGACGGCTGAGGTGACTGCTGCTGCTGCGGCACCCGCTGCTGGGGCGACTGCTGCTGCGGTAGCTGTTGCTGAGGCGCCTGCTGCTGTGGTGTTTGATAAGAGTTCTGAGTGGGGTAGTAGCCCGCGCCATTTGCTTGAGGAGGGTACTGCGATTGCTGCTGTTGAGGGAACTGCTGCTGCGCAAACTGTTGCTGTGGGAACTGTTGCTGAGCGAATTGCGGCTGATAGCCTTGCTGGGGCTGGAAGGATGGGTTGCCGTTGTAGCCTGCATAGGGAGGATACTGCTGTTGCTGCGGGTTAAACGGAGGCTGGCCTGGGTATCCACCAGAATTGGCTTGAGGGTAGCCTGCGCCTTGCTGCATCTTGTATGCTAGATCTCTGAGCTAGGGTGGTGTGCTTGACGTTGGTGTCTTGACGAGATGGACTCGAGTTGGAGGTATGAAGGAAGGAATGGAAGTGAGAGCGAGGGAGGTGCATGAAGCAGCGAAGAGATGGTATATATTCGAGCTTGCTGGTGGCTGGACGGCACCTCAGTCGAGTAAGTACATCTCGTAAAAGGTTGAGGTATGCGCCACGGCATGATTGTAGAGGGAACGGAATCGGATTCTGTCACCTGCAGAGAAAACGGGTGGAGTTGGGAGAATTGGCTTGACAGACACCCGCCGGTACCATAGCAGGGAGGGGGTTCTGCAGTGGCACTGCACCGTCAGACTGGTTCGAAAGTGGGATGCGAGAAATGATGCAAGCCGATGGAACAGAGCGAACAATCGGGACTTGTTCGGTACCTTGGTCGGTAGTTTGAGAGTGTGCAGTTGGTCGTTAGCGTCATATTCGGAGCGTTAAATTCTGAGAGTGTCTAGAAGCGAGCCTGACGACGGCTTGTGCGGCTTGGATGGATTAAGGGTCTCTGAAGGCAAATGCTTACACTTTGCTCCAGCCGAGGTTGGTATGGAACCGAGGCGGTCGCATGCTGTGCTTGCGTTTTTTGTGTCTCTGGCGCGATTGCAATCAAGATAAGGCTGGATGCGGCGCGAGAAGGGCTTGAGGGTGCACGTTGCTCAATTGGCATCCCTAGCACAAGCGCGCAGTGTTCGACAGGCGCTCAAGTGCAAGACACCATGCGCATTCCGCATTTCAGACGCAGAAGGAGCAAGACGCTGGACTACTCCCTCATTACACAGCCTTGAAGATCACCTCGAACGCCCATTCAAACGCTGCATTCATGCAACGCCGACTTCCGGACGCTTTGATTGCCGGAAGCCGAGAGTCGATCAGCTTGATCTGATGGTCTTGGAGTGTTCATCGTAGGCAGTCTCAAAGTCGAGTGCGGCTTGGAGAGATTCGTTTGGTTGGTTGGGCGGTGTGCCACTTGCAGAATTCATCTATGTTAGATCGCTGAATAATCTTGCTTTTCGGAATTAATTGTTGGCTTTGCAGCAGCTATGCGCATACGTTAGTGCTACAGTATCCAACCTGCAGCCCCCTTCCCGCCACCTCCATCACCCTTCCTCGCCACTTTCAGGCCAGTGTTCAGCGATACACTGGGCATGTCAGAGTATGCCAGGATCATGAGCAGCGTCAGAGGGCTGATACTCACTCGCCATCTCAGAGCGCAGCAAGCGTCGAGCTTCGCAGACTATTAAAGACGACCATGTCTGCATTGCACTCCGGCCGCGCTGGCCTGTCTACCCCCCATACCTATCTGCTCTTTTCAAGATGAGTACTCGAACTGCCACCTCCATCCAGACGGTGCCGTCTAGCACCCTCCTCCACGGTCACTATGGCGATCTCAAGTTGCGCAACGCTGCTGTCTCTTGTCCCCATGTAGCAGCCGCCGAGGCCAACAACAAGAAGAATGCCACAAGCTCCTTCCCCGGCCTGGGCCTCAAACTCACTCCCACCGAGGAGAGGCTCAAAGCTAAGCGTAACTGGGGCTTCATTGAAAGCGTTTACGACAACACAAAGGTCATGGGTCTCACCCCTCACATTGTCACCATCACCATGGCCATCCTCTTCAACAAGTCTTCCCTCGCAAAGCCCCTCTACGACTGGCTCAACACCTATGACCGATTCACCATCCACACCGTTCACACTTGGATCCTCACCTCCATCAGTCAGCTGCTACTCGTTGGCATCTTTGCCTTTTGCGACTTGACCGGCCGTCCTTCGTGGTTGGCAAAGTACCGCATCCAACCCACCAAGCCCCCCACCCTGGCTCAATACAAGAAGCTTATCCCACTCGTCTTGTTCAACATGGTTGTGGTCAACACCATCTCCAACCTCATCTACTATCCTCTGGCCGAATGGCGAGGCATTCAAACCACCTACGAAACCCTCCCTTCTGGCAAAATGCTCGTCGGACAGTGGCTCGTCTGCCTCCTCGCAGAAGATGTTGGATTCTACACTGTCCACCGTGCCCTTCACCACCCAAAGATCTACAAGTTCATCCACAAGAAGCATCACGAGTTCAGCGCTCCCATCGCAGCAGCTTCGACCTACGCACACCCGCTCGAGCACTACTTCAGCAACCTCGCTCCCATCCTCGTTGGCCTCTTGATCACTCGTGCGCACATTAGTGTCCAGTACCTCTTCTTCCACGGACTTTTGATCGGTACTCACGCTCAGCACAGCGGCTACAACATCCCCTTCTTGACATGCGCTCTGGTTCACGATTGGCACCACTACTTTAACACCGAGAACTACGGTCCCGTCGGTCTTCTCGATGCCATTTTCAAGACTAACAAGACTTTCAAGTCTTGGACCGCAGAAACTGTCTCGACCTTCAAAGGCGACCGTATCAAGGCCAGACAGGCTGCACTCGAGAAGCTCGCCGAGATCGAGGCCGAAGAGGAAGAGCGAGTAAAGTGATTTGACCGCCTTCTCAACCTATTCAGGTCTCCGCAGTCGCCCATTACACGGCTCCCTTTGTCTCTACCCCCGCTTAGTTCTGCTCTAGCTTCGATTACGAAATAGCTTGAAAGTGGCGCACTACTCAGCAATGCAAGTCTTTCCCTTTTCATCATCCAAGTGCTTGAGACGCCACTGAAAAGAGAATTGTGGCGATCGAGGCGATATGAGCACATAATCGCGCCGAGTATCCTCCCTATCGTGGTAGGATGCCTACTCTAGAGATCGAGCGCAAAGCCCCTCTGGCTCCTTAATCGAGTCTCTGCGACAAGTGTGACATGAACGGCATCATTCTCGGCCTAATTCATCGTACCAACTCAGGCTTGAGACATGGTCGCGGCTGCATTTCAGCTTCCAGATCTTGAATGCGAGCTATCTTGAGGCTAGCAACAGGCTCCACGGTCTCTGATGGTCAGGCATCGATCGACCAACACTATGGCTGCTTTCTTGCCGGAAAAGGCCAAGATCAGAAGGTGAACGGCGCATATCGATCTTTCTGGCCGCACTTTGCCACGTTGCCACCTTGTGCTTTAAGGCATATGCGCAGACTAACAGTTTATCCCAAGCTCCTCCCTACTCTGACTCTGCTGTTCAGCCATGTGCGCGACAGCCACAGGCTTCCGCCATGCACATGCTCCTGATAAAGTAGATCTTGGCAGCCGAGAGAGAGCCGTTAAGCCGGTACTGGCCACGCTTCGGTGGTAGTTGAAGTTCACTAGCGGCCCTGAACGTGCATTCAGCGGCCGAAGTGAAACAGTATATCATGGTGGGTACTCTTGCCTCAATTTTTCTTGTGCTCCCTCATCACATTACCAGCGATTAGCCCTCAACACACGCTGCAACACTTCTTCCTTCCTCATCAGCTCCACCGTTCTCATCAAGTCAGACAAGATGGTACAAACCGATCACGTCCTGATGGTCTGCTGGCCAGCCGTCGGTCACGCTCGACCTATGCTCGACTACGCAGCAGCTCTGCTCAATAAGACCCCCACCCTCACAATCACCTTCATTTGCAGCAAGATGCAGATCGCACTGCTTAAGAGGCTCGCCATCTCTGAACACCTCAGCTCGGAACGCTTCGGTCCCAGACTGCGTCTTCTCGGAACAGGTGCTTCTGCTCAGGACGTTCTCAAAGACTTTGCTTCCCGCGAACAGGCCAAACCAGCCAACGCTACCAATGATGGCCCTGAACCAGAGGTGCTCCTCACCATGCAAGCTGCTACACTTGTTCGAGAGCAGTTCGCCGAGATCTTCCCGGCCATCCTCGCCAACGAGGATCTATACGACGCACAAGACGGGTCGTTGCTTCTTCCAGCTTGTCTGGCCGGTAGTCCAAGCTCAGTGGTAGTCAACTGGATGCTCCCTGGTATGGTCGACGTCGTTCGCAAGCACACCTCGGATCTCAAGATGGTCACCTTCTTTGACAACGCTTGCACTTTTGTCTTGCGCATGCTTGGTCCTCGATCCATCGGAGGCTTCGGTGCGATCGAATGGCTATGGTCTCAGTACTGCAACAGTAACCCGGAAGTGGACCGCAACGATGCAGCTCTCAAGGAGAAGCTGTTGGGTCGACGCTGGACTGGAAGATACTACATTCCAGGTAGCCGTATGGGATCCATTGAAGAGCTCGAGATGGCAGCGCTCGCCAAGGACTGGCTTCTCAGCGTTCCACTTACACCTTCGCTCATCGAGATCCAGAAGCTGGTCGAAGCGAGTCACACCATCCTGATCAACACCCACATGGCCGTCGAACATCGCGAGCTCGACTATCTCCGTATGGTCTTCCCCTTCAAAAAGATCGGCATCCTCGGTCCCGTCATGTTCTCAGGCTTTGTAGAAAAAGGTGACCGTATGGCAGCCAAGATGCTCACCAACCAGCAACCTCACAACGACCGATCCTCACGACCCATTACCCCACCAAAGACGCCCCCCGGAACCCCCGACATCCGCATCTCGAACGAAGTCGAAGACGAAAAGTCCCGATCTGTCAGAGAAGTCGAACGCTTCCTCTCCACCTCGCTTACCGGCTCCGTCGTCTACATCTCCTTTGGTACAATGTTCCGCCCACAGCCCACGCACCTGGTCAAGATGCTCGAAACCATTATTCACGAGATGCGTCTCAACTCTCAATTCCGCCTGCTGTTTACCTTTGGCGGTAGCAAGGACCTCGTCTCGTCCTGTCCTCCTTCGTTTGCACCTCAAATCTCGGCCCTGGAGAAACAGCTCCTGGAATCAGGAAACGCCATGCTAACCAACTGGGTGGACCAGCACTACGTCCTCCAACACCCTTCGGTCGGCTGGTTCCTCAGCCACGGCGGCTGGAATTCCTGCCAAGAAGCAATGCTCGCCGGCAAACCCCTGCTCATCTTGCCCTTTTTCGGGGATCAGCTGTTCAACGCCTACTTTCTCGAAGCGCAGCAGGTTGCATTTAGGTTCAAGACGGCGGCCAAGATGGAGATTGGCGATTTCACCAAATCGTTCCAAGAAGGGATGACGTGCTGCCGTCCCGAGAGCGAGCGCGGCTCGACGCTGATCAAGAATGCAAAGGAGCTGAGGCAGCGTTTGAGAGACGAGAGAGCACGTGGAGAGGTTGTTTTGCTTTGATGTCTCTGTTCGGTGTTTGTTCTGCTAGATTTGGGTTTGTTTTCTTGTCAAATGTCGTTGTTTAGGTCAATGTTAGTTCTTTTGCAGTATCATTGCCAGCCAGCATGTGCGAGTCGTGGCATGTGGTGATGATCGAGCTGGTGCTTTGGTTGACGGACGAGACCTGCGCATAGCAGAATGAAAGATCGGTATTGTTGATGGTGGCAAAGAGAAACGACGAATCAAGTGCTGAACTTCAAGATTTCAGACATGCACAACTCGAAGTCTCGCACAGATCAAGCACAAATCTTTCGCAATCCTCAGACTAAAACTCGCTCTAACACGTGAACAAAATTCCTTCCATTTGCAGCATCAAGACTATCAAACAACAACGCCCTGCCCCCGCGAATCAAAGTACTGAATCTGGCTAAGCAAGTCCCGCTTGGTCTCATCATACCCAATCTTAGCTTCCGGAGCCCTAGCAAGCAACTTTGTCATCAAGCTCACATCCATCTTGACCAGCCCTCTATCATGCGTGCAAGCAAGAATCCTTCTCCCATCCAACTCTGCCTCGATCGCAAGCAGATGCAAGTGCGCTACGGTCCTTACATCGATCCAACCGGGAATTTTGGATTTGGACTCGTCCTCGATGCATCGCAGCAAGTCTTGGTTCGAGGAGGGCGACTTGGGATCTTGACCCTTCATAATGGTCGGACCGCCAATGTAGACCGGAGCAATGGTGGTGAGTGGCATTTGGAGCGTGGTAGAGAGACCCCAGGCGCGTTTTTCGGCGAGAGTCTTGGCCGACATGTACTGCACGAAGAGCTTGGTGGAGGTAAGGTCGGGCGTGTACCATGTGGACTCGTCAAGGATGGCTGCGTGCGTGTCGAGGTGCGTCGACATGCTGGAAGTTAAGACGACTTTGGAGCAGTGGAAGGATGAGGCGGTCTTCATGACGCTTTCGATCGATCCGACGGTGGACTCGATGCTGATGCCTAAGGTGGCGTCCTTGGTGGGCACTGTAGAGGCTACGTGTACGACAAATTTGCAGTAGGCGATGGCTTTGTCGAGGGCGTTGGGCGCAGTCAAGTCCGGGATGACAAAGACGCGGAATTGGTCGGAAGTAAAGGTGGACAGCAGGTCGTCAGCTGCTTGCTGGCGTCGCACTGTGGCATGGACGGTATAGCCTTTGGAGAGCAACAGGGCTACAATGTGAGAGCCGACGAAGCCTGTATGTGTACCATCAAATTAAGAGTGCATCAGTGATGAAAATTGGTTACAAACTTGACTCCTTGACAACAGCGGAAGGACTTACCGTTTGCTCCAGTGACCAGCACCTGACCTTTGCCAATTGGGGTCGTCATTTTTAGCTGTAGAAAGTGGGTTGAAATGAGTGGAAGGCTTGTACGTGGGATAGACGATGAACAAAGGGACTCTGGCTGACTGCAGTCAAGGTTTCATTCGGACATCTTATAGGTGGGGTTGAGTTGAGTTCATGTGTGCTGGCAACGGGCCGCATCCTGGTATGGACCCTGAAATGCAGAGAGCGGGATGCGCATAGAGCGGGGTGCGCATCGCACAAGTCGCACAATTTGACAGCCCGTGTGGCGCGTCGCCTGTCCGGTGTTCGGCTGAAGTGCATGCCGGTCCGGCAACTATGCAGAGGGACCCTCGTCAAGGTTGGTCAACGTGACCACACCAGTGCTGCTGGACCCTTTACGTTCAGCCGAAGCACCCTTGCCAAGAGGGTGGCGCAGGATTCCAGCATAGATGATCACCCTTGCTCAACATTGCCACTCAATAAAAGATGCAACCAGGCAGTGTCGCTTTGGGGAAACGGCGAATGGTAACTAGATTTGGATATGACAATGAAATTCAAAGTGGTGAGACGACGCCTAGATCTACAAATCAAGCTATGCGATACTCAAAGCTGAGAAGTCTCAGGAGCCTGCTTCGACTCCTTAGCAGAAGGCATGGTGGACAAAGCCCACTGCATATCAAACATGAGACTGTCCAACTGGCAAATGGCAATCGGCTTGGCCTCCTTCTCCGTCGTAATGAAGACATCTGAGATGATCCGTCCATCGACAGCCGTCTCTCTCCACTGCGTGTGCAGCCACTCCGTGTCTTCAGGCAGCTTGGACAGGAATCGAATCGTATACTGAAGAGTGGGGAAAGCATACTTGCGAGTGGGAACGTCGTGCGGATGAGAAGGGTCCTTCTTGATGATGTTCTCGTAGGCGGGGCGGCGGAAGTCGCCGAACATGGGGATACTCTTGACGTCGATCTTTCGAGAGTGGGTAGAGCGGAGTGGGAGGATGCGGCTTCCCTTGCACCAGTGACCGGTAGGAGTTGCGCTTCCAGAGACGTGATCTTCGGAGAAGTCTTCCTGCTGAGGAGTGTCGACATCGTCCGGGTGGAAACGAACAAAGTAGTCTGCGAACGGACGACGCTGCGTCTCGAGCTTGACCAGCAGATCGAGCTGACGAGAAATCATCGCCTGAGATGGTGGCAGGTACCACGAACGTGGATGTGGGACGGGTGTCTCTTCCAGCTTCGAGATGGCTCCGTAGTGCAGAGGGAGGGCCGACTTGCCCTGCTGCTTGGAGAGGTCGGCGAAGCTTGCTCGTGCGCTTACTCCCAGAAGCACCTTCTCCTTGCGCGACTGATACATCTCCGCTCCAATCGAGGTGTAGCTGCCCGACAACTTGCCCAAAGTGGTGACCGAAACAAATGCCTCACCGGGCGAGAGAACCTTGAGAAAGTCGAAGCAGAGCGTGTAGGGATCAGGATGTTGATGTTCCGACTGGTGGTCAAGAAGTGCCGAGAGAAGTAGGGATGCCATGAAGCCGCCATGAGGGACTTGAGGAGTGGAACACCATTCCGATCGAATCGCTACTCTGTACCAGACGGTAGCATCCTTGGGCTTGGTAGCAGCAACAGCCTTGAGAGAGTCTGGCGCAGAGGACAGGCGTTCGACGCGTGTGGCCTCGTCGAAGTTGTGCACGTACTCTGCCTCGGGAGTGCTCGAAGCGGTCGCCTGGACGTCGGATTTTGTCTCTTGAAGCATGTTGGTGGTGGTGCCGGTGGTGGTGATGGTTGTTCTGGGGAAGAATAAGTCCAAGACCTGAAAGTCCGACCCTATATATCTCTTCCTTACTCGGCTGCCGAGCCTTGGCCTGTCCAAAGTGCCAAGACCACAAGAGCTCGCGAAGCATTGGGGTGTCTACGAGTGATTCGCGCATAGCGGTAGCGAGAGCAGCGATGACATGTGATTCCCAACCCTCTTCAGTATGCACTCCTGATCTTCGCAAAAGCGCGTAGGAAATTTTTCGCGGTTGAAAATCAGTCAAAACGCGTTTTGCATAGCCGACTATGCGCATGCCGAGCAGTGCGTCTCGGACAAGTTTGACACATGTCTTCTCTTCAACCAACAACAAGAACAAGGATCATCACACGAGCATCCTTGGCTATTCATCTCTCTGTCTGAGCCTTTGGAATCACTTGAGAAAAGGTCTGGCATTGGTGCTAAGGTCGCTATAAGAGATCCCATTAATTCCGCGGTCGAGGCTTGGTCGAATTTGAGCTTTCAAAGTGGCACATGCGCGTAACTTCTCATTCTACCCTATCCTTCAATCTTACCACTCTTCACTCACTTGATCATCTCGATCACCTTCTCGACCACCAGCACTCAGGACCGTACCACCATGCCCACTCGAAGCATATCAGACAGCAAGCCAGCATCGATAGGAAGGGAGCTCTGGGGCACCGAGCGCTTCTGGCACTTCGCTCACACAGAACATCAAGGAGCTTTCGATATGGTCTCGCTCTTCGAAGTAGATCGTCCCAGCCAGAATCTCGACCTCCAAGCATGGAAGGCAGCTTGGTCTAGCCTGTCAAGCTCCCTCCCAGTCCTGCAGCAACGTGTCGTGGATGACAATGGCCAAGGCAGGATCTGGGACCACGACACTCGAGGGCAAGAAAAGGTCTTCTCTGGACCTCATCTTCAGAATGATCAACAGAGGATCGAATTTTGTCTTCAACACCGTCAGTTCGATACGATGTCCCTCACTGTCTTTGATCCGAACGACGCGCAAAGCAACGTGACCAGGCTGGCAGTGACCAACCCTCACGCTCTAGGCGACGCACACGGTGTCTTCAAGATCGTCAAGGCGCTGATTGAAGCCATTTCATCTGGTCAACCACTCACACCACCACCTTCGCCCCAGTCGCTCAACAACCCAAGAACGAGCGAGGTGTCCTCGGCAGACTCAGAGGCTCTTGGACTCAGAGACATGTTCGAAGTAGCAAAGAGAGGTGTAAGTACTACGTTTCCCTGAATAGCACCAAGTATGGCGGAACACGATCACTGACATAGTTACCTCGTTCGTCTTTGCAGTCCACGACCGGATTCAAGATCATCCCGAAAGAAGACGCAATCGACTCAAAGGCCGGGTTTTCAGAGTGGCGCAGGGTCTGCACCCTGAGCTCAGCCAAGACCCACGCGCTTGTCAAATTCTGCAAAGCCAACTCTCTCACCATCTCGGCCCTGCTCAAAGCGACGATCCTTCATGCCATGCTAGATATACTCCATGCCGATGCCAGGAATGGCGGATCACACACATTCACAGTGCCTGCGATGCCATTCCTCCATCCGACCAAGGCGTCAGGCGCTACAAGCACAGTCTTTGCCCCGATCACGGTTCATATCGGGCCCGATGCATCGGTACAAGAGACAGCAGCAGCGATCGCGGACTCGTTCGCTCTAGCTCGCCGTTTTGATGTTGAAGCGCAAGACGACTACGTCAAGACTTTGCTCAAGCTCTTCACGGCCGTACGGTAAGTCTTCATCAGAGCCGAGCTTGTGCAGACTTTCAGCTAGAGCGACTGTAGACTGACACTTTCTTCTATCTCCTCGGCTCATCTCGCTGCAACTTGCAGACCGGAGACCAGTGTTCCGACTCTCTCGAGTTTAGGTCGCTTGGAAGGCTTTGCAGGTCTCAAAAGCTATCAAGTGGCAGCGAGGAACAATCTCCCTTCCATGGGCATTCACGTTTGGACTTTGAATGGTTTGCTCAATCTCTCGCTTTCCTGGAATCCGGAACGATTTGACAGAGATCAAATTGAGAAATTTTGGTCGTCATGGATCGACGATATTAAAAGGCTCCCTTCGTCCGCTCCTCCCCTTGCTGCTCAATAGCGGTGGCTCATCTTTCAATTCATTACTGTCCTCGGAGATCCCTTTTCTGTGTGAGGTAGCAACGACCAGAGCTGCGTGATGGAAGCAAACGTGGAGATGCAACGCTATCTGAAGGAACGAACCGCAAGCAAATCTGTTTGCATAGCAAACTTCTTGAGCCGTAGTCTGCATGAGCATACCAAACTTTGCTCTGGCTCGCTTCACTATCGCAGACATGCATTGTTCAAGCGCTCTACGGTCAGTGCTCTCGTGCGTCTCGCTGTCCGGCAGATTACACTGCAGAAAGTTCCTTGTCGATACAGCTCGGAGAAATGAAAGCCTGGTGAAAAGCGGCTGAGCCGTCAAAAGTGACCTCGAGGGTGCCACCTGCGCTGTCAGCCTGAGTGAACCAATTCACGTGGGCGCCTTGTGGTCCCACCTGCTGTCCAGTAAGTGAACTGCATCCCGCGGAATCCCTTGGAGACGCAAACCACGGCAGCCTGCAGAAGTTACCTCCAAGCAACGATGGCAGTCAGACAAGTCTTCTGATCTCGTCTCTAAAGCTACAGCTCCTGATGTCAGTTGCTATGCGCACACGCGCTGTTTCAATTTGTGCATGTATTCCGTCAACACTGAGCAAAAGCCATGATGATGATACGTCTCAGTATGCGCAGGTGCTTTGCTGTCGCCTTCGCATCCCACATTCATACCATGCGACGGAAGAAGTTTCAAGACTGCATCTCTGCTCTTTCGTCTGCCTGTCAATGGCGAAGGTTCCACAGCAGAGAGATTAGCCAGTAGCGTTAGTGAGTCGGAGACTAGTGACTGATCGACGTAGGGACTGTCCTTTAAAAAGACACACCTCTTTTGCGAGACAGGCACGACCTTTTCCAAACCCTGTCCACGACCCTTCTCGAGTTTCATCCGAGTCTTGTCCTGTTCCTCCTCCCACTCTTCGATTTCCCACAGCCAAACAACTCGCAGCCACAATGGAGGCCAAGCCATTCTACACATTGCAGCACCTACGTCCGCAAGGATACACTCCTGACAAGCTCGTCTACGGTGCTGCGTACAACCAGACATGGCAGGCTGCGCCATCTCAATTCAACGGCAGTGGCAGCGCTGGCCGAGTGGATCTCGAATCGACTCTCGGTGCGGCAGCCGAATCTCTCAAGCAGACCCAGCCTCTTTTGCATCACATCGTCCAGCTTCGCACTCATCCTCTCCTCGTCGGCCTTATCTGCACTGTACTGGCCCTCGGTCTTCTTCTATATCGCTACTGGGACTGCGCCATCGGATGCGAGAGGCGCTCCGACCTTAAAGGACCCAAAGGTCTCCCTCTGATCGGCAACCTCATGTGGGCACTCAAGAACCGCGACCCCCTCAGCTACCAAGTCTACGCCCAGCAAAAGTACGGATACGGCAACAGCCACACTCTACCAGGTCTAGGCCGTTTGATCGACATCTCGCGACCCGACTGGATCGAGCACGTGCAAAAGACCAAGTTTGCCAACTATGTCAAGGGCGAGCAATTCCACGATCAGATGCGCGACGTGCTCGGCGACGGTATCTTCACCTCGGACGGAGAGCGTTGGAAGATGCAGCGCAAGGTTGCCTCCCGAATCTTTACCGTCAGCTCCTTCAAGGCAATCATCACTCAAACCATTCGAGAGGACTGCGCGCTGGTCGAGAAGCTCATCGAGTCGTACGCTAAAGAGGGACGGGTATTCAACCTGCAAGAGCTCTACTTCAAGTTTACTCTCAGCTCCTTTGTCAAGATTGCCTTCTCCCAGGATATCAAGTCTCTTTCTGAGCCTGATAGGCCAGACACATTCGGTGATGCTTTTAACTACGCGCAAAAGGTGCTCGATATGCGCTTCGTCCAGCCTTGGTGGAAGATCGCCGAACGATTCAACGAGACAGGCAAGAAGATGCGAGCTGCCCGAAAGATCGTCGAAGAGTTTACCACCAGCATTGTCGAAGCGCGACGAGAGGAGACCGAGGCAATGGGCGAGAAAGCCAAGCCAGAAGGCAAGCGCAAGGACCTCCTCGACCTCTTCATGGCCTATCGCTCCTCCGACGGCCAGCGACTCAGCAACCAGCAGCTCAAGGACACCATCCTCAACCTCATGATCGCCGGCCGAGACACGACAGCCGAAGCACTCTCCTGGATGTCGTGGCACATGCTCACCAAGCCCGACGTCTACGCCTCGATCCGACGCGAAATCGACGCCTCGCTCGAAGAAGAAGGCGAACAAGCGGGCCTCGAAATCGACTACGACGTCTTTGAACAGCACACTGCCAAGCTCACCACTTTCCAAGAGACCCTTCGCCTCCATCCTTCCATCCCCAAGAACATCCGCCGCGCACTGCAAGACGACGTGCTCCCCAATGGCGGTCCTCGCGTCCGAAAGGGAGATCTGATGCTCTACTCTGACTGGGCCATGGCACGCAACCCCGACATCTGGGGCCACGACGCATGCGAGTTCAAGCCGAGCCGGTGGATGGACGAAGAGACAGGATCGACGGTCAAGTACTCGCAGTTCCAAGCGCACTTTTTCAACGGTGGACCTCGATTGTGCCTGGGTCAGAAACTGGCGAGCTACGAGGTGGTTCAGCTGATCCACCACATTTTCGCCAAGTTTGATCTAGAGCTGGTCGACCTTGGACCCAAGAAGTCGGCTGGCTTCGACAAGGTGCCTGACTACCTCAACTCGCTTACCCACCCGATGAAGCGCCCGTTGATGGTAAGGGCTACCATTCGTGGTCGTAAGGAAGCTTCGAGCTGAGCTTGTTGGTTACTTTTACGCACGTCATTTTTTTGGGGTCGTTTTTGGGTGTCTTCATTTTTTGTGAAATTTAATCAATGTTTAACGCAACCTTGCAAGACTCAAGTTCAGTGCGATGAGCGATTGATTGGCAAAAAGTCTTGCTTACGTGCTGCAAGAAGCTTCTCCACTGCGTATGATAGAGGTCACCATCGTACAACAAGCACAAACGAGCTTAAGCGGATTGCCTCGGGAATGGAAGCCGCTCGCTGAGAGATTTGAGGCAGGAGAGGAAGCTCGCGTTTTTTGAAAGTGTGTTAGACCGCCTAAAAGCTTGGAAAATGATTTTGGGAGTCCGAGCATGCCGCATGCGCATGTCAACGACGGCGCATACGGCTCATCTGCTTGAACCGCAACCACCACATACCGCATACAGCAGCTGTTGAAAGCGCCTCGTGCTCATGATCTAGGGCACATGTCGCTTCTCAACAAGTCAGTGTCACATGGGCACACGGTCGACATGCCGCTCGCACGTAGCCGTCATACGGAACCGGTGACACAGCCGGGTTCCTTGGCATGCTCGTGGGATCAGCTCAGTACTATAAGTATCGAGCAGACCAGACGTTGACTAGCATCTACCTCCCACTCAGAACACATCCTCCCCAACAGTCAAGATGGTTTCGCAGAGGATCAAGCCTTCACCTCGTCCTTCGCAGGCCGCAGTGCCCGAGGAGGTCCCTCTCGATGGTCAAGACCTGGCCATGCCAAGGATGTGCATGCACTGCACCTGGTTCTTCCTCTCATCCAAGCAGCCTTCTCTCAAAGAGCTTTCTCTTCAGGATCTTCAGCAAGCTTTCACCGCAGGTATGCAGCTCTTCCTCGCTCGCTTCCCCGGAGCAGCAGCTCGCACCCGATACGATCAAGACACCGAACGATGGTACCTGCAGTACAACGATCAAGGCGCCGACTTGGATGTCGTCGAGGTCGATCATCCACTCGGAGACGGCTGGAAAGGCCTCAACGGCAAGTTTGATCCAGCTCTCGCCCCTCGGCCAGTCATGATCGTCGACGACGATGCATCTGTCTTTGCCACCAAGGTGACTCGCTTCTCCTGCGGTTCCATCACGATCAGCACCAGCACCCACCACTGGCTCGTCGACTTTTGCGGCTACGTCGATCTCATGGAGGAGCTCGCTAAGAGTGTCGCTCCCTTCCTCGATGGCGCTTCACCTCAAGCTGACGCTGAGACCGAGGCAAACAAGTTTGACTGGTCTCGCGACTTGGTTTCATACGCCAAACAGGTCGAACCGGAACCCATCCCGAGCGAAACGTGGTACACAGAACGCGGTTCACCCCCTCAAATGACCCGCATGCCATCGGGCTGCCGATATGCTTCGCTTCTCTTCACCACTGCTTCGCTCAAGAAGCTCAAGCGATCTCTCGAACAATGGGCTCTCGAGGCCGGAACCGACAGCACTACCAACCGCACTCTTCCCTCCAAAGAAAACTGGATCGGAACCAACGACGCCCTCCACGCTTTACTCTGGGCAGCTATTACCGACGCACGCTCGCTCAAGCTCGAGACTACCACCCAGCTGCACACTCCTTTGGATGGTAGACGCCTCCTCACTCCCCTCTCTTCCTCCTCCACCACCCGCGGCAAATACATAGGCAACGTCCACCCAGGCCACGTTTTACCCCTCACCTCCAACCTCGTCTCCACCACCCCTTCCTCCCTATTCCATCTAGCATGGCTCATTCGCACCCAATACCTCACCTTGACTTCCGGCCAGATGAGCTCCATTATCCGGCACCACAACTATTGCGACGAGAAATTTGGTCCTGGTCGACTACCCAAGTGCACCTCAATGTTTGGAAACGACATAACCATCTCGAATGTTGCTCGACTTCCTGCACGGGAGCGACTCGATTTCGGATCAAAGCTAGGCAAGCCGTACAGCTTTACAGTGATCGGCATGGTTCCGGTCACACTCAACGGTTTGACCCTGGATAGTGCCGATGGGACGTGTTTCATCCTACCTGCTCCTGGGGCGTGGGGCGATCGGGAGAGCGCACTGCTTCATCAGCCCCAACAGGGCGACAAGGAGGAAGAGATGGGGTTGGTAGCGTATGTGGGCATGCGCGATGGCGAGATGGACAAATTGCTGCAGAATGACGTGTTGAGACAGTTTGCGGTTGTTCTGTAGATGGCTCTTTCGAAACGTGTTGGTGTTTCAATGGTATATATGGTCTTTGTGGAGCGTATGTTGTGAAAGCGAGCGTGGGACTGATCGAGCAGATTGTGAAGGTCCTCTTGAGCTCGAGCGAATCGGTCTGGGGAATGGATAGGATGCACAATCTCAAACTGGGCAGAGCGTAGGCGACAAATTAATCCGCTTGCTCTTCGGTCCTCGGGGGTGACAAGGTGAATGTTGGATCGAAGCAGGTTAAAGACGGTAGAGCGCCAGTCAGACTGAGGATGGTCTGAGTAAGGACATTTGGACGAGAATGAGAACCACGATGAGCCGTTCTAGCCTTTGTGGAATCGAGCATCGGCTGAATCACAGTCGATTTAAGACAAGCTAATGCTGGCGCTAGACCTTCTCACCTGTCCTCATAACACCCAACACACAACGCACGAATCACAAGACTGGAAATCAATTCAGGATCAACAATCTATCATTCTCTGTACATCTAATTCCTCTGAGCTAGAAGGAAACACCCTGCAACCTAGCCATAGTAGCAAAATGTCCACCCTCCCTTCTGAACAACTCCCTCGGCGACCCCTCCTCCACCACCTTTCCAGCCTGCATAACAATCACCTTATCCGCCTTTGCGATGGTCGACAGCCGATGAGCAACAGCGATCGTAGTCCTTCCTTGGCTGACGCTGTCCAGTGCTCCCTGCACGGCTCGCTCGCTGGCAGGGTCGAGTGCTGATGTGGCTTCGTCCAACAGAAGCACGCGAGGGTCGCGGATGATAGCGCGTGCGATCGCGATACGTTGCTTTTGGCCGCCTGACATTTGGACTCCGCGGGCGGTGAGTTGGGTGTCCAGTCCATCGGGAAGGCTGGCGATCAGGTCACCGAGCTGGGCGAGCTCGGCAGCGTGCTGAATCTTGGCCAAGGGCACGTCCTCTGGTCGCTCCGTCGTAGATCCGAGAGCGATATTCCACCCAATCGTGCCTTCGAACAGCGTCGGCTCTTGGGGAACGTACGACATGTACTGACGGAACCTGGCAGGATCACCTTCGATGATGGACTGGTTGTCAAGCAGCACACGTCCAGCCTCGGGAGTGTAAAATCGTTCGATGAGCTGAAGAACAGTCGACTTGCCCGAGCCGCTGCTTCCGACGATGGCACAGAACGTGCCTGCCTCGATGGTGAGCGAGAGATGGTCAAGAACGACGCAAGTGGGTCGCTGCGGATACCTGAAAGTGACGTCTTCAAGAGCGATTGCTCCAGACGACACAGCCAGTTCGGCCTCCGAAGCAGCATTCTTGCCGCTTGTCTTGGCATCCTCCACAGCCTGAGCTTGCCGAATGATCGACAGCGACTTGCAAGCGGCAGAGTGCGCACTCGAAAAGTCAGCGCTGTAGTTGAAGATGTTGCCGGCCTGGACACTGCCGTAAACCACCGAGATCAAGATCGTGAAGAAGCCCTTGGAAGTGATGTGACCAACAGCAAGCTCCCTACCTCCATACCAGAACGCAAGCGCAGTGACGAGCAGCTGCACACACTGCGACAGGCCGAACAAGATGCTGCTGAAGTAGATGGTGGGCAACAGCGAAAGCGAGGCGCGCTGCAAATTCTGTTCATAAACCTGCAGCGTCTGCGGCTGGAGGTTGAAAGCAGAGACAGTGCGAATGGCGCCGATCGACTCCGTCGCCTGTTGCGTCGTGTGTTGGTGCGCTTGCTTGGTCTTGTTCTCCTTCAGCGCGAGCACCCGCAATCGAAGCAGGCCAGCTGTGATGGTCAGAGGTGTCGAAGCAATGACTACGAGCGCCAAACGCCAACCAAAGCCGATAGCAACAGTATAGCCCACAACTACAGTAGCTAGACTCTGAACGATCGAACCCAGCGTAGGACCAACACCACCGTAGACCCCTTGCGAGATGACGCTAAGACCGCTAGCCAAATCATTGCTCGTGTTGGAAGGATCATCAAAGAAGCTGGCATCGAGGCAGAGAAGACTCTGGAAGACCATGACACGCAATCGATGCGTGACGCGAGAACCAGCAATGTAGAGCGATCGAACGTGGTAGAAGCTGATGAAAGCGCAGCCGACAGCAACGATGAAGAAAGAACCGGAGCTGATGAGGTTGTTGTGCAACATGATGTGGCGAGCTGGCTCTGGGCAAGGATGTCCATCAGCGGCATTGCAAGGTGCGTAGTCTTCCATAGCCGTACCGAAGAGAATGGCATAGATAGGATAGACGGAACCAATGATGGCGGCACAGAGCGATCCAAGGATGTAGAGGCCACCGAGCTTGCCAGTCTGCTTGTCCTTGAGCAGAAGGTGGAGGAGGCTCCTGAGTCCCTTGCCTTTCGACTGTGAGTCAGTCGCACTTGACGCAAGCGCTGATGACTGACCCTTCTCGAGCTCGTTTGAGTCATTGGAGTGAATCAGCTCGCGAACAGTTGCGTGCAGGGTGCTGGAGGCTCTAGGGTGTGTGGAAGAGTGCTTGTGAGTTTGGCTATCAGCAAGCGGAGATGCTGTTCGAGTCAAGTCAAGCGATTGTGCGATGGCAACCCCACCGTCCTTGGGCTCGGGAGAAGCGAGCCACTGAGAAGGAGGCACACTCTCTGCTTCAGCCGGCACTGCTACTCCAGACGGGTGTTCGTGATCCTGATGGCGTACCATGGCAGCGAACGCACCTCCAGGCAGAACGCTGAGCTCTTGATGACTGCCCTGCTCGATGATGCCTTCAGGACCAAGTACGACAATGTGAGCTGCGTTGCGAACAGTGCTGAGCCTATGGGAGATGATGATGGTAGTGCGGTCCTTGGCAGCCTCGTCGAGGGCAGCCTGCACCACAGCCTCGCTCTTGGAGTCGAGAGCACTGGTGGCTTCATCGAGCAAGAGGATCTTTGGATTCCTGATGAGAGCACGCGCGATGGCAATTCGCTGCTTCTGACCACCAGAGAGAAGGAAACCTTGTGATCCGACCTCGGTCTCGTAGCCGTGGGTGAGAGCAGTGATGAAGTCGTGCGCATTGGCCTTCTTGGCGGCTTGCACCACTAGCGCTTGCAGCTCCTCTTTAGACCGAGTGTGGCGGTCAGGCAGACCGAGTTCGATGTTCTCGCGGATCGTCATGGCGAAAAGAGTGGGCTGCTGCTCGACAATACCAATTTGGCCACGCAGCCAGTCGATGTCCAAATCGCAAACGTCGGTGCCATCGAGGCGGATGGCACCGCGTGTAGGCTCGTAGAAGCGTTGAAGCAATGCAAAGATGGTACTCTTTCCAGAGCCAGATAAGCCGACGATGGCAGTGGCGACTCCATTAGCAAACGTGAGAGACAGATTCTGGAGCACCATCCTATCGGGCTTGGACGGGTAAGCGAATCCAACGTCGTCCATCTTGAGCTCAGCATTGTAGCCCTCCTTGAGCTGTCGATCAGCGTCGGCCTTTTCGTTGTTAGAAACGTGCTCGGAAGGCTCTTTGGCCTCAATATCCTGTCGAATGGTACCTAGGATGGATGAAGCAGCAGCAGTGGCCATGGTGAAGTGCTCGATCATGCTGAAGAGGTTGGCAATGGCGAAGGCCCCGGCGAAGTTGGCAAACACCACACTGACGATGCGACCTGGCAGAAGCTCGCCACGAGCAATGAGCTTTGCGCCGTAGAAGAAGGCGAGAGCATAACCCGAATAGATGATGAACAAGAGTGCACCTACGCCGACACCTTGAACACGGCCTGCCTTGGCACCAGCCAGCTTGGTATCAGCAGTGAGAGTGTCGTAATCTTGACCGAATGCGCGTTCCTTGGAGAAGGCTTTGAGAATCTTGATGGCGTTGAAGGCTTCCTCGGCGCGTGAAGCTGCCTTGGCAACGCAGGCGAGCTCGACGAGCTTGCTCTTCTTGGTGAAAGCACCCATGATACCACCAGATAGAAGGATCAAGGGAGCGATGGGGAGTAGAACGAGGGAGAGCCTCCAAGAGAAGGAGAAAGCGACAGCAGCGGCGGAGAGAAAGGTGGAGAGATACATGAGGGCCATAGGCAGCTTCTCGCCGATACCGACTTGGATGAGGTGGACGTCGGAGCCGATCTTGGCAGCAACAGTACCTTGACCATAGCCTTCAAAGAAGTCGATCGACTTGCCAAAGAGAGCCGAGAGGTAGGCGTACTTGATGTTGGAGGCGATTCGCTCGCTGGTGTAGGAGAAGATAGCCATGTAGATCATGCTTGCGAAGAACATGCCAATGCCAAGGTAGAGAAGAATCAGGGCATCCGAGTTGATGGTAGCATAGACTGCACTTCTGGCTACCTCTAGCCTATGAAGATCTCCAGAGGCGACAGCAGATGTGTATTGGAGAAAGACAGTCGAGATCTTTCCAATGAAGATGTTCATCATAGGCTGGGCAGCACCGGCAGCTGCGGCCATGCAAACACCCAAGAGGTTGAGTAGAAGCTGACGTCTGGAAGCATAGCGAAAGATGTCAAAGAAGGAGATTTTGACCTTCGCATGACCATTGTCAGAGCTGGCCGAGGACTGCGAATCAATCTCGACTTTGACGCTATCTTGTGAGCTTGGGAGAGTAGGTGAAGTGTTGCTGCTGGAGGACTCTTTTGCATCTTCGATACAGCTATCCTCGGTGTTGGCTGTGTCGTATGTGTTGGATCGTTCGTGGTGCTTGACCTCGTGGATCGTATCTTGGACTGTGGATCCTAGGCTATCAGAGCGCTGGGAATCCGCTCGATGGCCTGATCGGAAGAGCATGATGTGTGGATGGACAGCGTCGGTAAAGACACAACGATGCTGAGATGATGAAGCTGCAGGAAGCACTTAGCTGGGAATGTCAGTACCTCTGGAGTCCTTAAGAGGGATCGGCTCGATCCAGGCAGGCAGTGTTGCAACTTGGCTATCGTGTGACCACGTGGACCACGTTGGTTGCCAATCAGCAGCAAGGTACATGGCCTAGTCTGTTTCGGGGGTAGCTTGGCGATAGATAGGCTGCTGCATAGCAGCGACGATGTATCTTGTAGCCATGGTATGCACAGCATCTCTGAAAGTAGAGTCGAATCGAGTCGGCTCAGTCGGCAAAGTCGCCTCTGCTGTTCTGCCTCTTCCCTGCGCGTGCCATGTTTGACAGCTTCATTTGAATTGGTTGGCAAGGTTGTATTTCAACTTAGAGTCAAATTCAAATCAAACACGGAACATGCGCATAGCTCCAATACAAAAGGAACACCCGTCGCTGATTTTGAATACAGATTCTGTAAAGTCACATTTGCGAGTGTGACTTTGTAGAGTGGAAAATGCGCATAGCAAACAAGCTCAACAAGCTCAGATTTGGTTGAACACTCTTTGTCCTGCCTCTTGTACAACCATCATCGACCCATCGCAACCCTGCCCTGGCCTTGAACACATGCACTCGGCAACATCAAACCGTTGAACCATAGGCGCCATGTGTCTTTGCGACTTTGCTCAGATTGCCTTACCCGCTAGCCCACATCAACCAGGATGAGCCACCAATCCCATCCGGCTGCGGAGAGCGCATGCCGTCTTATCCTAATCTTTCCAATGCTCCAGGCTGTCACTGCCTTCGCATACCGAGCTCGAGCTCCCATGTGCGCATCTGTAAGCGACCGCTCCACCCACTGCATCCCGAATCTGTGGTTCGTGCCTGAGTCTGCCACACATGATCGCGCTACAGCACTCCAACACCAAACGACTGGTGGAACTTGACCATCTCGTCCTGTGGCAAGGTCGGCTGCAACAATGCTACATCCCTCATAAGTATCAATGTGCTTTGGTATAGCATCGCTTCACCATCCCCGCTTTCTCATCCCGCATCGAGACACTCCAACTCGCAACTTCATTTGATTCCCGACTCTTGATCACTTCACCACATCTCCAATCTCGATTCCATCACCACACCCACGCACACACTTACACGCACAAGATGGACGGATTCCAGCTTTCCCGAAGCAGCAGCGTCTCCTTCACGCCGCTCACTCCCGCCACCGAAGCTACTTCGACCGCGCCCACCTTTTCCAACGGCTCGCCTCCTAGCAGCGTGTCGCCCAGCCTCGACCACAAGGCTTTCGGCATCGATGGCACCAACACACCCCCACAGCAGTGTGTAGACTTCCTCGTCACCTCACCCGTCGATGTTGAGTGTACCATCAAGCTCTCTCTCCCCGTAGAGGGCTTCCTCGACCAATACTCGCTTGCTCAGACCAAAGACGCCTTTGCAAGCCACCTTCAGTCGCTCGACCTGTCTTCCGACGACCAAGGCGCTGAGCACGCCTCGGCTCTTCTTCTCGCACGCCTGCTTCGATTCCTCTCCGACAATGTTTCGGATGTCGATCAGCACCAGCGACACCTTCACCTCCGCCTCCTTCAGGCTGCGTACACTCACTTCAACACCGAGGTTCTAGCTTCCCTCGACGTGCACACCTTTGCTCGACAATTCAAGCCCGAGACAGCATCTTTGGTCCTTCGTGGCTACTATGAAGCCAGTGTTGCACTTCAAAGGGCTCCTATCCATTTGGCTCCTCGCATCCCGTCGCTGCTTTCGCGCGCTCACGCTCAGCAGGCAGGTCTCTACGCTCTCTTTGGCGGACAGGGCAACAATCTTGGCTACTGGGCCGAGCTTCAGATGCTCTTCGATACTTATCGTCCTCTCGTAGAGCCCATCGTAGCAGCCGTACAGGCTCGCCTCGGCCATCTTCTCTCCGAGATCGATGCCACTCGATCTGGCCCCTACTCTTTCCACAGTCAAGGTCTCGACCTCCTCGCCTGGCTTAAGGGTGAAGCAGAGCGCCCCTCCGAGGCGTACATGGCCAGCGTGCCCATCAGCGCTCCTCTTCTCAGCCTCACACAGATGATCCAGTTCTACGTCACGGCCAAGAGCGTAGGCATGTCCATTCCTCAGTTCCGTTCGCACTTCCAAGCCGTCAGCGGTCACAGTCAAGGCATCGTATCCGCCACAGCCATGGCCATGGCCGCCGACGACGATCACTACGTCGAGTGCGTCGTCCTCGCAGCAGAGCTCCTCTTCCAAGTCGGTCTCACGAGTCAGCTTTGCTACGGTGACAGGAACCCCGACGAAAAGACTTGCCAAGAATCTGTCGAGGCTGGCTTCGGCTCGCCCTCGCCCATGATTGTCGTCTCCACGCCAAGTCGCTCGGTCCTCGACTCGAGACTTGCCCTCTTCAACCAGGTCGTGCCCGAACATCGTCGCGTCCACGTGGCTCTCGTCAATGCACCCACCACCACCGTTCTTGCTGGTCACCCTTCCGATCTGCTCAGCTTTGCCCGCGACATGAACGCCATCTCGGCTTCCGCAAAGCAGGATCAGGCTCGCATTCCTTTCTCCAAGCGCAAGCCCGCCACTCGCCTCAAGTTCTTGCCCATCAACTTGCCCTACCACTCACCGCTGCTGGCCGGTGCCAAGTACACCGATGTGGTCGCGCCCATCGACGTGCTAAAGTGGCAAGCTCATCCACTTGCCCTGCCCGTCCACAGCACCACTGACGGTGTCAACCTCCAGCAACTGGCTCCATCCTCCCTGGTTGCAAGTCTCTGTGCTCAGATGTGTACCGCACCCGTCGATTGGATCAAGGCAGTCCGAACCACGCCTACCACAACCCACTTGATCGACTTTGGCACCGGTGGCGCGTTTGGCATTGGCAACATCACGGCTCGCAACCTTCGTGGCCGCGGATTCAACGTGCTCACTGTTTCCGGCACCCACAAGGAAAGCGCAGAGTTCTACCGCCTTGATGCTTCCCAGCACGCTCCAGCTTGGGAGTCCAAGTACCAGCCTCGTCTGCTGCGCACCCCTCAAGGCAAGGTCATGCTCGACACGCCCATGTCCAGGCTCCTCGGCAAGCCTCCTATCATGGTCGCTGGTATGACGCCCACCACCGTCCAGGCCTCGCTCAACGCTGCTACCATGCAAGCTGGCTTCCACATCGAGCTTGCTGGCGGCGGACTCCACGACGAAGCCAAGCTGCGAAGCCGAGTCAAGGAGATCTTGGCCCAGGCCCCTGCTGCCTCTGGCCTCACCCTCAACTCGCTCTACATCAACCCGCGTCAGTGGAGCTTCCAGCTTCCCGCTTGGCTGCAGCTCAGTCGCGAGGGTGTCCCTGTTGAAGGTCTTTGCGTGGCTGCTGGTATCCCTTCGCCCGACAAGGCTCAGGAGCTCTTGACCTCCATCAAGCAAGCCGGTCTCCGCCACGTCTCGTTCAAGCCTGGTAGCCTCGATGGTATCAAGCAGGTCTGCAAGATCGCTCAGCAGAACCCAACCTGCCCCGTTCTTCTGCAATGGACTGGTGGCCGTGCAGGTGGTCATCACAGCGCCGAGGACTTCCACGATCCCATCATCCAGTCGTACGATCTCATCCGCGCTTGTCGCAACCTCGTCCTCGTTGCTGGCTCTGGCTTCACCTCGGCCGACTCTTTCTGGCCCTACCTCTCGGGTCAGTGGTCCGTGGATCGCGACTTGCCTCCCATGCCTTTTGACGGCGTGCTCTTTGGCAGCTGGGCCATGACCGCCAAGGAGGCAGCTACCTCTTTGCCCGTCAAGCAGCTCATCGCCTCGACACGTGGTTGCAGCGACGATCAGTGGCAGAAGACCTACGACGGTCCCGTAGGTGGCATCATGACGGTTCTGAGCGAGATGGGCGAGCTTGTGCACCAAGTCGCCAACCGCGCCACTATGCTTTGGTCCGAGCTTGACCGTGATCTCTTCAAGCTTCCCAAGGACAAGCAGCTCGCTTACTTGGCCAAGAACAAGGGTCGACTTGTGCAGCGCCTCAACAGCGACTTCCAGCGCGTTTGGTTCCCTAGCGATGGACAAGACAACGTGATCGACGCGGTTGAGGACATGACCTACTCCCAAGTCGCGAGCCGAATGCTCTCGCTCATGTTTGTCTCGGCTCAGTCTCGATGGATCGACACAGGCTACCGCAATCTGCTTGGAGACTGGTGTCGTCGCATCGAAGAGCGCTTCTCGCAGTCCAACAAGTCGTACTTGCTCCAGTCGTACACGCAGCTCGACCGTTCTCCAGAGCAGCAGTTGGCCAGCTTGCTTGATCGCTACCCTGACTCAAAGTCCACCTTGCTCACTAGCGAGGATGCCGAGCACTTCCATGCCATCTGCTGGCGCCGAGGTCAGAAGCCGCCGCCCTTCATCACGCGACTCGGCGAAGACTTTGCTCACCAGTTCAAGAAAGACTCACTCTGGCAGTCTGAAGATCTTGACGCCGTCGTTGATGCTGATCCACAGCGCGTTTGCATCCTTCACGGTCCTGTGGCTGCTTCCGACACGGCTCCAGTCGATCAGCCCATTGCTCAGATGCTCGGTAGTGTCGAAGAGGGTCTTATTCAGCACGTCCTTGCTCGCTACTATGACGGTGATGTGAACAAGGTCCCTCTCGCCGAGTACATCGACTCGACCGCCGCTGGCAGTCCGGCCGTAAGCAACGTGACCAGCCCTGCTTCGCTTCCTGTGCCCTCGACCATGAAGATCACTTCCGAGGAGAGCATCTCTGTCCACCAAGTCACCTCGGCTGCTCTCGAAGATCAGACCGCGTTCCTCGATGCCATTGTCGGCCATCAGCCTAGCTGGATCCGAGCCCTCGTTCGCAGCTCCCGTGTCAGCCTGGGCACACAGCTTCGAGCCAATCCGTTGCAGCGAATCCTCGCCCTTCGAGAGGGTCAACTCTTCCAAGTGCACACCTCTGCCAACGGAAGTCGTGTCGATCGCCTCAAGGTCTATGGTAGCCATCGCAGCTACGGCGCACCTTCCAACGACTTTTTGGCTGTCGACATTGTCCGTCAGAGTGGTCTCCAGGAGCAGTCCGAGACCAAGATTGATGTCTCCATCTACGAAGAGCGTAACGGCGAGGCTGTTCCACTGCTGCTCCAGTTCCGGTACACGCCCTCCACTAGCCATGCTCTCATCCACGAAGTCGAGCAAGGCCGCAACGATCGCATTCGTCGTTTCTACTGGAAGCTGTGGTTCGGTGAGGAGATGCCTGACATTGGTCCTCTGGACGACGCACGCGGCTTTGCGACCGAGCCTCGCGCCGTGATTGCGAATCAGCCGCAGGATGGTGGCGCTGTCGCAGTTGATCCGACCATCCTCATCGCCTGGGAAGCCATCATGAAGACCGTTATCAGCAGCTGCGATGCAGACCTGCTCTCGCTCGTTCACCTTGGCCACGAGTTCCAGACCGTTGCTGGCACTCGTCCCATTGCGACTGGCGATGTCTGCTCGGTCGTCGCGCGTGCTACTTCCATCACCAACTCTGATACGGGCAAGATTCTCACTGTCAAGGCCACCATCTCGCGCTCCGAGGAGGGCGACTCCAACGCTGCTCCTGTGGTCGAGGCCACCTCACGCTTCTTCTACAAGGGCAAGTTTACAGACCACGATCGCTGTTTCTCTCAGACCGACTTTGCCTTCTCGCTCACTCTCGAGGACGAGGCAGCCGTGCAGGTGCTCAAGTCGAAAGAGTGGATCGACCTCGAACAGCCTGCCGATCAGGTGGAAGCTGGTACCACACTCGTCTTCAGGGGCACCTCCAGCGTCCCTTGCTACAAGAATGCCCGCGAGATGATCGATCTGCACGTTCAAGGCAGCGTTTTCGTTCTCAAAGGCACCGAAGAGACCCAGATTGGCTCGATCGAGTTTGCAGCTGACGCACCCCTCTCCACCGATCCCGTCGTCGCCTATCTCGAGAAGAACGGCTCCAGACTCCAGGGTGCTGACGAGTACCGCGTTGTACCTGTTCCTAACGCCTACAAGCTCGCCGAGGGCGTTCTCGACACGCCCAAGACCAACGAGCCTTACTCGCGAGCCTCGACCGACTTCAACCCGATCCACGTGAACCCCTACTTTGCCAACCTGGCCCAGCTCCCAGCCACGATCGGCCATGGCATGTCGACCTTTGCCGAGTGTCAAAAGTGGATGGATGGAGCCATCGACTCGAGTGAAGCACAAGGCAAGGCTGCACGACCTCGCTGCACTGCATTCCAGGCCGACTTTACTTCGATGGTGATTCCCGGCGATCAGCTCTCGGTCCAGCTCCGACACAAGGGCATGAGCGATGGGCAGTTGGTGGTTCAGGTCGACGTTCACAACCAACGCAGTGAACTGGTGTTGCAAGGTACTGCTCGCTACCAGCAGCTGCGCAGCGTCTACGTCTTCACGGGTCAGGGCTCGCAGTTCAAGGGGATGGGTATGGATCTCTACCAGCAGAGCGTCACAGCTCGTGCAATCTGGGATGAAGCCGAGCAGCACCTCTCCAAGCGACTTGGCTTGAGCATCCTCGAGATCGTGCGCGAGAACCCGCAGAGCAAGACGGTCTACTTTGGAGGAGCCGAAGGCCAGCAGATCCGCAGCAACTACATGGCTCTCCAACACGAGACAGTCGACAGCCAGGGTCGCTCGGTTCGCACTCCCATCTTCCCTTCGATCCATGCCAACTCGCGCTCTTACACCTTCACGTCGCCCAAGGGTCTGTTGTTCGCGACTCAGTTCACGCAGATTGCTCTCGTCTTGTTCGAGCTGGCCTACTTCCGCCACCTCCAGCAGCAGGGTGTCATTGTCGAGGACGCCGTCTTTGCCGGTCACTCTTTGGGCGAGTACGCAGCGCTGGCATCCGTCGCTGGCATGATGCGACTTCGTGATCTGGTTGACGTCGTCTTCTACCGTGGTCTCACCATGCAGAGCGCTGTGCCAAGGATCAACGGACGCTCCGACTATGGAATGGTCGCTGTGGCGCCAGTCAAGGCCTTCCCCAAGGTGGCCGATGTCGATGCAGCGCTGGCCCGAGTCGTGGACTCCATCGCTCAGGCAAGTGGCGAGCTGCTTCAGATTGTCAACTACAACGTCCGAAAGCAGCAGAGTGTCGTCGCTGGTCACGAGGTAGCGCTCGCAGCCCTGTCCACCGTCCTCGACAAGTGCGGCAGCAAGACTCTTGTCGCCACCGACGAGGCCCAGGTTGCCACCGCAGTTGCGTCTGCTGTCGAGCTCGCCCGTTCCACGGCCAAGGCATCTGGGATCGAGCTCAAGCGCGGTGTTGCCACCATCCCGCTCGCAGGCATCGATGTTCCTTTCCACTCCAAGTTCCTCAACAACGGCATTGGCCCCTTCCGCCGCTTCTTGGAGTCGCGACTCGACATCGAGACTGTCAAGCCAGAGGCACTCGTCGACCGCTACATTCCCAACTTGGTCGCCAAGGTCTTCACCCTCGAGCGCGCCTACATCGAGCACGTGGCCGAGGCTACGGACTCCGAAGTGCTTGCTCAGATCCTCGCAAACTGGGAAGTGTCTTCCGTTGATCGCCGTCGTCTTGCCCGATCCCTCGTCATCGAGCTGCTTGCCTATCAGTTCGCTTCGCCCGTCCGCTGGAGTCAGACGCAGACGATCTTGTTCAAAGACACGCGCTTCGAGCGTCTCGTCGAGTTTGGACCCACGCCTACCTTGGTCGGTATGGCCAGCAAGACGTTGGCAGCCGACTTTGTCCTGACCGACGGCATGCTTGGCCTCAAGAGGAGCCTCTTCTGTGTCGGCAAGAACGACGCCGATATCGTCTACGATCTTGGAGCTGACGAAGTTGAGTCTGTTCAGCCCGCAGCTGAAGCAGCCAAGCCGGCAGAGGTTGTCGCTTCACCCACACCAGCTGTCGTGGCAGCAGCACCGGCAGCTCCGACCGCAGCAGCGGCTCCTGCACTCGATGACGAGCGACTCGATGCTCTGCTCACTTTGCGCGCTATCCTCGCGCAGAAGCAGAAGGCCAAGATCGGCGACGTCCCTCCCAGCAAGTCGATCAAGCAGCTGACTGGAGGTCGTTCCACGCTTCAGAACGAGCTCGTCGGGGATCTTGGCGCCGAGTTTGTTGATCTGCCCGAGAGAGCTGAAGAGCTTACCCTGGAAGAGCTGGCTGCCGCCCTTCGTCCTGGTTACAACGGCGAGCTTGGCAAGTACACCAACGGATTGATCGCACGGCTGGTGGCTTCCAAGATGCCAGGCACCTTTGGTCTCTCTGCGCTCAAGTCTCATCTGACATCCAGGTACGGCTTTCAGAGTGGTCGTATCAGCGCGGTCTTGCTGTACACCATCACTGACGAGCCAGCCAAGCGTCTCACGGGTGACCAGGAGGCGACCGCTTGGATTGACGGAGTGGCTGCCACCTATGCCAAGGATCTTGCTATCACGCTCCCATCCCCTGGTGCTGCGGGTGGTGCAGGTGGCGCGGCGGCATCTGGAGCCGTGGCCGTGGTCAGCAGCAAGGAGCTCACCGCTCTGCAAGCCAAGATGCATGCTCTCTCCAAAGGACAGCTTCAGGTGTTGGCAGAGCACCTTGGTCTGGACGCCGATGCCAGCATCGCCCAGCTCGCCGCTCTCTCGACCGAGTCTGCTTCGCTTCGCACTGCTCTCGAGAACGTATCTGCAGAGCACGGAGAGACCTACATCAAGGGTATCCAGGGCATCTTTGCTGCTGCCAAAGCGAGGTCCTTCAAGAGCTACTGGAACTGGTCGCGCCAGAACCTCGAGGAGCTGTTTGCTGACATCCTTCGCGGTGACGTAGGAGATGGTCGTGTCCTCTCTTCCCGCCTCGTTCAGGTATGGAACCAGCTTGACGATGTCAACCCCTTACGCCAACAGCTTGACCAGCTTGTACGATCCAAGACTCCTGGCTACGAGCAAGTTGCGACCTTCTTCCAGCCCCTCATCAGCCAAGCAGAGAGGGGTGCACTCAGCACTCCACCGCGATACGTTGATCTCTCAGCACCTGTCCGGCCCCACACCTCTCTCGACTCACGTGGCAACATCGTCTACCGACAAATCCCACGTCAAGGCATGGCCAGCATGTTGGACTACGTCGCGAGCATGGCTTCTGGTGCCGACTCTGATGCGGATCCGGCAAAGGTTCTGTCCTCCGGCAACTTGACTGACAGTCTCGAGGCTTTGGCGGAGAAGCTCGCAAGCCCAGACCAGGTCGACAGCCCCAAGGTCGACGTTGGTCAGCGTCCATGGCTGTGGGCTGGCAAGAAGGTGCACGACGCCTGGTTGAAGGACGACGAGCTGACCGAGATCTACTTCCGTGGCCTCTCCAAGCTTGCCGACCGAGGCAGTAGCTACGCTGGTCTTGACGTCCTCCTCACCGGTGTCGGCCAAGGATCGATCGGTTTCGAGGTCATGCGCCGCTTCCTGCTTGGCGGTGCTCGTGTCATTGTGACCACCTCGACCTTCTCGCCCAAGAAGCTCAAGGTCTACCAAGAGACCTACCGCCACGACGGCGCTCGCGGCTCTCAGCTGATTGTCTTGCCATTCAACCAGGGCAGTAACAAGGACACGCAAGCCTTGGTCGACTACGTTTACACCACGCTCGGTATCGACGTTGATGTCTTGGTACCCTTCGCTGCCATCTCAGAGAACGGTCGCAACATTGATGGCATCGACGACAAGAGCGAGCTGGCTCACCGCGTCATGCTCACCAACGTGATCCGCCTCCTGGGTTGCATCAAGACTGCCAAGGCTCAGAAAGGTTATCTTCACCGCCCCACTCAAGTCCTTCTTCCTCTCTCGTTCAACCACGGTGTACTCGGTGGGGATGGTCTCTATGGACCTAGCAAGATCGGCCTCGAGACGTTGCTCAACACGTTCGAGAGCGAGGATTGGGCCAGGTACCTCTCGATCGCCGGTGCTCGCATCGGCATGTGCCGTGGTACAGACCTGATGGCCGCCTCGGACATTGTGGCAGAGTCGCTCGAGACGCAGCTCGGATGCCGCACCTTCAGCACTGGCGAGATGGCGTTCAACCTCATGGGTCTCGTCGAGCCCGAGTTTGCTTCCGTCAACCAGCTCCGACCCATCCTTCTTGACCTGACGGGTCGAGCTTCGCTTATCGAGTCTCCCGGCAAAGCGATGCGAGATGCTCACCAGGAATGGCAGCGCCGTTCTGCTGTCAAGAAGGCGCTCCTGTCCGAGAACAGCCTCCGCTTCAAGACGACTACCTCGACTCGTGTCACCGAAGACCACTACCGCCGCGCCGAGATCGAGCCTCGCAGCTTGCACCACTTTGCCTACCCCACGCTCGATGCGAAGCAGGTCTGCGACCGCATTGCCAAGAGCAGCCATCCGGTAGACCTTGACCAGGTGATTGTCATCTCTGGCTTCGCCGAGGTCGGACCTTGGGGCTCATCGAGGACGCGCTGGGAGAGGGAGATCAGCGATGCTTGGAGTCTGGAAGGATTGGTCGAGATGGCTTGGCTCACTGGTCACATCAAGCACTTCAACGGCCGCCTGCCCGATGGCCGCAGCTACGTTGGCTGGATTGATGTCAAGACTGGCGAGCCTGTCGCTGATGTTCAGATGCGTGCACGATACGCAAGGCAGGTGGAGCAGCACGCCGGTATCCGACTTGTCGAGCCCGAGCTGATGCATGGCTTCGATCCCGAACGCAAGGTGATCCAGCAGGAGGTCGAACTCACACACGATCTCGGACCGCTCGAGGTCTCGGCCACCGAGGCCGAACGCTTCCGCCTTGCTCACGGAGACCGCGCGATCGTCTGGCAGGACGACGAGACCAAGACGTGGCATCTCAAGCTCAAGAGAGGCGCCAGCATCTTTGTCCCCAAGGCCAACCGCTTTGATCGTCACGTTGCCGGCCAGCTGCCCACCGGATGGGACCCTGCTCGCTATGGTATCCCCAGCGACATTGTGTCGCAGACTGATGAGACGGCACTGTATGCTCTCGTCTGCATTGCCGAAGCGCTGGTTCAGTCGGGCATCGACGATCCTTACGAGCTCTACAAGCACGTCCATGTCTCTGAGGTGGGCACTTCGCTCGGCTCAGCCATGGGAGGACTTCACTCGCTTGCCAAGATGTTCAAGGATCGCAGGCAGGACATTGAGGTGCAGAAGGACATCTTGCAGGAGACCTTCATCAACACGGTCGCTGGCTGGACCAACCTTCTCTTGCTCTCGTCTTGCGGTCCCATCAAGCCGACGGTCGGTGCCTGCGCTACAGCTTTGCAGTCGCTCGATGTGGCTGCCGAGACGATCCGATGTGGCAAGGCCAAGATCATGATTGCTGGTGGCTACGAGAGCATCTCGGAGGAGAGTATGACCGAGTTTGCCAACATGAAGGCGACCGCCGCGTCGGATGCCGCCTTCGACGCTGGTCTCGCTCCCGAGGAGATGTCCAAGCCCATGACGAGCGGTCGCAGTGGCTTCGTCGAGTCTCAGGGCTGCGGTGTCCAGATTGTCATGAGCGCCGCCACCGCGATCCAGATTGGCGCTCCCATCAACGGAATCGTCGCCTTCACTCAGACCGCCACTGACCGCCAGGGACGATCGATTCCTGCTCCTGGTAAGGGTGTTCTGGCTGCTACGGTGCCTCTTCAGCGCGCCATGGCCAGCTGGGGTCTGGACGGCAACGATGTTGGTGTGCTCTCGATGCACGGTACCTCGACCAAGGCCAACGACAAGAACGAGTCCAACGTGTACCATACCATGCTTGGCAAGCTCGGTCGTGCTGAGGGCCGCGCTGTCCCCGCCATGGCACAGAAGTGGCTCTGTGGTCACGGCAAAGGTGGTGCAGCTGCTTGGGCCATCAACGGTCTCATGCAGAGCATCAACGACGGCATTGTAGCTGGAAACCGCAACGCCGACGACATCTCTGAAGAGCTGCGCACCTACAACCGACTCATGTACCCCTGTCGATCGATCCAGTATCCTCGCGAACGCCTGCACACCGGTCTTGTCACATCGTTCGGATTCGGTCAAGTCGGCGGTATCGCCATGATCTTGCACGCCTCGCACCTTCTTGGCAAGCTCGACGAGGAGGCGCTCGAGGCGTACAAGGCCAAGCGCGACGAGAGGCAGAAGATCACGTTCCGCCGAATGCACTCTCTCTTGGTCAAGGGCGACTTGGTGCGCATTAAGGAGGATGCTCCTTATGCTACTGCTGACGAAGCAGACGTGCTCCTCGACATTGAGGCAAGAGCCAAGGAGTCGAGTGACGGCTCTTACCGCATCGTCCCTTCGATTCCAGCTTAGACTGGATGTTCTTGTGTAGACTTGTCTCTTCATTTGCTCCGTTGTCGTGTTTGCTTTCGTATTGTCTACTCTTCTACTACTTGTTCATACTTCGGTTGCGAAAAGTTCATACTAATGATGAATCTTCTTTGTGTGTGAGTGTCGTCTCTCGAGTGCTCTTTGTGTGAGGATGACATGCTTGCTTTGCCTTTGGATAGTGATGGGATGTCTTGGCTGCCCCAACATGGAGAGAGCCGGCTTTTGCGCGCGCAAAAGAGTGTTAAGTCGCGCCATTGGCAGGAGCGTTGGCGGTCTGAATGCAACGAGGCATCACGTGCTTCATTCGCTCAATTGAGTCGAAGGGGCAAGCTCGAGCCACCTTTCTTTCGTTCCATACCACCATTCCTTGCTCTCAATCTTCTCAGCGTCTTGCTACCCATTGATCATCGACAGAACCGGAATCAAAGGACTGACAAGCTGCTTTGACACGAGACACTATGCCGTGTATTGATTGGACACTGCTCGAGTTTTCTTCCGCACACCAAACAACGATATGCGCATGCACCACGGTGCGATGGCACATGGCGGTATCGGCTATTCGCATAGGGTCGGGCCAATTGAGCCCTGACTGATTCTCAGCTCCACTTCACTCTTCGCATGCTCTCTGCCCACCGCCACACCGACTCGTCAATGCTAGCGCCATGCAGACGGCGGTCTCGTTCCTTAACCGCTTGGGAGGCGCATGATCCACCCACGCGCATTTCGACATGCGAGCAATGTTCTTGACGTTGGCAGCTTGCACCTGTCAAGCAACAACATGTCCGTTGAAGACACACCACTCTTGAGCAGCTCCTCCCGACACGGTGCCACTCATGAGACCTTGGCCGACTCTCCAATATAATACCCTTGCCTCGATGCCGCTCACCACATCTTTCCCACATCCCATCTTATCCTTGCAGTCGTCCCACACAAGAACTTCAAGATGCTCAACGACACCGTCATCAGCCGCCAGGTGGCCGATGTACGAGAGTTTGGCCTTTTTGGCCGACCCTTCTGGCTCAACCTCGTCTATGCTTTCCTGCTCTACTCTGCTTTCCTCGTAAGTGCCTCACTTCAACCGCTTTGATCATTCTACATTCAGGAGTTTCACGCTGACTCCTCGACGCTTGTTCGATCCACTCCAACAGGGCTACAAGTCATGCTTCCTTCACAAGACAAGCCGCATCCCCGGACCATGGTACCTGCACTGGACCATGCTTCCCGCTCTCTACTACTACGTCAAAGGCACCCAGTGGGGCTACGTTGACAAGCTTCACACCCAATACGGTCCCATCTTTCGTCTGGGCAGTCGCCAGATCTACGTCTCGGACAAGAACGCCATCCGACAGCTGCTCGCCAAGGAAAACTTGCCCAAGGTCAACTGGTACGCTTCCCTCTCGCGCGATCCCAAGACGGCCGGCATGTTTACCACCACCAACAAGGAGTACCATCGATCTCGACGTCGCTTGATGAGCCCCGCGTTCGCTGTCGAGTTCACCAAGCAGCTCGAGCCCTTCCTCGTCGATGCTACCACCAAGCTCTTTGAAGGCTACCACACGCGTGTCCAGAAAGCATCTGGCAAGGCCGGCCCGCTGCTGTTCAACCTGTACGAAGACCTGGCCTGCCTCGCTATGGACATTCTCGGCGAAACCGCTTTCGGCGTCAGCTTCAACCTCGTCGCCTGTCGCGATGACGAGAACGCCGATCGCAAGTTTGCCGAGATCAACCGCCTCCTCGCAAAGTACCTCCACGATGGCGGTATCCGCTTCTTCTGCCGACCTTTCGACAAGTACATGAAGCGCGATCTCAACGTGTACAAGCTCACCAACCCTCTCGTCGACGCACGCTTCGCCGAAACCGAAGCACGCATCGCTGCCGCCGCAACCAACGGAGGCGAGATGGGCGAATCGCGCAAAGACATCTTGCAGTTCCTCGTCGATGCCAGTCTCGAAATGCAAAAGGGTCAAAAGGAGAAGCTCACACGCACCCACGTTCGAGACCAGTGCGTGGAACTCCTCATCGCCGGCGGAGAAACCACCTCCAACACCATCACGTACATCATCAAGGCGCTGCTGGAGAACCCGCACAAGCTGGCCAAGCTGTACGAGACCGTCGAGAGCGAGCCTCTGGATGCGCCTGTTACGGGGTTCACCGCGTTACCGGAAACGCCTTACCTCGATGCGTGCATTCAGGAGGGGATGCGAATGTATCCCGTCACCTCCGAGCTGGGCAGACGTACAGGTAAAGAATCAACCGCTGTGCTGGGTCACGTTATCCCCCCGCGCACCGCCGTCTCTGCTTCCCTACGAGCGCTTCACTACAGTTCCGAGTACTGGAGTCAACCGCACAAGTACTGGCCCGAACGCTTTTTAGCTCCCGACAGCATCGAAGCGGCCGACGACCCAGCTCCACCAGCAGACATGGAAGCGTTTATGCCGTTCGGCTGCGGTCCACGAAACTGTATCGGTAGCAAGTTTGCTTGGCACGAGATGCGCATGGTTCTGTATACTCTCTTGGCTAGATACAGGATTAAAGCGGTGGACAGGAGCGAGGAGGTGCAGTTTAGACAGTTTGTTACGTTCCAATTGGCCAAACCCGAGTTTTGTATCGAGGTCGAGCCTAGGATGGCAAAGACGGCGTAACTGGCAAGGTTGGGTTGTAGAACTGCGGATGTTGGGTTTGTGGATTGCAATGCATGGTTCTGGGTTTTGTTCGAAGACAGCGTTTGGGTGAGATGTGATTCTTGATTGTCTTTGAGCGATTGTGGTTTGACCTTTGTGCCGAATGCAGCTTTGGGGAGGGTAAAGCATCGACAGTGGCTGCAACTCGCTCTAACTGTAAACAAAGTCTTGAGCGATGAGCGAGACAGTCTGCGGATCTGGTCTTTCCGATGTTTCATGTGCATATCGTCTTCGTATTTCGGCTTATCTCTTGGTCATGTTGCCATGGTGCTATCGCTATCTTGCAGCTGATAGATGAATCTTGCTCTTCTGTGATCCCACTTGTGGCGATCCGAGCCGCGCTCGATGCGGATTCGAAGCAGATAGAGACAGCTCGCTGAAGTCAAGAACGATCAATACCGCCAAAAGACTCGGCCCAAACTTTAGAGAGCAGAACAAGACAAAGATCGATTAAAAGCTTGCCATTCTATACAGACATCTATTGATACGGTATTCTACTGTTCTAGCAATCTGGCCTCTATGTGTATCTATTAAGCATCTAAATCGGACATCCACTATCGTCTCTATGACATTTCCTCGCGTGCTTGAACCATGCCTTCCAGTCTCTTTTGCGTTTAGGACCGAAAGAGATCGGAATCCATTTCTTGCAATGATGGCACCGTCCATCCGTCTTACTCACCGCGTCGTTCCAGATCCGCAGTGACTCTGGAGGATGGAAGAATCGTCGTGTCAAGTTGGATATGCCGTGATCGAACTGCATGTGGTAGAGATACTGGGATCGCTTCATGCTGTACCAGTCGCCTTGCGGGCAGATGGAGCACCATCCTTCGCGACCGCATTCGCCGCGGCGAGTGAAGCGCGGGGCGTAGAGGTCCGAGGGGAAGAGGTTGGCGACTTCTTCCACTGCTTCTGAGGCTTGTGTGGAGGGTGAGATTGTGGGGCCAGAGTTGTTGGTCATGCAGAGGAGGGTGTCGGCGGGGGGTGGGTAGTGGATCTCTTCTTCGGTGGAGCCGGCTCGGGGTGGGAGGATGATTTTGTCCGTGATGGTGAAGCCGACCGAGTTGGCGCTGCTGCTGGCGCTGTCGGTGCTGGTTGTAGAGGTGGAAGGTGCAGTGGTGGTAGTCATAGCCATGGAAGCCCCCAGGGAGGAGTTGGCCGTACTTGGTCTCGAGATCGAACTTGTTCGAGAAGGTGGTTTCCTCGAAGCGACACGACTCCACTCTAAAGCAGTCTTGACATCTTTCCCACTCTCTGATGCCGAGGAAGCACTTCGACTACGACCCTGCCTCTGGTCAGCCCAAGACTGTCTCCTGCTGCGAATCGCAGGCCTTACCACTTCCTCCTTTTGCTTTCGAGCGCTGTTCGAACCGGACGAGATCGAGTTGCGCATCTTGCTTCGCTGAGGGTGGTGGTGAGCATGAGGAGGGTAACTCTGCTGACCGCGCAAAAAGTTCTGCTGCAGCTCCATCAAGTTGGCAGGCAGAGGCATGGGCCAAGAGCTACTCCTACCCACTCCTGTACCTTGAGCAAAAGCCATGCTGTCAAACGGAGGTTGAACTAGAGGCCAGCTCCTCTGCAGAGCTCTTTCTGCCTCTCCCTCAACCTCGTCCATGTGCTCGTCCGCATCCTGGTGACAATCCTCGTCGAAAAGCGAAGTGGAGCAGTCGGAGGCAGGAGAATCGACCATGTGCTCCATACCCTGCCCGCCTTGGTAGGCAGACATCTGACTCAAAGAGTTTAGCATCCATGCTGCCCACAGTAGGCCCTGCGGGTCCATGAGCGGGATGAATCCGTATCCGTTGCTGGGACGACGCGAGGGCTGTGTGGAGCGCGATTTTTGCTTGGGCGAGTTGGCGCGGGTAGGCTGGCGGCTGGATACGTTGCTATGGGTTCTCTCCACCGGGTGAGGCTTGCGTTGAGGAGCAGAGGTGGAGCAGACGTCTTGGTCGAGCCACGAGGCTAGGGTATCGACTTGATCCTGTTTGATGGTCGGACGCTGTGCTGGCTGTGTGGGTTGAGCGTCTCGAAGTGTCTCGCCGAGTGTCAGGTCTGGCATGACAGTATCCAGTGACTTGATGGGTGTTGTTGTGGAAGGCAGAGTTGGGTCTGGACCCTGGCTGACCGGTGAGACTTGCTGAGCAGTCGAGCTGGAGGGCGTAAAGTCGGACCAAGACGAAGACGACACCGAAGATCCGTTGGACGGATCGGCCTCACACGCCTCCAATAGCGGCATGAGGAAGTCAGACCAGGTAGGTGTGAAGCCTTCCGTCTTGGTGTCTTGAGCTTGAGCTGCACTAAGAGCATCGAATGTAGCCGTCGAGCTTGATGGGATTGCAGGGGTAGACTGCATGTTAGGATCGGTCCACATACCGTCGACAGCAGTAGACGTGGGCGATGAAGGTTCAAGAAGGAGCTGGTTCAGCAGCTGTCTGTCCTTCACACCTTCGCCGAAGGCGTATTGTGGGGAGAGGACCCGGGATGGTGTCTGGGGTGCGAAGAGATAGTTGCCCAGGGAGGCGTATGTTGGCGTGCTACCGGGTTGCTGCGGCTGGGTTCGTGTGTCTTGGCTTGCGCCTGTAGCGGCGTAGCTGTTGCTTACTGTAGTAGCCATCTTGACGGTAGTATAGGGAAGAGGACAGCAAAGTGGAGAAGGTAGCGGGCGGAGAAGGTTGGAGGACGTCCGACGGGATGGTCGGGAAGGGAAGGGATGCCGGATCGGATAAGTACTTGTGGTTGCAGAGTAAGGGACAGAAGAGTACGTAACAGGTATCGTGGCGGCTGCCAAGGTTGCTAGTTCAGGTACTGAGTAGAGAATGGGGTTCAATCGGAGAGTGGGCCACGTTGGATTGCCACACATTGCCCTGTCGTGCCCCTGCTGTGTATGATACGGCCGGCGTAGCCACCGAACAAGGCACAGTGTTGTATTGTTGGCAAATGTGCCGGCATCTGCAGGGCAGAGGGGGTCCCTTGATCTGCCTACACTAAGTTAGTGGCAATCCGAGGCCACCGTGGCAATGAGTGGCAAAGTGATGCTGCTGCTACCCTCGAAACACGAGGGCATGATGGGTGGCACAGATACACAATCTTAGCAACGTGCAACGAGCGATGAGGTTCCTGCAGTGAGGAGAAGGCCAAAGTGCAGTTAGCGTGTCCAAGAGTGCATGTGAATGTGTTCACGTGCGAGCTTGCATATCATCTCGCTCTCTCTTTAGAGTGAGTACACACTTTGCATGAATGCCGGAAGCCAAAAGAACATAACCGAGCGTGGGAAATGCGACTGACCAAGGGGAGCCGAAACAGGTACCGAACAAGAGACAGAGTGATCCACGCCGTCGTGACCTCCAAGCCATACTCTCTTTGGCATAACTGCACACAAGCCATGCTTTGTATGGCATTAGCTTGCATTATCAGTTGGGTCCGGGCAGTTGTCAGCCGTAAGGAGCTAAACAGAGTCCTCGGGGTCCCGTTTCCAGCCAGAATAAGGTTCGGATGCTGGTACAGTGGAAGCCTTGCAGCGCCACAGCGGCAGACCCACGTCGGCAAGATTCGCAGGTGTCGGCGGGCTGCTTGTGGAACCGGCAGCACCTGCGGGGTCCTCTCTACCTCCCTGGGGACGAGGGGATCCGAGACCATGGCCGACCGGAGCACGTTCGATTAGTCACAAGACTGACGGCACAAGACTGATTGGCCGGCTAGGCGATCTTTTTTTTTCTTCAATCGAGCTGTGAGCTGTAAGGTGTTCGGCTCGATGTTCCTTTGGAATATCATCTCGTACCGATACCAGAGCTGACACCCTGTACACCTTCTATCGGCCACCAAGCAAAAATCCTCCGAGCAAGCGAAACGGGTTCTGGAAGCGAGCAGAGAGAAAGGCAAAGGTGGCTCTTTGCATATACGAGACGGTAACAAGATTCAAACTCCGCTTCGCTTCTTCTTTTTCTTGTCTCAACCGAGCGCGTCTTTTCAGGCAAGTTGGACCAACGGCGACTCGGCCCACGGCGATGGTGGGGTGAATCCAACAGCCACGCACGGCCACGCAACGGCACCAGCTGATACATTGTACAGTGTACCTTTCAACACAGGTAAGCGACACGTTTGAGACTTGTTCCTGTGTCTATCATGGGGTAATGCGCTCTGCCAAAAAAAAAGTATCGTGGGTTGAATTTTAGCGCTGTTTGACGTCGACCGAATTCCGACCTCGCATCGGGCGCTAATGGTGCTCATCTACTCGGAGCATTTGTGTAGGTTGCAACTCCGCCACAGACGAATACAGTATGCCGATAGTGCAGCTCGTACTCTAACGGATGGTAGGCTTCCATCTGCGTTACGATGGTATTTCCAACTCCTTTCTTCCTTTCTGCCGCTGTCACGCAAGCGCTTGGGCCGAGAACGCTTTTATGTATGCGAATAGACAGTCGTAGCAGCCCCGCGTTCTACCGTACACTTGTAGACTCGGCGGTTGGCCTTGTCTCACTCGTGCACAGAATACCGCATATTCATGTCGGAGAAGACGCCGGCATGGAATACACTGGGTCAATTTGAGACTCAGACACGAGCCGCGCGGATTGACGATCACAGCGACTGTATTGTTGAGCACAAGTGGCGGTGTTGCTGCTTCCCAACACGCGTGAGTAAAAAAGTGAAACCGCACTAGGGTATCCCTCTGCGACTGGAGACCTTTGTTCTTGGTTGACCGTGGGTTGCACAACTCTAAAGTCACGCTTGAAGTGCTTGTACAGTGCATACTATCTGGCAAGCAGGTGGGTTGATTAGTGTTAAGACTCTTTTTTCACTACCATGATCTTCCCGGCATGAACGGTCGACAGCCATCCGAGCCTCAAATTCACTTTGATATGCGCCCACCAAAAGCATCAGCCTAGCCTGCTCTGGGTGAGGTCATCTCTTTTGCAGTAATCTTTCCACTCTACATGCACAATTCCGACGCGATAGTGATGATGCTAGCCATATCATGGATGAACGTGGAAGACATCGAATCTGAGCGTGGACTTCATGGTGGACTAGCGTGTGAGTAGCCCTGTTTGCTTCGATATCTTTGGGAGAGGCTTGGAAATCTTGACGATCCCGTCAGTGTGGGCTAAAGCGGGAAAAATAGATACCGAAATTCCGAAATCCGAAATCGGGCTCTTGGAGGCGACTGGAAGGCATGGCGTCAGACAGAGAATCCAGCGGGGACGAGTCTAGAGCAGGGCGGCGGCAAGGATGCGAAGCGTGGGAAGGCATCATGCTCGCTTGTGACGTTAAGCGACTGCATTTAGCAGTAAACAATACAGGTACGCGGATGGTAGTAGTATTCAGCCCACTTTGGAAGAAAAGCGCACGTTGTTGAGGCGAAAAAAGGAACGGCACTTCAGCCTCACCTCGTGGCTGTGGCTGGCTGCAGTAGAGCGGCACACGTTGTCAGGATGGTGCCGAACAAGAGGTCTCGCTTCGATATTCCGCGGTGAATTCCTGCGAAAAATAATCGCCGACCAAGCATATATTTCAATGCAAGCCTGCGGTTAGGCGAGAAGGAGGATGACTGGGACCGCCGGCCGAATTCATGCTTTGCCTATTCGCCTATTGGCCTCTGTTTAGCACCCTCGAGGGTTGTTGGGCAGTTGGGCTTTAACGGTCAGATGTTCGGACATCGGAAGTCACACTTCCAACGGAACTCGAAGCGAGCTTCTTTTAACCAGAATATCTTGCAAGCGGTAAGAGGGACTGTTGAGGTACACATTCACAGAGAGACCATGCTGATCACACACCTCTGTCTTATCGCTCTGTCTCTCTCTCTCTCTGTCTCCAACTCTAGCCGCAACCGCCCTACGGTCCGGTTGTCAACGTGGGATGCGTTCACGCGCCTGACTTGCAGGATTTGCGCAGGAAAGATGTGCACAGATCAACACTTTTCCTGCAAACGCCCCATTGTGCCTACGGTAACTGTACCGCACAAGTCAACTCGGACCGACTCCTTTCCGCGGGTATACATTTCTGTGGTAACCCCTCCACCCTCTTCCTCGCCGTCATAAAGTCTAGATTCAACATCATCGGCATATTTGTAATCGTTCTGCGCATACTGGTTCCTGCAAAAAGTCGCCGTAAGCGATTCCACCCCATCATCGCGAGCTATACTCCCTTCATCTCATGCAAAACGATGCTCTGCACCAGCTGTCGTACCGAGACCACCCGAAGAGGTAGCCGAAGGTCACAAGTAGCAGACGTTCCTGAGGATAAAAACAAGCGCTTCGCCAATCCTAGTCAAAGGTACCCACTTCCAACGGCCGTTTCGACTCGGACCCGCAGTCAGAAGCCATCACTACCATTGCATCGCATCCGAACATCCTTGCTGGGTAAATTTCAGGGGTGATGAGCACAGCTTCAAGCGAGGAAGACAATGAAGGAATGGCGTTTCATCTTTTCTCATCGCTTTCAAGGCAAACTCGGGATCCGATTCGAGGTCCCAACCTTTAGCGAGAAAGTTAGCCTCGATTTGGCGATTCACTCTTGCCAGCCATGGCTTTGAGAGGAGTCTCAAACCAGAACCGACACGTTTTGCCAGAGCTTTGTTCTTCTCGAGAATGACAACACAGCAGAGCAAGGCTGATCTTGACGGCACGTTTCTCCTTCTCCTCGGCTCTTTATGCAACACGGTTCGATCACAGCTGCGACTTTCCCTTCCCGAAGGCAGACTCAAAGACGCTCCGAGCTTGGCATCTGGAACAACAGGAGTGGGTCAACTACTCGATGCAGCACGGTTGCAACAATGAGAACGCCACTGCCATGGTGCCTCGACATTGCTTCTATGCCACTCCGTCGGAGCTCATGCGCATCTGCGAAGAGGCGGTGCACTCTGGCTCTCCTCTTTCCGTCCCTGGATTCTCACAGGCTCGTTAGATCTGGTTGAAGCGACGCTACCGTTCAAAGACACTGTGGCCGGCCAGGGAGTCACAAGCGCACTGTGATCGTGTGAGTGCGTGGGCGTGCTGTCATTCCGCTGCGTGTCTCCAATTATGCTCCCGCTGTCCGGTGCCGCAGTCGTCCAGGCGATCGCGACGCAAGCCCTCTTGGCCGGGACTCTCTGGGCCCTCCGGGCCTGCAATTCAGCAGCACTGAGTGTATACATCTGTGATTGTGAGCATTCCGAAAGGTAGGCGAGGCAGAAGAAGGAAGCAGGCAGAACGCCAATGTCGATGCTGGCCTCCTTGAGCGAGCGCGGCACGCGGTCAAGGCTGGCGTGATTGAAGCGCTCGTGCCATAAGCGCCACGTCTTGCTCGGGTCTTGCTGACTTGACTCAGCCACTTGAAGGGGTGGCGCTGGAGTAGTGGCCTGTGTGGCCGTAGTTGCAGCAAGTCAACCGCCCTGGTGCCGCTGACGCCTTTGCCTGCATGTGCAGGGGGCGTGGGCCTTGATGCCGAGCTTGAGATCGAGGTAGGAGGGAAACCTTTTCGGGCCTGCCGAAAATGAAAAGAGCTGATGCGGCCTTTATCGCCCGGAGCTTTGGGCGTTTTCAGCTTTGCCGGAGCCCACCATCTCGGGCGATCGTGCGCGTGTCGGCGCAAAATGGTGCGTCCAAGCTCCGAAGCATGAGCCGGATCGACACACACGAGCCGATTCGCCATGACAGCCAGCAGCCATCGCCCGACATTCGGCGCAGGTGCCGAGCCCGTCGCGGCTCAGCCGAACGCTGCGAGGACAGCTCCTCCGTCTAAACGCCAGAGGGTCGATCCTGCCCGAGGCAGCCAAATGCAGACAGAAGCTGGTGCATCTCCCAATCGGATGCACACCGCATCGTTCGCAGCCGCACGCTCGCCCGCACGCTCGCCCGCACGCACTGCCGTTGCCACGCCATCATCTCGCTCCACGTCCGCGCACCGCCAGCCGCCTTGCGGCGCGAGTGGCAGTCGGCCCGGCCCTCTGCCACCTCCGTCGGCTCGCAAGCGCAGGTTTACCCGTAGTCGCTCGGGTTGCGCCACCTGCCGCGTTCGAAAGATCAAATGCGACGAAACACGTCCGCACTGCCATCGCTGTCTCGAGGATGACAGGCAATGCGAGTACTATCGTTCTGCCAGCTCGCCACGTATCGAGGCAGAAGTGAAAGTCCAAGCTCAAGCTTCCGGCGCCGACTTGTGCCCAATCGCGCCGGCGGAGAATCCAGTGCGGCTCTCTCAACATCAGCAGCCTCGCCACTCACCTCGCCAAACCTCGCATCGCCACTTACGGCCCGGCCCAGCGCATCAGCTTGGCTCCGTACCCACCCGTGTCGCCAGCACATTTGGCCAAGTGACCTCGCCAAAGCATCTGGATGACTGGCTCGATCTCTTGTGCGCTTCCATTGGCAACGACATTCCACACGCTAGCGGCTCGGCCACCGCCGATGCGTCCCAGACAGCCGTCAGGAGCGACGACCAGCCCAGCGACACTTGCCGCCAGTCGACTGGGCAGGGCTCCGCACACAGCGTCAACGACTCGCAGTCGGCTCGCTCTGCTTCTCTCGATCGCCTCAAAGCGCGCTACGGTCGTCCAACCGCTGCGGCTTCCGCCATCGCCGACCAGACCTTGGCTTTAGGAAGTGCAGAGGCGCGTTCGCCCAACTGGCTCGACGACGACTGGTTGTCGACATGGACCACCTCTCCTGCCGGCCCAACCAGCATCCAGCACACTTTCCATGGCGCTTCCGACACACCAGTCCCGGCAAGCACCACCGCCGCGCGCCCGGGCCTGCAGCACATACCCGAAGCCGAGCTGCAGAGGCGCATCCGTGCGCTGTGCGTAACGCGCATCCAGCTCGAATCCGTCTCGTTCTTCTTCAACACCACCGCTCGCTGCTTCCACCTGCTCTCCGCCGACACCAACGTCTGGCGCATCTTCTTTGCCCAGCTCGCTGCCGAGTCTCCCATGGTGCTCGACCTCGCAGGCTGCCTCGGTCTCACCCATCTCAGCCTCACTCAGGATCATCGCAAAAAGGGCCTCGCCCATGCTCACTATTCCCGCTGCAAGACCGAATGGGACGCTTTTGTCGGCAATCTACACACGCCAGAGCTTATCGCACACGCCGCAGCACAGGTCAACTCGGCCCACCGCGCACTCGAACTGCTCGCCGGTACCATCCTCATCGCACACATTGAGCAGTTCAGCCGAGGCTTCGCTACTGGCTCGCGAGCCTATACGGCTCTCGCCATCACCGTTGTACGACAGGTGCTCGCCGGTGCACCGAACGGCTCACCGGCTTCGTGGTGGGTGAACAACCTCAACCAGGGACCAGCATCGGCGTTCCGCTTTTTTGTCCGCATTTTGCTCTGGTGGGAGACCATGTCACGCACCATGGGCCCCGCCAGCGAGCAGGGTGATGTGCTCGACATCTTTGAGCATGTCTATCGATGGGACGAATCCGACAGCCGCCAACAAGACCCTATCGAGTGCTCGACCCAGTGCGTCGTAGGCTGGCCGCTGGATCTGCTCGAGGCCGTCGAACGCATCAATCGCCTCAGCGCCGTTCCCGAAATTGTGGCCTTTGTGCCGCCGCCTGCATCTTCCGTGCCGCTCGTTATGCCGTCCGGATCCCTCTCGCATGCACTAGAAGGCCACGTGCCGCTCGAAACACAGCTGCAGATCGATGCCGTCGAGTCTCAGATCCGACTGTCCAGGCCCGTGCCGCTCAGCCAAGACGACAGCCTCGCCGCCGAGCTGCGCTATCTCATCTTTGAATGCCTCCAGTCAGCCTCGCTCGTCTACTTTTGCAGGATGCTGCTCAAGTCGACCGATGCTGTGTGGTTCGAGATCGACAAGGTCACCCGGTTCCTCGAGCGCAAACAGCAGCGTCTTGGCGCAAGCGGCGAAGTCAAATCAGCAGGTCCGTCTGGCCCACAGGATCTGACCGGCGACCTGCAGGTGGCCCACGCCATGGAGACGCGAGGAAAGTGGTGGATCCGCGCACCAGACGGAGCTTTGATCTGGGCGTACTTTCAGTGTGCGTCCGAGATTTTCGGTGAACTGGATGCGTCGCTGGAACGTTCGCCGCTTGCTGTATCGATTGGCGAGCGTCCCGACCAACGACATCAATTCGGCAGAGGCGACCCAATCAAGCTCGCGCTGGGATCGGACATTGTCATCGGTGCCGAAGCCTACGACAGCTTCGCGCGATCGCGTTCAGAGCGAAGGCAGCGCTGCCGCGGCTCGCTGCTGTTGTGGGAAAAGTTCGACGAGATCCAGTGCCTCTTCCTTTGCCGACAGCTGCTCAAGGCCGTGTGGGATGGTCGCGACCTGTACGAGCACGAGACGCGCCGTAGGATGCGTCTCGGCAAAGGCTCGAGCTCGCAGGCCTCGATCGATGCTCCTCGAGACATTGGTAGATACGATCAAGCGACCGAGTTTGCGCACATCTGTCGACAACGGCGTTGGCGCCAGCCTCTGATCTTTTGAAGTCAGCCCTCACAGTCCCGCGCTCGTTGCTGGGTAACGAAGCCTGGCGACAATGTATGATAGACAAGTACCTCTTCGGCTTCACCCGGGCCTCTCAAACAGCGCAGAGATGCTGTATCCTCGCTAAGAACAGGGCAGCCGGTGGGAAAACAGGCGGCACACTCGAGACAGCCCAAGCTCTGTTGCTGCGAGGAGCTGATCGGATAACAATCTGGACGAAGAGAAGCAGACCATGGGCAGGACTGCGTCTAGTGACCATTGTACTCTGCACGGCATTCGGCCGAGCAGGGCGCAAATGACCTAGTGTACAAGAGGCCCTTGGTAGGCATGGCGATAGCGGATCCAGCACACGGCCGGGATGGCAAAGCTGCCCACCAAAAAAGCCGACGTGTAGTTCATGTTGGCGCTCGTCACCGGCCACGCCGGAGGCAGCGACAGGAAGACGCACAGCAGCACCGTAAAGGTGATCGTGAGCAAATTGGCCGGAACGGTCAGCCATTTGGGCATCTTGAACGGCGGGTCCCAAGCACCGTCGCCCTCGGACGAGTCGGATCCCATGCTGCCAACTTGCTTCTCGCCCGTGGCTACACGCGGCTCGGCTCGGCCTGCTCGGTACCTTGCGGCCAAGCACACTCCGGCTACGATCGCATACGACACCGCCAGCAGCAACGTCGGCACCGAGATGATCGCGTTGAACGCCGCCGTGTTGCCAATGTAGATCAGCCCGATGCAACTCTGACACATCAGCACGAGCAGTCCCGCGCGCAGCGGCGAGTCGAACCTCGTGTTGACCGTGCCGAAGAACGTCGAGAAGGGGAAGCCACGCTGGCGCGAAAAGCCGTAGATGCATCGACCCGCCGCCATGGCCACATCCGCCGACGTGATCAGGAACGACACGAGCGGGATCAGCAGCAGCACAATCGCGCCCGAACGCGACGTCTTGAGCCGCAGCATCTCGGCAAACGGGAAGCCCGTCGAGGTGGTGATGATCGCGTCCAGCTCCGGCAGCGTAAACACGAGCACAAACGCGTACGCCAACGTCACCAAGATGCTCGTTCCAAGCCCACCAAAGATTGCAATCGGCACCTGGCGCGCCGGGTTGGCCATCTCTTCCGAAAAGTGCGTCGGCACATCCATCGCCGTCGTCGACAGCGCCGCCTGCGAAAGTCCCAACACCCACGGGATAAAGTTGTTCCCCCAGCCCGACACGTTGACGATGTCCACCAGTGCAAATTCGACCGTGTTGTAGTTTCCGCGCGATTGGATGAGCAGCGTCAGCACCACCACCACCAGTCCCAGCACCGACCACGTAAACGCAAACACGTTGAGCCTCGACACCAGCTTCGAAGCGATACCCGCCACCGCAAAGCTGAACGCCGCCGTACAAATGATCGATACCGACACGTGCCACGTCTTGATCTCGTACGAAGGGAACGTTAGGTCGATCATGGCGAGCAAGATGAGCGTAGTGATGAGCTGCGCCGCGACGCTAAGGAAGATGTAGCCCAGCAGCACCAGCCACGACGTCATATACGACAGAAAGCGTCCATGCAGTCGATACACCCATGCTGCCTGGCCCGAGGCATTGGGAAATTGCGACGCCGGCTCGGCAATGCTGATGGCAGCCGCCATGTTGCAGAAGCCTACGATGATCATGCCCCAGACCAGCACATTGGCTCCTCCGCTTGAGAGCGCAGTCGCAGCCACAGCCGAGTAGGCGATCCATGTGGAGAGTGACGTGTATCCAAGCGCTATCGCCCCCAGTGTACTCAGCTTCTTGCCCAGCACGCCATGCTCGGCAGGGCGGTCCAGCCTCGCCTCTTCGCCGCCATCGCCTACAAAGCCGACTGGCGCCTGACGATCGAGCTCCGACACGGTGATTTCGGCGCCCGAGGAAAAGTGCTTGGAGGACCCGTTCATCTTCTTTTCTTGAGACATGATGGAAAACGTTCTTGCTTGGTAGGACCGCGGGTGATCTTGATGTTGTGGCGGAACTGCACTTAGCAGAATCTTCCGATGGGAACTGGTGGCGGCACGTCCGAACAACACTCGGACTGCTTTCTTATACGACGTTGACAGAGATCCCGCTCGAGTCCTTGCATCGAGGAGAGTTTCGAAAGAGGTGCAAACAGTACGTGCTCAAGGATGATATGCCGGAGAGAGGCAATGATGGGTGCATCCGATCGACACTGACCACATGGTGCCGAGATGCGAGCTGGCGCTTGGGCGGAACGAAGCGGTTCAGCCGCCTCCAAGGGCGGGAAAGGTTGACAGAGCTTGACATTCAAGTTCCGCTCGCCAGGGTCGCAATCACGCCTATGGATGCTGGCCAGCCCATCTCGGTGATATGGGACGGGCGCAGGCTCCACTAGCAGAAACGGCAACGATCATCTGACCCTGGACAGTGGCGAGCGCACGGCCTCGAGTGCCGAGACGCCAAGCACAAAACACCCCCGTTGGCAGTGCACTGTACAGAGACGCGTGCCCAAGCGAGGCGCAACAGTCTGTTATCGCGGGATAAAGAACCTAGCCCTGCGCAAGGTATCGGCAAGGGTCTGCGGGAGCCTGCACGTTGCACCAAAATGCGGGGTAGCGTTAAATTTGGTAGCTATCTTCCAACACTATGCGGCTGGTCGGCTCGCCGTGTCGCAGATACGCCGCGCGAGCATGCCTATCAGACCCTGTGACATCTGCTTGCCGTACAAGCTCCGACCATGCGTCAGCACACAGCAAGAGCAAGCTCGATAAGGTGTAAGCGATTGGCTGCGATCCGTCGTACGGCGTCTTCTACCGCAACGTGACACGGCATGCATTGTGGCTCCGATGGACGGGCATACCTGGAGCTGCTCTCCCAGGCGGTGGACACTGCCAAGCGACTAAGCGTGCAAGCGAGCAAGCGAGCCAATCGGAACGCGTCGCTTAATTTCACACGGCTGTCGAAGCCTAGCTTAGCGGCGCGGCCAATCTTTGTGCGCAACGCTACGTAACGATAAGAGCGCCAGGCGCTTCCTTTTGGCCGTTACCCTATTGCGGCACTTTGGCCCCGAGTGCGAGCAGGGGCGCGGCTAATGTATGGCTGGTTCGCGTACCGTTGAAGCCATGCGCGCGACCATTGACGCAAGACAGTCGTGCACAGAATCGCAACCTCTCGACGCTATCCGATCGCTATCCGATAGGGCGAGCCATTTACAAGCCGAGTGCACCCCCGCACAGTTGCAGCAGGTGGCACTGCAAAAGCCAGATCTTCCGTGCGCACCGGTTCCAGCACAGACACATTCCGACAAACTACAGGTCGTCGCTCTGGCCTTGTTCGTTGATGCTTCAGAGTACTTATAGTAGCCTGGCCCCTTGCGCATCTCTCCACCTCCTCTCCATACCATCGCGACGACTTTTTTGGTTGCGAAGCTTCTATCACGACAAAGATGGCTCCCACTGCAGTAGACGTCATCGACTCTGGCCCGGCATCGTCTGGCGGCATCAAGTCGGCGGGCGGAAAGTCGGTAGCGCAGACTCCGCTTCACCCGCTCGACGACATCACTCCTGCCGAGAACAAGCTGGCAGTCGAGCTCATTCGTGCCTACCATGCGCAGGATGGCTTCGAACCGTGGTTCAAGTCGGTTCAGCGACAAGAGCCTCGCAAGGCGGTTTTGCTTCCTTGGCTCGATGCCCGCCATGCCGGCAAGAATCCGGCGCCACTGCCGCGCAAGCTCGAAGCGATCTATATTGAGCCCAAGACGGCCAAGATCCACGAGACCGTAGTCGACGTAGCCGGCAAAAGCGTCGAGTCGCACACGGTCGTGGCGGGCGCCCACCGCACCAACCTCGACATCACCCAGCTCGAGGAATTTGAGAAGGCGGTTGTGAAGGATCCACTGGTTCACCAGGCGCTCAAGGAGCTCGGTCTGGAGGCCGACACGCCCATCGCTTCCGATCCGTGGATCTTTGGTGCCGACTCGTTCGAAGACCAGCCGTACCTGATGCAGTTCCTCATGTACCTCAAGTCGCCGCGCACGGGACACGATGGCGACTCGTTCCACTACTCGTGGCCGCTGCCGTTTGTACCCGTCGTCGACGTGCTGACGGGCAAGATCACCCACGTCGACTGGTGCTACACGGGCGACTCGGCCGACGGCATGGTGCACACCTGGAAGCAAGGATGGGCGCAGTCCAACATGGAGGATCGCGACTACATGCCGCACCTCCAGCCCAACTTCCAGGCGCGACCGGGGCTCAAGCCGCTCATCGTGCAGCAGCCCGAGGGTGCGTCGTTCACGGTTAACGGCAAGAACGTCGAGTGGCAAGGATGGAACTTCCGCATCAGCTGGACTGCGAGGGAAGGCTTGGCGCTGCACGACCTTCGATTCAAGGGCCGATCCGTCTTCCACCGACTTTCGATGTCCGAGATGACCGTGCCCTACGGCGACCCGCGTCCGCCGCTGCACCGCAAGCAGGCGTTCGATGTGGGTGATGCCTCGTGTGGTTTCACGGCCAACAGCCTCAGCCTGGGTTGCGACTGCCTGGGTGCGATCCACTACTTTGACGGCCATCTTGCGCTGCCCAACGGCGAGCTGCTCCAGCAGCAGAAGGTGGTGTGCATGCACGAGGTTGATGACGGTCTGGGCATGAAGCACACCAACTACCGAACCAATAACCCGTACGTGGTTCGTCGCCGCACGCTGGTGCTGCAGACCATCATCACGGTGGCCAACTACGAGTACATCTTCTTGTGGCACTTTGACCAGACGGGAGCGATCTCGTTTGAGGTGCGGGCCACGGGTGTGCTGTCCGTGTCGCCCATCGATGCTGGCAAGACGTCGCCGTACGGAAATTTGGTGTCGCGCGGTGTGCTGGGTACCAACCATCAGCACATCTTCTGCGTGCGCGTCGACCCGCGCATCGACGGCGACGGCAATACGGTGCACTACGAAGACAGCGTGCCCATGCCGTTCAGCACGGAGGCGGACAAACTGGCGAACCCGCACGGCGTGGGCTACACGGTGCAGAAGACCGTGCTTGCGCACGAGGGCGGAGCGGATCTGGCGCCGATGCAGAACCGCACGTTCAAGATCACCAACCCGAACAAGATCAACGCCATCTCGCAGAAGCCGATCGGCTACAAGATGCACTTGCCCGCGACACAGCTGCTGCTGGCGCACCCGGACTCGGTGGCCTATGCGCGCGCCGAGTTTGCACGACACCATGTGTGGGTGACCAAGTACCGTGACGACGAGCTGTGGGCGGGCGGCAAGTACACCAACCAGTCCAACGGCAAGCAGGGCGGACTCGCGACGTACAGTGCGGGCAAGCAGAACACGGTCAACGAGGACGTGGTGGTGTGGGCCGTGTTTGGACTGACGCACAACCCGCGTGTCGAGGACTTCCCCGTGATGCCGGTCGAGTCGCTCATGATGTCGCTCAAGCCCAACGACTTTTGGGAGACGTGTCCGATCCTGGATATCGCCACGAGCTCGCAGGCAGTGAATCGTTCGACGCTGCTCAGCTCTCACGAGGGAGACGCCGAATCGTCGTCGGCATGCTGCAAGATGTAGAGCCCGCTAGTCGCTGAATATGAATGGTCAAGAAAGCAGCTGGGTGGAGCAGTAGCAGCAGCTGCTGCTGCTTTGACGAGAGACGAGCGACAAGCACAAAGGCCCAGGACGTTGGCGACCAGGGAGAGCATCATCGTCGCCACGCTGTTGGAGAGCGCGTGGAGAGCCCGTGGAACGTCATGAGGTACATGAGAAACACGTACGTGACCCATATGAACTGACTGCAAAGAGCTTGCAGTTGGTCCGCCTGGGTCTCCACGGGAATGAGGCTGGGCGGGTGCTGGTCGTCGTCGTTGGTGGCGGCTGTGGTAGTGGCGGCGTCCTGGACAAGCGAGCGGATCAGAATCAGACGACGACTGGCCTGCGAGAGCGGAGAGTCGTCCTCGGGGGCCACGGCAGCGGCGGAAGCGGCCTCGTATAGGCCGATGCCAGCCGCGCCGTCAAAGTCGGCGTCGTCGTCGTCCTCGGGCCGAGCAGGCAGCGGCGGCGCGCACACCTCGTCGCCGAAGGAAGGAGGAGGGACGGAGGCTGATATCGCCGCCGACGAGCATTGCAGCGCTTCTCGTTGATCTGCAAGGCATCCAAAGATGCCTGCGCCCGAGCGAGCAGCGCGCCAACGCCCGTAGAGTACGGCGTCGGCGTCCTTGGCAGCGGGGGCGGGGATGGAAGAGGTGGTGCTGCCGCCGCTGCTGTTCTGCTGTTGCCGTTGCTGTTGCTGTTGCTGTCACTGATGCAGCTGGGGCCGGGGCCTTTCTTCTTGACCGAGACCCGCCAGCTTGAGCGGCTGCCTAGGTTTCGCCGAACGCCGCTGTCGTGCTCGTGTGCCACCGCTACAGGTAGTAAGGGAAGCTCTTACCTGTTGGACCGGTTGGTGCTTACCGGCCCAGTCGTCCGACTCCTGTACCTGCATACCCTGCCGTGTGGGGTGCAGGTATCCGCATATGGTGCGCCCCGTGCGTACCTCCATCATCTCAGCCCACATGCGCGCCCGCATTGGGCTTTGTGCGCCTGCAGCAGGTCTGTGCGCCCGCACAGTAGCCCCTAAAGCACACGCTGGTCGTGCGACTCACTCACTCACTTAGACGCTTACACGCTCGCTCGTAGGTAGCCTCTGGACCATCATATCTCTCTCTCAATACACTCGTTCACTGTGCTTAGCACCATCGCATTACGACTGTTCCATTGCGTGTCGATCACTGTGCCAGCGTCCTACCCGTCCGTACGAGCACAACCACCGACATTACCTGCGTCACCGCACTCCTATCGGCTGATTTCTCTTCTTGCGCCTGCAATCCGCACATCTATTGACTCCGCTCAGCAACACATCTTTCTCACCTCGACATTTGCAACATCAGCTACCTTTGCGTACGTAGCGCTCGCATATCTTTGCTCGCATCACACTCCCAAGGCTCCTTTAAGACGTATTCGCATCTATTTGCATTGGTAGCTAAGTATACCAACTGTGGCAAGCACGCCAGGAATCGATGCTCTAGGACGAAGTCTTTGCCAAGTGATGGCCACCGTACCCGGAGAACCTCTTTTCAAACACCTTATGCAGAAGCGTTGACGGCCACATGACCACCCAGACTCCAACGGCGAGCAGAAGCGGCGCAGCATCCAGAATGAACAGGTAGACTGTAGCGCACAGATGATCGCAAAGACAACAGGTCAGCGAAAGATGCGGCGATCAGCGTGGAACGCAGCGACAGCAATGTATCTGGCCTGCAGACATTGACTTACTTTCGTGGGACACCAGGTAGCCGCTGTAACCCTGAGAGAACTCGATAATGCGATAGATAGACCTGATCTGTGATGGGGAAAACCGTCAAGAAAGGCGACGAACTTTAGTTGTCGGCTGCTTTGTCTCGGAAGGTCGTAGCTCGACTTACGATCACGAAGACCGAGGAAAAGTAGAGACCGGCGACAAGAGCAAAGACAGGGGCTTCCAGACCCATGATTGTGCGTGCATGTGCCCTGGCTGCCGGATTGCGGGCACTTTCCCGGATCACCAAAACCGTGGCGTAGGTCAAGAGCAGGGTGAAGAGCATGTAAGACACGCCCTGAAGGGTCACACCTGCAAGGAAGAGATGGTCTCCGAGCTCCGCCAACTTTGCATCGCCCGAGCCGCCGGAAGCCTGCAGGCCGCCAGCACCAACCTGTACGATGAAAGTGGCAACGTCGCTCCAGACAAAGACGCGTCCAACGATGCGGGGAGGGATGAACGAGAAGCGTGACTTTTCCCGCTTGGGGCCTCCGGCTTTGTGTAGCATGGTGAGTTTCTGCGCCGTGTTCAGGGGTTGGATTTCGAGCTCGTGCACGTCCAACGTGGACCGTCCAAAGTCCTGATCTACCGCCAGAATCATTCGTCCGTAGAGCAGGTAGTTGAAGGCAAGAAAAGCGGCGGGCGAGATGACAACGAACATGCTCTGAACGATGTAGAGCCCGAGGCTGACGTCGAAGGGATCGAGGGACGGACGAACAAAGAAGCCAATCGCCGAGAAAAGGCATCCAATCGGCAGGCAGAGCGCCCACCTTTCTTTCCTTCGAAAGACGTAGAAGAAGAGTACCAAGCTGTACAGCGCGTATAGGCCACCGACAGCATAGTTGCCGCCAGTGCTTGGCTCGTATTTGAGGATGCCAGTCGAGCTTGGCGAGGCGGCGGCGATAGCCCTAGCAACCTTGCTGCCTCGCTCTGCCGCTGAGATTGGGGTCGGTCCGGTCGAGGCAGCGGCTCGCCCAACGAGAGCCAGGCTTGTAAAGATGAAGGCGCCGAGCATGATCAGACTGGACAGCACTGAATCAGGGAAAGGGATGCGAGAGTTCTGTATGAGCGGTGGGCGAGCTTGTGCCAGAGGCAGGAGGCCGATGATCGCTCCTTTATATGTCGCAAGTTGCACTCCCATGTGGATGGTCCCTGGCTACCATTTCGAGCCATCACAAGGGCACGGCCATTGGGTGACCGGAGACTTGGAGGAGCAAGACCTCACTGCGGAGGTCGAGCATGCTCTCTCGCTTAGAAAGCTCCGGAAACTGTGTCAAGTGAGTTTCTCAGAAGCGCATTCATTGTCTTCTGGAAGTGCACCGCCGGACTCGGATGGTGCGGCTGTGCTTGGAAGCGGACAAGTTCGAAGTCCGTCGGACTTGACGCGTGCAACAGCGGGAGTAGTAGAATATTTTAGCCGGGCGCGTCTTGACAGGTCCGACGGAGTTGTTTCGACGCGTCAAGTTGGCTGCGCCCGGACCGACTCGGCTCCTTCAGAGCTGGGCACGACCTGCTAAACTGACACAGACTTCGGCAAATTCAAGCCGAGGAGCCTCGACATCTCTTGCATTCACTACCGATCCTCGCGCCGAGGTGGATGCCACTACGTGACACCGTACCTCCACCATCCATGCGAGCCGATCGGACAGAGCTGACGGCAACGCCACGAAAACGCGCATTGGCGCGGCGGAGCTGCCTCAAGTGCCGCGAAAAGAAGGCCAGATGCGAGCTTCCAGACGTATACGTCGACAGCTCAAAAGCACCTCTGCCCACCGGAAAACGATGCCACCGCTGCAACGTCCTCGGCATCGACTGCGTCGTCTGGGATGGAGACCGGAAGCGCAAGCCTAGACTGGAGCAGCTCTCCAAATCTCCCGCCAGCACCTCTGGGGACCAAGAGGTTGCAACGTCTTCCCGTGTAGCGCCGCCCCAAAGACCCTTGTCCAATGGGCTTGGCTCCATTCCTACAGATCGTCTTGAACGGGCCTCTGATATGACGAGCTCTTCGAGCTCGCAAAGTGCCTCTGCTTTTGCCACACGATTCACGGCCTCCACAAACATCGACATTGAACAACTCGGAGCATCAGACGTGACGCGAGATCAGCGACTTCTGCTTGGAAACCAAAAGGGATGGAGGACCGTCTCAAAGAACCTCCTCACCCTCATAGGACGGCTGGAGAACAGCGAAAACTACTCGAGGTATTTGAGCCTCCGCATCGAGGCTCCTCCATCAACGCCAGACATTGTCACGTTCCTTGACCGTGGCAAGACAGCACGGCTTGAAGCCGAACTTCAAGTCTACCTCGTGGGCCACCCTTATCTTCCGTCTCTCTCTCAACTTCACTCTGAGCAGTCGCAGAACCCTACTCGTCCCCGAGCTCTGCTTCTTGCTACCATGACGCTCCTGGGCCTCAAAGGATTCGAAGACGCCTTGGATTCGTCCGACATCCGCGCTCTGTCAAACTACGTGGATCGTCTGGGCACACAGATGCTCTTATCTTCGCCTCGGGACATCCACTTGGTAATGGCATTCGAGCTCCTTTTATCGCAAGAGCCCGGTCTTGTCGGTACTGCCGCCTCCCAATTCGAGCCGCAGGGACGGGGCCTGGGCTTGGCTTCCGAAAATCTGCTGACGTGCGCGATTCAGGTCGCAAAGGAACTTGGACTAGATCACGCGCACATCGACCAGTCGGATCCAGCGTCAATGCTCAAAGAGGTCAGCCTTTGGTCCTGCCTGCGAGTATGGGAAGGCCTCTTTTGCCTCATTGCCAACCGGGCCCGCTTTCCCGACGGTCTGGATGCTACTTTCGCATCCGAGATCCGCGGGGTGCTGCACAGCGTCGACGACCAGGGGAAGAGACTGCCGGACTTGCCTCGAAGTCAGGATCCTTCGGGCTCGTCTAGCAACATACACCGCAACGTGTATGCATTCGCTGGTCAAATGGAGAGGCAGATGGGAAAGGACGGGGCCTTGCGTTCCGCAGGCCGTACCGTCACCTGCCTGCGCCTGCAAACATTCTGCCTTCTCACGTCTTCGGTGCGCCAGGTACAAGAAGCGCTGTCTGACCCAGGTCTGACGCTGCATGAAAAGCAGGAGCGCATATCAGATTCGTACGCTAGCAATAGCCGTGCCATACTGGCAATCCGAGACGGAGATGGCCACTTGCGTGAGTCCGATCGTGCGATTTTGCAATACCTTTACGACGACGCCATACTGATTCATGGAAATGCTTCTACCCTACGGTCACAAGGTGCCTACGTGGAGCAGCGCATCGTTCGTCTGTGGGAACAGCTTTTGCACATCGAGTGCTCGTACGTCTGTGCTATGTTTGGCAAGTACTGTATCTCGGCACTTTGTACAGGCAAGTCGGACGGCAAGGTCAAGGTCGATGACATGATTCGCAGCCTTCGAGACAGCTCAGGCGCGACGGAGTTTGTCTCGAAGATCGGACAAGCAGGGCTCAACCTCAATCATGACGTGCTTGCAGCTTTATCCCATCTGGATCGCCAACCGGCTCTGGGCAAGCGGACAGCTGTCGGCAACACCTTGTCCGACTATCTGCACCGAATGCCGTCGCTGCTGATCAGCGCGCTGGCGGTGGACACAGCAAGGAGCTGCTTTGAGAGCATAGCCTTCGTCTTCATCACCTGGGGCGGCGCTCCATCCTATTTCGCCATGGCTCTTACGCTCATAGAGGCTGCAGCTGATCGGGTGAGCAAGCTGACATCCAAGTGCTCGCAGAAAGATGTCGATACCGTGGCGGAGGTCGCGTCCAATTACCTTTTCGAGATGGTGAATACAGCCCAGGTCTGGGAGCTGTATTATCGAGTTTACCGGCCTGCTCTCCAGCCAGTGGCGGCTGCAGCCACAGCTTCCACCTCAGAGGGACAGCGAGAGGTGCTGAAATCGCCCCCAGCCCCACATCAGCATCAGCATGAGCAGACGCTGGAAGCGCAGACGGAATCCCCCACGCAGCCTCGCTCCGCAGCCGCTTCAACTCAGACCTCCATGGCGTCGCTACAGACCCGAGCCCAGCGAGCCAGCCAACCTCGGATGGCGTCTGCCGGACTGCCCTCTGCGATTCACGAAGCTTCGGACGGGAGAGCCCACGACTTTGCGGCAATCTCTGCCGTTCCGACAAGCAATGCCCTGCAGCATGGCGGAGAAGCGCTCAGCTGCAAGTTGCACGACGACAGTGCACTGCTAGCCTTGCCGGCGTCGATCAGTTCAGCCGTGCCACTCTCCGACCTGCTGTACAGCACACAATCGGACACCAGCATGGACGCTGGAATCCCTTTTGATCTCGAGGCCTTCCTCAGAGACATAGACCAACTCTTCTGATGCACGCAATGCTATCGCACCACAGTCCAGCCGCAGTCCGTCATGTCATCAGGCGCAGCCTCGGCTCTCCAACAGCGCAAAGGAGCTGAGATGAAACTCTATTAATGCAATGCCCGTCTCCTTCCAGTACGGTTGTACGGAGTAGTTGGTTATCCTGACCGGTGAGTCCGGACTTGGCGCAGTGACACCGCGACTCTGCTCACGCCGGTGGAGGTCTCTGAGCAGAGTCTCACGCTCTGATCATTCTCGAATCCATTCGTTGTATACATTGTGATGCTATTGTACGTCTGCGAAGTGAGCGAGCGCAAAGAAGAAGTGAAGAGGAAGTACATGACGTTGCGCGTCTTGCGACGTGAACCCAATGCCCGTCTTTGAGATGCCGCGCGATCCTCCGCTGTCCGAACTGACCTCTAGGACGTTGGAGCTGCTAGTCCCGTAGCGAAGGACGGGCGAGTGATGCTCTGCTCCGCTCAATGAGTCATTGCAAACCTGGGGTAGAGTCAGTGGACAAACAAGAAGGATGATAGCAATGCGGACCGGTATCGCTATGTCAGAGCCAATCGAGTGAGGCAATGGCTGTATGTACAAGCGAGATGGGATGAGCAAGTGTAGATACTGAGCGAGTGAGACTGCGGGTCGAGCGCTCGACCGGTAAAGGCGAGCGCGCATAGGCGGGCACGCGGACCCACCTGCTGCGGCGCAAGCGCTGTGAGGCTGGGTGCACGTCGAATGCGCACCAACATGCAGATACCGCCTCCATACATTGGGCTTCAAAGTGCCAGGGCTGGAATGTAGACCAGGCCAACAGTGTGGGCAGCGAGGGGAGGCCAATTGAGGAGACTGTGGAGCTGCAAGCGTGGGGCCATGAGCCCGAGTGAAGCCGGGAGTCAAACTGTTAGACCATCGAGCTGGCACAGCGTTTAACCGTTCACGACGACAATTTTCCGTGACCGCGTGTCGAAGCAGCATATTTTGTCGTCGCGATCCGTTAAACATGTCAGACTCGCACCTGCACGGTCGCGGGCAATAGATATGATTTGGGACGGATTGCCCTCATCGACGAATCCTCAACACAAGCCATCCTAAGCCATGAGTCAGCCCAAGCACAACCCGACACCTCGCCCGTTTCCGCATCTGCCAATCCGCAAGCAACCGCCCGAGTTCAATGTTCTGGCTCCTGTGCTCGTGATCGCCACTCCAGGTTGTTGGAGTTGCACTCACACCGTGGGAGGAGGGAGACGAAGAGTGTGATTGCCTTACTCGTGGGAGAGTCGCTTGCGAGCTCCCAGCCGTGGCCGTAAGGGGCACGGTTGGTCGAGCGTCGCGTGAGAGCGGAGCGGAATGTGCGTGAGACCTATACATGAAACGAGTCTAAACATGAAGAGTGCTAAACGGCTGAGGCCGTGTCAAGGGATACGGGGGGGTGGGTGTTGCTTGAAGCGCGCTGCGAGTTGACGAGCGCGAAAGAGAGATGATGGTGGAGAGAAGTGTTGGAGACAAGCGCGCGCAGAGACAAGGCTTCGCGCATTGCTGCGCAGCTCGTGGTCACGTGCCAATCACTCGAACTGCGCTCAGGCCATTGAAGAACGCGCCCGTGCCGGGCGCCACTCCATCAATGTTCTGGCTCCTGTGCTCGTGATCGCCACTCCAGGTTGTTGGAGTTGCACTCACACCGTGGGAGGAGGGAGACGAAGAGTGTGATTGCCTTACTCGTGGGAGAGTCGCTTGCGAGCTCCCAGCCGTGGCCACCATGTGTGCGAGTGGCGTACCGCATGGTGTAACGGTCGCGAGCTGAGGCTGGGGCGTAAGCGCAGGCGATCCCAGAGAAGCAATCGTATCAGAAGTCACGCCAGGCTGGCGTGTTGACGGGCAGGCTGGTGGTGGTGTTGGCGTAGAGGGCCTGCCGGGACGTGGCGGCCCGATCAACAGCGGACTTGTCCACGTATCGCCGAAAACAGTCGCTGCGCCACCTGCCCAGCGCACGGATGGTGTCGGCATCGGCGCCGTTCGCGGCTGCCCAAGTGGCGGCGCCGCGTCGGAAAGAGTGGCCAGAGTAGGCTGATGGGGAGACTCCACAGGCTGCCAGACAGCGGCGCAAGGTGGAGCCAAAGGAGCTCCGGTCGAATGGCCGGCCGCCGTCGAGGACAAAGAGGGGTTCGTCAGGTCCGCGATGGCGGCAGATGACCTTGAGGCACGCCACGGCGCAGGTGCTGAGGGGGACAGCTGGGGCGGTGAGCGTGGTGCCCTGCCGAAACGGGTCCGTTTTGCTACTGGGCAGCCGGATGGTGGCATAAGAGCCATCCGGGGCGAAACCCACCGAGGAGACGGTGAGCACCGAGGCCCCAAAGGTGTCCCACGTGAGTTCTCCTGCACGGAGGAAACACGCGAAGGCAAGGCAGAAGGCGGCACGGAACATGCGGCGGTCGTGCCGGCCCGCGCAGACGGACGGGAGGGCGTGTACCAGCTGTCGCAGGAGTGGAAGAGTGATCGGCAGCTTGGCGGCGGGGAGGGGGTTGCCGACCACCCGCTTGAAGCCTCGAACCACTCGTTCGAGCCGCGGGGAGTTGAAGGCAGAGGTGGGGAGGCCGAGGTCGACGTGCCAGGACTTGAGCACGGAGAGGTCCCGTTTGACGGTGATGTAGGACTGGCCAGCCGCGTGGTGGTGTGCGACCCACTCGATGAGGACCGACGTGGAGGCTGGGAGAGGGTCGGAGAGGTGAAGGCGGGACGCGGCGAAGGAGCGATAGGCGTCGTAGACGGCAGCGGACCGAGCTCTTGTAGCTGGTGCAAGGCCGTGCCAGAGCAGGGCGGCGGCGCGGGTTGAGAGCCCGGAGGCGGCGACGAAGGAGGGAGGAGCTGAGGGCGGTTGAAGTGCAACAGCGAGTACGCCTGAGGGTAGTGCAGCTGAACAAAAGCGAAACGGCGGCGGGAAAGAGCGTCAGCAAGCACGTTGTCGGCCGAGCTAACCCGCACTGGAACCAGGTCGATGTGTCGCTGGAGGCACAAAACGAAGATCTCGCGGAAGAGTGTCTGCGTCTGGGGGTCGCGAATGGAGCCTTTCCGGAGGCCGTACTCGACGTTCTCATTGTCGACATGGAGGACCACCCGGCGGTGGCCCTGCCACTGCGGTGAGAACTGACGCAGAGCCTCGAGCACGGCCAGCGCCTCGAGGAAACGGATGTCCTTCTGGCGATGCCGGCGAGAAAGCTCGCGCGAGAAAGCGGCGGACGGATGCGACATGCTGCCCCAGTGGGCCCCGATACAGCGTTTTGACGCGTCGGTCCAGATATGCTCCACCAGCAGAGGCGAGGGCTGGAGGAGCGAGGTGCCGTCCCAGGAGGAGAGGGTGTCGCACCACCATTGAAGCTCTGCGCGGGTGGCCTTGCTGATGCGGCGACCAAAGGGAGCCTTGTAATGGGCCTTGACGGCGTCATAGATGCGACGCAGGAAAGCGCGACCATGGGGTGCAACGCGAGTGACGAACTGAAGGTGGCCAGCCACCTGCTGCAGCTCAAGGAGCGAAGCACGGCCCCGATTGAGGATGCGAGAGCACAGCTGCTGAATGCGGTGGCGGCGGTGCTGTGTGATGGACGCTGTCTGGGCGACCGAGTCGATTTCGATCCCCAGGATCTCCAGGGTGGTGGCAGCCCAGACCGTTTTCTTGGCGCTGAGCTTGAAGCCTAGCGCCGCCGCGGTGAGGCTGAGTACCGTAATCGGGATGCTTGGGTCAGCGGTGCCGGCGGAGGCCCCGAAGAAGTCGTCGAGGTAATGTGACACATCGGAGTGCGCCGACGTTCGTGCCGTCACCGCCTGCAGGGCGAAGGAAGCGAGCCAATGCAGGAACTCGGCAAAGAGGTTGAAGAGGAACGGCGACGAGCGTGCGCCGAATGCGAGCGCGCACTCTTGGTAGTACGCGTCATCGAAGGAGATGCCCATGAGGCGAGCGTCGGTCTCGGCGACGATGACATGCCGGAAGGCATCTTCCAGGTCAGCCTTCCAGAGGAGAGCGCCTGGGTTTTCCCGGACGAAGTCCAAGACGGCGTCGAGCGACTCGTAATGAATGGCAACAAAAGCTGTGTCGATGCCGTCATTGACCGACGGCAGCCTCGTGCCGGGGTGGCGTGGGTGCGAGAGGTGGTAGATGGTGCGTAGCTTGTCGCTGTGGGGTTTGGGCACCACACCAACCGGAGAGCATACGAGGTGCACGGCCGCCGGGTCGTGTACTCGACGCAGGCGTCCTTCGTGCAGACGAGCGTCGATTTCGCGACGGAGATGCGCAACGCCACTCTCGTCCATGGGCAGGTTGGCGGTGTGGAGGCGGCCGGCTGTGCGTAACGGGCCCTCGTAACCAAGCTTCACGCCGTGTTGCAACGCACCCCGCAGCTGGGACGCGAAGGCCTGATCCGGGTACAGGTCCAAGAAGCGGGACCAAAGGCGGGGTTGGAGGGATCCCACCGTTGCTGGTGAGTCGGTGGGGTCGAAGATGGGAAGCTTGCATGATGTGTTGGGCCTCGGCGGGGGAGGGGTGCCTGTGAGCAGCGAGAAAAGCAGATCCGCTGCTGAGTCAGGCGACATGTTGACAATGCCCTCGGGCAGGGTGAAGTTGGGCGTGCTTGAAGGCGACGCGAGCCCGGACGTTGGAGGTGTGCCTGACCTGTGTGTGGTGGACGTTGAGGGTGTCGCTGACCTCGGAGGCACGCTTGAGGGCGGTGCGGCCCATCGCGGCGGCGTTGCGGGTGCCGAAGACCACGTGTGCTGCCCAAGGGTGGGCTGTTCGAGCGCAGACGGCCTGGCGGCCGGCCAAGCGGGCTGGCTCGGCGACGTTGGAGGTGTCGCAGACCTTGGCGATGGCGTTGAAGGTGCCCCGGACCTTGGTGCAGGCGTTGAAGGTGCCGCGGACCTGTGCGGTGGCGTTGGAGGTGCCCCAGACCTAGTGGGCACGCTTGAGGGCGGTGCTGGCCGAGGCAACCTGGTGCCTGAGTGAGATGGCGTACTCACCATTAAGCCGTCTTCTTGACCGCCGAGTTGGCGAAGGACTTCGAGGCGAAGGCGGTACAGTTCGGCAAGGCGTGGGCGCCCTTGCAGTGGATGCAGGTGTGCGGGCGGTTGCAGCCTGAACAGGGGTGGCCAGCGTTGAACCGGCGGCACGGTTCACCAGTGTCGCTGGCAGGCCCGACGGCCAGTCGGGGGCGAGGTCGGGAGGAGCGGCCGGACTGCGGCAGGCGAGAAGAGCTCGCGCCGGAGTCTAGGCGTGCGGCTGGCTGTGATGCCTTGAGGTATGGGAAAAGCACCCTTCCGGCAATTTGGGGGTCGTAGGTGGCCCACTCGCCGACGGCAGCAGTACCGAAACGCTGGCGGCAGACTGCAAGGTGGTAGTCGGCCACGGCTCGCCACGAATACAGGTGGTCGAACTCGATGAGTTGCTCCAGATGAGCCAGGAGTGCCGCGTTAAGGTCAAGATTGGCCGTGTGGCTGGCGCGAATGGCGACGTAGACCAGCCAGACTTGCGCCAGGGCGGCGATGCTAGGGATCGCCTTGACAAAGGCGGAGGTGCGCGAGTCGGTAGAGTCCTCCACGACGGCCAGTTGCCCGTCTGTGAGCGTGAGGCCGGTAGAGCGGGAGGCTTCGCGAGAGACCCGAGACTCGGGGTTGCGCAGCCTGACGAGATGCTCGGGCTTAAGTTGGTCGCGTTCGACCAAGGCGACGACCTCAACCGGGACCCAGGCGAATGAGCGAGACACCGAAAGGAGTTGCGACTCACCTGTTGCAGGCTGGGGTGGGCCGGTGCGAGTGTCGAAGGCAGGAAGAGGGGGAGGGGCGGGAGCCTGTGGCGCGAGCGCTGTGCTCTGGGATGCCCGGATAGAAGCGAGGAGTTCGCCAAATTGACCGTTCAGGCGATCCTCCAGGCGGGTGAGGCGATCCTCAAAGCGCTGCTCGAGAGCGGCAACGGAAGCCGTGGAAGCGAAAGGCAAGGCCTGGGGGCCGCGAGGCGTGGGCGAGCGCGAGCGCGCGCGCGCCTGAGTTGGGGCTGGAGAGGCGGAGCGCGTACGAGGAGAGGCGGTAGTGCCAGTGGGTGAGGGTGAGGGCAATCGGATGCCACGGCAGGAAGCGCAAATTTGCACTTCGCGGCCGCGCACGCCGATGAAGTTGGGGGTGATCGGCTGGACGCGCTTGCAGCGGAAGCAGCGCTTAGTGGCCATAGAACGATGAGTGGGAGGGTGGAAGTCAGCACCGAGGCCGAGCACCCTCAAAGATGGGGAAGGCGAGCTTTGGAAGGTCGCAAGAAAGGAAGGCGAGCTGGGCTGGTGCGCCAGACCGCGTCTGGGCCGATGATGTTCGCCGCGAGTTGGCGGTGCTGTCGCCACCGGGTTGGGAGGCGGTGGATGGATCGATATGTTTGAGCACACCGAGCCCGCGAGGACCTAATCTGGACGCTGTTGGCCTCAGCGAAGGTTGGCAAGGAGGGCAGAGAGGCGCCGATCGCACAAGTCACGCCGTATCGCACGGCGGCCGCCAAGACGGTGTTCCCAACCGTACCGCGGCAAGGGGCGAGTAACTCCCTATAGGAGCCTGCTGGACGAGATGTCGATAGCTCGTCGGTCGTGGCGGGCTGCGACGAGATCAAGGCGGCTGCGGGCGACCAAACCACGCAGCGCAGCAATGTCGATCGCTCTGCACTGGGTCACGAGCCCTGCGGGTGCGTCGGATCGAGCGATATGGGCAGCGGTCGCAGTGGGGAAGAGGAGGGAGGGGCGGGGCGTTTGAAGAAGTGAAAGCCAAGCGGATGGATTCCAGCGCCGGCAGGAACGATGCGCTCAAGCCAGTTAGCGAGCAGTCGTGCAAATCGTGAGAAGGACGAACGAAAGTGAGGAGAAAAGGAGAGAACGCTGTAAGAGCGTGTTGCTTGACGATGTTGCTTGAAGCGCGCTGCGAGTTGACGAGCGCGAAAGAGAGATGATGGTGGAGAGAAGTGTTGGAGACAAGCGCGCGCAGAGACAAGGCTTCGCGCATTGCTGCGCAGCTCGTGGTCACGTGCCAATCACTCGAACTGCGCTCAGGCCATTGAAGAACGCGCCCGTGCCGGGCGCCACTCCATCAAGCGGCAGTATTACCGCGACAAGATGAGGATCAGTAGGGCAGGGAGGAAGGAGGCACTTGCACCAGCCGGCCTAGACGAGGAGTTGCCCTCGATATTCCAGCTCCCCCGAGAGCTCCTGCTTGCGCATCGAAGACACCTCACAAGGCAACAGCGCGCGCGCAGAGCAGCTCAGTCAGCAGCAGAGCAGCAAGTGGCGGGCGAGGCACCATGCAATAGCGCAGCGCAACATCGCACTGATCAAGACAGGTGGATTCACCATCTGGAACGGAGGGACAAGCCTTGCCATACCCTCGATCCTTTGGACACAAAAGATGGGCTCGTGTTTCAGGACACCTCGCAGGATGAGCCTGTGCTGCAAGTGTTTGCTGCAAACGCTCGAAGACCAAAGCTGGCCTCCTTGGAGGCCGAGGGCAAGCTGCTCTTTGACAACCTGTGGCAGAAGTCAGCAAAGCACGGGACAGGCCAACGATCCAGCATTCCTGCATTTGGTGTCTGGCATAGTATTGGTTGCGGCTCGCTTGGCTTCACAGCAATGACCAAAGCGTATCGTAGCCTTGCCATCCGGCTGCTAGACTGGGGACGACGATACACGCACGCCGCTTTGCAGAAACGAAGCCGGATACATGCGTCATTCTGTCAAAAGCTTCGAGCCCGCCGCAAAATCCGCCCATACCTGACCAGGCTCTTCGGTCGTGATGCGAAGCTTCTGCATTCGTTCTGGACGACGCTGTACTTGTTCGGAAACAGCACAGGCCAGCCACACAAAGACAACGAAGACGATAGTCCTTCGCTCCTGTTCAACTTTGGCGGAGAGGCATGGCTTGCATTGCCTGACTTTGGCGTCAAGATCAAGCTCCGTCCGCTTGATACCGTCGTATTTGCTTCCAGCAAGTATACGCACTACACATTGCCGGTGGCCAGCGCAAACAGCAGCGGAGGTGATGCTGTGTCCGGATCTGGGCGCTGGGCGATTGGGTGCTTCATGCGGACCTCGGTGCTTCAAAAGAGGCCAGTCAATACGTTCTCTCAAGCACGAACAGCACAAGCCATCACAGAGGTCTCGACTACCGATCAGCAGGGGACCAGGCGGACAAGCAAGAGGGAAAATCGGACGAGCACAAGATGATTGCGGAAGTTGAAGTGCACTATCACCATCTTTTGTGGCGCTTCATCTTCCGACCGTTCTCTAGAACTGGGCAGAGAAAACAGGCGCCGGTCGGCAGTTGGATAGCTCAAGGCGGGCTACCTTGCACCACACTGATCTCACGACGCCATCTGGTCCAAGCTTCTCGGAAGTGCCAGGACCATGACCAGGACCGGCACCCGGTATCTTCCAACAGCGACGACGCCAGCGATGGCCGGCGCCTTCCTCACAACTCTCGACGCTGTGCTAAACCTCTTTTATCTTACCCTTGGACGTCGACAGCTCTCGATCATCCCACACAATGTGCTGCACCACCTCTGAGCAGGGGGACGGTAGAGGTGCACCGCAATTCGCGCCTTAAACTCAGACAGTCAAAAGCAGCTTGTACGCGATGTGTGCCATTTTCCGCAGCCTGGCATTGCGCAACGAGCGATACAGGACTGAGGCGAGGCGGGTTTGTTTGTTGCCAGACATCCGGCAACATTTTGCTCGTACCTGAGCTTGTCTGGCATCATCTTCGTGCTGCTCTGGAGTCACTGCTTGACACGCAGAGACGTGCGCATCCGCCCCTTTGTACCGTTTCGATTGCAGCGGTAGAAGTACGGGATAAAGACGAGATCGTGACCTTGCCCTGCCTCTTCGTATAAGTCGGGCAGCTTGTCTTCCTCGAAAGCAGAAGCAAAGCCTTGAGCATCATCGCATCTGAGCGTGTAGCCTGCAGCTGCTGCTCGCAATTTGATGATACCAGCGTCATCTATTTGAAGCACGCTGATATGGGACGATAAATCGAAGCAGAGGCGCTTGAAGTGATGCTCGTTTTCGGGAAGGTCGTCGATCCATGCGTTGTCTACATCCTCTATGCAGTAGATGAGCGGGCCGTACGCAAGGCTGACGCGGCTGGGCCCGCTGTCTGGATGAGAGTAGAGTAGGCGGGGCTTAAGCTCCAAGCTTAGCCTATACTCGCCGGCCTTCTCGATAGCGATGTAGCCGTCCACTAACTGCGCCTCACCAGAGAAGGTGTAGGTCGACTTGGCCCAGCCTGGAACACGTAGCCAAATGGTGGCCGCTGGGGCGATTGCCTCTACATGGATGTTGACTTGACCGTCCAGCGGATAGTTGGTGCGCATTTGAACCTTGTTGCCAAGATAGTCGATGCAGCCTGCGAAGATTTGGTGAATCGCAAGATCCGAGGTTCGACTGGATAAGCTGCCAAAGAAGTAGCCTTGCAAGCAGCCGAAGGTGCGCATCACATTGGGCGGGCAGCAGGCACACTCGAACCAATCGAAGCGCTCGCAAGGCTCTTCGGGCGAGCTCGCGAGCTGATTAACGTAGGTGAATGCTCTGCCGTCGACCGACATACCAGTCGTGATGCTCGAATTGTAAAGCACCCTCTCGGCCACATCCCCGACATCACCGTCTAGTTTCTCGTGCAGCAGTCGATCTGCCAGCATGAGTACACCAATCCCAGCACATGTCTCCGTGTAGCATCCGCCCTCGTCCGTACTGAGGGGAAGCGAGTACGGAATGCCAAACCCCTCCCACTGCTTGATGCTGCCGATACCGCCCGTGACGTACATCTTGGTTCGCACCATGCTCCTCCACAGCCGCATGATCGCTGCAGAAAGCTGCTCGATCTGCTGTGTCGATACGAATCGAGTGCTGTCAGGAGTGACGACTAGATCCTGCACTGCAGTGAGCAGGTACATTGCTCGAACAGAGTGACCCTCGATGGTATCCTGCTCCGCAATGGGTTTGTGCGCCTGCATGTACCAGAAGCTGTAAGGCTTTGGCATCATGCCTGGAACGGTGTGTTTGTGCTCGCCACGCTTGGCCTGCTCATCTTTGTAGAATTGGCCTCCGTTCTTGCCGCGCTCGGTCAGAAAGTAAGCTGCCAGCTCGAGGGACTTGGCGTACCGAGTGCGATGATAAAGCCTGAGCAAGGCCAATTCGACCTCTGGATGGCCCGGATAGCCAGCAAGCTTATCGGAATCATTTCCGAACACTGTGCAGCAGTAGTCGACAAAGCGAAGCATGACCTTGATCAATCGATCCGAGCCGCTCTGCGCTTGATGAGCGAGCGCGCCTTCGATGAGATGGCCGAAATTGTACAGCTCGTGAAGGTCACGTAGGTTCGTCCATCGCTCGTCAGGCTTGTTGACCACAAAGTGAATGTTGAGGTATCCGTCAGGCTGTTGTGCCTTTTCGATCAAGTCGACCAGATGGTCCACATGCGACTGAATCTCTGGGTCGGGACGAGAATGAAGATGGTAGCAAGCGCCTTCGATCCACTTTGCGACGTCCGATTCCCAGAAAAGGTGGTCTGGGACGGGCCAGACAGCGGGTTCCCGATCATAGTAAGAGATACGCTTGAGATTGAAGGCTTCGTACCTGCCGGTCTTGCGAAGCAAATCCAGCTGGACAGGCAAGGTCACCTTCCGGGCCACGGACTGCCACCGTTCCCAGAAAGAGCCAGCTTCGAGCGCTGCATGGACGTACTTTTCCTGCGGGTAGTCGCCCGCCATGATTGCTGTGCTGCAGGAAATGGGACCGCTGATGGAACCCGAATCCGAAGGGTGGATGGTAAGATTATAAGAAGTGTGAACAACGGGTGCACTGACGTTCTGAGATTTGAAGCCGCGGATGTCGTGCACGGCCATCTCTCTCTCACTGTGCTCATCTTCCTGCGCAGCGCGTGACGCCCAGACGGGTAAACAGGTTGTCAGTCACTCTCCTCGTCGGTCTCGGCATTCTTGTACAGGCGGTACTGTACTATGAAATCTGATTGTACTGTTCGGTACAGTACAGTATAATAGTACCAATCTGGCCCGTTGGAAATAGGAAGGTGAAATAGTATTAATAGGAGAATGATGTATTGTAGGTGTTCCTGCGGGATCAAGATTGCCGCCGGAATTCCTGCAGGTGTCAACTGCAGGGAATCTTTCGAGACGGTGTTGCGGCAATCTCGAGACGAATCCGGCGATCTCGGCTCTTCCGCTTCGGCAAATACCCCGCCTTCTAACAAGAATGCCGTCCACTGCAGCGATCCGTGAGCTCCCTGCCAATAAGACGGCGAATGCGATACCTGCTCTGCAGCTGCATCTGCTGAGCACTGTATCCCCGTTGAGCCTCCAGTGGCTCGTCGCGTGGGACCGCCATATGCCGACGACCGAAGCTTTAGAAGATGATGTTGGTACTTCCTTCGAATTCGGCCTGTTCTAAGCCCGAATTGCTCCCACGGTCGAGCAAAACTCGGGCGATCATCTTGACGCAAGCAAGTTGGAGTGGCGACGCAGACACATTGGCTACCTGCGCCGGTCTCGCCTTGGCGGATATTTTCTCGAACTACAACATTGCTAGCAGGCTAGCCTCACTCCAGATCCGGCCTGTCACGATGAGGTCCAATCTGGCATGTATTTGAGAGGAGCCTTCGCGGCCCTGAACAGTGTCGGCAGACGGATCAGGTATCTGGGACCGTTCGTTCTCATTGTCTCCGGCTCGGTCGTCGATTGACAATGGTGATTAGCACGCCACGCTGACTGGGGCGTCCTGATTTCCTAGAGCATGCCCCAGGAAAGTCATGCTGCTCGGTGGCAGTGGTCTGTGAAGCATTGAGGTCTCTACGCGCCAAGACACCTTCGCAACATGGACGAGCGAAATTGCATCACCCGATTATCAGAGTAGCTGCCTTTGCATGGATCAAGTCTCTTACCAAGTCCGCATCTTTGTGGCTTTCCGAATCCCTTTGGGAACGGCGAGTCTACCCTACGGCCATTGTGGAATTCTTGTCGCTGTCGAGATGGGTTTCATAACTGCACTCATGATCGTAGCATTGCTAGGGCCAAAGTCTCCAAATTAGCTGCTCAATCTTCCCAGCGGTGCAGCGGTCCAACAAACAGCATGGCAGCAAGGTCGAACTCGGACATCAAAGCCGACTTTTCTCTGGCCACTTCCCAGTAGCGATGCAGGGCTCGAAGGCGACTTGACAGCAATGCATTCCAACAAGCTTCATTCTAGATGTATCTTGACATCGAGTGGTGTTGATGAGGTGCTGTACGATTCACCGGACCTGCCTCGTGTCGGAGGGTTAAGTGTGCAGCCGAACTGCGTAAGCGTCCTTGCCGTTCGCAACGCTAAACGAGGCTGTAACGGCATTGTTGCTGACAGCAAGCGTTCTCGTGTAGTTCGTTGTCCACCCGTTAACGACCCCGCCGTTGCTATACGGGAAGAAGATCAGATCGGCTTTAACTTGAGTAGCGCTTCCGAAATACGAATTGATGTTCTGGAAGTTTACGTTCCAGGTGCCGGAGAAATTTTCGCTTCCGATCAACGCAGTGACGTTGTTGGTTGCACCGACGGCATATGAATCGATGCTTGACCCTGAGTCCGTGTTGCAAGGCGCGCCTGTCATCAGCTTGTAGAATTTGTATGTCTGGTACTCGCCCGTCTGCGAGTAGGAGCCATCCGAGTTCTTGATTAGCAGATCTGCGAGACTGTCAAGCAAGGCCGCACCGCGAGCCCAGTTGCCGCGCAGGGCGTTGAACTTCAGACGCTCGTAACGGGCGTGAAACCAAGCTGCCCATCCAGGAACCTGTTGTTCCCGTAGTCCGAACTCGTTGTTCTGAACGCCGAGTCCGGTAGTGAGTCCATACTTCTTGACGTAAGCAGGCAGGGCTTGAGCTGGAGGAACTGGATCATTGGGGAGGCCGCCTTCCATGTGCCAGTTGTATACGTCAGGCTGGACCGAGGTCCCCCCGTTGGACTGAATCGACGAAAGCCAGCTGTTCCACCAACCATTATTATACCCTGGGTTGCCTGCTGTGCTCGGGCCGACGATGGGTAGATAAGTGCTCGTGTTTGGACCAAAAGCAGAGCGGAGAGCGACGGTGGTTCTGCGCCAAAGCTCGTTGAATTGCGATTGAGGCCGACCTCCGAAGTTGACATCGGGCTCATTCCAAGGCTCGAGCTGTAGGACATAGGCCGCCGTCATACTGTGAGCTTTGATGTCAGAGATAAATTGCTGCACAAAGGCGTCCCACTTGGTCCAGTCTCCATTGTCGCCCGGCCACACGAAGGAGCTTCCCGTGGTCTCGTCGGCGCCATACAAGTCGGCCATTTTGGCGATTGTGACTCCGCCGACGGCCCGCATGCGCTGGTAGCCTCCGAGCAGCTGATTGAATCGGCGCTGGTATGAAGCCATGTTGGCGGCATAGCCAGCTGGTTGAGCATCGATCTGCGCGCCTCCCTCAGAGAGGTAGTTGACGCCAAGATCGGTAATGTACGACTGGGGAGGGCTAGTGCCGTTGACGCCGTAAAGCACTCCCTGAGCGAAGTGCTGAGGGCTGCCGGTGCACTGGTTTAGGTGGACGACGGTCGTGTCCGATGCTCTTTTCAGAGCGACTGGTGAAGCGGTCACCGCTGTGAAAGCGGTAGCAACGGTGACAAGGAGGGTCTTCGGGTTGGTCTTCATTTTCGGTAGTTGAGCGGATAAAGGGTAAGGATAGATTGACTGCATGAATGGAGCGGGCGTATCACAGGCTTATATACTTGAAGTTCTCTTGAGCACGACAAACCTACGTCTGCGGTTCATGATAGTGTACATCGAAGTGTAGTGCAACAGAAGCGTACCGATTTCCTTAGTACGAAGACGCTCCCTGCACGACAGCGACGTTCAGTGTGCAACATTAGCGTCTGTGGCAATGATCATCTCTGCACCATAAGACACCCCAACTGATTCATGATCGCAGCAATTTTGACTACCCCTGACGTGCGTTCGATTCTTTTACTGTACTGTGAGGACACTGTTCTTCGCGAGGTCGTGGGGCCCCGCAAATGTCGAAGGGTCGGTGGTCCTTCGCCGGAGATCTGCTGCTCAAGCCCCGCTTGTGATGTGAGGAGATAAGATTACCGATGCGTGGCGGGGAAAACTGCTGACCCCACAGCGGTTCAAGCATGCCCGTCGACCTTTCAAATTGCTGCGTGGCTTTGAATACAGACGCCACAACGCATTAATAATAAATTAATAGTCGAAAAAAAAGAAGCGATCGAAGCAGAGAAAAGAAAATCACACGTCCGGAAGCGTGGAAGTTCCCAAGGCGTGTTCCCGAAGAACCTCAGCGAAACAGGGTGGGATGATCCAAGATTGCCGACACAAGATTAGTGCGATTTTGTGCCAAACAATCTCCTCAAAGCAAGCCCTGAATTCTCGATGCTTGCGGATTTCATCTCGTCTCGTCTTGCCTGGCTAGGCGTTCGATGCATCAAAAGAGCGAATCGAAGAGGCGGCCCGCATGGATCAAAATATTCATTGCTGCTAAGGTGAGAGACGCGCAACGAGAACAAGATGCCCGACGAGGTGGTGATGTCCGACGAGAACGGGCTAGATGCCCGACGAGAACGAGATGTCCGACGACACGAGATGAATGTCCGATGAGGACGAGATAGATGTCCGACGAGAACGAGATCTCAGGCCGAACTGTATCTAACTCAGATCCCGTTGTCTGCTTGCGAATCATTGGTGCCATACGCCAGGCATCAGTAGTGCTAGGTGCTGCTGTGCACTGAACGCATGGAGAAGTCGTCGACCTTCACATTGCCCATCGCAGACGTCACCTTACTTTGCACGCACCGAGAGTCACCATCGTCCGTTGTGTTACGCTAGTCCTGTGGTTCTCTTCGAATGAGTCAAGTTTCGGCTCGGAAAATATGATATCCGAGCCCTGAAGGGTTCAATCTCGAACACAGGCCATCACCCTTTGTGCAAACGCTGAGGAGCAAGCAGGGTCATTGGATACTATGGCCTACTTGTGTTGTACTCTTTGGTTGGAGGCCGGCGGACAACTAGAGAAAAGCCTTTAATTTATTGTTTTATTACTTACAAGAAAAACCCAATCAGTCAGGGAAGCGCACGGGGAAAACGGACCGTCGGAAATCCGCTGGAGACTCCGTATCTGCCGGCGACTCGGGAGTGTCCGACAGTTTGCCGAGTCAGGTGTGCGTGCATTTCCCCCTGTCTCTCGGCCACATGGTGAGAAGCTCAGGTGATCTGCTCCGGCAATCTTGAGCGCATAGCCAAAAGAAGCAACAGCCAACAACCAAGGGGCCCCGCAATCAGGAACAGCGCATCCGTACTTGCCTATCTTTGACAGCGGCATGTTCGGCCCCAAAATCGCATAAAATCGAAGCGAAATTCGCAAGTGGCTACGAAATTACCCCACAATTTACGATCGGTGCGCCTCCCACTATTTGCCTCAGAAACACCTGCAAAACTGTCCGCTCCCGCACAGCCGAAGTAACGCCCATCGACGCCCATACAAGATGTCAACCTCTTCCTGCGAATCGCAGGATGTACTTCATATCAAGGGGCATGAAGCCGAAGCTATTCAAAGTGAGCTCGGCGGTGACTACGAAAAGGTCATTGCCGGTGCAGAAGCTGCAGCCACCCATGAAAGGAAGGACCTCGGTGTCGTGAACGCCTTCCGCAAGCATTGGAAAGCTGCTCTCTGGAGTCTTGGGCTTTCCACAGCGTTAGTCATGGAGGGCTACGATGTGGTTGTAATCAACTCCTTCTATGGATCCAACGCCTTTATCGAACGCTTCGGGACCGTTGTTGGGGATTCCAAGGTCATTACAGCTCCTTGGCAGACCGGTCTGTCCAACTCTGCTTTGGTCGGTGAAGTCATTGGCTTGCTCGGACAGGGTTGGGCATCAGACCGCTGGGGCTATCGACCTGTCTACATGGCGTCTATGGTCTTCATGACGCTCACCATCTTTATCCCCGTCTTCGCTCAGTCTTTACCGATGCTCAGCGCCGGTGAAGTTCTCATGGGCATTCCTTGGGGCGTCTTTCAAACCCTCACTACGACTTATGCGGCCGAGATTTGCCCTACTCAGCTGCGCCCGTACATGACCTCGTACGTGTGCTTCTGTTGGGGCCTTGGCATCTTCCTCAGCTCGATCGTCGTCCGTGCGACCCTCAACATGGCCGGTCAGTGGGCATGGCGGATGCCATTTGCGCTGCAGTGGGTTTGGCCCGTGCCACTGTTCCTGATTGCGTACTTCGCTCCTGAATCGCCTTGGCACTATGCCCGCAAGGGAAGGTTCGAGGAAGCCAAGGCTTCGCTTCGGAGGATGCAGACCACGCAAAGCGGCGAAGACGAAACACACATCGAGAATCACGTCTGTCTCATGCGTCACACAAACGCACTCGAAAAGGCAGAGACTCGTGGTGCCTCCTACCTGGAATGCTTCCGCAAGGCCAATATCCGACGAACCCTGTTGGTCTGCATCGTCTATGCGCTTCAATGGTGGTGCGGCAACCCCTTGATGTCGTACTCGGTCGTCTTCTTCCGTCGTGCTGGTCTCAGCCAAGACAATGCTTTCAACCTCAACATCGTCATGAACACGACTTACATGATCGGGGTCGTCTCCTCGTGGTTCATCCTTCGATGTATGGGTCGTCGAACGCTCTACTTGCTTGGCGCTGGCCTTTGCTGCCTCCATCTGATCCTCATCGGCGCACTTGGCTTCTTCAACTCGACGTCGATCTCTTGGGCCATTGGTTCGCTTCTCATCACCTTTGCTCTTGCCTACAACTGCACGATCGGCCCTGGCGCATACACGATCATCGCCGAGATCCCTTCGAGCCGCCTGCTTGCCAAGTCCATTGTTCTTGCTCGATTGACCTACGTTCTCACTGGTCTCGTGACCAACACCCTCACCCCGCGAATGCTCTCGCCAGATGCTTGGAACTGGGGCGCCAGAGGTGCCTTCCTGTACCTCGGCACCTGCGGTCTTATCCTCGTCATCCTGTTCTTCCATTTGCCTGAAACGCGCTTCCGCACCACGGCCGAGATGGACGAACTCTTCAACCATGGCATCCCTGCGCGCAAGTTCGCGTCGACGGAGCTCGACCTCTACCATGCTAGACGATCCCCTACTTCGGAGAGTGGTGCTCAAACCACCTATCATAAGGACAGCAAGGACGAAAAGGAACTGGAAAACAACCTGGACGTCGCCACCTTGGACGCTTGAATCGATCAACGAATCAATTCCAAGTTCTTTAGTGCTATTTTCAGTCACCTGTTTCTTGACGCCCTGACCCTTGATCGTACTGTACCATTTTGGCTTCCCGACTCGTTCCACTTGATCTCGAACGCCTTGGCAACAAGACCGAAGACTGTACGAGGTATCGATGTTGTGTCTGTCGTTAGTATGGCTCCTTACAGGGCCCTTGTGGACACTGTCGCCTTGTACGCGTGTGATGGGACGCGGTGCGCAGGTGCGAAGATGCATGAATCCCGGCGTATAACTAAGCTCGCGTGCGCGAGAAGAGATGCATAACAAGGGAGCAACCTGACGGGTTCAAGTGACAGTTGGAGCAAGTCGAGCGGCTGTTCGGCGAACGTGCCGGACCCAAAATACAACTGACGTACTGGTACACGGCGCCGTGAGAGAGCCCTTCACCATAGCAGCAACAATCCTTGAAGCCAGCGATCGTCTATCATTTGTCGACGGCAATGGACTCGACTTTGCCAGTGAGATAGGAGCTGTTCTAAAGCTGCGTCGGGAGACACGCATGTGAGGATCTCTGTAAGGCTCATCGTGGGGTGTTCCAGTCCCAGTAAGGGGATGGGATCTGTTCATCCGCACAGTCAAAGCACTTTCTCGCGGGGTTGTGCAGTACGGTACAGTACATGAAGACGATGCCAGGGCAAAAAGGCTGCAATAAGGTAAAGCGTGATTGAATAAGTTTTGAAAAGGGGGTCATAAAAAGCAAAACAATCAACGCAGTGGGGTTTGAGACCGACGTCGAGGCGCGCGACTAGGGAGGTTTCGCCGCGCCATCTAGAGGCCCATCTCGAGCTCGAGTATGCAGGTTTATGCATGTTGTTCAAATTCCGTCCAACCTGCATACTCGAGACGGCCTCTTCGAGAAATGTCTCGTGAAGCTTAGCAGGAGCACGTCTCGACATGGTTCCTGAGACGGCGACTCGAGCCTTGAGGCCGGATCCAAGCTTTCACGCTCCCTATCGTCCTCCTCCCCTACGGAATGATAGAAAATATCTTTCAGACTAAGTCGGATCCGTTCGTGGGATCAATTGACGACGGCGCCGTCTCGAGATCCTCCCGAAACATCATCATCGGCGAGATCCTTGCAGCCGAGCTGCATACGCGAGGTGAGTCGACGACGACGGCGGCGAAATCTCCCTACTGCGGGCAGCCTGCAGAGTTTTGGTCGCATATGCATACTTTCCCGTATTTCCACGCAGGTGCCTCAGGCTATCGTATTTTCTCTGCCCTGTGGCCGATGCTATTACTATACAGTTGACTGACTTGAAGCTTGTGCTCAGTTTGGTGGGTTTCCTGTATTTTGACGATGAACGCGTGCGAAAAAGAAGGAAGGAAAAAATACAGTCTGAAAAGGCAGAGAAAGGCCTGTGATTTTGTGAGGAGTTTCCAGAAAATCCACCACAAAAGGAGATCACGACCGCAGTGTCGATGCAGCTGGTCGATCGATCAATTCACTCACTTCATCTGATTGCATTCGCGCTTCAGACCCACATTTGCGAGATTAAGGGCTCTTATACTCCATCAGTACATTTTGTCGAATCGGCAGACTCCTCAGGATTGCAAAGGCGTTCCACCTTGAATTCGCGAGTTCCACCTCAGCAGGTGGCGAAAACAGTAAGGCTGACGCCCTGTATTATATATACAAGATAGCGGGTTATAAAATAATACTACAGAGAGTGCCAAAGCTCGAAGTCTTGGATGTGCCGAGACTGGTAAGGAGACATGAACGCGTGAACCGAGATTCCCGAGCGAGGTTCCAAGGCCCACACACGAAGCCTCCAGATTTCGCCGGAAAAGTGCTCGAGGTAAATTAAGCGACGCAGGGCACCAACAAGCTGTTTTCGACTGTACCTCCTCCCTTGCCGATCGAGCCAGCGACTAGCCGAATGATGCCATCCGCTTCCCTTTGAACCGAGGAGAGAAATTCGCGAAAAAGGCATCAAGAATGTCGCAACCAGCTCTAGATCTCCGTGCGTCTGTAAAGCGAGCCATCGAGGTGTGCAAGGCTAAGAAGCGGAACTATCAACTCGGCCTGGCAGGCAGGTCAAGCTCGTCAATCTGGGGCCCCGCAACAAGTATTGTGCTTATCCGGGTACGCTAGCTCTCAAAGGGATTTTGTGAGGGAAGCAGCAGGCATCACCGCCTGGATCGAAGGTTGTCTGTCTTACTGCTAGAATCGCTGGAACACCGGCATGTCATCCAGTGGCGCCTCTACCTCGACCGTCTGACCACCTTCGAGCAGGCTCCCGCTCGCCTTCAGCGAGTCTGAGAATGAGACGCGAGCCCATATGGCGCCGGCCGGCAGGTAGACCTTGCGCGTCCTCGCTCCTGGAAACAAGATGGGGCACACCAGGTACTTGTGGCCGTACAGATACTCGTCTTCCACCTGCCAGGCTTCGGCATCAGCCGGGAACTCGTAGCACAGCAATCGCATGATAGGATCGCCATGCTCAGAGGCGATCTTCATGATCTGCCTGGTGTAATCACGAAGTGCCTCTCGGAGCAGGATATACTTCTTGAGGATGGGGTAATTGTCTTCACCGTAGGACCATACTTCGTTGTCTGCGCCGGACTGACAATAGTCGGGATCATTTCGAGCAGCACCGGGCTTGGGCTGACGGGGCTCACGGTCGCCGTGCAGGCGCATGACGGGGCAAAATGCGCCCCACTGGAACCAGCGAACCAAGAGTTCGCGGAAGTTCGCATCGTTCGGATCACCGCCGTGGAAGCCACCGATGTCGCTGTTCCACCAAGGAATGCCGGCGATCGAGACGCTCAAGCCGGCGGCGAGCTGCCTTCGCATGACCAACCATGACGAAGCAATGTCTCCCGACCAAAGGAGGGCGCCGTAGCGCTGTGCCCCGATCCATGCACAACGGATGAGGTTGACAACTCCAGTCTGCCCCTCGGCTTGCTGACCTTCGTAGAAGCAGCGAGCATACGACCGTGGATACTCGTTACCCACGGCCATCAAAGGGCCCTTGTGGTAGCGGAAGTGATCGAAATCGTACTTCATATATTCCGGCTCGGCTTCGTCGAGCCAAAACGTCTTGATGCCCAGATCGTAGTAGTTCTTCCGAGCGATTGACCACACGTGCTCGCGAGCCTTCGGGTTGGTGAAGTCTACGGTGCTGCAATCGCCGAGGAAATCGAAGGTGGTACGTGCGCCACGTTCGGTGCGGATGAGATGGCCGTGTGCTTTGAAGGATTCATAGTTCTCGCTGCGCTTGTCAACGGTCGGCCAGATGGAGACCATAAGCTCGATGCCCAAGGACCTAAGCTCGTCGACCATCGCTTTGGGATCCGGCCAATAGGTTGGATCGAATCTCCAATCGCCCTGACGGGGCCAGTGGAAAAAGTCGCAGACGATCACATCGAGCGGAAGACCGAGCGACTTGTGCTTTCGGGCTACTGAGAGCAGTTGCTCCTGGGTCTCGTAGCGAAGCTTACACTGCCAGAAGCCGAGTCCCCACTCGGGCATCATGGGTGTCTTACCGACGACGTTGGAGTAAGCTCGCTGGATCTCGGAAGGAGTCTTGCCTGCGACGATCCAGTAGTCAAGCACCTTTGTGCATCGTGCCTCAAAGGAGATGATGTTCTTGCCGAACGTCGCTCTTCCAACTGCAGGATTGTTCCAAAGGAAGCCGTAGCCGCGGCTGGACTGAAAGAAAGGCACACTAGCCTGCGAATTTCGGTGAGCGAGCTCCAGATCAACGCCCATGAGGTCGAGATGATCGTGTTGATACTGGCCCATACCGAAGATCTTCTCGCTTCGATCTTGCGTCTGGAACCGAGCCGTAAGCTGATAGTCGCCGCCAGGGATAGGTACGAAGTCCCTCGCGTCGATGAGCAGAGCACTACAGTTAGGGTCACAGGGATCGTTGCGGTTTCGACTATACTCTTCGAGCAGTACTTGTCCGCTTGTGACATTGTAAATAGTAAGCTTGCCTCGCGCGGTCAGCGAGGCTCTGATCTGGCCATTGCGCATCTCGACGGCGCCCGCATCGATTCCCCCTTCCCGCGTCTTGACTTCCGTGAAGTCGACCGAGTTGACTTGAGGTCTCGAAAAGATGCCCCATGACTCTTCAGGAAAGTCGGGCAAGCGCGTGGATCTGACACGGACGGCATTGGGCCCCCAAGCATCGATACGAAGAAGCTCGTTGTCGTAGCGGAAGACAAGGGCTTGTTCCTCGGATTCGATCATTGTAGTGATCGTCACTTTCAACTGCTAAGCGAGCAGCTGAGTTTTATGTGGTTAGAGGGCAACCTGTGAGCCGACCTACAGCTTTTGAGTCGGTAATTTAAAGGATTGCCTCGCTTCACGAAGCGTCGCAGGCGGGTAGCGGTGGGGCTGCCAGCCTGGACCGTCTCGCTGGAACAAGCATCCGTAAATTTGATCGCCGCACAAATCTCCATCGCATGTTCGCACATCGCTATCCCAGAAGGCTACGAAAGGACGTTCTTTCTCGAGGCTGGCACGTCTTGCCAAAAAGGCGAGAGCGCACCCAGAGTCTGACTACAAAGTTCAAACTCCGTCGCATCGCACAATCACGGCAGCGACGCTCGCCGGGAATGAGAAAAGAATTGAGAGAGATTCCCGGAACATCCGGGGATCAAGGCAGCTCCGGGCACCGGCGACGTTTGCTTGCTCACGGAACCTGACTTGAGCCAAGCGTTCAACACTGTTCAGGGCCCCACCAGCAATTTGTCACCGCACAAGCAGGAGCACGTGCAGCTGAGCCTGTGTGCTCCATTGCTCAGACGTGTGGAGACGGTGCTGATAGCTCCATCGATCAATCTATACAGCGAGCGTGAGTACGAGTCCGAGCGCGTTCAAACCTGACCAGAAAAGGGCGAAGGGATGCGTGCGATGCATCTGAGCGCTGTGCTGCAAAGTGGGTCGGACTGCAGAAGCTGCGAGATTTGACATGTCGCAAATACGGCCATGTCCTCCACAACGTGACCCGGTGCAAGGTCAGCCCGGTAGACGCAGCTCTTCCGGCAATCTCGGCGAGTGCCTTAGATGGCCGATTGCAATTACAGTACTGTATTTATTCACAAGTGATTGTGGATAGATGGAAACTAGTCAACCAAGGTATCCGGGTCCAAAAACAAATAACTCCGAGATCCGGCAATCTCCCACTGTACTTTCTTGTGTGCTCTGTCGGAGTTGAAAGCTGCCAGTGCAGCGGACGCCGGATTCCGGGGTAGAACGCAGTACAGCCGCTTTCGCAGCATCGAAGCTGGGCACGTTTCTTTGAACAGTTGGTTCAGACGCACGAGCCCTACTGTGCGAATCAGGTTGATTCAAAACTTGGAACGCAGCCGATGACCCTCTCGCTCTGTCAACAAGGGGTCAGGGAGCTGGAGCTGCGTGGAACATTATTTATAATGTTTTATATTTCACGCACCTTCCTGCATAAAAAACACAGGTCAATCTCTAAAATGTTGACTCGATTCGATAAAAAAAAGGCTAATGTGCGCAACAGTTCAAGTGGGCGGGAGCAGACCCGCGACCGCGTGGCGGGGTGCAAGGCTGGGAGGTTGGCAACGGGCGCGACTGAAGACGAAAGGGCCAAACCGGTGTGACAGCTGAAGGAAATGGGGATGGTAAACAAGGTACGGTGCAAGCGTGGCCGACAGACGATGATCTAGCTTGCGCTACGGCGACGATCGAGTTTGCGTTGCGACCTTTTACGCCTGAGGCTGCCTAGTTGGCATATAGGTCGATCGTGTAGGCGCTGTCGGTGGTCATAGTGAGGTTGTAGAAGAGCTGGTTGTTGGAGACGGCCACTGACGAGTTGAAAAGCACTTTCGGTCCATCGACGACACCAGCGTTGTTGTACGGGATCTCCTGTACCAAGGCGCGCAAGCGCGATTTTCCGGCGAATGCGGGCAGGCTGTTGATGTTCGAGACGGTGATGGGGTAGGGCCCGTCCTGACCGCGAGTGCCAGCCAAAATATGCACCTGACCAGCATCACGGTCTTGGGTAACGTACAGGTCGTAGCAGGCGGACCCCGTGGCCCCGGCCAAGGTTTTGAGGCCTTTCTGCCTCTGTGTATAGTAGTTGTTCACGTGCCAGTCTCCCGCCGTCTTGAAGGTTTGGTAATTGTTCGAAACAATCAGGAGACGTGCAAGATCGTCATGAAGACCTTGCTTGCTTCCCCAGTTGGCGCGCAGGCCTGTAATGCCTGTGCGTTCGAATCGGCCGAAGAACCAAGCGGTGTACGCAGGCGTCTGCTCGTCCGAGTTTGCGAACTCGTTGATCTGCACCGGACGATCTGGCAGCCCGTATGCCTGTTTGAGCTTGTTCAACTGGTCATTGGACACAACAGGGTCGTTGCCGCAGTTGGCAGACCCACGGCCTGACAGCTGGTGGTAAGCGTAGATGTCAGGAACGACATTGTTGGCCTTGACGTACGACGCCCAGTTCTTCCACCATGTGCTCTGAGCGTTCGCAGGCTCAGCAGTCGTGGGGCCTTGCAAGGGAACGCTGCTTCCAAATGCAGCTCGATACTTGTTGTGTGCATAGGCATACGCCTTCAGGAACTGATCCTGGCTGCGAGGCCAGAAATTGGAGCCATCGGGCTCGTTCCAAATGTCAATGTGAAGGCCACTGAGCATGTTGTTCGACTTGAGGTCCGAGATCAGCATATCGAGGAAAGTTCCCCAGGCCGTGCAGTCGCCACCATCGCAAGGGTACACGTTGGTCGAGGACGTTACCGAGTCCGCGCCCCAAAGGTCGTGCGGAAGCAGCACAAACTGAGCGCCTCGGGCATTAGCATACTGGTAGTTTTGCAGAGTCGACTGGAAGCGGTAGCGGTAGCCTGTGACATTGCCGCCATTGTAACCGTTGTACGGGGTCTGGGCACCCCCAGCGCGTACAAAGTTGATACCTGCACCAGTGAAAAGGTTGGACGGCAGCGTGGGAGCTTTGTTGGGGCTGAAGGCGGGATCGTCCGGAAGACCATACAGGATCCCAGCACCCAGATGGGTCGGCGTGTTGCCGTACACCGACAAGTCTACGTAACCCTTTCCGCCGAGACTGACGGCCTGTGCCAGACCCGCCATTCCCAGGACGAGGGCTCCAGTAGTCGATGAAAGCTTCATTGTCTCGAGCTCTTGTTCGTCCGAAAGACGTTGCCAGTCACAGTCGTTGTGTAGGGAAGGTGTCTACTTGAAGAGTGTGAAGCTCTGACGGGCAAAAAGTGCGATATTGCCAGCATTGATTGAGCTCTTTTATGCTATCGTCTGAGCCTCAGCCTTCCTCTCCTCTCGCATTCTCATACTGCGACGACCTATCCCTGAGCGATCTTGCTCAGCGGGCAAAAGCTGGTTGAGCTGCCGCGTCAGAACGCAGGACGAAGCTGCCCGCACCCTCTGTCCGACGCTACTCGTTGCTACGGGTCTGGCGTCTTCTTCACTTGTCAGCTGCCGGGTTGCCACCTGGTCGCCCTTTCGTCTGGTCTCGCATTCACCTGATGATCGGCGAGAGCTCTTCGGCGAAATCATGGAGCATTGAAAGGGTCAAGGCTCCCAAACGCGCGCAGAGTTTCCCGGGATGAGCCAGTATGACATCCGGGCAAGGGGAAGCTGTGCCATTGCTGTGGGAGCGGAGCCCCGCACACCAGTGGTTAGCCGAGCTCACTCCGCCCCACACTAAGGGATGTGCAGCATTGTGAATGCGGAGGCGGACCCGGCGGAGCTACTGTAGGTGCCCCACGCAGAATTATGACATTTTTTTTGTCAACCTGGACGGCTCGGTCACCTGGTAAGGCAATTGAAGGGTCAGGAAGCTGGGAACGTGAATCCTGTGACCCCGCATATTTTTGTTTTTGTTTTTCGAAACTGAGTTTACCGGCGCTTCGGAAAACTGGTCGCTGATGCGACCCATCTCGGTGATCTCGGGTGACTAGCACCTCACTCGCCTACGACCATATTCGTCACTGCACGCACACCTCAACCATCACGTCCGATGTCGTTGAGCATCGCAGATTCACTTCAACCGGCGAGCTCTTGCAATGATCGCCGACCGGCATCGTGCATTTGCGTGTTCCATCGAGCACCGGCAACCTCCTCGCTTCTGTACGCGGTGATCAATGCTTCGCAAATTGTCAAAGACAGATGGATTTATGCTAAGGTGTCTTCACGCAGATCTCGTTTCCTTTCCTAGTCCACTGCGCTGACTTTTCCGAAGTTGCGGGGTCGAATGTCCTGGGCGCAATAGACATATCGGATTGTGGTACAGTATCCCGCGCATTCCCCGCGGCTAACATTCAATGCACAGTACCTCCTCGCATGAGACCTTTGGGCGACCTGTCCCACACACGCCAGTGACCGCGGGGTTGTAGACAACCACCGGCCAGCTTTGCTCGTATTTGGCACTTTCGATCGCACCACGGAAGCCACAAAGAAGCAGGCAACGAGCGGGCGAAGCTGCTGGAAGGCCCCGAGCAGAAATTATTATACAGTAATCTACGGTGGGAGCAATTTTAATATTAACCAAAATGAAGGAACGGAAATGGTGTCCCCTCGGTGTTGCGCACCCTAGTTGCATATGGTTCTGAGATCGAGATCCAGGAACAGATGCCATTTCCCAAGACGAACCATATCGCTGAGCGACGTCAGTTGGATCTGCAGCAATCGCCAGCTTCTACACCGCTTCCCGATTATCGTCTTGTATCCGCCGCATCTTCGAGCTCGGGTTTTTCTTTGAGGCCTGATGGAGCGAGCGAAGGAACAAAACCGCAAAGGGAGAAGGAAAAGAAAAGAAAAGGCCTTTCTCGGGAAAGCAGAGGAGGTTCAATCGAAGGCTTCGATTTGACCGGATCGGGGTGCTGTGGCGGAGCTTTTGAATCGAGATCAGAAGCGCATCGGAGTCATGAGATAAGATATTAAAGTTGAGTCAAGATAAGATAAGTTGAGACACAGCCACGCGCGTTGGCTTGCGACTCTTGCATCCCCAACTCATCTTCGCCCCTTTATCAACGCATGTCCACGTAACTCGACCTCACTGTTTCGTGGTCGTGTGCGACTGGAGCAATGCTGGGTCGCACGAAGGTCAGGACGAAGCGATGGACGCAGCTGTTGTTCTGTATGGCTGTGATAGCTGCCGAGCTGGCGGAGAACGCATTGTCCGCGTGGTCGTCGAGAACATCCATGACTGTCTCGCCGAATGATTCGCGCTAAGGAGCGCCCGAGACGTTCTTTGAGTCTCACACAGCCTCGAGGGTCAGATCGATATCAAGTTCTCCAAGTGCCAGGAGCATGATGCCGCACGACGGAGAGGCTACAGAGGCCTGCTTCGGCGTGGTATTTGCCTCGCTTCAAGGTGCTCGGACCACCAGTCTGTATGGCCTGGGATGTTTTGGATCTTTCTGTCCGCGAGGCCACCTTAGGTCCCCTCGGACATGCCCGTGTGGCCTCCGGGATGAAAATACCTGCTCTGCCCGGTCATTGCCTCTCCGACGCCGGCGCCACCTTCAAATGGCTGAAGAAGCTGAAGAAGCCGAGAGCACTTTGGCGAATTACAATACTGTAAAGGTGAAACGGTCGATTATGAGGCGAGCTGCGAGTCACACGTGCAGTAGCTCGAGTCTAGTCGTGAGTGCTGTCCGAGGTGAAATCGATCTGTCTTCCTACTGTATCACATGACCTGGCAGAGACAGGCTTGCACTGGCAATCGTGAATTCGACTGGCGCATTTTCGAATCGTGACCGGCGGATTTGAGTGTTTTTTAGATTATGCAGGGCTCTGCACCCTGCAGATCAAGCGACAGGCCACTCAGGGGCACCTCGCACAGACGTGCACAGGCACAAATCCACACTCGCCCCTGTCCTTGATTGTGAATCTGGTCGCACTTGTGACCAGCACCCCAGGCGGCGAGCTCCTGTCTGGCTTTTCGCGGTTTGCGCTTCCTATCCACCATCCCATCCACACCTCCCCCCCCCCCCCCTTCAGCTTCAGTATTGCGGACATGTCGATGGCAATGCCATCTCGCACGTTGCCAACCATCTCCGTCTTCACCCATCCAAATGCACGGCTCATCAAGACTGTTCCTCATCTTGAACCACCGACCCGCATAGACGGCCAAGCTCCCAGCGACAACATCGGCGTGGGTCGAGCCTTGTCCCAAGACGTTGTTCTCACAGATGTCTGCGGCCCTTTCTCCATCCACGTCGTTCCCGATCCTCTCGACCCGACTATCGCCACCCTTGTGCTTTCCGTGCACTTCAGTGACCCACACCGTCATGGCGCCGCTCGCCGCTTCGTCCTCCCCTTCCGCTCGTTTCAACGCGACCCCATCTCTGGACAGAGGGTCTCCCAGTCCAAGATCTCGCACTTCGACGCAGCGGACCGAACCCTCTACCCCGGTATCGGTACCGGTATCAACGGCCTCGACGGTGGCAGCTTTTGGTTCTACGAAGACATCGGAGAAGACGGTGCTCTCGACCGGTACAGGCGGCACAAGGATGGCGTAGCCAGCCGCGCCATCTGGACTGTTTGGCTGATCAGCGCCCCCGCTCCCGTTGTCCACCACGTCCAGGCCTTGCTGCAGTCCTACCCTGCTCCTCTTACGCCCCTTCCGCCTTGGCCGAGAGAGGAAAAGGGGTACACGAGCAAGGACAACTTCCCTGCCCTCTCCAGCCATCCTGTTTCTCATCCTGAATACCGAAACAGCTTGATCGCCGTCGAAAACTGCACTGGTCAGATCATCGGTGTTCTTGCCTCGCACATCTGTCTCGATCCTGCTTCGCAAGAGCCTGACATGCCCGATCAACCCTCTCCAGCCAGCAGGACCGAGCCAGATGCCGAAGCTAACGAGGACCACGAAGCTATCACTCCTCTCGACGAGGTCATCCCCTCCCTTCCACCAAAACCGTCGTCGCAAATCTCCGGTCTCCACACTGAGCCGCTCCTGCTTTCAAAATCTCTGGCGGACAAGAGCAGTGACCAACATGAACGGGGCGCCCTCAGTTCTAAGCCTAGCAACTTTGTTCATCATGCTGCCTCCATTTATCTCGATCCCGACACCCAGCGCTCGCCCTCTCGTCCTGCATCTGTTCTTGCCGCCGACACCTTTGCTCCGCCGCCTCTGCCCCCCAAACACCCACCACTCGGTCCTGTCCGCCGTGATCCACAGAACCCAGCCGAAGAGCCCGCCTCACGTCGCACCAGCACTGTCTCGGCATTCTACACTGCAGAGTCGGACGCGGAGGTCATGTCCAGCTATGATGCGGATGCGCCTGAGCTGGATGCCAGCTCCATCACCCACGGCAACCTTTCGTCCAGCTCTGTCTCGATCCGAGGCCACGCTTGGATGAACATCGAAAAGCACAGGCCAGAGCTCCTACGAGATGCGGTTACTTCTCCAGACTCCGACGACGAAAGTGCCTCAGATGCTAGTGGTAGCACTGCCGGTGGACCGGCCCTGCGAATTTGGCGTAAAGCAAGGGGCAAGTCGAAGAAGAAGCCCGCTCGTGCACCACAACTGGCAGCTTCGCCGTCTGCTCGGCCCCCAAAGCGCATCGCTTCCAGACGAGCTAGCGAGCACTCGGATCGTACGAGCACAGCTGAGACTGCCTCCGAGGCCGTATCGGATGACGAAGCGGTCCAGCAAACTCCGGACCCCAACGTAAAGACCGACACGTCCGCCCATCCCGAGCCACCCTCAGGTTTTGGAGAAGACGTGGTGCCGCTGAGGTCGCCGCAGCCTTCTTCGCTTCCTGATCATCATCTTCCTCGCTCGGCCTTGCGAACCGACGAAGTGCGCGCCGTCGAGGATCGCGTCTGGCGCGAGGCCTTCGATGCCGATCAACTCCCAATTGATGCGCCCTACACTCATCTTGCCGCTCGCGGTGAGGCTGGATTCTATCCCTCATCGATCTTGTCAAGCCCGCGATCAGTTGCCGATGGATCTGCCATCGAGCTACTCTCGGCTGAAGACAAGCTCCGTCAAGTTCATTGCAGAAAAGCTGAGTTGCACAAGCAGAATCAGCGCGCCGAACGCATCAAAAACATGCAAGGAGGGACGGTTCTTATCGAATTTCTCGCAGGCTCGACTCGCATTGGTGCCAGTCTTATCCGAAGTGCAGGCTACGAAGCCTCTTCCGCCCCTAGCGGTCATGCAAAGGATGGAAAAGAGGCTGACGATGTGCGGGGTCCACTTTCAGCCAGAGAAGAGGCAACCTCGAACATACCCACCTATGTGCCCCTCCTTCCGCAACATCTGCTAAGCTTCCTCGGTCTGGGCTCCCGCTCGGCGCAGCAGGCGCAGCTTGAAGATGCGCCGTGCCCTCTATCGCAGACGACAGGAGCCCGAGTCAGCTCGTATCTTTCAAACCTGTGGATGCCGAGTCTAGGCGGTTTGCTCACGGAAGCATCCGACTGGGTCACAGACCTCTTTGGCCGCATCTCTTCAAGCTCAGGAAGCGAGCCTAGAGCAGGCGCTGGAGAGCCAGAGGCCCTGGGCGACTCATCTCGAGCCGAAGACTGGGAGTACGCCATCCCGGACTTTGACCCAAGCTCCATGGCGCACACCCCCAGGCCTATCTACCGTCGCGCGCGGCCTGTCCCCTCGGCCATGAACGGTTTCAATATCTCGGGGGCCCGAAACTCAGCCGAGGCTGGCAAGAGCGGAGAGTCGCCCGCGATCGAGCCCGCAGCGCAACCTCAACGGATGAAGACGCTCGAGGCTTCACGCTTGGCGCCCACAGACGAACAACGCTACTCAATCCTTCACATCGACAGCCTCGGTATCGGTCGTCGAGCTTTCTTCCGCGGTACACCGGAGCTCGAGGGACTGCGACTGTGAGGGCTGAAGCGGCTTCGCGGATGATTCAACTTAGTATCGTGTTCGTCTTCACCAAGACACGCTGCCTTATTCTTCAGCCAGGCCGGCCCGTGCGGACTTTGACGATTGAACGTTCGTGCGTCTTCGGACCGTCGCAGTACTGCCCTTACGCACTCGAGCCGCCGAATTCACAATGCTGTCACAATCTACAGCGATTCTCACGCCCGATGCTGCTTGTACTTCCTTGCCAACCTCGGACAGCGTCTGATTGTCATTTCCGATGCTCACGGTCCTGACGCGCGTGCGTAACCTTCCCTAATGCCGCCGCATTCCAACAAAACCGACCTTCGTTGGTCTTTCTCGTTGATATTGATCTCACCGCTATGCATCTGGTTTGTACCTCTGACGCATCCCTTCAGCGTCTCGGAAGCGAGCTATGAAATGCTTCAAGGCAGGAACCTACATCAGAATGCAGCAAAAGACGGCTTCCAAAGTGGCAAAGGACTTTTGAAAACAATAGGCCAGCAAGGCGGTCGGAACAAAGCGCGGCGGGGCAGGAGAAAAGGTCCCAAAGCTGCTTGGTGGCCATTCTCGTTCTGATGGTTGGGCAATCGCGCGGTCAGAGCACCGAGCTGAACGGACAAATCGATATGATTGCTGACGGCGGACCACGCTCATGTATTGACGGGAGCGAGCAGGACTGAGCGTCGAGCGCACGACCAGCATACAGAAAGCAAGCGTATGTGCACGCGCGCAGACATGCTTGCAGAGGTGCGATGAGACAGCCCCTGAGTTTCATGCAAAGACATGCGAATTCTGGCAGCGCGAATGGCACAGACGCGCATTTCAATGGCCTGTGCGGCTGCACATGATCAACACGCGTGCGCCAGCGCAGAGCTCAGTCTCTCTGCGCATTAATCGAGTCGCTCGACTCACTCCGTCTCCCTTCCTCATCACCATCATCTCTTCTCGCGCTGACCCCTCCAGCGCTTCTTCAAATTTTCCTCAAGTTCTTCGTCACGATCTTACGTTGACGTCACAGTCCTTTCGTATCTCGCTTCGATCATCTCTCGCCTCTCCTTTGTTGGCGCTGCGGCACATCCCGCTCGCCTTTGCTCCCTTCCCTCGACTCAGCGCTCCTCGCCACGTCTTCCCCCCCTTCCTTTCTTCCTTTCCTTTCTGCGACCGCTGCCCATATCGCTCGCCTCGACGCACCCGCAGGGCCGTGACCCAGTGCAGAGCGATCGACTTAGTCACGCTGCTTGGGTTTGGTCGCCTTTCAGTACCAACAAGTGGCTCACACCGACCGACTCGGTAACGAAACCGTGTCCGGCAGGCTCCGCTCGGGAGTAACTCGCCCCTTGGCCTGACGGCCCAAGGAACACCCTCGTGTGGTGGCCGCCGTGCAATACGGCGCGACTTGTGCGATCGGCTTCTCTCCTTTCTTCCGCCGCCCGTCCACCTGCGCTGGGGCCCAACAGCGTCAAGACCAGGTTTCGCCGGGCTCGTCGTGTTCAAGCACGCCGATCCATCCACCGCGCCCGACCCGGTGGCAGCAGCACCGCCGCCTTGCGGTGAACACCATCGTTGTGGAGCTCAACAACGTCAAGACTTGGTCCCGACGAGCGAACGCGCCGGCTTTGCCGCCGTTGACAGCATCGTGTACCTCGAGTTTCGGTCTGGCACGCCGCCTCGAGCTCTCCTTTGTCTCTCTCTTGTTCCCCTCGGGCCCGTCCTCAGCCACCTCGCTGACACGTCCGCCCGCCTCCTCGGTCTCTGTATGGCCGACAAACGGTGTCTTCGGTGCAAGCGCGTGCAGCCCATCGTCCCGACCTTCATCGGCGTTCGAGGCAGAGAGGTTCGGCTCTGCGCCTCCTGTCGCGGCATAACACCCTTGCCCGCCACACCTTCCACCGCTCCTCCTTCGGTTGCACCTCGCTCCCGTTCGAGCTCCCCAGCTACTCGCGCCGCGCGCTCGCGCTCGCGTTCCCCAATCCGACCCGCCGCGACCCAGCTCGTCTACGCCACGTCGTCCTCGGTAGCCGCCCTCGAACACAGAGTGGAACAGCGTTTTGCCAGCCTGGAACAGCGCCTCGGCACGCAGTTCAACGAACTCCTCGCTGCCGTTCGAGCCTCCCAGGCCTCACCCCAAGCACACACCACGGGCCTAACGCCTCCTCGCCCTTCCCAGCCGGGCCTCGACCCCCCTCTCGGCCAGCTGCCGGCCTCGGCCCCGACAGGTGAGTCTACGCCTCTCTCCGTGTCGCGCTCTTTCGCCTGGGTTCCGGTCGAGATCGTCGCTTTGGTCGAACGTGACCAGCTCAAGCCGGAGCACCTTGTCAAGCTCCGTAACCCTGAATCCCGCGTTTCGCGCGAGGCCTCGCGCTCCACTGGACTCACTCTCACGGACGGTCAGCTCGCCGTCATCGAGGACTCCACGGACTCGCGCACCTCCACCTTCGTCAAGGCCATCCCCAACATCGCAGCCCTTGCGCAGGTTTGGCTGGTCTACGTCGCCATCCGTGCTAGCCACACAGCTAATCTCGACCTCAACGCCGCCCTCCTGGCCCACCTCGAACAGCTCATCGAGTTTGACCACCTCTACTCGTGGCGAGCAGTGGCCGACTACCACTTGGCGGTCTGTCGTCAGCGTTTCGGCACCACAGCGGTAGCCGAGTGGGCGTCGTACGACCCTCAGATTGCAGGCCGAGTTCTCTTTCCTTACCTCAAGCCGCTGCACCAGCCCCGGCCCGAACTCGCCGCTGGCTCCAGCTCTAGGTCGCAGCCAGCTCGTCTCACGCGACCACGCGGCCGTCCTCCCGCCGCTCCTGCCGCCGCTTCCGACCCCAACGATCCCTGCCGCCGCTTCAACGCCGGCCATCCGTGTTCGGGTTGCAGCCGACCCCACACGTGCATCCACTGCAGAGGCGCTCACCCGTTGCTGAGCTGCACTGCCTTTGCAAGCAAACCCTCCACCAACGTGTTACCCAAGAAGGTGGCCTAATGGTGAGTACGCCTTCTCACTCAGGCGACACATCGCCACCACCGGCGCCGCTCCCGAGCGCGCCGACGCGGTCTTCGGCACCCTCAACGCCACCCCTACGGTCTCTGGCACCTTCAACGCCACTCGGGTCCCTGGCACCGTCAACGCCTTCGTCTTGGTCAGAGGCACCGTCAACGCCTTCGTCTTGGTCTGAGGCACCGTCAACGCCTTCGCACTGGTCCGCGGCACCGTCAACGCCGCCACACCGAGGCCGGTCGCCTCCCTCACTTGCGCACACGCTTCCGCGGTCAAGGACACCCTCAACGTCCTCGCACAGGTCAGGCACACCTCCAACGTCCAGGCCCACCCCGCCTTCAAGCGCGGCCCCTTTTGCCACCCTCCCCCTCGGCATCGTGGACATGTCGCCTGACTCTGCCGCAGACTTACTTTTCCCTCTGCTGGCAGGACCACCACCACCACCGCGACCTAACACCTTGTGCCGCCTCCCCATCTTCGACCCAGAGGACGTTCCAGCCACAGCCGGTTCTTTGCTCTCGCACATCTGGTCGCGTTTCCTCTCCTTGTACCCCGACCAGGTTTTCGCAGATCAGCTGCGCGGCGCCCTGCGCCACGGCGTCAGACTGGGATACGACGGGCCCCTGCGCTCCACGGCACGTGTTACCACCTCCAACCTGCCGATGGACCACGACGATGTCCTCCATCTTCGACGCGAGATCGAGGCCCGGCTGGTAGAAGGCCGTCTGCGACGAGTCTCGGATCCCATCGCGGCCAACCTCGTCTGCTCTCCTATTGGGGTCGTGCCGAAACCCCACAGCGACAAGCGCCGTACCATCTATCACTTGTCGCATCCGCGTCGACCGGGCACGCGCCTACCTTCGGTCAATGCCGGCCTTCACGAAGCTTTCGTCACCATTCAATACGAGACCCTGGACCGGGTTCTGGCTTTTGTTAGCGGCCATCCTGGCGCCCTGCTCTGGAAGGCCGACTTGGAGGACGCGTTCAGACACGTCATTGTCGCCGAGTCGGACGCTCGCCTCATGGGCATCCATTTTGAGGACGCTTTCTACCAGGAGTGCGCCCTTGCTTTTGGCGCTCGCTCCTCGCCTTTCCTTTTCAACCTCTTCGCCGAGTTTCTGCACTGGCTCACCTCATACGCCCTGCAGTCTGCGACCACTAGCCCGTCGTCCTTCTCCGAGGTGTCGCACTACCTCGATGACTTCTTTGGGGCCTCCGACAGCAGCATCAACGCCGCCATCCCCATCCAAGCCCTCAGCCTCGCCGCCGCCGCGCTAGGTTTCAAGCTCAGCACCAAGAAAACCGTCTGGGGCGTCACTCAGCTGGAAATCCTGGGCATCGAAGTCGATTCGATCGCTCAGACTGCGTCCATCACCAGCACACGCCGTCAGCGCATCCTGCAGCTCTGCGCCCGTGTTCTCGCCCGCGGTCGCGCCTCTCTCTTGGAGCTACAACAGATTGCCGGTCACCTCCAGTTCGTGACTCGCGTAGCCCCGCACGGCCGCGCTTTCTTGCGCCGCATCTACGACGCCGTGCGGGCCCACTACAAGGCTCCCTTTGGTCGTCGCATCAGCAAGGCCACGCGCGCCGAGCTCTTGTGGTGGACCGACACCCTCACCTCCTGGGACGGTGTCTCGCTCCTCCAGCCATCGCCACTGCTGGTCGAACACATCTGGACGGACGCGTCCAAGCGCTCCATTGGCGCTCATTGGGGCAGCATGCATCACCCCTCCGCGGTCTTCTCTCACGAGCTCTCTCGACGCCATCGCAAGAAGGACATTCGTTTCCTGGAGGCTCTTGCTGTATTGGAGGCTCTGCGCCGTTTCGCTCCGGGTTGGTCTGGTCACCGGCGCGTGGTGGTCCATGTGGACAACGAGAACGTCGAGTACGGCTTGCGCAAAGGGTCCATCCGTGACCCGCAGACACAGACGCTTTTCCGCGAGATCTTCGCTTTCTGCTTGCGCCACCATCTCAACCTGGTTCCCGTTCGCGTCAGCTCGGAAGATAACGTGCTCGCTGACGCCCTCTCCCGCCGCCGTTTTTCCTTCATCCAGCAGCACTTCCCACCAGCGTACGCCCTGCTCCGGTTCCGATCCCTCCGACCCCACCCGGTGCCTTCGTCGCCGCCACCGGCCTCTCTGCTTGTGCGGCCTCCCTCCTTTGGAACGGCCTCGCACCAACCACGCGAGCACGCTCCTCGGCCGTGTACGACGCTTACCGCGCCTTTGCCAGCTCCACTCTGGGCCTCGCCCACCCCTTACCAGCGACCCCCACCTCGCTCATCGAGTGGGTCGCTCACCATCACGCCGCTGGGCGGACTTACAACACCGTCAAGCGCGACCTTGCCGTGCTCAAGTCCTGGCACATCGACCTTGGCCTCTCCATCGACGCTTTCGACTCCCCACGCCTCGAGCGCGTGGTACGGGGTTTCAAGCGAGTGGTCGGCGCCCCCCTCCCCGTCGCCAAGCTCCCAATCACTTTACCACTCCTGCGACAGCTCGTTCGAGTCCTCCCCATCGTCGTCACGAGTCGCCACGATCGCCGCATGTTCCGTGCCGCCTTCTGCTTGGCCTTCGCCTGCTTCCTGCGAGCAGGCGAACTCACATGGGGTACTCTCGGGCCCAACGTGCTCACTGTCGCGTCCGTCTCCTTCGCCGAGGACAATTCATACGCCACGCTTGCACTCCCAGGGAGCAAGACGGACCCTTTCCGGCACGGCGCCACGCTCACCGCACCAGCAGTCCCCCTCAGCGTCTGCCCAGTGGCGTGCCTCCGCGTCATTTGCCACCGACGGCGGCCGCAGGAACCGCTCTTCCAATTGGAGGGCAACCGGCCCTTCGACCGCGGTGCCTTCAGCACCACCCTGCGGCGGTGCCTGGACGCAATCGGCGTTCCCTCGGGCTCGTACTCGGGCCATTCGTTCCGCCGAGGCGCCGCCACCTGGGCCGCCGCCAATGGCGCCGACGACGACACCATTCGCGCGCTTGGGCGGTGGCGCAGCGATTGCTTCCGCCGCTACATCGACAAGTCGGCGGTCGATCGCGCCGCGACCACGCGCACCACCCTTTACTCCAACGCCGATACGGCGACGCACCTTGCCACCCCGGCCTGGAGAGACTTCTGATTTGGCCACTCTGGGATCGCTTCCTACGCTCACGCCCCAGCCTCAGCTCATGACCGTTCCACCATACGGTACGCCACTCGCACACTGCATGGCCACGGCTGGGAGCTCGCAAGCGACTCTCCCACGAGTAAGGCAATCTAAGTTCTCAATCACCACACTTCTTCCAGGCTGCTCGAGCGCGGATGATCTTGGGCTGAGCCAGGAAGTTGATGGCAGCGCGAATGGCACAGACGCGCATTTCAATGGCCTGTGCGGCTGCACATGATCAACACGCGTGCGCCAGCGCAGAGCTCAGTCTCTCTGCGCATTAATCGAGTCGCTCGACTCACTCCGTCTCCCTTCCTCATCACCATCATCTCTTCTCGCGCTGACCCCTCCAGCGCTTCTTCAAATTTTCACCCGCCCCCCTCTGTTCCCTTCGCGGTCTTCTACCGCCGTTTAGTGTATGTCCATTAGGTCTCCCGCGCGCTCCGCCCCGCTCCCACGCGACGCTCGACCAACCGTGCCCCTTACGGCCACGGCTGGGAGCTCGCAAGCGACTCTCCCACGAGTAAGGCAATCTAAGTTCTCAATCACCACACTTCTTCCAGGCTGCTCGAGCGCGGATGATCTTGGGCTGAGCCAGGAAGTTGATCACACGGGAGCACTTCCTGCAGGTACGATAGCGCGAGGTTCTGATGGTAGCATCAGGCAGTGGCGGGGCTGACCGAGTCAATGTGTACGAATCATTTTCACACTCTTCCCACGCGACGTAGTTGATCTTGCCGCTGTCTTGTCCTCCGACGCCAATCTCGTGGCTAGCTGGAATGGACGACCGTTTGCCGTAAAAGAGATGTAGCGGACTGTATCTTGCAAGAGCGCCATCAGCGGGGCGAGAGGATCGTCGATGTTCCGCGAGCCTAACTGTGTGACCCCGTTTGATCCAGTCCAACGTCCCGCGTCCCCGATCAAGTGCGCGCTTGCGCCCTTGGACGAATCTGCATACAGTAGAACACGCATACCAGTGCTGAACCATCACAAGCAAGTGCATGACTCCAGCTCAGGCGAATGATGACGTCCGTGTCATCCCGTCTCGCAGTAAAACAGCTTAGGCGCAACGCTCTCTGATTCAACCGAGCCTTCTCAGCCAACCTGCACGGCCAGGCGCAGCCCCAAGTGATGTCTCGATGCGGATGAGGGTGAACTCATTCTTCCTGCAAGACTGCAATGAGCTTTTCGCCTCTGACCTTTCCGGCCGCAATGAGAGGCAGTCCGTCTTCCAAAATGCATTTCAGCACGCTCTGAACGCTCGCTGGCCGGCGGAGTGATTTCAAAATGTCCCTTGTAGGCATTGTTCGAAGGCGTCGAGACTCGATCCATTCTGGCATTGATTCCATCATCTTGGCAGCTTCTCGCGCGTCGTCAGGGGAAGCGGGCCAGGTGAGGGCGAAGGCGATTCGGACGGGCTGGCCAGATGCGGTGTATGACATAACCGCGGCGAGGCGGACACCTCGAGGAAGCTTTGATGCAGCAAACGGCATGCTTGGTTGACTCGAAACGATCACTGCCTCGCCTTCATCAGAAACGGTTAGACATCTCGCTGCCTGTTCGGTAGTCGCTGCTTCGCCAAAGGCGTCGATGGCAGCGCGGATGGGTTCCAGCTCGCGAATTTTTTCAACGACGTCCGGGTCAGAATAGTCGAAGCAAAAGTCTGCGCCCAACGATCGCAGGAGATCGTGCTTGCCCGGCGAAGCTGTGGCGATGACTTTGCGGTCCGGCCGTAGAATCTTAACACTTCGAGCCGTCTGCATCGCTCAACTCGATTCGAAGGAGACAATTTGGAGCTGCGGGCAGGGAACCATTACGGCCTCTTGAACGGTTTCGACAACTACAATTGCTCCAAGCTCTACAATGTCTTGTTCACTCTCCGACTTTCTCAGCTCTGGGCTACCAGCGAGGGGATCAGCGCCAACTGCTGCCGTCCGGGTCTTATTCGATCCAATATTGGCGATTGGCAATTTGGTCTTTTGAAGCCCTTCTTCTGGCTACTTCCACGAGTGTTTGGTCGAAGTACAGAGGAAGGCGGGAACGTACTTGTCTGGCTTGCAACTTCCACCGACCTCGAGGGCATTACAGGACAGTACTACAACCGCTACAATCTCGAAGCTCCGAGTCGTGATGCAGTCGACTTTGAGAACGCTCGCGTGCTCTGGAAGCAGAGCTTGGAGTGGTCCTCGATGGACGATGTCTGTCGGAAAGGGTTGTGAAACGTACGCGCTGCAAAGACCCCAGACCTCGTTCACCGGCAGATCCTACGGTGCAGCCCGGTGCTGTTGGCAACTCACGTATGATCAGTTGATCCTCCGCAAAATCTAGTTTACTGCCAGGTCCCAGAACATGCCCATTGAAATCAAGATCGAATTGCAAGAGGCTCTAGTCCCACTTGTTGCTGAATACCTCGCCACCAACGTAGTTGACCATCTCGGCGACCGGAGGTAGCCTATCACCGTGTCCGAACATGATGCCCTTCTTCATCACGTTCCGATAATTCTTGCCCGGGTTGACCTTGCCTAGCACGTACTCCTGCCTGGTCTCGACGCGATCGGGGACAGGGATGGACCTTCCGACCACGGCTTCCATGGCTTGCCACGCAAATGTGATGGCTTCCTTGGCACTCGCAGGGACGCCGGCGGTGTCGAGCATGTAGATCTTGGTGTTGGGATAGTGCTGCTGAATGTACGCGGTGATGTTGGGATTGTACGCGCCCCCACCGCACATGAAGATTTCGTCAATCTCTTGCCGAGGCGCATACCGGCGGTAGTGATCCACGATCGCTTGCGCCGTGATCCTGGTAACGGTTGCAACAATGTCGTCCTGCGACAGCCCGAGCTTCTCGGCTTTTCGGATGAGCTCGTGCGCCATTGTATCGCGGAACACTTCCCTACCGGTAGTCTTTGGCGGTTCAAGCTTAAAGTATTCGAACTCCAAAAACTCGTCGACGAGAGGCTGGTGGACGGTTCCTCGGCTGCCCATGGCGCCGTCCTTGTCGTACTCTTGGCTGCCGTTTGTAAAGTGACGCACCACTGCATCGATAAACACGTTGCCCGGTCCCGTGTCGAAGTCAAAGCACTTGTCGATGCCACCCGCATTGTCAGGCGGGATAAAGCACACGTTGGCAATGCCACCGATGTTTTGGCACGCGCGAAGCTTGGTCGGATGATGGAGCAGCAGGGCGTCGAAAAAGGCAATCAGTGGAGCGCCCTGCCGACCTGCAGCTTGATCTGAGACGCGAAAGTCCGTCACGGTGGTAATGCCAGTGCGAGAGGCGATAAAAGTGCCCTCTGCCATGGTGAGCGCCGACTTGGTCTGGCCTTGCTTGGGCATGCTGAGCAGCCAGATGGTCTGTCCATGCGAGCCAATCACATCGATGCTCTCCATCGCAACGCTGTTCTCTTTGCAGAACTGTTGCACCGCCGAGGCAAACGTCTCTCCGAGCAGCACATTCACTTCGGAGAGCTCTTCGGGAGTGGTGCGGTTGTAGTAGATCATGTCCATCACACGCTTCTTGATCTTTGGCTCGAGAGGGATCTCGGCGTACTTGAGCAGCTCAAAGTGCATTGGCGCTTCCGGACTTTGCTGACGAAAGCGGCAGAGAGCACAGTCGATGCCATCCATGCTTGTACCGCTGTTGAGTCCGAGGACCGTCAAGTCGAGGCCTGTGGCAGCGCCATGCGCATCAACGCCGTTTGTATGCCCGTTGGTGATCGTCATGTTGGAGGTGTACCTGTGTCGTCGTTTGGTGGCGATCGGCCCTCTCCTAGTATTTATGTACTGCTCTAATCCGATTCCGACCTCGAAAACAAATCATACGGTAAAGAAGGGTGCTTGCCAGGGCCAGCTGTCGTAAAAACGGTTCGGCGATACCTGATGGTTGCGGGCAGGTCGCGCTTTCGCTTATTCGCCTAAATGCTCCAATTAATTCGGCAGCATTTAGGCGAATAGGCGAGGCAACAGTGCGCCATAACGCCAACTGCAGCAGTCTTGCAAGGGTTGTGTTGTCGCGTACAATGGGGGGCCCCGGGTTGCGCGACTCTCGAAAGTTTTTCGGCGTTTCGGGCACGACGTGGCCAACACCATCGAACTGCACAATGCAGTAGACGCACAACAGAGCGCGGACCTCGACGCATCCGTTCAAGCATGCCTTTCGGCTGGACCTATCCTCGAAGCGAGAGCAACATCCGAATAACCCCGCGAGGCACGAGGCGTGGGCCCCGCGTTTCATGCGGTGCCTAACCGAGCAGAGCTGCACACAAGCGACAACATGGTCTGATCTCCTTCGTAATGCCGCTGCCAACGCTGCGTTGCAACTCCATCATATCCTCCGTGCCTGATCAATCGACATAAAAGGGAGCAAGCGACGCCGGACCCGCTGCTTTGCTTATCCCACGCTCGCTTCGTCTCCCATCACCTGCCCCATTCCGATCGCAACAGCCTGAACACGCCGAAACTATGGGCTATACAAACGCGTGGAAGAGGCTCTCGCCTACCCAGCTCAACATTGCCATCCAGGCCTTCTCCCTGATTGCCATCTTCTTCGAGGGTTATGGTAAGTTCTCTGATTGACTGTGTTACCGCCAAGTTTGTACCACTCTTTTTCGCTGACGTATCTCTTTGGCGTGTCCTTTCAACTGCGCACAGACCAGGGTGTCATGGGCGGCGTCAACGCCTCGCCAAACTATGTCACTGAAGTCGACATTGGTATCGCCGATGGCACGGTCACAAACACCACCAAACAGGGCGGCATCGTCAGCGTCTACTATCTCGGATGCATCATCGGATGCTTCCTTGGCGGTTGGGCAGCCGATCGCATCGGCCGCATCAACGGACTCTTCTTCTCCGCCATCTTTGCATGCATCGGAGGCGCTCTCCAAGCTGCCACGCAGAGCGCTGACTTCATAATCATTGCTCGTGTAGTCACAGGTCTTGGTACGGGAGGTAAGTGAAACACAAGAAGCATTTCACCTTGTGCATCCGCCCTTGCACGTTGGCTGACACTTTCGTTTGCGTCGCCTCCACAGCTCTTACCGGCATCACCCCGGTCTTCATCTCGGAGGTCTCCGCCGCTCAACATCGCGGTGCTTTCCTTGGCTACGTCTTTATCGCAAACTACCTTGGCATCTCTGTCGCATACTGGCTCGACTTTGGCCTCAGCTTTGTCGACGGAGGATACTCTGCGGTCCGCTGGCGATTCCTGCTCGCATTCCAGTGCTTGCCTGCGCTTCTCCTACTGGTCGGTATCAAGATGCTTCCGGACTCGCCCCGTTACCTTGCTTCGGTAGGCAAGACGGATGAAGCCCGCGAGGTTCTCGAACATATCCGTGGCAGCTACGATGCCGATGTGGAGCAAGAGTTCAGCGAGATTGCGGCCATGGCTCAACACACCAAGCCCAGCTCGCCCGTCGAATTCGTCAAGATCATCCTCGGCATGGACAAGACTCACGGTGCCAACCTCGGTCGCAGGGCTTGGCTATGCATCTGGCTCCAAATCATGGCTTCCTGGTCCGGGATCACTGCTGTCACAGCCTACTCGCCCGTGCTGCTCCGTCAAGCCGGATACAGCGCCATCAAACAGAACGGTCTTGCCGGAGGACTCAACACGATCGGCATCATTGGCACCATCATCTCGGCACAGATCGTCGACAAGTACGGTAGACGTGCATGCCTCATGGCCGGAGCCGCGGGTCTCGCCATCGTCAACCTCATCGCTGCTTCGCTGTACGAGGCCTCGCGCCACAATCCATCGCTCGCCAGCCAGATCGCACCCGCGGCGGTGACGATGCTCTTCCTCTTCAACCTGATCTACGCCGCCACGTGGGGAACCGTTGCCTTCCTCATCCCCACCGAGATCTTCCCGAGCAAGATGAGGGCGCAAGGAAACGGCTTTGGCATCACCGGCTGGGCCATCGGCGTGGGCATGACGGTCCTCGTCAACCCCATCATGTTTGGCAGCATTGAGAGCCGCACCTACTTCCTTTTCGCCGGTCTCAACTTTGTCTGGATCTGGATCGTCTACCTCCTCTACCCAGAGACTTCCAACCGCTCGCTCGAATCCATCGAGGCCATGTTCAGCACACCGTCGCCCTTCTATTGGAACATGGAGAAGGCGTATGCCGAGAACAAGCAGACCCTCTTTGTCGACAAGGAGGATCACGCAAGATGGACTGCGGGCGCCGAGGATGACGCCGCCTCATCGCAGGGAAAGTCCACGGACAAGTCGATGGCTTGACAACGCTCATGAGCGGTACTGTGACGAGTCATCCAAACGTGGGAGTATGTACATGTAGTTCAAAAACACACCTATGTCGCGTCGAAGATCCAATCCCAGTCATCAAACAGGTCCGCAGGGAAGTGGATCTGAGGCATCTCGTCTCCGTTCATAAAGTCGATGCTCATGGCAGAACGCGAAGAGTCGAGCGATTGTTCGGCCTGTGGTCCGGTCCTTTCCATCGAGCGCTGCACGTGCATGAACGCATCGATCCTTGCAACCTGATCTCGCAGCTTGTCGCTCGTGCCCGCTTTAGCAAAGAGATGCACCTCCAGGTTGGCCAGCAGATGCGCCAAATCGATGAGCACCGACCGGACGCGCTGATACGACGATTCCGTCAGGCCTTCCTCGAATGCCGAGCCCATGATGGTGCCAATCCCAGCGAGATGATGCAGAAGGGGCGTACTGATCGCGCGCAGATACGCCACGGGGATACGTGCAAAGCTTTCGATCACTTCGCCGGCGATCTCGCACTTCTGGATCACGGTGGAGTGCTCGGTCGCAAGGACAGACATGCGCACAAGTTGCAACGTGGCTGCAATGTTGGCGGCTTGAAAGCCAAAGAGGTCGGTGTTGAGCCTTCCCGTGATAGGCTGAATATCCTTAAAGATGGGCGGCAGTTGATCGTAGAGGTCCATCGCGTTGCTGAGGACGGCGGAGCCCGTGACGCGAGCGGATGGCTCGATTGTATTGGTCGGAGACGGTGTAAGCGCCAAGTCGCGCAGATTGCCCAGAGAATCCACCGTGTGCTCCAGCTTTCGATAGAGGTCCGTGACGAAGTTCCAGCCTCTGAGCCAACAAGATGCCTCGGACGGTGCTTGCTCGGGAGCAACGGTGTCGCTGAAAGCCTCGTCATTGCACTCGGTCGGGTACGTTACGCTATAGCAGGCTTCCCTGCTCTTGACAACGCCGCCCCAGATGATGGACGAGAAGACATCCAAGGTGTACGTTGACCAGAACAGGCGTCTGCGCATCTCGACCTCGACGAACCCGATGCCCTGAGGCCAGTTCCGCTCATCATGGAGCGAGGCCACTGCTGTACATCCGTGATAGAGGCAGAGGTAGTAGTTCATCTTGCGCGAATCTCCGAGCTGGATGGAGGCGATGGCCAGAAGCGCGTACGCCCTCATGTAGTCGAATTCCTGGGATAACGGCGCATCGCTGGGGATGGCATTAGCTGCGATCTGGAGGAAATCCTTGCAGGAGGGCGTTTGGAGCCGGTGCGTATCCCATCGTTCCGTATAGAGCGCGCCGTCACGGACGCGAGCTGAAGAGAGTGCGCAGAGCGCCATGACCGCGGCAAAGAGTGGTCGACTGGTGGCATATTCTCCTCGCGCAACGTTGCGTAGCAGAGTCGGATGGTGGAAGAAGGGAAAGACGGGATAGACGACTTCAAAGTAGATCTCGGTCAGGTCCATGACGATTGCCTGGCTAGGAAACGTGTCAGGCTTCCATGACTCGCACTTGTCGCTTTTGTCGGTGGTGTTGTCTGGTCGGCGGTGGAGCGCGTTGTGCCGCCTTTGCCGCCTTGATGCAGAAGCGGCGGAAAGAGGAGATTGACCGGATTCACTCTCAACCGCTGGTGATGTTCTGGCTTCTCTGGGCCTTGCACCTCGCTTGCGCATGGGGCGTTCAAAGGTACACTCCTCGCCATAATCCAGACAGTTGTCGCATCGGGATGGACTGGCAGGCTGGAATGTGCACTTGACGCTACGAGCGCTGCATCGGTCGCATGCGCGTGTGATGCGACGCCGCTTTTGTGAGTGGACAGCCGTAGTTCTCGGGTCGCTCATTGGGGCTGTAGTGAGCGCAAGGAGGACAGCGACTTGCGCATTGCGCAGCTACGAGGCTGTAACGTGTCTTGCGCAAGAGGCCGGTGTAGTCTTTAGCGAACGAGCATGTAGGCCTACGCGCGGCGAGTAAGATGCATGCATGTCGTCGGGACGTTGAAGCGAGCTTCGCGGGTGTCAGCCAGCTTTGGAATCGAAGGTCCCGCCTGCGATGTGATTCGCGGCTCTACGAATCATGAGCTGATCTGCGTAGTGTAGCCGTTGCCCAACATCTGAGGTGTATGGTGGTGAGGACGGAAGGGTCGCAATTCCAGACCTCAGCCAATGCAGTTCGACATCCCGCAACTCGGCCGCGACTTGGGATTTGAGTGCATCGCGTCTGTGCGTGCGTTGCTAACACAGAGGAAAGTCGATTTTCCGAAGCACTTGGAGCCCCGTACAGTACAATGCACACACGCCTTCGGAGGCCAGAGATGCTTGACCAAGCCACTTAGTGTAGCGGTCATCGTATGTCCGCCTGGGTCGCGTGTCTGAAACCTCAGATTCTATTCCCGTGTGTGCGTGCGCCTGTGTGTCTGGGAGGGGGTGAGTGATATATGAGCTCTGCGAGGTGGGGGCTGGTGCTGGCGAACGCGCATAAACCGATGTCAGATCGAAACGTGCCGACAGCGTTTAACGCATTGCGACGACAAATTTAGAGGATCAGGTCTCGAAGCACCTCTTTTGTCGTCGTGATGTGTTAAACAAAAATATGCAGCAGCAAATCCACTATCTGAAATGGGGAAATTTGCGGTAGCAACAGCATCTCGACGGGCGCATCCGTCGCACACTATGCTTGGTTTCATGACAAACTTGACAGATCGATTTCCGACAGCTGGCAACCGAAGCGTTGCGTCTGTGCGGCGTTGTTTTGAGATCATATATCCAATGAGAATGATCCTATCAACTGGCGACTGCACCCCCTCTCTTGTATAGCTTAAAGCCAAAGATTGTCGGTGCCAAGACCTCGTCGAGTCCACATGCTTGTCGAGTTGAGATCGATCACGCCACCGTCAACCTCAATCAGCTCGCCCCCCATTGTCTGCCGAATGGCTCGATCGATGCCCAAGGATACCTTGATGGCTGGGGGCGTTGGCTTGTACTCTTGCAGCTCGGCCGCTTCTTGGCTTTGCTCGGTGTTGATGAGCGCAAGGATGTTCTTGGCGGCCACCTCGGCCTGGTCCCACGCCGTGTGGCCTGCGTTGATGGCTCCGAAGGCATCTGCAGCATCACCAATTACGAATATGCGTGGATTGCTTGAGAGTTGGAGTGTCGGTTCGACCCTGGCCATGCCCGACTCGCTCAACGAAGATTCACCCAACAGGAGCGTGTTGGGCGTTTGACCCAGGCAAAACAGCTGTCAGTGCACAGCATAATCAAAAAGCACGGTTAGCGCTTGAAATCTCCTACGATAATCCTCCCTCTAACTTACCGTCAGATCACCTTCGAGCTGACGCCCATCGAAGAGCTGGAAGGATCTCTTGTCGCTGCTCAGAGAGCCAAGATTGACGCGACTGCCAAGAACGAGCTCGACTCCTAACTCGGACAGCCGCGCAGCCGCTCTCTCGTGCATCCACGGATCGAACCGAGGCAGCAGCTGTGTGCGAGAGTGAGTCAAGGTTACTCTCTTGGAACGACCATAGGTCACGGCAATGTCCGTTGCCAGTTCTGGTATCGCCCAAACAAAGTAAGATGAACATCTCGTGAGTTTCGTGTGCTAAGTGTCTCAGCCAAGCAATCGGCAACAGCATGGGTCCGTAAGATACTTACGGACGCCCAAAGCTCCTCCGCCGACGATCACGATCGACTCTGCCTTTTCGATCCTGTCCTGCGCATCCCTGAGCCACTGCATCCCCATGGTCTTGCTTCCATCGTGCTGGCAGCTACCTTGCTCTCCGCTGCTGCTCCACACGTTGATCGGATCCGGAAGATGGCTTCCTAGAGCATAGACGAGAAAGTCCCAGTGCAGCCATTGCACGTCTGTCTCTTTGTCGTTGATCAGCCTGTACGCGACTCGTCGATTCCGCTGATCAAGCTCCAAGATATTGGCGTGCAGAAGCTGATGCTGCTCCCTCTGAGCGAGCGCGGGCTTGAATATGTTGGTGTAGGGAATGAACACTTTTTGCTCGTGTCCTCGCACCACACTCATCCGTGGAAAGGCGTACAGATGATTGGCATGCGTATTGCGTTCCAATACGACCACCCGCCAGTCCTGGGGCAAGTTTGCAACCAGCACCTGGATCACCCGGTGTCCTGCGTACGATGCTCCTAAGACCACGATCGTCTTTGCGGCGCCTGGCGCCGCAAGGTTGATATCGACCGTCATCGCGGCGAATGTGGCGATCGAAGAGATGAAGAATCCAGGGGCAGCTTGGAATGATGTGCTAGCCAGAGACGGGAGGGATCTGATGGAGAGACGACATCCGTGATCAAGAAAAAGAGCCTCTGAAGCTAGGCCTCAAAGAAACTCGAAAGAGATCAGGGACAACGTCTTGGTGACTCGAGCCCAGCACAACACAGCACGCACAGACACGCGCGCGCAGAGCTTTGTGGGCTCGAGAACGACACCTTCGCAATCCAGACTTGCGTGTCGCACACAAGGGTACGCAAGCAAGGAGGTGCCGGCTCTTTCCGAGAAGTGCAACCCTTTGCTGCGGTTCCTGTGCTTCTGCCGGTCTGCTGCAGCCACAATTCACTCGTAGCCAATCAGCTCACCAACGCGGAAAACCGCCCACATCGGCTATCTACGCGCAACCTGTCTGCTGAATCCACCTTCGTTTTATCTGATAATAAAAAGAACTCAAAACGCCAAAAAAGGAAGCGAAGAATAAGCGAGCAACATCTTCCTCGACACCCAGTTTCTCCTCCTCGGCTGCGGCGCGGCAAGCGACAGCCAATGGAAAGCACACCTTGCTGCCGCGAGCCTTCCGCCATTGTGTGACTTTCCGCACGCTCTCGGACCAGCTTGGTCCGATCGTTCCTCTCATGCGGTGACGGCTGAAAGCACGAGCCCGGCTTTGGCGGTGAGAGGTCACAAATGCTGGATCTGGCGTGGTCAAGTCTCTTCATTTGAGCTTGTTTGGTGCTTTCTTTTTCTCCTTGCCATCTTGCCGCGGAACATCCGGCGATAGGAGTAACGGTACGAGTACAGTAAACAAAGGCCCTTCATTTTATGAATAATATGCAGACGTTGCATCCGGTGTGTGGCATCACTGACGTGTAGTCTACCTTCTGCCAAGAGGGAAACGAGCAAAGATACTCTTCTTCTTGTTGATCCTTGCGTTGGGGTTCTCCTCGGCCGACTCGATCATACGGCCCGAGTTGTCGGTGCCGTCTACCGCGTTTTGCGTCTTGCCAAGGTAGTAGTTGGGCATCATGAGACCTGCGAAGAGAGGAACGAACGCGAGAACCAGCGAAGCAATCAAGATAGGCTTCATCGTCTGGCTCATTGCAGCGATGATCTGATTGCGAAGAGGCGTTCCCCACTTGAACGCGGTTTTGGCACTGGCGGGCTTTCCGTAGACCGTTTTTTGCTGGGCAGGGGTCAGATCGGTTTGAGCCAGATGATCGTCGAGGGTGCCCGTCCAGATGCCGGCTGCAACCGCGGATCCAATCGCACCACCAAGACGCGTCCACAAGCCCAGCTGAGCGATGATGGAAGCGAGATCCTGATGCGGCACCGATGCTTGCGACGCCACTCGCGTGCCTACGACCGAACAGGCGCCGCCGAGCGAGTTGAGAATCTGCGCCCATACAATCACCATCGTGGTGAGGTTGCGATCTCGTCCGTACAGATAAAGGCCCATGGCAACAATTCGAATGGCCAAGCCACAGATCTGGAGCATCTTGTATCGGTGGAAGTATCGCAGGTAGAGGCCAGCAAGAAGACCAAATAGAGACAGTGCAGACGTCGGCAGCGCATTCGCAACGTAGCCCCAGTCGACGCTGGACAGGTTGGTTCCAACGTTGACATAGGTGGCGTAGTAGACCGACCGTATGTTGCCACCCATGAAGTAGAAAATGTCGATGGTAACGGCGAGCAGGAAAGTGCGATTGTACCACACCCTCTTGTTCATCACCGGATGAGTAGCGTAAAGCACCTCCCAAGCCACGAACATCGCCAGAACGATACCGCCGCAGACAAACATGGCGATGATCGAAGGGTTGCGCCACTGCTTGTCCGCCGTCTTGTAGATGCTGAAGGGCACCAGGATGAGAGCAAACGACATTGCCAGAAGGAACAGTCCAATGAGATCCATCTCCTTGCAAAGCCGGATAAGGGTAGCGTAGCGGTCCTTGAGCGAGTCGCGTCGCACCTGCAGAGTTCCTTGCTCCTGAGCGCGCTGCGTTTCGAGTCGACTGGAAGCAAACGAGAGCTCACCGGCCTTGCGGGCTTTACTATCCGAGTACGTGAGCACCAGGATGATGGGTGTGACGCAGACAGGAGCCATGATGGCAAACATCCCATAACCCCATCGCCAGCCCTCAGGGTATCCCGGTGGCGCGAGACGCGCCTGAATGTTGCTGCCGCAGTAGGGGAGGAAGATAAACGGGAACGAAGTCAAGGCGGTGGCCACGCCTCGCCATTGCAGAGGGCTCAGATCAGCAACGACGATGTCGGTCACCAGATCGAAGCCTGCCTGACCAACCTCAGTGATGATGCGTCCAACGGCAAAGGCGGCCGGAGTGTGCGAAGCCGCGCAGATAACAAAGCCCAAGGTATAGAAGATGGCGACCATGAGATAGGCCGTCTGTCGCGAGAAAATGTCGCAAATCTTGGCGATGAAAGGCTTGGATACAGCGTCTGTCGAGTCGGAAATGCGCATTCGTCAAGCGACACAGGGACGAAGTCAGTATCAAGCACCGATCGATGCATCAAGCTCCATAACAGAGCAAGAAAGACTCACTGATGATGGCTTCGACCGTCGCGATGATGCCAAACAGGGTACCGTGGTTGCCGAGCGTGTTGGTAGCGTACAGCTGGTATGCAGCGGTGGTAGACTGGTCCAAAGAAAAGCAGATGGTCACAGCAGCCAGACTCGCATAGAGAGACCAAACCACAGGGTGGTTGCGAGGGAAGACTCGGTAAAGCGCTTCGATACGGCTCACGCCTGCCTGTTGTCCTTCATGCGCGCTCGAAGCATCGGCATCGCGGACTGCACTCACTCGAGCAGCCAAGCTCGGATTGTGGACGGTAGTAGACTGTTCGACAGCAGCCTGGTCATCCTTGAAAGGCGAATTGTTGCTTGAAGAAGAGACGCGAGCCTCGGACTCGGGTTTGCTGTGTTCGCGAGCTTTGATCGACATGGTTACAGCCAATTGGGACGGCCTGTTGTCCAGCCACAGGCTTTGACTACCGGGACTGCAAGTACAAACGTATGAGAGGAAATTCTGGACCGTCCATCTCGACGGAAAGACCGCTCCTTATGTACCCCGATATACGCACGAAGCTGAAAAAGCCGCTAGCTTCGGCTCGGATTTCCTTCTTACAGGACGTCTGCCTTGCGGTGTCTAACAAGCACTAAGGGTCGGCCGGACCTTGCAGGAAAGTTTCTTTTTTGCCTCGTGCTTCCGGTAATGTTCATCTGTGTAAGGACTCTGATGGGACGGTATACTGCGCCACTGAGCATGAGTCAGACAAGCCGAATTTGCCCGGGCCTTGCTCGCGCTCAAACTCTCAGATGCATTGACAACCTTGTACCCGCACAGGAAGTGCATCTCTGATACGGGACTGCTCGAGCAAGACAAACTAGGTGACCATCACGTCCGAACTAGGATTTGTGGCCGTAGACGCAAAGGTGTGCAGGGTAATTCACATAAAGCCGAGTGCAACAGCCGCAAGGGCTTGCTCGAGCCACATTTGACGCTCGCAACGTGATTGGGTTTTCAAGGATTCGCATGATTGAAACAGTACAGCCCTCTCAACCCTGGGTGGGGCTCTTTGACAAAGTGGTTCCGTGAACGTCCGAAGGCGAAACGACAGTGTCGCTGAAGATCCGAGCGAGAGACGCCAATGAGGAAGGGGAAAATCTTTCATCTGATAGAGTAGAAATAGTGAGAGTGGGGGAGGTCGAACGAAAGCACACGGTATGCCCAGAAATTTGCATGCGCCTCACAGATACTGTAGCTCTGGTCAGGCCCATCCGGAAAAATAATTTATTAAATAATAAAGCTAGCACTTCTTTCGACGTCAAACAACGGGCAAAAAAATAAAAAATAAAAATCAGAGAACATTCGGAATTGATAAATCTTTGAAAAAAAAGATCCGTTTCTCGACATACTGTACAGTATGTTTGCCATCTGAAAAGCCAGATTGAATCAGACGGTAGACTCGCCAACGCGAAGTCTTCAGCCAAGCCACTAGAACAAGCGCCAAGGTTGGCGATTAATTGTTTTTTTTCCTGGCAGAGCAACTCCTTGCTTTCGAAAAAAGAAAGGGACCCGATCATAGCGTTGACGCACGACTCCTGCCAAGATGACCGAGGCGGTAGTCTACGACTAAAGGCAGGCGACTGAGCTCGGCTCAAAGGCAATCTGATAGGGTTTGAATCTGGCTCGTAGCCGAATTGTTCCGATACTGGATCGAGGTGGTCCTCGCTTCTAGTGCAGATTCTTTTTCTGTGTAGCAATCAAAAGAGGTTGGACTGTTTCCATTGCAGAGCAGCGCACGAAGGGCGACGGTATGGCATTACCGTCTTGAAAGCGTAGCGGAAACAGGGAGACAATTCCGTCAATTCGACTCAATTCGTTCGCGTGATGCGTTCTACTGTATTGTGATCACAGTCCGAATCCTTTTCAATGCCACTGTCCATCTTCGAAGTGAATGTTGGCACTGTCGCAGAGGGCTCTAAATGGTCCCTTTTCATGCCGCCAAAGCTCGCCGGGAGGGCCAATCTCGACAATCTGGCCTTTGTCGAGCACGCAGACACGATCCGAATGCAAGATGGTCCGCATCCGGTGCGCCACTGTGAGCGTGGTGATCGAGTCGAACTCGGTCTTGAATACCTCTTGAATCTTCGCGTCGGTCTGTTGGTCGATGTTGGCCGTTGCTTCGTCCAGGATCACGATGCGAGTCTTTCGTACCATGGCTCTGGTGAGAGAGATGAGCGAACGTTGGCCCGCAGACAGATTGCCACCTTCCTCTGTGATGGTCATGTCCAGCGTTAGATCGGTCAAGCTGGTGCGTTGCAGGGCCTCGTCAAGCGTAGCATCGTCGTGTTCGCCAAGTGGGTCGAGGTTGTATCGCAGCGTTCCGCTGTAGATCACGGCATCCTGAGGAATGAGCGAAATGGACCTTCGCAAACGATGAAGACCCATGGTGGCAATGTTGACGCCGTCCACAGTGATGCTACCCCCGCTCAGCTCCAGCGAGCGAAGCAGCGTGGTGACCAAGGTGCTCTTGCCAGCTCCCGTGCGTCCGCAAAAGGCGATCCTCTCTCCAGCCTTTATGTGCAGATCCAGCCGATCGAGGACGTTGTGTCCAGACGAGGTGTACCTAGCTTCGACCTGGTTGAAATGAATCTCTCCACGTTCTGGCCAATCTCGAGCAGCCAAAGCCCGATCGACCTGAGGAACGTGATAGGGTTTCTCCTGCTCGATGTGTTTGGCGTAGTGCAGGACACGCTCGACGGCGCTCATGTTGTTCTCCAGCTCCGCGGCGTGTCGAATCATCCACCCGAAAATGCTCTGTGCAGTGAGGATGTAAGAAAGAGCCACGCCCGACTCTTCGGGACTGATGTCGAAACGACTCGCCACCACCAGTATCGCGACTGACAGGATGAGCAGCGAGCCAAGAAAGTCCAGTCGAGCCGAAAGCCATCGCTGACAAGTCTGAGCCAGCCAGTAGGCGCGGTTTTGCTTGTCTATACGGCGGCAATTTTCGGTAACAAAGGCATCGACCTGACCAAAAGCTCGAATCGTGACCAGTCCATGCAGAGACTCGCTAAAATGCTCGTGCATGTTTGATCGCAGACTTGCATCGATACGACGAAGCTCACGAGCCGTCGAGCGATAGTAGGCCGCGATCCAGAAATACAGCACCAGAATCACGGCAACGGGGATCAAAAAGTAAGGCGTCAGGATGGCGATCAACACGATCGATCCAATCACCTGAACAACAGTGCCGATGAGCGTGCGCATCGCTTCGCCGATGATGTTGTCGAGCGTATCCATGTCCTTGCTGAAGCGATGCGTGATGCGGCCTTGAGGTGTCGTGTCGAAGAAAGAGAAGGGAGCATGCAGCACGCGTTGCAGGGCTCGGTGGTGCAGCGTGGTTGCCGAAGCGATGGTGAAGGTCGAGAAGATGATACCCATGCTTAGCAGTCCGAGTGACTGAGTGACTCCAAAAATGGCGTACACTCCCATGTAGACGCCTTGCTGCAGGCCAAACGTGCCTTTTTGCCACCACATCAGCCACACAGGAGACATGATCGTGGAGCCTTGGAATACTAGCACGGCCAGGACAAAGAGGGGAAACAGGGCGGACAGAGGCGCAGCATTGAGGTACGAGAGGTAGGTGACCCGCGAGACGGATCCACTTGATCGCTCTTCATCCTGCATCAACGCTTTGCTCTTGGCCTCCTTTACCACATTCTTCTCCGTTCTTGTGTCCGAATCATCAGAGGACATGTCCGGCTTGCGATCATCTTCCAAAGTAGCCGTGGAGTTGATTGAAGATTCACTGCCGTCCTTGCGGAGCCGTGCTGCATCCTCTTCCGAATGCGATCCGAGGATTGATCTTGCCCTTGCGTCCAGGTCGCCCTCGGACGGCTCGCCGACTTCGTCTTTAGATCGATCGCTCTGATCTCTCGTGTGTGTCAGAACAAGTTCAGCCACACGGCCCTTGTTTCCGACAAGCTCGTCGTAGGTACCTTGTTCTGCAATGCGACCGTTCTCCATGTACACGATCCAGTCACAAGATCGCAGAACGTCTAGTGAATGCGTTACAAGCAGACGTGTCTTTCCCTGCATCGCATGGCCAGCGATGACGTTGGCGAAGATGTCGGCTCCCACACGTGCGTCTAGTGCGGAAAGGCAATCGTCCAGCAGCACAATCTCGCTGTTGTGGTAGAGCGCGCGTGCGATGTTGAGGCGCTGCTTCTGGCCTCCAGAGAGCGAAAGTCCCTTCTCGCCCACGATGGTCTGGTCGCCTTGGGCCAGCGTAGCAAGATCCGGAAGGAGACAACATTTGTCAAGAACTCGTCGGTAGCGTTCTGGATCAAAGACGTTGCCGAAGACGATGTTGTTGCGAATCGTGGTGCTCTGGATCCATGAAGTCTGTGCACATACGGCTGTTGAAGAAGCAAGCGTCACTTTGCCTTGCGTCTGTCGCATCTCGCCTGCTAGCGCAGAGACAAGGGAACTCTTGCCGCTACCGACACCGCCGACGACGGCGCAGAGCGCTCCGCGCGGGACTGTCAGGTTAATTGCATCGAGCGTCGCTACCGTCTCTGTCGTACCTGCGGATGGTGTCGTCTCCCAGGTGAAGCTTGCATTTTGAAGTTCGATGGCATTCTGAGCACTAGGATCGCGAACGATCTGGTCATGCTGCATCTCAGCATCAAAGACCTCTTCGATACGATCCGCTGCGTTCTTGGCATCAACCACGGCGTTCCATGCGATGGGCAAGAATTGCAGAGGAGTGCGGAGCAGAGTGAAGAACGAGAGCGAGGAAAACAAGATTGCAGCATCCAGCTCGTTCCCTACAAGAGCATAGGTGACGAAGCTGAGCACAGTGGCGATGGTGGGCGTAGCGAAGGAAAGAGCTAGGTTGAGGGATCGCAGGTAGAGACGAACGCGGTGAAACGCCATCTCCTTCTTGCGCAGCTCGGCGACGCGATCCGAGTAAGGCTGTTCCCACGCAAATTGCTTGACGACACGGATGCCTCCTACGACCTCGTTGACTGCCTTGTTGCGCTTGTCGGTCCAGACCATGCTCTCCTTGCGCAGTGCAAAGAGCCGCTTGGTGATTACAGTCTGTACTGGACTCATCAGCACCAGCACAGCAATGCCCGGCAGCGCACTGTACTTGAGACTCCAAATGAGCAGCGCTATGCAGATGGTGATCTGGACAGCGCTCGTCCAAGCCATGTGGAAGAACTGACCCGCGTAGTCGATACGTGTAGCGTCCGCACTGATGAGTGTGACGAGCTTGCTGACGCCGAGACCGCCCGTGGTTCTGGCTCGTGTCGACAGATTCATACCGCGTTGAAAGATTGCCTGGATGAGGGCGCCGCGCAGAATGATACCCGTGCCAAAGCCGCGATTGAAAGCGTGGACGTTGAGGAAGACGCACAAGGCCTGAACCAGGAACAGACCGATGGCAAGACCCACTCCCTTCCCAATGTGAGGGGCTTGGTCTCGATCGTTCCTGAGCTTGTACGAGTCTCGACCGAAGTTGATTAGCGCTCGAAGAAGCAGTGGACTTGTGATGGTGCCTATGTCGGCAAGAAGCTTGAGCAGGCCACCAATCCAGAAATAGCGAAAGACGATGTCATTCATAGCCCACATGAGCGACGGGATCTTGGCAGGCTTGTCTGCCTTCTTTGAGCCGTGGATCATTGTCGCGCGTCTTTGCTTCCGCCTTTTTTCAAGTGCAGTCAGCAGTCGAGCGCCGAGGTGGTCAGAGCACCGGTCCTGTGGGAGAAGGTAGAGGTCATCCTTCTCCATAGGACGTGTATAGCCAGCGGTGAGGATGGGGTCGATCCAGGCAAAGCAGCAGAGCGAGAACCAGTTGGCAGTCGCTTCTGGAGTCATCTTAGCGTTGGGATGCTGAGGATCCAGTGCCGAGATGATGGGCCGCACCCGGGTGCTCAAGAAGGGAACCCTCTTCCACCATGTTCGCGGCTCCCACGGCTCAACCGACAGCGGTGGCGTCTGAGCCTGCTCGGGATCTTGGGATGCATCCGGTCGCGACTGCATCGCTTGCTTTTCGTTGACGATCGTCATGCTGCTGGACGAGGTGGAGCCGAGTGCCCTATATCGAGATCTTCTGAACAGATGAAGATGTGCACCTTGACGATGCTGATGGCGCGACGTTCGGGTCGTACTGCGGGTCGAATTGTTGGCCCGAAACGAAAAGACCTTATAGCCCGACAGTATCAGATTGCGGGCAATGGCTGGTGACGAAATTTCTCCGGGGTTCTTCGATCTGTCTGAGTGGCGCCTGGAACAACTTACTTGCGGCCGAAAAGCTCTTGTCTTTTGCGGAGCTACGTCGAAACGCAAGGCATCGAACGAGTGTAAAGCAGTCGACTGATGCAGGGGGCAGCTCACCGCTTGGAGAAGTACGAGAAGGAATTCTTTGAGGGAAGTGAAGGATCGCTTTCCAGTCCTCGTCGAGCAAACTGGCTACTTCGGACGAAGGAAACGGATCTTTGTCCGTAGACCGGAATGCGTTGAAGGTCAAACAAAATGACAAGTCTCGCTGCCACTCCCACGCCGACACTCTTTCTTCTCCTTGCTTACAGGCTCGGCAGAGGGGCAGAGGCAGGATCAAGGCACTCAGGACGCGGACCAAACGCGACCAGCACCCAGGTTTTCAGCCTCGTGTAGGACGGCCTTCTTTCCTTTTTCATTTATTTTTCTTCTTTAACAATTTTTTTTTCCTTCTGCAGATGCACTCTCGGCGGATGAACACGTCAGCCAATGGTGGTATTGTATCGGTCGCCTATGAAAAGTGCCGCATAGCATGGCGTGTCTGGAAAAAGGGACCCAGCACGCTCAGTCCCCGCTAAAAAAGAGGGACTGGATTCGTCTGACTTGGATTCCCACAAGAAGAGCAACCGCTTGCAATTTAGCTGTAGAGCGATTGCGTAGCAATGGACCGCTTTAGCCGAGTACGCTCTCATCCTCCGAGCATGTGGCCCTTCCACATCCTTGAAAGGCGCGAGCGTCACGAGGTCATTGCAGCTAACGGGCCGAATCGGAGTGCAAAGTACCAATCAGATTACGGTTGCTGGCAGCCGATGCACCCGAAATTTCGTGGCTGGGTCGGAAAGATGGAAGCCGCGCGACGGACAATGTTATCAGATCGGTTAGCGTGATCTGATAAAGTCACAGCATGTGCTCGAGTTGATCGTGCAGAAGCGCCATTTCTTGGCAAACGCGCTAATGCACACCCTGGATTATGCATCATCGAGCAGCTTTGGGTGGATCCGAAATCCCGGATCAATTAGCCGCTCGGAAAAGAAAGTTAACGACAACACCAAAAACAAAACAATAAAATAAAAATCAAAGAAAACAAGATGAAAACAAGGAGGGAAAATCAGCAAAACAAAATGGCGTAGAGGAGCCGCGCGCAACGCAGAATCTAGGCACCGTCGGTACAAGCTCTTCGCCGTGCTTGTGCCGATAACGATGGTAAGCACAGCGTTTCGAGCTTGGCCTACGTTGCTCGTCGGATGCTAAAGAGAATCTCAATCAGCGAATGAGTTATCTAAAAGGGACGCACCCCGCTGCCGGTAAAAATATGAGAAGCTCCGTTCGGGTGGAAACGTAAAGACTTTGCTCGCCTGTGCCGGCACAATGGTGTGACGATGACGCGACACACCTCGTCACGGCGTGGCTTGACCCCGAACCCCACGGTGAAATGGAGCTTGTAGAAGCCTCTTCATTCAATCTCTTTTGTGTAAAAAGGTCACATTGTCGAATGCTCGAATCCTCAATTGCTTCTCCCCTCACGAATCGGCACAAGCTAAAACTTACACCTTCTAAGTCCAACATGACGAACTCTGCGACCATCAAGCCGAGCCCAGCAGTGCGTCAGCCAGGTCTTCGGGCGACATTCTGTCCACGCAAGGAGGAACGAGTGTTTCTCGCACGCGGAGAACACCAATTCACCTTGCCGGGTCGCCAGGTTCGCGTCAGGATTCAAGTTGACGTTGACGCCGAATCAGACGAGGACTCCATCGATGCATCTGAGACCACCATCACGATCTCGATTGCAGAGGCTGGACAGGAAGCTCACAATGCTGTAGCCAGATGGGTCAAGCTGGATCGTCTTGCCAAGACGAGCTTGCACAACGTTGTCAACGAAGATCGGGCTACCTTTCAACAAGCATGGGCCTTTGAGCTGCTCAATGAGTACAGCGATCCCCTCAGGATGATCTGGGCTGCCATCTATGCCTGTAAGCCAAGTCTTCAAGCAAGCCAGTGTTCTGGATACACACGAACTGACCATGACATGACTTCCTGACTGCCGTTTCCATGCCAGTTTGGATCCGACACAAGTGGTCTGACCGTCTTCCCGTGTTGTTCCAAGGACAAGCTGCGATTGAACAGCGACCGCACATGGTAGCCTTCGGTTTGTGCTTTGCTTCGCCCACCGACACGGAACTCTTCCTCCTCGATCGAAATGCTTTCTGGCAAGGTGCGGGCGCACCCTTCGATCTACACTGGCTCCAGAGCCCTGTGCCCTCACACGGTCTCTTTCCGTACATTTCCACTTTCACCCGGAGCTCTTCTCCTCCCGTCCTTGCGATGCATCCGTTGCGACCGCCCAAGCCAGCTCCTGGCTCTGTGGTCTACTCTCGCTACGTCTTCTCCTGCTCCCAGCACCTCGAGCTGGTGCATATCGACGGATCGAACCCGCAACATTTCGAAGCCTACTGCAGGTGGCAGAACAGCGATCGAGTCAATCACGGATGGCGTGAAAAGGGCCCCGAAGAGAAGCATCACAAGTACATCGAGGAGAAAAACGCCGACCCTCACGCCATGGGTGTCCTGATCCTCTGGGACGGCGTCCCCGCGGGATACGGTGAGATGGTATGGAGCAAGGAAGACGGTATGGCCGCTTTTGTAGGCGGCTTGGGCAATTTCGATCAAGGCACCCACCTCCTCATCGGAGAGGAGAAGTTCCGTGGCAAGCATCGCTTCACAGCTTGCATGGTGTCGCTCAAACACGCGTGCTTCCTTCGTGACCCCCGAACAGAGATTGTCGTCGGTGAACCCCGCTACGATCTTGACATCATTCCCCTGTTGGCCACCTTCCTGCCGCAAGATATCCGAAAGGAGGTTGAGCTGCCCCACAAGCGCGCGGTATTCTTTGTCTTGCGACGCGATCGCTTCCTTGAGGAAGGCATCCTCGAGTGAAGCTCGCAACTTCTTCCACTTTGTCGAGCTTCGTTCGTACTTTTCGAGATAAGTGAGCGCAATTCAACCGTTTATCGGCTGCTCGTAAGTCTCACACCCGCTCGATTCTGCTACTGAGCAAAAGGGAGTATTTCGATTGTGATGATTTGAGATTCAAGCGATCGTAACAGCGCTACTTTCCGAGGAAGATGGGCTTTCGCTTTTCCTGAAATGCATCCAGTGCCTCTCTTCGATCTTGACTCTCGAGCAAGGGTTCGTAACAGGCCCACTCTAGATCAAGCCCTCGGGTAAGCTCGACGTTGGCGCCCATGCTAATGGCCATCTTTGCGGCCCGAAGGGCGAGAGGCGCAGACGGGATCATCAGCTTGGCCAGCGCCTGACAAAGCTCCAAGCAAGACGGACCTGGAGAGACATGATCTATGAGACCAAGTTCTTTGGCTTGCTTCGCATCAAGCTGGGCGCCGGTATAGATCAGCTCTTTTGCCCGTTGCTGCGAAGATCAAAAGGTCAGGGCGAAGGGTGTCAGGTTTTTCCTTCTTCTTTTCTTTTTGGCAAAGAACAAGATACACAGATGCGGCAGGAGACTGACCATGCCGATGATTCGTGGAGCTCTTTGGGTTCCTCCTGCCCCAGGAATGATGCCGAGCTTGACTTCTGGGAATCCAATCTTGTCCACTGAGGCAGCTGTTGATGATCAAAGCCCATCACAAAGGGACGAACATGCTTGTTGTCAGCGAAGCGCACATATTCACGGCATCTCTAGGCTCAACTCACTCACCTGCAATACGGAAATCGCAGGCCAAAGCCAGCTCCAGTCCACCACCAAGCGCTGGTCCATCAATGGCGGCAAGAGTTGGGATTGGCAGCCTCTCGAACTCATCGAGCATCTGTCTGACGTCTTGTAGGAATCGGACAACTTCATTGTCCGACATCTGCCTTCTCTCCTTTAGGTCTGCACCAGCACAGAACGTCGGTCCTTCGGCGCGAAGAATGAGAACGCGTGGCATCGGACTCTGCGAGCTAGGCTCGGCGATCTTGAGAAGCAAGGCTGCCAGACATCGTGTAATGTCTTGGAGTAAAGCGCGCGAGATGGCGTTGCGCGCCTGTGGTCGATTCAGCACAAGATGGTAGACCCCAGTTAGCTCTGCGGAGGGGTCAGCTGCAAGAAACGTCAGCGGAGACGAAGTCATGAAAGGCGAGGATGGATCAAAGAAGTGCTTCAAAGGAGACAGGCTTCGACGACGCATACAGCCCGGCTGAAGTACTCTCTCTCAACGAGGAAGGCCTCCCCAGGCAGCAATACAGCTACGCAGCTTGCTTGAGTACGTTTGGGCTCTTTCGATCTCTTCGGCTTTCGAAAAGCTTGCATCTGAAAAAAAGTCAAAGGATAAAGAAGAGATCGATTGCCGCTTGAGCCGACGTCCGTGTCGGGAGATTCCGCTGAGGCCGATAAGCAAACTTTGAGCATGTTCCTCCCCTTTCCAAACCTAGTGGAATCGGAACAGGCTGGGCTGAGTTCCACACATCGGGCCTCTCCACGAAGCTTAAGTCAAAGAGAGCAATCGTAAAGCGGTGGGCCTAATGTGACGCGAGCATATCGTGAGCCAAGTGAAAGCTACATTGCAGCTGGCTGCGCGGCTCAGTAGCTTTAGTCGCAGCGGATCGTGGATATCGAAGCTTTGGCCTCTGCAAAAATACTGGGTCCAGAGCGTCTAAATCGACATTTGGCTGGAGTTTTGCAGACCGAACTACGCATCTTTTCCACATGTGCTGAACAGAACAGCACATACGGCAATCATCAGAACCAATGCTATATCACCGAGGACAAGCACCAACTGCCTTGTGAGGCCAGGAACTCCATTTCCTGGACAGCGATACCCAATTGTGGCGACTCTGGGGAAACCTTCCGTGTCGCAATCCAACGTGAAAAGCCGAAAACCCCCCAAAAAGCAAATATTAGAAAATGGTCAAGACCCATTTTGGCCGGCCCATTTGGGCTCAGCGTGGGGGAGAATGCAAAGTTATGAAATGCAAGCAGCCATGCACAGAGCTCAGGGAACGCAGAAAGTAAATTAAAGTTGGGTCTTGCGAACCATACCACCGCCAGGTCTTGGCTCTTCGGATGAGGGAGCCGAAGCCTGCGCAGGATAGAACGCGCCAATGACCCAGGAGAGGTGTATCACGCTCGAATCACCAGGTGCTTGTCATCCCCTTCTCTATCAATCAGAAACCGAGCTGCCACCCAATCGTCTCGTCATGTCTGAAGCACGAGGCTCTCTCGCCTACGTCAAGCCCTTTCCGAGGCGTTCCGGACCAATCCGGCATCTGCACGATGGGTTGCATCTTCGAGAGTTTAAGCGAGTCCCGTTACGGCTTCAATCAAGACTGGAAAGACCAGTTTGGCATTGGATCACAGTACATAGTAGCCGTAGCGGTGCGACGGCGGTGGTCGGCATGATCCCTGTCTTGCTGGACAGTTCGGAGACGTGCCTTCGTCTGATTGTACAATCGAGATCTGATTGACTGTGAATTTTTGTTTTATCTTGACTTTTGCTTTTGCCGACAGCAGTGTGCGAGATGACCTTCGGAAGTGATAGAGTCATTTTCGAGTCTCCAGCCACTCCTCTGATCTCATATTGATCACAATAATATAAATGCCTAAAAGCGACTCGGAAGAGCTTGTACATTGCTGCACGGTAAAACCCTCTCGTGTTCATCACTGCCGACAACGACCCATCAAGTCAGAGAAACATCATCGCATCCACCAGGAAGACCAGAACCCTTTTTTCTTTGCCGGGGCGATCAAAATGGTGGTCAGAAGAACGCTGAGCCGCCTACCTGCGCTGCATCCTTACTCGACTGGGACAGCCATCGGAGCTCCGCTTGGGGACAAGACCTTCAACTTTATGCTTCGAGGAAGCCACGAGTCGGTCAAAAGGCTCGCAAACCTTGATGCTGAGCATGAGTTGAGCTCTTTGCTGGCTACTTTTGTAGCGCAGCTGGTGGGCTGCGACGCGGATGAGGCGCTTTTCAAGCTCACTGTTGACGCTCAACAGCCGTGCCTGTGTTCTGCAGATGGCGTTCAGGAGCAGGCTGTGCACGATTCAGAGCTTCGAGCTCCAGGCATCGCAATCACGTTCACTACCTCGCTCGACCCGGCCCCAGCCCCAGCCTCGACTGTCACCGACGACGTGACCATCGCAGTCCAATTCATCCCAGAGGACGGCAAATGCACAGTCGAGATGAATCTCCGCTTTGCTCAAGCCGTGCCTGCTGAAGCAGCTTGGGGCATCTATGCTCACTTCTGCCGTCAAGTGCTCGGCCAGGCTATGCTCAAATCCGAGGTACCACTTTCGATCCTGAACTCGGATCCAACCATCAACGTCACAAAGGATACGAAACTTCACCATTCGTTTCTCGAACAAGCCCAACGATTCCCGGAACGGGCAGCAGTCCAGTTCATCGGGAATCTCGGACAAGATGGTTCGGCCCATTTCAGGATCCTCACGTATTCGCAGCTACGAGATTTGGCCCTCGTTCTCGCAAACAAGCTCCGCCAAGCACATGCGAAGAGCAGTAAGCAGCAAGTCGTTGTGCCAATGATGATGACCGCATCGATCGAGCTGTATATTTCCTACATCGCAATCCTGGCGGCCGGATTCGCCTTTTGTCCGCTGCCAGTTGATGCGCCCGACGCTCGGCTTGCTTCACTGCTTGAGCAGCTGGACCCAGCTGTTCTGCTAGGAGACAATCATTCCGACCCACCGGAATGGCTGCCCGCATCTGTAGATTGGATCAATGTCAGCGATACGTTGGCGGAAGTCGAGCGTGGAGACGACTCCCCTACCTTCCGGGACGTCGAATCCGACGCGCACGAACAAGAATGTGCGTACGTACTCTTCACGAGCGGCACCACAGGCACGCCCAAAGGCGTCCAGATCTCGCACTACTCTGCAAGCGTATCGATCGCAGCGCATGCAGCCCATCTCCACCCAACACTTCTACAGTCTGGATCTGCTACCTCGAACTCGACCTTCAAGTGGTTCCAATTTGCATCCACCGTGTTTGACCCTTCAGTCATGGAGATTTTCGTCACCCTCTCCGTCGGCGGCACGCTCTGTTCCGCCCCTCGTGCTCTCACACTCTCCGATTTGGAGACCGTGGTGCGAAGAAGCGGCGCTGATATCATGATGGCGACACCTAGTGTGGCCACGCTGCTGCGTCCGCAACAAGTGCCGAATCTGCGATTCTTATGGACAATGGGCGAGAGTCTGAACGCAACCGTCATCCAAAACTTTGCCTCCGACGATAGGCGCACCTGCTTGGCCAACGCATACGGCCCCACGGAAGCAAGCGTCAACTGCACGCTCCTGCAGCCGTTCCCAGCCAACTACCGCGGATCGATCATCGGAAAGCCCATGTCTTCCTGCTCTTTGGCCATTGTCCATGAGTGTCGCAGTCCAGGTAGCGCGACTACGCAGCTCGAGGCAGTCCCTCAGGGCGTGACGGGTGAGCTTGTCATCGGGGGTCCGCATGTCGGCATGGGCTACCTCAATATGCCGGCAGCAACCAAAGATGCCTTCACGACCTTGGCGCCCCTCGGGCGCGTGTACCGGACACGGGATCGAGCCAGGCTGGTGTGGGATCGTGCTGGACATCCTCTGATCGAGATTTTGGGTCGGATGAACGCGGAGCAGGTCAAGCTAAGTGGCAGAAGAGTTGAACTTGGCGAGGTTGACTCCGTACTGCAGTCCAGTAAACTCATTCAGAATGCAGCCACTGTCGTTTGGAGACCGTCGGCGATCTACGGCCAGACCGGTGGAAGCGAGCGACTCGTATGCTGTATCGTGCTCGCCGGAGCAACAATCAGCGACAAAGATGCAGAGGCTGATTGTAGAGCCGTTGCTGCGGCTCAGCTTCCTCCTCATATGTGTCCGTGGAAGTATATCGTGCAACCCTGCCTACCTATCACAGTCTCTGGCAAGTCGGATCGGAAACGTCTTGCTCAGCTCGTCTCCGAGCTCCTGTCATCATCCTCCGACAGTGATGGCGGCATCCATGAACAACAAGAAGCCGGTATCGCCAACGATCTAAAGCTACAAGCAGTCATGCGAGCTATCGGGACAGTATGCCAGCTTGAAGCAAGAGCTCTCTCGATGAATGCCGACCTTTTCGAGCTCGGGCTGGACAGCCTTGCTGCAATGCGCCTTCTGCAGCTGCTCAGATGCGACGAGTCCACCGCCTCCGCTGCTAGACAGCTGGATGTAGCTCAAGTTCTGAAAGCCGGATGCTGCGCTGATCTCGCTCGCCTGATTTCCAGTGCAGCCAACTCCAATGTCGGCAAAGATCACGGCCAAAATGAAGATTCGATGGCTCAGGGCGAGCACGAATGGAGCAAAGCACTTGAATCCTTCAGAGGCCGATGCCATGGCGCGGTCTTTTCAGCTCTATCAAACGAGGATTCCCCAAGGCGAGTGCAGGGTGTTTTACCGACTACCGCAACGCAGTCCGGCATGCTCACTAGCTTCCTTGCTCGAGCGGGAGCCCCTGACGCCAAAAGACCGTACATCAATCACACAGTGTACCACGTGGCATCGTCGTTGGAAGCTCGCAAGCTCTACGATGCTCTCCGACACGCGATTCAAAAGCACGACATCTACAGAACCGTGTTCGTGCCGATCGACGACAAGCTTGCTCCCTTCGCACAGTGCATTCTCTCACCTGGGCCCGACTGCGGCAACGTCAGTGTGTGTTCTTCAGTTGCGACGCTGACTGCGTGTCTGGAGAAGCACCTGACAAGGGTTGAAGGCAGCATCAGTCTCGATCAGCCTCCTTGGCATCTCAGTCTTTTGCTTCCCGCAAAGGATACTGATGACGACAAATGCTTGGTGGTGCTCAGCATGATGCACGCCGTATTTGACGGAGGAAGTCTTGAGCTTCTTCAGCAGGAGGCTACCGACCTGATGAACGAAGGTCCCTGCAGCCCATACGTCGCTTCTAGCCGCACTCAACTCGAGAGTGCGGTAAAGCATCACTACAAAAGCGATCTCGGAGCATCTCGGTACTTTTGGAAGGAGAAGCTGGATGGTGTCGGCAGGACTTGGTTCCCGTGTGTCAATGGCCGTAAGTCGGCAATCCAGACTGGTCTTCCCAGGAGCTGTGATGTGATCGAAATGCTTTCGCAGTCGTCCATGGACGCCATCTCCAGACAAGCACGAGGCCAGCGCACTACGATTCTGACGCTGTTGCAGACCGCATGGAACCTCCTCCTCGCAGCCTACGCTGAGGATGAGGAGATCGAATACGTCGTCAGCGGTAGTGTTCAGTCCGGACGCCTCGATGAAGAGACACGCTTCTGCATGGCCCCTACTTTCAACGTGATCCCTTTCATCACCAAACTCGGAAACAGCCAAGGTGGCTGCAAGGACAAAAAAGTGACACAGCTGCTGGCGGAAGCGACGGAAGCTAATACGGCGGCGTTGGACCATCTCGAGATCCCGCTCGGCGCACTTGTAACCTCTGGATCCTTGCCTTTCGATACTCTGTTCGCAGTGCAGCGATTTGAAGGTTCAATTTCGTGCGATCAACAACAAGCTCCTACAGCTGCGCCTTGGAGTTCGGTCTCCTACCCGGTCATGGCGAACGATTTCGCTGTCATGATGGAAGTATGGCCTGCGTCCCAAAAAGACGGGGAGCTGCGACTGCGTCTGACGTATTCGCAATCCGTGCTGGATGGCCCTTCTGCAAAACTGCTGCTGCAGCAATACGACGATATACTGCATCGTCTAATGCAGAAGCCAGACTCTACGTCGGTCGAACAAGTGGTGAGTGGGGAAGGCCTGCGCCTCTCCGCGGTGTCCAGCTCTCACCGTAGCGAGACTGCTGAACGTGATGTAGAGATGTCATTGCTCCACGCTCAATTCGAGGGCAAAGCTCTCACAACTCCCAGTTCAATAGCTCTCGAGTTCTTCTCCAGCTTGGATGCTGGCAATTTCGACTCCGCTACGCCGCAGCGCTGGACGTATGGCGAGTTGAACATGCGAGCAAATCGTCTTGCTCGTCTGTTGTTGTCGATCACCGGCAAACAGACGCTACGGGATCAGCCCATTCCTATCTGCATAGAGCGATGCGCAGAGCTGTATGTGGCGGTGCTCGCGATCCTCAAAGCTGGAGGAGCTTGGTGTCCGATCGATGTGCAGTCGCCACCGGCCAGGCAGCTGGAACTCATCGCTAGAACTCGAAGCAGCATTATCTTGATCACCCCGGCCACTTTGGCCAGTCTTGGCCGTATCCGTGCGGAATTGCAGGCCGAGCTGGTTCAAGTTGATGTCTGCGACCCGAGTCTTTCGAGCAAATTCTCTTCCGACAATCTCAACGCATCAGCTACGCCGGACAGTCTTGCCTACCTGATCTGGACGAGTGGCACCACAGGGGCACCAAAGGGAGTCATGATCGAGCATGGCTCTGCCGCAGCGAGCATGAAAGCCTTGCAACAGCATGTACGACCGCCTCAGCAAGACAAGCCCCCACGTTGCCTTCAAGTTTCGGCATATACCTTCGACGTGTTTGTCCAGGATCTGTTCTGGACATGGGGGCTTGGCGGAACGGTCATCGCGTCCACGCGTGAGCTTATGCTCGGCTCGACAGCCGAACTCGTCATGGCGTCGCAGGCCAATCACGCACATCTGACCCCTGCCTTTGCAGCTGGCTTGCCACGTGCCTCCTGTCCAAGTCTCGCCTCGGTAACTTTCATTGGAGAGAAGCTCACGGAATCTGTGGCAGCCGACTGGACCGGGTGTCATCAACATGATGGAAAACAACTAGCACCAGCTGAAGTGTACAACACTTACGGGCCGGCAGAGGTGACGGTGGTAGCTGCGCTTCGTCGACTCGATGCTCGCGATGTGTTGCAAAGCGCCAATGTGGGTGTGCCGATGCGAACAGTGTCTGCCTTCGTATGCAGAAATCGAGATCTGCCATTGCGGCCTTGCGGCAAGGGAACAGTCGGCGAGCTGGTACTTGCAGGTGCACAAGTGGGCCGCGGCTACCTCGACGACCAGCAAAAGACCGAATCTTCGTTCAAGTTTTCCCGAGAAAGGCAGGAACGCCTCTACTACACAGGTGACTACGTACGAATGCTCCACGATGGCAGCATCGAGTTCATCGGCAGACGCGACGATCTTGTCAAGCTGGGCGGCATTCGTGTCGAGCTGAGCGAAATCTCAGCCGCTCTCATCTCCGTGCAAAAGAGGCGAGCAGGCGAAGTGGCGGAGCGGGCCGAGACCATGATGTTGAGCCGTCCTGATCGTCCCTCAAAGCAGGTGATCAGCTTCCTGGCTTGCCCCAATCTCGCTACTGCTGTTGAGTCAAGGAAGGGAGAAGACGATCCAACAAACCTCCTCTTGACAAGTACAGCGGCGTTGAAGCTGGCGCAGAGCACATTGCAAGACGTTGGCGAAGTTCTACCGCCGTACATGGTGCCATCGGTAGTACTAGTCATTGCCCGCATTCCTCAGACCGCCTCTGCTAAGATCGATCGGGGAAAGCTGCAAGCCGCTTACGCCTCTGCTGATCTTTGCTCGCGAGCCCCGTCTTCTTCCTTCCTGGCCAATCTGCAGACTTCAACCAAGGAAAAGGACGAGGTATTTGCTTTGCTGGAGCGGCAAGTCATCGCTTCGATCAGTGAGGTCACTGGAACTGGAACGTCAGACATCAGCAAAGCAAGTTCACTGGCAAGTGTTGGGCTTGACTCGATTCGAGTTATTCGTCTGGCTGCCAAGCTCAAGCAGAGTGGGATGCCGGTACAGATCTCAAATCTGCTAGCCAGCTCTACGGTACAAACTCTCGTCGCGGAAGTACACCAGTCTTCCAGACAGCAAGGCGAAGCAACGCGAGAGGATAAACGGTCTCAGCTGCTCTCTGCCAAGCTGAGGGAGCTCGACATCAGCGTCCGCAACCTGTTGCCATTGCGTCTCCAAGATGGGCTCGAGATGGTCCTACCGTGCAGTGGTCTCCAGGAAGGCATGTTGACAGAGACCCTGTCAGATCCTCTTTCCTACTGGAGTGATCACCTTTTCCGCCTCGATGCCAAACTCGACCACGGACGCTTTGCACAGGCCTGGGAAAGGACTGTCAGCAGCATTGAAATACTGCGCACCATTTTCGTCATCGTATCCCAGTCGGAGGACCTCGGAGGGCCGGTGAGCTTCGATAGCGAGCTCGATGTTTTCGCATTGCAGCTGCTGTACAGGAACGCAGACACCTTGTGTTTCGACTTCGATCCTTCAAACGCTCTCTCGTTCGAGGATGACATCCACGTGGCTGTGTCGGAATGGAAACGCTCCGTCGCAATGGATCGTGCAAGTACCTCTCTGGCCAAGCGCCCCTTATGGGCAGTCAAGACTTTTGCGGTTGACGGCACCTCGTATTTGGCATTGTGTATCCACCATGCCTTGTACGATGGATCTTCGATCAAGACCATTTTGGATCGCGTTCGCGCCGAGTATGATGCACCAGGGCCAAGTCAGAGAGGCGCTCTCCCGGCCCTTACACCATTGGAATCCCAGTGCAAGTACGCGTTTGCATGCACATCAGAAGAGCGAAGAGTTAGCTTACACCACTGGGACTCGCAGCTGCAAGCGCGTGGACCGGCAACGCTGCTGCCCGATCTCACCGCTGCCAAAGTCTCTCCCGACGAGAAGGCAGCATCTCGATTTGTGGCTGCCAGGCGTTCTTTCCGGTACAGCGCCATTGGACCGCTTGCAGTAGGTGTTTCCACACTCATCAAGACGGCATTTGCGATAGTGCTCGGCCAGTACGTCGAGACCGAGGGTTCATGTCACATTGTCCTCGGAGAGGTTCTATCTTTGCGACACCTGCATGCTAGTCTTTCGACCGAAAGGGGGGCTGTAGGTCCGCTCCTCACGACACTCCCATTCTCATTGTTGCTCACTGCTGCTTCAAAGCAAGAGTCAATGATGTCCTTCTGCGAAAGCGGAGCCATAGCTCATCCCTCGATCAAGCACCGGTTTGCCTCTCTCGGCGCTCTGGCGAAGATCATGGGCACACGACCGGATCAAGAGATGTTCACTGCCATGTACGTCTACCATCAGATCCGGCACCCAGACGGATCTGTACAGACAAGGTCGCCCCAAGAAGGGCACTTGTGGACTCTGCTGGATGGAAGAGAGTCAGGGATCCGCGTCGAACACAGCACGGTCCTCAACGTGCACGAGCAAAGCACAGCAGACGGCGATGACCTGCTTCTGGAGCTCTCAATGAAGGAAGATCGAGCCTCGAAGGAGATGATCGAGGTGTTGCTCGAACAGGTTGTCTCTCTTCTCGACTTGATGATCAGCCAGCCCAAAGAAACGGTGCAGAGCTTGTTGACGAAAGTCGGACAGAGTAGCCGTCGCCTGTCCTCAGTCCATTCGGTGCCTCGGGGCACCTATCGGAGGGGCAACGAGGGTGCTGTGTACGAAGGAAACAATCCTTTACATTGGCTCGAACTTCATGCCAAGCGTCATCCAACGTGGCCTGCGGTCGTCATCGCCACTGAAAGTTCAGAGACCAGCTCAATCAACGACGCAGCTTTGTCCACGTATACGTATGCTAATTTGGACGCTAAAGCCAACGAATTGTCCGCTATGATACGCTCGCTTGCTCTGCCAGCGAGGGGACCTATCGCACTCTGCATGCGTAGATCTCTCATCTCGTTTGCGGCCACCGTTGCCATCTTCAAATGTGGACGGACCTACCTCCCGATTGATGATCAGCTACCAGCCGAGCGCAAACGTCTGCTGATCGCCGACAGCAGCTGTGCTTTGGTCTTGACCGAAGGACGCTGCTTCGACGATGTTCACAATTGTAAGTGCTTGGTGCTGAACATTAGCGACAACAATGTCGAACAACGTCTCAACGGCGACCAAGCAAAGGGCGCAACGATGACAGCTACGTCGGCAGATGATGCGGCCTACCTGCTGTATACTTCTGGCTCCACTGGCAAGCCAAAGGGAGTGCTAGTGGGGCGGGCCAACCTCTGCTCCTTTGTCGAGTCTTACGCCGAGGTTGTCTCCGCGGAGTGTCCTTCTTCTCTACAATTGGGAGGCACGGGACGCTATTTGGGCTTGGCAGGAAGAGCATTCGATGTCCATCTTTCGCAGATGCTCATGTCATGGCGATTTGGAATGGCTCTGGCAACGGGTGAAAGATCGCTTCTACTCGGCGACCTCAAGGCAACGATCCAAAGACTTTCCATCACACACATGAGCTGCGTGCCCTCGCTGCTGGAACACTGCAACCTTGTTCCGGAAGAGTTGCCCTCGCTTGTCTTCCTCGGCGTCGGCGGCGAGAGGCTGACAGACGGGGTTCGAGACAAGCTCGCCGGAAAGCTCACAGTTCTGAACGCCTACGGACCCACCGAGACGACCATCATGTGCACAGTCAATCGAGTACACGCCGACAGCCATGTTCGCGACATCGGACACGTTCTCCCCGGAAATACTGCAGTCGTCCTCGACTTTGATGATCAAGATCGGTTCTCTCCTACTCTACGCGGTAGAGCGGGAGAGCTCTGCATCACTGGTGACCTCGTTGCCCTGGGCTACCACGCTCTCGATCCCTCTCAACGCGCTTCAAGCGGGTTTGGGACTCTTCCGGATGGTTCCCGAATGTACCGCACAGGCGATGCAGTGCGAATGATGGCAGACGGGCGCCTACACTACCTTGGTCGACGTGACGAGCAGGAGAAGATCCGTGGCCAGCGGCTCGAGCTTGGAGAGGTATCTCAATGCGTCATTGCCGGCGCGGACCAAGGTGTTCATGCTACAACGCTAATCTTGCAGCACCAGCGTCTTGCAAAACCGCTTCTGGTTACATTGATTGCACCCAAGTCTACTTCTTCTGCCACACAAAGGCGTGATCTGCTGCCACACTTCCTCACCGCAGCCTCCGAGATGGTCCGAGTGGCGCATCACGCACATCTGTACTGCAAACGAAATCTGCCCAGCTACATGGTGCCCGATCTGGTGGTTGCCATATCGCATCTACCCCAATTGGCGGCTTCTGGAAAGACGGACACGCGCGGAATCAAGGCGTGGCTTGCATCCACGGACCCGGAGCAGCTGTTCCAGCTGCAGGAGAAAGCGAACAAGAACGCAGACTTTAACGGCGGCCTTCAGGTCGAGGTGGAGCGCGATCTTACCGCTGTTGAAACCAAGGTTGCCTACGCTATTGGTCAGATCCTCCCACAGTGCCCAATCCAGCTCCGACCAACTACCTCAATCTTTGATCTTGGTGTGGACAGCATCAGCGTCATTCGACTGGCTAGCCAGCTGCGCAAGTGCGGGCTGATCGTCCCAATAGCTCAGCTTCGCATGCAACCGCAGATCCACCAGATCGCTTCTCTGGCTTCAGCGTCCGCCAAAGGCAACGGCAAAACCTCCGATCTCAAGATTGACGTCTCTATCGGAAGGGACGCTCTCGAAACCTTCAGAACGCGTCATCAAGAGCGCCGTAAGGCGACCCGTTTGTGCAGGGTAGAAGACATACTTCCTTGTCTGCCCTCGCAGGAAGGCATGGTTGCGCTCTCTCTTAGCGCTGGCAGCAACGAACCCGTGTATGTTGCACGCATGCGAGTCAGCTTGGACGTTTTACGTCTATCGCAGGCTCGTTGCCCACCAGAAGAGCCTCTGCGACATGCATGGGTGCGTCTTGCTCAGCGGCACAGCATCTTGCGCACGTGCTTTGAGCATGTCGATGATGACACGATCGCACAAGTAGTATTGCAGCAGATCGATATCGAGCGACACTTCGTACGTCGCAATCAGGGCGATAGGGAGCCAGCCGCGCCCCTTGCGATCTTGCGGGACATCTCTGCAGTTCCCCCATGGCGGATCGAGCTTGAAGGAGACTCATCTGCACGAGCAGAGTTTGTCTTGTTCATACATCACGCTCTGTACGATGGTCACTCGCTGGCTCTCCTGCTCGAAGACTTGACCACTCTGCTGCGAGAGGAGGATGATCAGTGCTCCAAAAGCGAGCGCCCAAAGATGCAGAACCTCATCGAGTCCATCCTGGCGGTCCCTGCTCAGCAGGCTCAGAGCTTCTGGTGCAGTACCTTCGCCGACTACCCAGTGAAGGAGTCGAGGGTGTGGGACCGCTTCGACCGAGTGTCAGCGCCCACATTTGGTTCAAATTCGCTTCGCTGCAAAGCCTCGATGCAGCTGAAACCTCTCGAAGCTGTGGCTCAAAAGCTGCAAGTGACGCTGTCTTCGCTAGTAGCGGCAGCTCTGGGGATAGCAATGGGCCGTTCAGTCGGCAGTCCGGCGTTCACGCTTGGCCTCGTGCTCTGGGGTCGGTCGCTGGATCTTGCGTCCGCGGAACAGATCGTCGCTCCGTGCCTGACAACAGTCCCCATGCCATTCGTGCTCTGCGCTGCTCGTGGTGCAGAGAACCTTGCTGACATTGTTCGAGCATGTCACACGTGGAACAGCTCCTGTCTACCTTTCCAGCACACATCGATGCGTCAGATTCACAGGTGGGTTGGTTTCGAGCGGCAAGGGTCCATCGTGGATCTCTTGTTCAGCTTTATACACTGGAACACGGATACGCAGACAAGGAGCTGGCGCTTGGGCCAGATCGAGGCGGACACTGATGCGCCTGCTGCAGTCGAAGTCACCGTCGATGCTGCTAATGACGAGCTTCGCATCTCGGCTATGGTCAAGCATGTTCTGCCTCAGGGCGGGCTCGAAGGGATGATCGAGACACTCTGCTTGCTCCTCAGCAAGTTCGCTTCAGGTGCAGGCCTAAAAATGGATCTCAAGTCAGCAGGGGTGCCGAGGCTGTCCTCTGCATCGCTCAGGATGCCAGACCGGAACGACAAGTCAATGCGACCGATGACCGCGGTCGAGGAGAAGATTCGAAACCTAGCTGTGGACTTGTGCGGCCCACCATCAGCAGATTCGCTCCAGCTTCACACGCCCTTCTTGCGCATTGGCCTCGATTCCATCGTGGCCTTGCGCTTCTCGGCACGTTTGAGGAGCGAATGCAAGCTGCAGCTGAGTGCACACGATATCCTTGCGTCAGGCACTGTCGCAGGTCTATCGCAACTTCTCGACAGAAGAAGAAGCGAAACCAACGCAAGCAACACAGCCTTGCCATCTTCGACAGGGGCTGCTTTACGATACGAAGCTACGCCGTTGCAAGCAGGCATGCTGAGCGGCACGATCGCCTCGCCAAGCCACGACCTGTACGTTCATCACCATGCCGTTCTGCTCAAGGAGGTGATGGACTACGATCGACTTCAGAGGGCTCTGCAGCGTCTTGTAGCAGCCCACGATATTCTGCGTACAAGCTTCCACCTTGAGGGCGCCTCACCGAGGTCTTTGTCGTGGTTTGCAAAAGTGACGCCCTTCGACAAGCTGCCCCTGCGGCCTCAGCTGTCACATCATCACCACAACAAGGCGCCGCTGACAGCCCTGCAAGGATACGGTGCAGACTTCCGCTTCGACTGTGCGGAACGATTCAATTCCAGCCCTTGGCAAGCTGCAGTGCTCCATTGTGCATCACAAGAAGACGTTCTTGTCATCTCGATGCACCACAGCCTGTACGATGGCGTCTCTCTACCGTCACTGTTTACAGACATAAAAAAGGTATACTGCGACGAAACGACCGAACTGATGGTGCGGCAGCCCTTCTCTTTGGCAGCAGGCCTCATTCGTTCCACTGCCGAACAGTCAGAGCAGTACTGGCAACAGACGCTCATCAGCTTCGACCGGCCAAGCTTGCTCGTTCGGGAGTCCGCTCAGGCAGCAAAGGTGGCTACGGCTCCGTATCAACTGGACAAAATACAACTTTCCATCACACCGAGCGAATTGAAGCAACGGTGCGCCGAGCTGGGAGCGTCGCTGCAAGCAGTGGCTTTGCTCGGCTGGGCCAAAGTCCTGGCCGTCTGTTCTGGCCAGCGCGATGTCTGCTTCGGTCAGGTCGTATCAGGCCGCTATCTCACTCTGCCGGGGATCGAAGACATCAGTGGGCCGCTCATCAACACGGTGCCGGTCCGGGTGCGATTGGAGGACGATCTCTCCTCGAATGCTGCAACGGCTCGAGAACTACACACACGCCTTGTTGCTGCGCAACCTTTCCAGCATGCATCGTTGGGACACATCCAGAAAGCTTGGAGGCGCGATCATGCTGCCTACAGGACACTGTTCGATAGTCTGTTCGTCTTCCACAACGTCTCAGGCAAGTCGCAAGACGCATCCGAGAACAATGCGGAGCTCTGGGCTGGCATCGAGGCAGCTGAGGGCACGCCCGCGATGGCAGAAGGCGAATTAGAAACGGCCTCAGCAGCAGCCTCCGAATATCCCGTAAACATCTCCGTCATACAGAACGACCGAGGGATCGTCATCAAAGCAGGAGCCAGCGATGCCGTTAGCGGTGCTGGCTGGCTTGCCACGATGTTGCAAATGATCGCCGAGGTGCTTTTGGACCTCTTGCGCCGGCCTCATCGACCGGCTGGGGCTTTCCCAAAAGCACTGACAGCACTTCCTCTGACGACACCTGCGGATGGATGGCAGCACGAGGCGGACACTTCGACTGAAATCGGCGATGGGCGTCGTAAATTGACCCGCAAAGAGGAAAAGGTCGTGCTGCGTCATCTTGCAAGGCGCTTGAACGTGGACGAGGGCGCGATCGTGGCCTGCCCGAACCTATTCCTGCTCGGGATGGACTCACTGCTAGCCATTTGCATCTCTGCAGATGCTCGCGGCGAGGGGATTCCTCTGACGCCGTACGAAGTTCTCTCAGCTGGAACGCTTGCCAGACTGACTGTGGCCTCCAACACGTCGCAAGAAAGCAGCGCTAGCGATGCAACACGATCCTTGCAGCAAGAGCCAGCAGAGCTGGTGAGCAGCGAGGTCAGGCAGGAAGCAGCGGTGCTCCTCGACGTAGCAGCCAACGAAATTGAGGCGGTGCTGCCTGTCTTGACCGGGCAAAAGCAGCACATAGACTTGTGGTTGCAAAGGGGTCGGAGATTCTTGGAGCCTACATTTGTGTATGCCACGGAGCACAAGCTCGATACGCCCAGGCTCGCATCTGCGTGGCGCGAGCTGCGTCGACGCAACGCGGCTCTTCGCACCGCCTTTGTCCGCTCCAAGACCAAGGGAACGGTTGTGCAGGTGGTGTTCAAGGAAGCTTGTTCGGAGTTGCATGATCACGAGCGATCTAAGCTGACACTGGTGGACGGCGGCGACGATCTGGATTCAGCAGCTTTCGAAGCCTTGAAAAGGCTCAACGCCTCTCCGAGCGATCTTTCAAGGCCATCGATGCGTCTGACATTGGTGCAGGGAAAGCGGAACGACCTTGTCCTGCTCACAGTTCACCATACAAGCTACGATGCCTGGAGCATGCGGTTGATGGCCTACGAGTTGACGCAGCTCTACCACAACATGGAGAAGAGCAGCTCAAGGTGCTTGCCGGAGCCAGTCAGCTGGATACGCTTCGTTGAGCAAACGTCGCGAGACGCACTTCAGTCCAAGATTGCTACCGAGGCGCTCTGGGATAGGAATCTGCGCGGTGCTTCACCAACGCTGGTGTGCAGAGGGGTACCGCAGTCGATCGAACAGACCATGCACGTTCGGAAAGCTGCTTTGAAGCAAGCAGACGTCTTCAATGCTCGGTGTCGCACACAAGGAGTTGGGCTGCAAGAGGTGGTCATACTGGCATACGCACGTCTCCTCTCGTCCTTCGCCGGCGACCGTGCGCTGGAATCACCAACTTTTGGCTTCTACACAGCAGGAAGGTCGGGTGCTTTCGACGGTCTCGGAGCACTGGTCGGGCCGACAACCACCATGCAGCCCATGACGGTGGCCGTAGGAGCTCAAGGTGGCCATGACTTGCTCGAACAGCTCAGGAGGATCCAGAGGGAGCTCGTGCAGCGAGCAGACCATCCGCAGGACGACGTGGTCTGCCCGGTGGCCTTCGATGCACACCTCAACCTGCTCTGGCATAGACCTGCTGTGGGGACCGGAGATGATGGCAAAGCAGGAGGTAAGAAGGCTCTGCTGAAGCCACTCAGGCTACCCAACGACAGTGGCTACTTTACGCACCACCCTTGGATGCACGGCAAGACGAGTGTCGACTACAATCCCTCGGACGCTGCAACCAAGTCGAAGGCCACAGCGCAACTTTACATGGACGTCGGTCTGGATGCAAAGACCGGCGTGCTTTCCTTCGGAGCGCGCTGTGATCGATCCGCCATGGAGGCACAGCGTCTCGAGGCGTTCTGCGATGCATTCATCGTCGAGCTCGAACAGCTGCGTGACAGCTTCTGATGTTGTGTAAGACTTCATGTGACGAGTATGCCACGGAAGGGAACCAGGCGTGCCCATTGTAGATGCTGTTGTACTCGGACTCGCTGCTTGAAAATGGAGAACCTATCCCCTGTGCGACTGTGCTTTCTTCTTGCCTTCAGCCTTGGACATGCTGGCTGCCGGCAACACAAGCTCGTCTTCTTCATCTGAAGAAGGCACTACGATCGGATCTTCTCCCTTGCCCGCAGGAGAGGGCATGGGCTACTTGCTGCGTCGGGTGAAGAAGTCCCTGATTGACGTGATCTTGAGACGCAGGGAGGAAGACGAGGCCTTCGCTTTCTTCTGGCTGGTGACATCCTTCTTTGCTGCCTTTGGCTGTTCAGAAGTGGTCGTCGAGGCCTGTTCTTGGTCTCGCAGTGCGGCGTCTTGGGCTCTGAGCTTGTGTGTACGAGGAACCGAATCCTTCGTAGGGGCAACATTGGAAGGCTTGCTGACGAATTTTCCACCTTCGTCGTGGCCCACTGTCTTGCCAAACTGGGTCTCCGTGTGTGCGCCTTCCGTCCGCTTCTGAACCCAAGGACTTGGAAAGACCAGGGTCTGCCCTCCTTTCTGCTGCAGAAGCAGATTGACACGGGCTTCAGCAGCTGCTTTGCCAGCACGATACTTGCCGCAGGCAGCGGAAAGCTCTGCGTTCTCGATCATGACCTGCTTCATGCGGCTCTCCAGATCCGCCATCGCAATCTTGTGCTGCTGGACCATGTCTAGCGGGCCAGAAACAGCTTCGTGAAGCTTCATCCGGAGCCTTCGCATATGGTCCTCATTTTCATCCAGCCTAGAGAGAATGTCAAAAAGACTGTGTTCGAGGCGTTTCTGGGTAGTCGCGAGACCAAAGATCCCTTCCTTGACCTCTCTCTGGACTTCTTGAATGGCGGCAAGACAAGCCTCTAGGTCTGCATTTTCGCTCATTTCTATAAATTCATTTCAGTAAATGCACCTCTATAAATTCATTTCAGTAAATGCACCAGGCAGTCGCGCCAGCCACAAAATGTGATGCGCAAGGAAAAGTACAACCCACGGAGATGTCAATGGGAATCGCAGTGAAGAATAGAATGGTGTGAGGGGCAGGTGGTGTGAGCAAAGATACATTCAACGGGGACGGGGCATGGAGTCATGGACTGAGCTGGCCAGATGTGCCAAGAGACAGCAAACTTCTCTACCGGGCATCAGAGCAGTGTTTAGGTGCATTGCGCAGCGTGGAACTTTCACTTTCTTTGATGCACTAGAGCACTGTCGACCAACTTGGGGACTTGAGCTGCGCAGGCGCTGAGGCTTGGCCTTATGTTGGGACACTACGATAGACCTCGAGCATCGGACTCATCACTAGAGCACTGTCGACCAACTTGGGGACTTGAGCTGCGCAGACGCTGAGGCTTGGCCTTATGTTGGGACACTACGATGGACTTTGGGCATAGAACTTGTCTCAAGGCGTCGGCTTGACTCGCTGGAATGCACAGTCTGTTCCTCCCCGCTTCCTTGGTGCATCGGTCCAGCAAAGTGCTGCCCAAGTGTTGGCCGAGATGGAGGCACACTTCATCAGTACCAAAGGGCTTGCAGACATGCAGAGCTATCCAAGGAACCGCGCTGGCTTCCCCGTGCTTGTGAGCAACGAACGTTGGGGCTGAAGAGAGATGGTTCTTTTCTATGCCGAGCGCCTGGAGAGGTCTTATGTCTGCAAAGAGGCGAGGCCCATCACCGAGGATCAGAAGGCATTGGCCCCCATTTCCGGGGTTCTGCTGACCCATCAGCACCTGGCTGACTACGAGCAAAGGTCGCCTGTGACCTTGATGCTGACACACTACCATCAGCAGCTCAAGTATGGGACGGGCAAACGATGCCACCCGACCAACCTGCCAATGGTGGCTCAGGTTGGGCATCCGCTCAAGATCAGCCTTGGTCATCGAGTCCATGGCTGGAAGATGTGGCATGGCTGGTCTTCGCAGGTACCTCGGTCGTTCTCAGACTTCTGTGAGGATGCCAACAATGTCATCTTCGAATCGTGGTGGGCAAATAGCTGGAGACGAGGCTGGCGGTGCCTCAGGGCAAGTCTAACTCGACGGCTTGACTGGGCCTTGGACTGGCTCACGAGAGCCAACGATCTTGGTCTGCTATCGACATTCTCTCAAGCTCAACTGGAAGAGATCCGTTCGTACTCGCGCTACGGGGACGGTGGAACAAAAGCTGTCCACATGTTCCGGTGGGCGGAGACGACGGATCCGCTCATCGACATCAACGTTCTCAGCCCTACCGAGCAGAGCATTGTCTGGCAGAGGGTGCATGGCGCTGACCGCTGATAGTTTCCAGCAAATGTAGAAGCTCATGAATCGATATAAGACGAACAGTATGTGCCGTCCTTGATCAGACGCTTTCTTGAGCTCGGCATCGTCATAATGCAACAATATCAAATTGCTACGAAAGGCGAGACTAGTGGGCAGGCGCCAGCTCAACATCCCCTTCCTACAGAAAGCGCCGAGGGTGAAGCTCTCGTTGCTAGACCTGCCCGCTTTGACATGTGTTGTGGGTCGAAACGTGCGATTGAAGACGTTGTTTGATCGTTTGATTGAAAGAAGATCATTTTTTTCCGGGTCTAGCATGATTGTCGCATGGTACTCGGTCAGTCCAAGCATTGTACGCTGCACCACGTTGACCAGAGTACCGCGCTGCTCCATGTGCGCATCGTTGGAAAAGTCATCGATGGGCAGAAATCTGAACTCAGCGAAAATACCGCCGCTTTGTCGCACAAGCGGCACGATCGAAGAATGCGCTCACCCGTGAACGCCTCGAAGAAAGCCACGGAATAGGCCAACGACGGGCTGAGCCACCCCGTCGCTTTCACCCCGTCCCTGCCGTCATAGCAGGCTGCTGATGAAAGTCGTCGTATCGTTCGCCAAATTTTCGCACTACCGTTCCTGCTGCCCACCTGCCGACAACTTGCTGCAGTATTGTGGCATGGCAAGCAGCAGGCGCGCGAAGAGCAGGCGCAGAGATCGCTTGCGACACGCGCTGTAGCAGCGCTTGTTCGTACCTGTACATCTAGCTTATAACCAGGCGACTGCGCAGTGTAGTTCCGCTCTATGGAAGGGTCACACTTCATCCTCGTCCACTCAATGTTGACCTGAAGCTCAAGCTTTAGATTCCACGATCCTCCAGAATCTGCCTCACATTCTCTCACTCTTCGAGGCATCTACCACGGATCCAGATTTCAGGCCAAGGTGGGCGCTATTTGACAACCTCGGCTACTTTGGATGCTCCTGGAAATTCCAGCGCGGCTTTGGCGATTTTTGAGATCGGGGGAGGAAAAGAGTGGCCGAGTGAGCATGGGCAATTGAGCCGTGTCGAAATTCACGCTGGGTGCGCCAACAGACGTTGCACTGCGTAGTTTGAAATCCACCATCTTGTACTCACACCGCCATCCATCCTTCGTCATATCACACACCCCATCGAAACATTGCGCCTACATTGCGCCTGCCACGTTCTCCATCAGCTGAACCCTCACGCACGCACGGTGACATACCGGCACGCTCTGGGTGGGAGGAACTCACGTTCACAGACAGAATTAGGACAAGCAGGAAGTACGAGCTGGGGCAATGAAGCGATTTTGTGGCGGAAGATCGAACGAGCGACAAAACACATTCGATCGATAGCATTGGAAGGACAGCGATGTCGCTGTGCGCTTACTGCAAGAAGAGGAAGAAAAGTGAAAATGATCAGCCGTCGGCGCGCAGAATATCCGGGACGTTCGTGGCGGGTAGAGAACTTACGAGCTTGTCTGTCATCGATACGTGCAGAAACGCCATGGGAAAGAGTAAAAAGGTCAGTACCATCGTCATAAACGTGGTGGAATTGCAATTTGCACCAACCGTAGTAATGATCCAGAGCTGGGATGGTGTCCTTAAGGCCCTTGCGCTTTCGGATGCCGAGGACGATGTCCTGGGTCTTGCCGGCCTCGAGGGGGGTGCCGGGGAGGAGTTGCCAGTGGTCGAAGACGGACTGAGGGAAGGCCTGACCGGAGGTAGCCTGGCGAAGGTCGGCGTTGAAGCCGAAGGATTCGTTGACGGGGAGGTAAGCCTTGACGGTGACCATGGGGGTGCCGACGCGGGGTTCCTCGGAGAAGACGTGACCACGACGCCTGTTGAGGCACGAGTAGATGCCGCCGAGACCGGAGTCGGGGCACTGGATCTCGACGAGGTAGACGGGTTCCTGGATACCGGGCTGTGCGAGGAGAGCGGCGGCGTAGCAGACACGACGGCAGGTGGGGATGAGCTGACCACCGCCTCGGTGGATGGCGTCGGTGTGGAGGGTGACGTCGAGGATGTTGAAGCGGGTGCCGCGCATGGGCTCCTCGGCGGTGACGCCCTCCTTGGTGGCCCACTGGAAGGCGGCGACGCACGAGTCCTTGATCTCGTTGAGGTACTGGACACCCTTGGTGACGTCGACGAGGAGGTTGGGGCCGGTGGTCTCGGGGCCGAAGCACCAGATCTTACGGGCGTCGGTGACGTCCCAACCGTAGTCGTCGGCGAGGACACGAGCGCGGGCCTTGAAGTCGTCGCGGGGGGTCATCTTGCCGTCCTCGATGAGGCGGGAGAGCTCCTCGTCGATGGGCTGGGCCTTGACGTAGAGGCGGTTGTGCTTGTTCTGCGACTTGGAGAGGGCGACCATGGAGGACTCGGCCTGGACGGTCTCACGGTAGCCGACGACGGGGTCCGAGATCTTGAGGGGGATCTGGGCGTGGTCCTCCTCGAGGTCCTTGAGGACGATCTCGAGGTGGAGCTCACCGGCACCAGCGACGATGTGCTCGCCGGTCTCGGCGATCCAGGCCTGGACACAGGGGTCGGACTTGGAGAGACGCTTGAGACCCTCGACGAGCTTGGGAAGGTCGTTGGCGTTCTTGACCTCGACGGCGACCTGGACGACGGGGGAGACGGAGAACTTCATGACCTTGAGGTTGTGGGCGGTCTCGGAGCTGGTGAGGGTACCGGACTTGAGGAGGAACTGGTCGACACCGACGAGGCCGAGGATGTTACCGGCGGGGCAGTCCTCGATGGGCTCGACATAGCGACCCATCATGAGGACGGTGCGCTGGATGGACTTGACGAAGAGGTCGTCCTTCTTGCCGGGGGTGTAGTTGGGGCCCTGGATGCGGATCTTGGGGCCGGACTTGACGGTACCGGAGAAGATGCGGCCGAAGGCGTAGAAGCGGCCCTTGTCCGAGGTGGGGACCATCTTGGAGACGTAGAGCATGAGGGGACCCTTGGGGTCGCAGTCGCGGATGCCGATGGCCGACTCGTCGTCGAGGGGGCCCTCGTAGAGGGTCTCGACACGGTAGCGCTGAGCGGTGACGGGGGAGGGGAGGTGGATGACGATCATCTCGAGGAGGGCGTCACCGGCGGGGAGGAACTTGCGCATGGCGACCTTGAGGAGCTGCTTGCCCTCGAGGTCCTGCTCGTCCTGGGTGAGCTTGACGTCGAGCTTCTCGAGGATCTTGGGGATCTCGTCCTTCTTGAAGTTCATGATGGCGTCAAAGACACGGAAGATGGGGTCGAGGACGAACATGTTGAAGGCACGCTCGAGGGGCTTGCCGTCGGCGTCGGTGTCCTTGGTGGTCCACTTCTTGGTCTTGGGGTTGAAGAAGTTGTCGCCCCAGAGCTTGACCATCATCTTCTCCTTGTCGACACCGAACTTCTTGGCGTAGCGGGTGGCGAACTGGATGAGGGTGAAGGCCCAGCCGTGGAGACCCGAGGCGAAGGCGACGGTGCCCTTCTCGGGGTAGACCTGGGACTCGCCGAGGACGGGGTCGTTGTAGGTGGCGATGACGACGTTGACCGACTCGATGGTACGCATGAAGGACTGGTAGAGATCCTCCTTGCCGACCTGGAGCTCGAGGAGGGCGCGGTCGACCTTGTTGAGGCAGACGACGGGCTTGATGCGCTCGGTGAGGGCCTGGCGGAGGACGGTCTCGGTCTGGACGCAAACGCCCTCGATGCAGTCGACGACGACGAGGGCGCCGTCGGTGACACGGAGGGCGGCGGTGACCTCGGAGGAGAAGTCGACGTGACCGGGCGAGTCGATGAGGTTGATGAGGAACTCGTTGCCGTCGCTCTTCTGCGAGATGGCGCCGATCGAGTCCTTGTCCATGGGGAAGTACATGGAGATGGCGGTCGACTTGATGGTGATACCACGCTCCTTCTCGTCGTCACGGGTGTCCATGAAACGGGTGTCGCCGGCCTTGGCGCCGGCGATGATACCGGCCTTGGAGACGAGCGAGTCGGTGAGGGTCGACTTGCCGTGGTCGACGTGGGCAATGACCGACATGTTTCGGATGTTGGTGGGCCTGTCCATGAGGCCACGGATCTCGTCGACGGTGAAGCTGTGGAAAGGACACGAACATGGCGAGGTGGTCAGCACGACGTCGAGGGCGAAAACGCAAGGGGCGGTCCAGAAGACAATGGCTCAGAGGATCGACCGGCGCATCAAGAATACTCACTTAACCATCTTGACTGAACACTAGCGTCGGTGCGCTTGGGAACGAGGGAGATGGAAAGGGGGGGGTTAGGATGGTGGTGGGAGAAGGCAGAAAAGCGGGCCGTCTTGAGCGCAAGGGGATCCACTAGCGGGGCCTACGGCGGCGGAGGGTCCGACCAGGACCAGGGAGGGCGAATTGCAGTGGGCCTCGAGCGCAGAGCTGGTCAGAAGGGCAATTCGGAGCAGATTCTTTTTGCTCGCGCCCAGGCACGAGAGCCCGAATCGTCTAGTGCTTGGCCCGCACTGCACTGCGAAATTCCTCCAGGACGAGGCGCCAGTAGAAAAATTTTTAGTTGGGCCGCGTGTGTGCACAGGGCGATCAAGCCCCAACGGGCTTTTGAGCGCAGGCGCGCTGGAGATTCGCTTATAGATTTACAGGACAGTGCGCCTTTCGCTAATCGTGAATACAAAGCAAGGTCTACTTTGCCACCTCAACTAGCATTCTACTGCACTGCACAGCACGACTGTATGAATCCAACGTCGGCTTTTGTATTGCTGGCCAACCTTGTAAGAAGAACTGAGCCGCGCACACGCCAACCCAATCCCAGAATGGCGGCGCGCAACTCGAATGCGGACGTCCGTCCTCAGCCTTTGTTGCGCGCCGCACCCACTCACTCAACAGAGATGGTGTGCAAAGTCGTCGTGACCGCGCCTCCTTCTCCATGATGGACGGAGCGCGGGTACGTGATCAATGGCTCAACGACCACCTTTGCGGTGCATCCAGCACGTGCAGGCTATCTGTTGCAAGGCACCCACAATGTCCACGGGCCGACTGCATCTGGGGCGATCGTCGTTGCTGGCGTTGCCGCAGCAGTTTGCCGCTATGGTCTGTGTCGCGCGAGACGGGTCCTTGATCGGCGAAAGAAAAAATCGGAATCAATGCCACGCCATCGGGCGATCGCGTGGCGGAATGTGCGTGTGTGTTACTTTCCAACGGCGGCGCGCTTGACGGCAACCCTCGCACGGCAGGCATCGACGGGACCGAATCTTGTCCTCACACCACCTCGCGTGCTCGTTTCGTTTCCGTATCAACGCATCATGTCGGCCGACTCGAAAGTGTTCTCCCTCGTAGGGCAGGGCCTCAAGCTCGACTCCAAGGCCGACATCCAGCCCCACCTCGACGCCCTTGACCAGGTCACCGAGCTCGAAGAGGTTCATCTCGGAGGCAACACCCTGGGCGTAGAGGCTTGCCAGGCCCTTGCCGAGGTTCTCAAGCACAAAAGGTCTCTCAAGGTGAGCTACCTGTGAAGGATGCACGACTGAAAACGCCTCCTGCGCCCATCGCTGACCCCGTCGCTTACACCGCTCCGATGCGTCCCCCATCTAGGTTGCCGACTTTGCCGACATCTTCACCGGACGACTCATCTCCGAGATTCCCGATGCCCTCCGTGCCCTCTGCGACGCGCTCACCGACCACACCAACCTGGTCGAGCTGAACCTCTCGGACAACGCGTTCGGCGGTCGATCCGCCGAGCCCATGGTCAACTTTCTCAAGAACAACCACAGCTTCTCGGTGCTCAAGCTCAACAACAACGGTCTCGGCATCACCGGCGGCACCATCGTTGCCGAGGCGCTCTACGAGGCTGCGCAAAACCTCAAGGCCAAGGGTCTGCAGTCCAAGCTTCGCACCGTCATCTGCGGCCGCAATCGCCTCGAAAACGGCTCCGCACCCGTCTGGGCCAAAGCGTATGCGGCTCACGGCGGGCTTGTCGAGGTCCGCATGTTCCAGAACGGCATTCGCATGGAGGGCATCGAAGCCATCAGCAAGGGCCTCGCCTCGTGCCCTCATCTCGAGGTGCTTGATCTCCAGGACAACACCGCCACGCTTCGCGGATCGCGCGCCATCGCCGCCTGCCTTCCCAATTGGCCCAAGCTCAAGACGCTCAACCTATCCGACTGCCTGCTCAAACCAAAGGGCGGTGCGCTCGTCTTTGGTGCGCTGGCAAACGGAAGCAACCCGGCGCTCGAGACCATCCAGGTCCAGTACTGCGATCTTGACCGAAAGGTGCTCGACCAGCTTGGCAGCGCCATCGACCTTCACCTCCCCCTGCTCACCAAGCTGGACATCAACGGCAACTGGGCCGACGAGGAGGACGAATGCATCGACAAGATCAAGAGCGCTCTCGCAAAGCACGGTCACGAGGACGCGCTGCTAGAATTGGACGAGATGTGAGTGCGAAGCGACCATCACCGCGTCGGCCCGAAGCCCACTGACTGACTTCTTGCTTCCCTGCCTTGCTTCCTGGACTCGACGTGCACAGGGATCCCGAGGGCGAAGAGAGCGAGGGAGACGACGAGAGCGCCGAGGAAGAGCAAGACGACGAGGACGATGCAAAGGCCGACGAGACCGACGAGCTCGCCTCTGCTTTGGCCAAGGCGAGCCTCACTGACGCAAAGTAAAGCCGATCCGGTGATGCAATAGGATCATAGAGATGACTCTTCGTGGCGGCTGGACTCGCGCCTGTAATCGTAGACCTGGGCCTCTCCTTCCGCCCCCGCCACTGTTGAGGATGTTGGCGGTCGAACGGCATTTTCTATCTGAAATGGTGGCCCCTTTGTTAGGCCGCGACTGTAAACCGGGCTTTTCCAGGATCGATACGCGCCTTGTGATTGCGCGGATCACGACTCGGCGCCCGTCGGCACCTCCGCGCTGGTCTCAGCGAATTCGGGTCAAGATGTGGCCATGCCGGCTCTCCTTCTCACCACCGCATCGATCCACTTCGGCCAAGCAGACCAGCGCAGCCCCTTCGGACGCGCTCAGCGGGCACCGCACCATGGCGGTCTTCTCACTATCCACGCTGCTCCAAAACGTTCCGCCAGGGACGAGGGCGTTGACCGCGGCTCTGTTGGCCTTCTCGTTGCTCCTCTTCTTGCTGCGGCTGCGCACCGGTCTCGGATTTGGAACCGCAAGCGCGGTCCAGTTCCCTTGGCTCGTCATCGTCCCCGGCGCCAGCTTCTGGTATCCTTGGACCTTGCTCACCGCTAGCTTCTGCGAATCCTCCATCCTCGAGTTGCTCGTCTCCGTCGTCTCCCTGCCGCTGGCGGCGAGATACCTCGAACGCCAGTGGGGCGCCATCGAGCTCTTCAAGTTTTCCGCCGTCGTCCTCGTGGCGAGCAACGTCATCGCTTGGGGCTTGCAGCTTCTACTCTTTGCCGTCTTCCGCAAGGAAGTGCTCATCTGGGGCATCCAGTTCCACGGCCTCCAGGCTCTCCAGACCGCCTTCCTCGTCGCCTTCACGCAGCTCATCCCCGAGCATCAAGTCCAGGTGCTCAGCGGTGCTGTCAAGCTCCGAGTCAAGGATCTGCCCATGCTCTACGTGACCGTCAGCAACGTCATGTGCCTTCTCGGCTACACCTCGCCGTGGATCCTGATTCAGTTTGGCTGGCTCATCTCGTGGGCCTACCTGCGCTTCTTCAAGATCAACGAATCCGGATTCAAGGGGGATCGTAGCGAGGCTTTTGCCTTTGTCAACTGGTTCCCGCCCTTTGCTCACAGGCCTGTTCAGTTCATCTCGACGACGCTCTTCGACCTCTTTGTCAAGATCCGCGTCGTCCAGCCGTGGACCGGCGGAGACTACGCCGATCTCGAGTCGGCTTCGTCCAACGGACAAGCTGCGCCGCACAGCAGTGCTCGGGCCGAAGCGGAGCGCAGACGTGCCATGGCTCTGAAGGCGCTCGATCAACGGCTCTCGGCCAACAAAGCCTCGGGCTCGAGGACGGGCAACCTGCAGCGTTCGGATTCGACAAAGTCGTCGGGTTCAGCAGCACCAACTGCATCGACGCTCCAACACTCTCCCGCCCAGTCTTCGGATACTGGCGGCGCAGGAGCGGCATCCACATCCATCCCCACCGTCGTGTTTGAGGCTCCTTCGGAAGACTTGCCTACGGAGAGCGAGACAAAGTAGGCTTCCGCATGACCGCTTTCCATGCATCGTACCGCGCCTGCTCAAGCCGATCATGTAACGAGCAACTCCGCAGCAGCCCGAATCTACCTACCCATGATTCCATGAATCAAACCCCCCATCCTCCAGCGCTGTTCGAACATCTCAGCAGACGCGGCCGGATGAGACGCAAGCACACGTCGCAATGCCTCAACAACGTGCGCAGGCTGGATGCTGTGCAGATTGCAATGTGATAAACCTGAGGAGCGACACGTGGGTGGATGGAAACATAAGACATCGGACGGCGCAGAGCTGGTGTGGCTTGGATGATTGAGCGCCGTCGAGTCGTGTACGAAGCTCAGTTGCGAGGACCGTAGCCTTTGGGTACGCGCGGCGTCGAGTTGGACGAGCCGAGCTTCTTGCCATCGCGCTTGGCCTTCCTCTTGAAAGCTCGAAGTTCCTTCTTCATGCGCGGATCGACCATCTTGTAGCGACCCTTTGTGCCCTTGGGTCTGCCCTTGAGGCCGCGGTTGACGCCCTTGGCGACGACGAGCTGCACCTCCTTCTTCTTCTGCGAGCCCTTGACCGACTTGGCCAGCAGCTTGTTGATGGTGGACGACTTTTCCTTTTCGGTGATGTCCTCGTTCTCGTTGATCGTCTCGGCCTTCTTCTGCGCCTTTTCGAGCCGACGCAGCGTGCGCATCTTCTTGCGCGCCTTGGCCTCGGCGACCTTCTTGATCGGACGCGCGTCGAGCGCGCGTTGACGGTCGCGCAGCGCCTGCACCGCCTCCTTGGTGATGGGGATGTTGGCCTTGTAGTGCTTCTGCTCGTCGTCGAGGAACCAGGTTGGCAGACCGTCCTTGTCGACAAAGTTGTTCTTGGAGAATCCTTGGTCGACGAGGTCTTCCTTGGTGATCTGGCGGTTGACGAGCGCCTGTGCGAGCGCCACGGCCTCTGCTGTGGCCAGACCGTGGTCCTGGATGCGCTTCTGCTTGCCAGCTTCTTCGTCCTCGCCATCCACATCCCACTCGTCGTCAGGGATGGCTCCCTCCTGTTGATCTTGGGGTACGACCTCAAAGTCATCCTCGTCGTCCAGGTCGCTGCCAGAGGCATACGATTGGCCGTCGTCGCTGATCTCGCTGGCCTCATCGTCGTCGTCGTCGTCGGTCTCCTGCCACGCATCTTCGTCGTCGACGGCGTCCTCTGCCGCGGGCAGAGTGTCCAAGCCGAGGTCCTTGAAGAGCGGGTTGTCAAACCAGATCGAGGCTTCGCGGCTCTGCTGTGCTGTGACTTCGGCATCGGTGGTGAGGCTGTTGACGAGGGAACGCTTCGCCGGTTTGGCCGGAGTGGAAGCATCCGCACCGTCTGGATGCGCAGCTGCGGCAGAGTCGATGTCGCGCTTTCGCTTGTTGGACTGTTGGCGGGCTTGGCGCTCCAGACGCTCGTCCTCCTCGTCCTCTTCGTCGTCCGTGTCGAAGGTCTCCTCCTGCTCCTTCCTCTTCTGGACGAGGTCGTAGCCTCCCTCGCTGTCCTCGGACATCTCGGCGTCGTCATCGTCGTCGGCGGCGTCGTCGTCGTCTTGGTCGTCCTTGATGCCGTGCCAAGAGTCGTTCTTTGCGTCCTTGAGGCGGGCCTGTTTTGCGCGGAACTTGGCGTCGCGTTCGGACTGCTTCTGCTTGAACTCGTCGTAGAGGGCGTCCATCTCTGCGTCGAGGCGGGCGGCGCGCAGCTGGGGATCGTCGTCGTCGGTGGCGTGCGAGCTGACGATGGTCTCGCTCTCGTCGTCGCTGAGGTCTGCGTGCTGCATGAGGGCCTTCTTGGAGACCCTTTCGCCCGAGCCGATTTCGAAAATGTCGCCGTTGCCGGAGCCGAGCTGATCGTCCATGACGTCCATGCCGATGTCCATGGGGGTGGTCATCTGGAGCTGCATCTTGAGGATCTTTTTCTGGCGGAGTTCGTTCTTGCGGCGCCTCTCCTTGCGCGCTTTGCGAGCGGCCTCCTCGTTGAGGCGTGCGAGTTCGTCGTCGATCTGATCGTCCTCGTCCATTTCCTCGACCTCGACGGTCTCGGTCTGATGAGCGAGGTCGGTGTGCTTGGACTTGGGCACGTCGAGGCCGAGAGCGAGGCGGACTTCTTTGCGCCAGTTCATGAGGTTGCGGAAGTCCTTTTTGCCGAGCACCTTGAGATCGGTGCAGTTTTCGCGCATCTCGTCTGTGGTGTCGGGAAGGGCGAGGAGCTTGGCGCTCTCTTCGGACTTGAACGAGATCTGGTTGTAGGAGCCGAGCATGCCGATGACGTCGTGGCCCTTGATGAAGTCGATGGCGTCGAGGGAGTGGAAGAGGGTATAGTCTCCGTCGGCGTAGCCCTCGCGGTTCCTGCGGATCTTTTTGGGTTCAAAGACGTTTGCGTGCGCGTTGCCGGCGGAGGTGCCCTTGAGGCTGAGGGGCACGCCTGCCTCTTGGTCGTGCTGTGCGAGTGCGGCGGGGTCGAGCTCCTTGAAGACGTGGCGGGGATCGAGGAACTTGGGGTCGATGCGTGCGGGGTTCTTGTAGCCTTGGCAGACGACGAAGATTTCGGCCGAGACGTTACGGGAGGAGGAGGGTTTTGTGGCTTCTACCTTTTTGAAGAGCTGGTTGAAGACCCAGAGGAGGTTGTTGTAGTCCTTGGAGCGGAAGACCTTTGTGACAAAGGTTCCGCCTGGGCCGAGGAACTCGACGGCGAGGCGGAGGGACTGGAGGGTGAGTTCGGACTGGGCGTAGGCGTCCTGGACCCAAGCGGTGCCGACGTTGGGCGCGCCGTCGTGGATGACAATGTCGGCCTTCCAGTCCTTGAGGATCTGGCGGAGCTGGTCTCTGCACTTGTACGAGTTGATGTCTTCGGCAAAGGTGATGGTCCTGGGGATGGGTTTGATGGGGACGAGGTCGACGCCGACTATGAGCGAGTTTGCGGGCATGTGTTTGGAGGCGACCTGGAGCCAGCCGCCGGGAGCGGCGCAGAGGTCGATGCAGCATCTCGCCTTTTCGAGAAAGTTGAACTTCTTGTTGAGCTGGACGAGCTTGAAGGCGGCACGGGAGCGGTATCCCTGTTCCTTTGCGAGCCAGTAGAACTTGTCGAGACGGCCCTTGGCCGTCTTCTTCTCCTGCTTCTTACCCATGGCTGGCCGAGGTGCAAGGTCGACTAGATGGTGGAGCAAAGATCGAGTCGACAACCGAGCAAATTTCTCCAACTCAGCAGCAGCAACTCAGCAGCAGCAGCACCACGGCGTCGGAAGAGGGTCGAATTCCAAATTTTTTGGAAGCGGCTGCAGCCGACTGGGGCTGAGCTTGAGACCCTGGCTGCGCTTATCGCACGAGTTGATCGCCGTTTTCGAGGCGCCGCGCGTTGTTAATTCCAGTTGGATGGACAGACGCGTCCTCGAAATGCAGAAGCATCAGTGCGAATGAAAGTTTCACGTTGGCGAATCCCAATCGCAATCCCAATCCCAATTCGTGGCAGCAGCGCCGCCAAGGGAAGAAGAAGAGCGAAAGAAGAAAAGAAAAAAATCAACGGGGACTCAAAGGGAAAAAGCAAGCCATCCTCGACCGCGCGCTCACCGCTACTGTAACTCAGCGCACCGCAGCCTGGCACAGCACCGAGCGCGGCATGGCCAACTGGTCAACTGCCGAGTGACTGCACTGCACCTGCTCGCATGGCAGCGTGTCGACGACTCCCTCACCACCACGTCTCGCACCTCGCCTTTCCGACTGCTAGCCTGCTATCCAGCTATCCAGCTATCCAGCTATCCAGCTACCCAAAACAGGTCGTATAGACCCCTCCTCGCATCTGCGCATCTGCTACGACTGGCCGGCCCACATCTGCGACCCTAGGTGTGTCTTTGGACAGACGCAAACCGCACACCATGCCCAGCGTACACGACATCACAAACGGCGTCGACCAGCTCGACCTCGACCTCGATCACATCGACGACGCCGACATCGACTTTTCCGACATTGAGCAAAAGTACTCGGTCAAGTTCGACGAGGGCCTCGACGATGTCATCGTCATCGAGGGCGTCCCCGTCATCACCGAATCCCGCCAGCAGAAGCTCTTCGAGACCATCCAGAAGCGCTTCAAGTCGCACGCCGGCATCGACATCGCCGTAGACGGCATGCACATCCCCTACGCAGACAACGGCGACTCCAAGGGCTACCTCTTTGTCGAGATGGCCTCCGCAGAGGACGCCGCCCAGGCCATCCGACTCATGGACGGCTACGCCTTCGACAAGAAGCACCGCTTCTCCGTCCACCGCTTCACCGACGTGGAAAAGTTCGCCAACCTCTCCGACACCTACGTCGAGCCCGTCGACGAGGACTTCAAGCCGCGCGAGCACCTCCGCTCCTGGCTCGCAGACCCCGCCGGCCGCGACCAGCTCGTCATCTGCCGCGGCGACGACGTCGAGATCGCCTGGCACAACCGCTCTTCCGACCCGCAGGTAGAGCACAGCCGCCCGCGCTGGACAGAGAGCTACGTCCAGTGGTCGCCCCTCGGCACCTTCCTCACCACCTTCCACAGGCAGGGCATCCAGATCTGGGGCGGCCCCTCGTGCGAACGCTTCATGCGCTTCCCGCACCCGGGCGCACGCCTCGTCGACTTTTCCCCCGGCGAAAAGTTCATGGTCACCTGGTCCCACGAACCCATCCAGGTCCCCGACAACGCGCCCATCGGTCCCCAGTTCTTCGGTCCCGAGGACGAGGGCAACCGCATCGCCGTCTGGGAGGTCCGCACCGGCCACCTCCTCCGCTCCTTCCCCGTGCCCCAGGACGACAACGGTCAGCCCGGTCAGCTCAAGGGCTTCTCCTGGCCCTTCCTCAAGTGGAGCCCGGACGACAGGTACTGCGCCCGCCTCAACCCCGGACAGGCCATCAGCGTCTACGAGACCCCCTCCATGGGCCTCCTCGACAAAAAGTCGATCAAGATCGAGGGCGTCGTCGACTTTGAATGGTGCCCCATGGGCGACAGGGACCGCGACGCCGCCGCCGCCGCCGCCGCCGCCGCCGCCGACGCCGCCAAGCCCACCAAGAAGGCCCGCGACAACATGATTGTCTTCTGGCAGCCCGAGGTGGCCAACCAGCCCGCCCGCGTCACCGTCATGGCCGTGCCCTCCAGAACCATCCTCCGATCCAAGAACCTCTTCAACGTCTCGGACTGCAAGCTCCACTGGCATCCGCAGGGCGACTACCTCTGCGTCAAGGTCGACCGCCACACAAAGACCAAAAAGTCCATGTTCTGCAACCTCGAGATCTTCCGCGTGCGCGAAAAGGAGTTCCCCGTCGAGGTCGTCGAGCTCAAGGACCCCGTCACCGCGTTTGCCTGGGAGCCCTTTGGCACCCACTTTGCCCTCATCTCGAGCAACGACCCGCAGCTCGGCACACCCGCGCCCGGCATCACCATCAAGACCCAGCTCAACTTCTACCACCTCCATCCCAAGGGCGACTTCCGCCCGCTCAAGGTGCTCGACAACAAGACGCTCAACACGCTCTTCTGGTCGCCGCGCGGCCGCCACATGGTCGCCGCCACGCTCGGCAGCTCGCAGAAGTTCGACCTCGAATGGTACGACGTCGACTTTATGCACGAGGTGCGCCAGGGCAACCCTTCGGCCGACCCCGCCGACGACGTCAAGCTGATCGGCACCGGCGAGCACTACGGCATCACCGACCTCGAGTGGGATCCGTCGGGACGCTACGTGGCCACCTCGGCCTCGGTCTGGCGCCACTCGCTCGAGAACGGCTTCGCCGTCTGGGACTTCAAGGGTCAGGAGCTGCAGAAGCACATCCAGGACCGCTTCAAGCAGATCCTCTGGCGTCCTCGTCCGCGCACGCTGCTCTCCAAGGAGGATCAGAAGAAGGTGCGCAAGAACCTGCGAGAGTACTCGAAGCAGTTCGAGGAGGAGGACGCGGCCGAGGAGTCCAACCTGGCTTCGGCCGAGCGCGAGCTCTACCAGCGCATCCTCGAGGAGTGGAAGGCATGGCGTGCGCGTGCGCGCCGCGATCTCGAGCAGCTGCGCGAGGACCTCGGACGCGAGGCGGTCGGCCAGAGCGTCGACCACGCCAAGAAGCTGGCCGAGGAGGCGACCGAAGAGGTGCAGGAGTGGATGGAGGAGATCATCGAGGAGACCGAGGAGGTGCTTGCCTAGACGATTTCGCTTTGCCGCGCCCCAGCCGCGCCCCAGCCGCGCCCCAGCCTCGCTCGACTTGAGCGGGTTTTGCGCTCCTCCAGCTCGTTGATCATCCGTCCTCACTTTGTGATTGTACCTTGTGTCTGCCCACATGCAACTTTCTCGATCTGTATACACGATTCCGACCACACAAAACCCGCTCGCAGGCAGATCCTAGCTGCGAGTGCTGTAGCTGAGCTCCGTAGGTGACTGCATTGCGCTGAACTGACACTGTGAGATTCATTCGGGCGAAGGTATTGGGGATGCAGGGGGAGGTTGGGAGTCGGTGGAAGTGGAAGCAGCGTTACGGAAGGAGCGTCTCCAGTGGGCGAGGCCGAGCTGCTGCATGTCGTGCTCGATGTCGTTGGGAAGCTTGATGTGTTTGACCGAAGCGGGCTCAAAGGTGGACTCCAACAACCTCGCCGTCTTGCGCTGCATGTATTCGATCTGTGCAAAGTCTCTCCTGCGAAGTCCGCCTCCCCACGAAGGATGCTTGAAGAAGTAGCGGAGGTAGATGGTGAAGTCCCTCTGATGCTCCTGACATTCAGGGTGGCGATCGAGGGGAAGAAGGGGATGGTCAGCGAAAGCGAGAAGGATGCGCATCGAGCTTGAACGAAGGGGGGGGGCCTACCTACCTGCTCCTTGGTCTTGATCATGCGGAGACCCCTCCGGTATAGCGCCAAGATCTCCCGTTGCGCCTCTGTGAGCTTCCTGACGGGCGGCATCTTGCTCCTCGCGTGACAGTGTGGATCGATGTCGTCTGAGTGTAGAGAGGATGATGGTGGGGTTGGGAAGTGCCTTAGGTAAAGCATCTCCACACCGCTCGCTCAGACGCTCGCTTGGCTCGGAACCCGGAAGTGGTCGGAAGGCGGGCTGCCAAAATATTTCGGAACTTCCGACTGGCGCGGCTGAAAGCGTGGCGCCGAAATGGTGGCTTTCGGATGAGCCCTTTCGGACGAGCCCACCTCTGCTACCACCATCACCACCGTCGCCATCGTCGCCATGCCCAAAGCATCAAAGAGGCAGAAGGAGAAGAAGGCCGACTTCCAGGTAAGTGCAGGGAAGCAAGATGACGGCGGAAGCGCCTCCGGAGAGGCAGTCTAGCTGATGCAGAGACTCTTGCCGCCACAGAAAACCAAGCTCAAGCTCGGCAAGGGCAAGCAGGCGGCCAACAATGCCACCGACACGTCGTTCAAGGCAAAGACGATCGCACTGCCGCAGCAGTCGATCAACACGGACAAGTCGGGCAAGCTCGTCAACTCGCGCAATCTCAGCGTAGCCGACCTGGCGCTCCAGCTGCGCCACTACTCGGCAAGCGTCCGCCGCGATGCCGTCGGCGGCATCCGCGAGATTCTCACGCTTCATCCGAGCTTGATGCTCTCCGCGGCTCCCCAGCTCGTGCCCGAGCTCTCCCGGTGCATCGGCGACGACGACGCGGCAGTGCGCAAGCAACTCCACCTCCTCCTCGCCTCGATGCTGCCCCAGATCCCACCACAGCTGCTCGGTCCGTACCACAACACTCTGCTCCTCTACACCACCTCGGCCCTCAGCCACATCTACCCCGAGGTGCGCATCGATGCTATCAAGGTGCTCGACGTCTGCTTGGACGTCTTGCCACAAGCCGCCACCTCGGGTTGGCAGGATGCAGTCTTCAGCATGACGCACGCTAGCTCCTCTGCATCATCAGCACCAGCAGCGAATGCAGCAGGTCCCAGCACAAACACCCACCAACCGCACGGAGAGAGGATCATGAACTGCTTCCTCAACCTCCTCGGTGTCACGCAGAGATCCAGCAACGCCGCCTCCATCACAGCCACCGACTTGGCCCCGGCTGCCAAGCTTCTCATCCTCAGGTCGCTCCGATCCTTCCTCTCCCATGCCCTTCCGAGTACGGCCAGCGACGATGCAGAACACTCGACCCGCTGTCCAACCTGGTTCTTCCGCTCCGCCTTCCCGTCTGCTGCCGAGTTCGAGCTCTTCGAATCGCTGCTCGGCCGGCACAGGGGGTCCAGCACCTCCCGCACAGTCTCGATCTCGGCATCGGTTTCGCCATCGAAGAATCACTCTCAGCACAAAAGCGGCCCGTCCTTGCACACCGAAGGCTCGTATGCAGACTGGATCTCCAGCGAGCCCTCGACTTCTTCGCTTATGGACCTGGAGATCACGTCGGGCACGTCTGTACAGCAGTCGGCTCTATTCGCTTCCTTGCAAGCCGCGCTCTCCTCGTCAAGCCACGACCGCCTTGATTCCACGGGCGCGGTCCCCGCTTCATCGGCCGCTCTATCCCTTTACGAGCTGCTCGACCCGATCCTGCTCGCTTCCTTCCTCGACACGGCTCCAGCAGCATTCCAGCCGGATCTGGACCTCTCGCACCAAGCGCGAGGGCAGAACGTGGGACTCTCAACGCCTTCGCAGCTCATCTTTGAGATCATCCAGCTCATCCTTGCGCTTTGGCGAGGCTCGACCTCACCCACGCCCAAGGCGCGCACCGCGCTCGCAAACATGCTTGGCCACGCATCCATCTACTTTCCCTTTAGCAGCCACACCGGATCCAGCGGTCTCTCGCACAAGGCCAAGTCGCTCGTCGTGCAGATGGATCTCGCCTACGCCGAACTCGCCGCGCTCTTCGCCATCAACACCGCAGACTCGCACAGGTCCAAGTCCAGGTTCAACGTCGACGTCCAAGTCGCCGCGGTGGCCGCTTTCGTCGCCGAGCTGCTCGCCGTGCCCGTCACAGAGGCCGGGACCGTTTCGCTCGGAAGCGTGAGCGGCTCAGCCGCAAGTGTCCTCGATGCCGACACCTTCCACGCACTCCTGCCGACCTTGTGGTTCCTGCTGGGTGCAGAGCACGAGACCTTGCTCGAGAGCCTACTCGACGCGTACCGCGCCCACTCGACGCAGCATCGGGTCAAGCCCATCCTGTTCGAGTTCCTCGCGCGCACCTACCTTCTCTCGCAACTCCGGGCCACGACGCCCTGTACGCCTGCCGAAAGCGATCGCATCCTTCAGACCTTGCTGTCCAGTCTTCCACGGAATCTGTGGGAAGCGGCATCATCCGCGAGCGGTCACGCTTTCGCCGGCCTGCAGCTCGAACTCCTGCACTTTCTTCTACTCCTTCCATCGCCTCCCGTCGGGCTCGAGTTCGGCAAGCTCGTCCCTTTCTACTGGATCAGGCATCCGACCAAGAACGTCGCGGGTCCTGGGCCGTTCCACAAACTTCCGCGCGCTCTGCGTAAACTTGCGCTCGACAATGGTCTCCTCCTGTCAAATTTTGATGATCGACTGGACAAGGCCATCCGGTCCGCTCGTCAAGTCGGAGCCTCGGCCGCTTGAAGTTTTCCGAGCCACAGCCGACTAGATTAATATCACGAACACCAACAGCGGATTTCCTGCACTTGGGTGCTATTTTCGGGCTGTGACAAGTGAGACAATTTGGAGAAACGTGGATTGCGACGGAGCGTGGCGCCGAGGTATCTACATAGCATCGGCCTCGCTAGCATCTCCGAGCTTCTTTTCGAGGCGCTCGTACATGGCCTGTGCGTGCGGGATGAGCGCGTTGAACTGGCTGTTGGACCACTGGCCCTTCTGCGAAGGCAAGGAGGGCAAGTTGCCCGACGTCTTGAGGATGGCGAGGAGTTTGGCCAAGAGAGCGTACGAGAGCTGATCGGCTTGGGCGTGGTCGATGGCGCGAAGGCCGCGCGCCGGATGGGCGCCAGGGTCGAGAGCGCGATGCTGACCGAGCAGCGTCGCGAGCTGCAGGATGCTGGGCGGATAGTCGGACTGCGCCGACTGCTCGAGCCAGAAGCGAGCCTCGACGTCGTCTGGATCGACGCCGTAGGTATCCCTGTGCGCCTGCTTCATCGTCTTGTCTCCGCCCGTCACCTCGGGATGCTGTGCGAGCTTATCGCGGTCCAAAAAGTAGAACGAGCCCACCTGGAACATGCTCTGCGCATCTCCCTGCTCGGCGGCGCGTTTGAAGAGCTCAAAGGCTTGCGCCTTGTCGCCAGCCTCCTCGTCCAGGAGGTGCTGCATGCCGAGGGCGAAAAGACAGCCAGAGTGACCGAGCTCGGCGCCTTTTTCCAGATAGCCGCGCGCACGGTGAGGATCGGACGGGTTGAAGCGCGATTCCTGGAAGAGGGTGGCAAGATCGTACCAAGCTTCCGCTAGACCCGACTCGCCGGCCTGTGTGTAGAGTCTGACGGCTTGCTGGATCAAGGGAGGCCACTGCGACTTGTCCACCTGTCCCCTCTGAACGCGCTGCAGCAGAAGACGCGCGACGCCGACCGAGCCGCGCGCATTGCCGGCATCCGAGAGCTCCTGGTAGAGGGACAAGGCACGCTGCACCCTGGCCTTGCTATCGCCCGAGGGAGGGGGAGGTGCTGTGTTTTGGAGCACCATGCTGGCCCAGTAGTAGCCCGCATCGTCGGAACCACTCTGATGGGCTACCTCGAACAAGCGGTAGGCTAGTGGCTGACGACGTGGGTCTGAGGAAGCGGAGAGGAGTGTATTGGCCAGGTTGGTGAGGTGCTCGGGCGTCAGGCCCCAGGCTTTGGCGTTCGAGAGGATGTCAGCATCGACGGAGCTTTGGTAGGCCTCTCGGTCTGCTGCGGAGGCGAGATCGGCGGTGGATCGAAGCTGGATGAGGAGCTTGGTGAGCAACGAGCATGCTTGGTCGTAGTCGATGGCCGAGGCGGTGGCCGAGGCGGTGGCCGAGGCGGTGGCCGAGTCGGTGGCCGAGGTAGCAGCAGTGGCGGTGGCTTGGGAGTAGCGTGCTGATGGAAGGATGCGACGGACAGACGAGTCGAGCTCGGCGGCGTCGGGAACGCGGATGTCCGAGGGGACAGCATAGTGGCGCACCTCGATGTGGCGAAGTGGGGAGGAGCGTGCTACCGGAAGCAGCGGGCGCAAGCGTGTGCGGGCAAGAGGCGCGAGTGTCCGGCTCGTGCTTCGAAACACGCTACGGATTGGTGGCGACATGTCGATCGAGTCTGATTGTACGAACAAGACGAGAAGGAAGAGGGCTTTGGGCTTGGTCGGTGACTTTGTCGGACGACGAGTGACCGGCGTCTTTTGCCCTCTCACTCTTCTACTCCACATGCGATGATCGTGATTCGGTGATTTCAGAGCCGATTCCGATACCCGCAGTTCCCGTCCTTGCCTGGATCGTATCGGTTCACCAAAGAGATCTCTTCGTATCAGCCGCAACACGCTTCGCTAGCTTCTTCCGCATGTCGATGAACGGCGCATCATCCCAAGAGCCACCCTGGCCCTCGCCGTCGTCGGCTTGGATCGAAAAGGTGCTCTTCCTCGGCACGGGAACCAGTGGCCAGGTGCCGGCCATCCACTGCGTCACCCAACCCGACTTTGGCGGCTGTGCTGCCTGCGAGGATGCCACCCGCAATCCGAGCGGCAGGAATCGCAGAGGCTGCACCGCAGCTGCCATCGTCGGACGCCATCCACAAGACACTCGAGACAGCACCATCCTCGTCGACTGTGGCAAGACCTTCTATTCCAACGCAATCGTCCACTTTCCCAACAATGGCATCCGCTCCCTCCGTGCGGTCCTCCTCACACATGCGCATGCCGACGCCATCCTCGGCTTAGACGACCTCCGAGCTTGGACCATGGGCGGTGTCATCCAGCAACACGTCGACATCTACCTCACCGAGGAATGCATGCTCGTCGTCCAGGCCATGTTCCCGTACCTCGTCGACCGCTCCAAGTCGACCGGCGGTGGCGATGTCCCCACGCTTCGCTGGAACGTCATCGATAGACATGCGCCCTTCACCATCCCCGCCTCGCAAGGCCGCAGAGAGGTCCAGGTGCAGCCGCTTCCCGTTCTGCACGGCTACATCGGCCGCACCTCGCCCTTCTGGAGCCTCGGCTTCCGCATCGACACGTTCAGCTACATCAGCGACTGTCACAGCATCCCCGACTCCACCCTCGATCTCATGCGTGGCAGTCAGGCCATCGTCATGGACGCTCTCAAGATGGACCGCCACCTCTCCCACTTTTCCTTTCCGCAGGCACTCTCGTTCTTTGCCTCCTTCTCGCCTCCGCCCGTGCTTGGTCTGCTCACCGACTTCACGCATCGCGTCGAGCATTCTGCAACACAAGCTCTGGTCGACTCGTGGAGAAACGGCATGCTGGCTGCTCAGCTCGATCGCACTTCGCATCCGTGCACTTCATCCGACCCCGCCCACGATGCAGAATTGACCGCAGCGTCCCCAACGCACTCGAACCGCAGGGGAGAAGGCGGAGGCGCTCGCTGGTGGTCAGGCATCTGGGATGAACACGACAACGAAAGCAACTCGACTCTCCGGCTGATCAAACAGCATCCGCTGATACACGAAGACATGGCTAGCACCGCCCCGCACTACATACCGCCCATCAAGCTCTGCTGGGATGGGTTGGTCGTCCATTTCCGCCTCCGATCATGATGTATCATGTCACTACGGCACAATTATCCTCGTGCAAGTGCGCCGGCGTGACTTGATTTGCATAAGCACAGCTCTTAAGCATGCTGGCCGGTCGTTCAAGCCGTGCATCGCCGCAACGTGACGAGGCAGCTCCGCTCTGTACCGCGTCCGGCGCCGGCGCCAGCACATAGCCGCGTCGAGATCCATGCGGTCCGACATCCGATCCGATTGACCGTAACCCTCGTCACCGGCGACGGTTGCCAGATGGCTACCATGATGGCTCGTATGCGGGATGTTCTCGGACTGGACAGCTGGCGCTGATCGCGCGGATCGCGCGGAGCTTGGCGACGCCTTCGCTGGCAGCCTTCCTCCAGGTCCGTCTTCGCTCTTAATGTCTTCTGTGACGTGGCAGTCCTCGCCATACACGATCACGCCACACATCGATCCCCGTCTCCGCGCTTCTGCCCGCAATCTTGCAGCCCGACGCCACTCGACGGTTCGATCTACATTCTTATCTGATCCGATGCTCGTTCTCGTGCCCTCAGCCTAAGGTCGCTTGCGCCGTGCTAGGCTTGCTCGAGCCTGCGATGCACGCTCCACGTGCTGATGATTCGCCGATGTCTTGGTCAAGCAAAGCTGCCGTTTGCCCGCTTGTGGGCGATGAACGAGATTGCCGCCGTGTATCCGTACGTGCCTAGCCCTACGACCACGCCTTGCGCGATGTCCGAGAGGTACGAGTGATGACGGAAGGGCTCGCGCGCATGCACGTTTGAGATCTGTAGCCCAACGGCCGTGTCACACGAGTCAGTGTGAGTGCGTTTTCCTCGTCATGCGCGGCGATCATCATGCTGCACCGGGGGAGACTTACGTGAACCTCGATAAAGGGCTTGACCACCGAAGAGAGCGCATCGCGGATGGCTACGCTCGTGTGTGTATACGCGCCTGCATTGATCACAATGGCCACCGTATCGTCGGTACGTGCCGCGTGGATGCGGTCGATGAGCGCGCCCTCGTGGTTCGACTGGAAAGCATCAAAGCCGTATCCGAGCTCGTCGCACTGCTTCTGCGCCCGCTGCTCGATATCCGACATCGTCTCATTTCCGTACCTGCAACAGATCATCAAAGGACAGTGCGCCTGTCAGCTTTCACTGGACTCTAACCGGCATCCTTCGGACGCACGATGCGGCTGAGCACTCACTTTTCGGGCTCTCGTGTTCCTAGCAGGTTGAGGTTAGGCCCGTGAATCAGCAGGATGCTCGGGCGACCGCCCTTTGTCCCATCGGAAGCCATTGCGTTGAGAGGTGTGCGTGCGTCTTGGTTGGGGACAGTGTTGAGCTGGTCGTCGCCATTTCCACAACCTGGAGGTCGGAACACAAGCAACGATTCAGGCAACCAGTTTGGGCGAGCTCGGGCCAAGTTGACCCCTCGTCTTGTGCTATGCACGGGAGAGGCTGGCTTCGCTTTCCCCACAGCCGGGGTGGGCACCAAGCAGAGCGGACGAGCGCCCGGAAGAATGTAGAAGCGGAGCTGAGACATCCCCACGAAATTTTAGCCGAAGCATGTGGTCAATATCCGCAGATTGCCGGTCAACCGATGCGCGCCTTCGCCTTCCCCACATCTTGGTTCACTCGGATCAGGCTCGTCGGAGACGACTTGTTGCATTTCGAGCATCATCGTAGCGAGGACTTTTTTGCTGTGATGACAGAGCTTGAATCGTGCGCGGGAAGGCGGCAAGTTCAAAGCGCCAACGGTGCCGAACGGAGCTCAGGGGCCGTAGAAACCAGGACCGGGCTTACGGTGGCTGCCCTTGGCCTTGCCCGGGCTGAGCAGTCGCTGGCCAGGGCTTTTGCAGATGACGGCATCGTCCTTTGCGGGAGGGGGCTGCGGGAACTGAGGGTCATTGCCGTAGACACCGACAAACATGTCGCCGGCGTCGAGCTTCTGGCAAGCGCGCCACTTGTACGGCTTGGTGGTGATGTCGCGCTGCGCGCATCGATGGTAGCCATCCTGGCCAACGTCGTGGAAGACCGGGCTGAAGTTGACTGGGATGGTGTCGCCTGCCGGGTCGACCGCCTTGAACGACTTGAAGTTGGTCACCTTGAGCTGGGTGCACTGGGCTGTGGTGTAGTACTGCTTCTTGGCAGGTCCCGTGCAGTCGTCCGAGTCGTACAGGTTCAGCACGCCTCCTCCGCCCCAGGACGCCTGGTCGAGACAGACGCCCTGCGCCTTCTTTCCAAGAGTGTGCTTGCCATTGCCGCAGGCACGCGCCGACTCGGTGATGGGAATGTTGTCCCGGTTCCACACGTAGCCAGCCTGGTTGAACGAGTCATCGAACTTGGTCGACCACACGCCGACGTGCTTGGCGTCGAGGTTGAGCAGGTTCAGACACGCCTTCTTCTCAAAGGCCTTGAAGGTCTCGGCAGAGGAGAGCCATGCCATGTTTTGCACGGCGCCGTCCGACTCGGCTTCGCGCGCGAAGCCGAGACCAAGGCCCTTGACTGCACCCACGATTCGCACCGATCCCACCGGCTCCTTGACCAAGGGCGACTTGAGCGAGGTCGACACCGCACCGTCGAAGAGCATCTGCTTGTTGTCCTGGATGAAGCCTTGGGCCGAGTTGATGGCCAGAGTGAGGGGCTGCGAGCAGTCCCTGTCCTTGAAGAAGGCGACCTGGAGCACGGGGCACTTGTCTGGATTCTTGGCGAATTCGCCCCAGCACTCGCTGCCCTTGGCGTTGACTTCTCGCTTGTCCAGATCGACCGACTGGGGCATCACAGTGCCCAGCACGCCCCAGGGCGCAAGGACAGAGGCGAGTAGGATCGTAGACAGGAGAGACTTCATCGTGGAGGAGAACATGGTGGCGAGGCGTCGCTGCGTGGTGAACCGTGACGATGCCGAGTTTGAGGGTCCCTTTTGGCACCTGCCCTGGATCGCTCCTCTTATACCTTCGCAAAGGACAGACTGGCGCTCGATACAAGCTTCACATCCTCCAGCGAGCACTCTGCGTGGGTTAGGCTTGCTTCATCTCAAGATGCACTCGAGGTAAGGTGTTCCTGGCTGCCGTCTCATTCACTCGGCGCGATCCCGGCCCACTTTATCAACCCACGCGGGCGCAAAGAAATGAAAGGGTGTGACGCTGGCAAGTTGGCGCACGGTGAACGATGGTATGGAATGTCTGTGTGCAGATCAGGAGATCCGGTCTAATCTACTTTGCGGTGGTTTGCGGCCGGCCCCTTGGGAGGAGGAGCGATCGGGCCTTTTTGGGAAGCAGCTCCTCTTGAATACATTTGCTGGCCCGCGGTGCTGTACGTGCCTGTGGCGGCGCCGCCTGGGAGGTTGGCTGACGAGTTCATGAGCGAGTTGGTGCCGCCCGCCATTGAAACGCCAGTGGGCGCATCGTAGGGTGTCGCTTGCTCTCCGCCGTACTGCCACGAAGCGGGCGAGTCACGGCCCGAACCAAGCGCGCTACGGTTCGTGTTGTTGAAGATGCCTCCCACCAGTTCAGCTGCACGTTTGCCACCTGTGCCGAACCCACCGAACCCACCGTTGACCGAGAAACCAGCGGCGCCATTGGCGTCTGCAGCGCGGCCGTAGACGTTTGCGTTGCGCTCGAACGCCTGGGCCGAGGGTGCGAGCGGAGCATCTGCCAGCCTGGGAAGGAGCTGGAGGAGGAGACGATGGAGCTTGACGGTGGGCCAGAAGACGGCCAGACGCGCAGGGACGAGGCGATGCAGAGGTCCGTTGGCATAGTCGGAACCGCTGGCTGCGACGCCAAAGCCGGTTGTAGCGGCGAGTGCGCCCGATGCCGAGATGCGCGGCTGTGGATCGGCGAGCATGGCGAGCACGGTGCAGAAGGGAAAGACGAGCATGAAGAGCATGAGGTTGAGAAGGCCGCTCGGATGGAAGAACGAGACGGCGGTCGAGGGCAGGCCGAAGGCGACGAAATACGACCACCTCTCCTCGCAGTAGCGCATCCTGCGACCGAGCGACCAGCCGCGCGAGATCCAGGCCTGCTCAAAGCAGTAGTAGCCGTCCACGAGGCACATGAAGAGGAAGGAGAGCGTGCGGCCGAGGTAGGGTATACGCGCGAGGAGCACGTAGATGAGCGTGTAGTTTGAGATGAGGATGAAGCGGTAGCTCTCTTGCACGAGTCTGCGCGACGTTCCTGGTGGCAGCGAGGGATTGGAGAGCGTCAGTTTGCGCACATGTCCGTGTCGTAGCTTGTACGCGGCTTGTGCGATGTCCGAAGTCCAGGAAGAGGCGAGCAAGTAGCTGCCACCGATCAGAGGATACATCCAAAAGACGTTGCCGAGGTTGCCGACGATGGAGCCGGACTCGGAGATGTCTTGCATGGCCTGGACGGGCGGCTTCTGCTGGAAGAGCACCTTTGGAAAGAAGGCGAGCTCGAAGAAGAAGACGAGAGCAGAGATGGTTCCGCTGAGCAGCAGGCCCTTGAGTACGCCGTTGCGGATCTCGCTCGAGCTTGCGATGAGCCGGAGAGCTTCAGGCCAGCGGTTGGCATCTGACCATCCGGCCCGAGCCCAGGTGAGGTGGCATCGGAGGCTTCTCGGCAATGAAAGGCGTGGGACGTAGTCGGCAGGACCCTTGGCGGACCACGAGGTTGGGCGAGCGCTGGATCCGAGAGGCCATGGAAGGCCGGTGTCGTAAGCCTCGTCGATCCTGCCACCGCCTGCGCCTTCGATATCGAGGTCCACGTCGGAGACGGAGAGACCGTTGGGTCGATGGTAGAAGCCGTTTGACGGAGCACGACTGTTTGCCGGTGTTCCCAGCATTTTGACGAGAGGTCGACGAAACGCTGTGGGTCTGCCTTGTTGATTGCCGATGTGCGAAGCCGTGGTGGTGCGATCGCGATCGAAGTCGCCTGGCCGCGTGCGCCACGATGGACTGGCTTGATCCTCGGCTAGATGCACCTGTCCGAGCCAGCGAATGGGTTGCAGCGATTGCAAGCGTTCGAGGAAGGGAGGCCGGAGGGTATATATGAGCGATGCTCGTGTCTATGTACGGGATGGGTGATGAGAGTTGGTGGTGGAAGCGTGCGGCAACGCGTGAAGATGCTTCTTGGCAGGCATGTGTTATTTTGGGCGTTCAGTTACTGCACACCGCCCGGACCCTCTCTTGCAAAAGGCCGAAGCCCGCTACAGCAATGTGCCTGCAGGGGCGTAGTCGTGCGGCCGGCGTCGGCTGGGTGTGTGCTCAGAGCGCTGTTGCGCACCTGCCATCTCTTGCTCCGGTCCGACCAGCTCCTCCTGAATCAGCTGCTGGACCAGCTCTGTTGTACAACATGTACCACTGGAGGTCAAAAGGCGTGGATGAGGTGGAGGCAAACGCCGGCTCACACTCCATCCCAATGCGCTCTAACACACCAAGCGAAAAAGATGACTACCTGTTAAGCCGTCCGGGCACATTCCTCCGCGGGCTCGGCTTTATGTGGCAGAGACAAACACGGAAATAAGTAGGATGAGGCAGTTTGGCAGAGCTCTTGGAAGCTCGGCATGGCCCAGTTTGACAGCTGCCGTTACCGCCCCGACATCCGAGCAAGCGCACAAGCGCACAAGTGCACTCCGGGCCACAAGGCACTCGAGGCTTGGTGGCTTACACGTGCTATCGCCTTTGCGGTTGTCGACTGCTGCAGCGACCCCGCATCGCAAAGAGGTGTACGTCCACGTCATGCGCTCGTGATCGCATGCAGGTGCTTGCTGCCGCTCCCGCTTGGTTGCCTTGGGCTGGCGTTCCCGACGCTGGCTCTGTCGCCACATGCAAGCAATCCGCTGCAGCGACTCAGCATTGCAGCGCTTCTCGTCCGTGCTTCCGAATCCACGGTGCGCTTCTAGATCTGCCTCGCCCTTTCGCTTCTCGCTGCGACAGCAACCACCATCATCCTTGGCGCCGCCTCTCGCGTGGTGCTTCACATATCTGATTGCGTCTGCGTCCCGTCGTCGTCCCATCAGACGGCATGGTCGTCTCCACAGCCACCAGCGCTGGCGATAAGCCTCGCTCCATGAACCGCTCCTGCATACAATGCCGTGAACGCAAGATCAAGTGCGACCGTCTCGACCCTTGCACCCAGTGCACCTCCAAAGGCGCCACCGAGCAGTGCAAGCGCGAGCTCCGCAAAAAAAGAGCCAAGAACAAGCGCCCCTTTCCCAAGCGCAAAAGTCGCTCAGCTGCAGCTGCCACAGCCACCGAGCCTGCGCACCCTGTAGCTCTGGCATCGCAGCCACCTCGCAGCGTCGACGTGGGCCTCGAAGCAGCCGCCTCGATGCTTTCTTGGGCCGAGCGCCCCATCACCTCCGCGTCGCACCACAGCGAATCTGCCTACACCCCCTCTTCCGCCTCTGCAAAGGTCACCACGCCCAACACATCTTCGTCCGCCTACGACTCGGCCTATTTTGGAGCACATGCCAAGCACGGTCAGCACTTACACAATCGTCCTTCCGCGTCCTCCACCCAGCCACGATCGCAAGGCCAAGCTCGTTCCAGCTCCTTCGACGAAAGCTCCAGCGGACCTGGCGACGACGACGATGATGCTGAGGACGACGATGACGATGACGACGAAGCTTTGCAACCCGACGACAACCTTCATATGGTCGAGGCGAATCGGCTCATGGCGTTCAACATCGCTCCTCCAACAAGATGTCCCTTTGCCCTCAAGGACGTCTATGCAGAATGGCGAAGCATGTCGATCGAACAGCGTCGCAGTCTTCTCGGTGAGATCCGAGCAGCACTGCCCACCGCAGAACACACTCTGCGCCTCTTGCACGACGTCTACGCCAAATGCGTGCACTCGCTCCACGGCAACATCACCCACATCCCCACGGTCCACATCGTTCTCACCGAACTGCTCACCGATCCCAACTACGAGCTCCGAGATCAGTGCGCCTTTGGCCAAATCACCACCGCACTCATGGTCATCCACTCGGCACTTCGAGCCGCTCCGCTCGACCGCAACTATACCTGCACTCAGCCCGGAAGCCGCAGCACACAGCTCCAGCCGCTCAGCCAGAAGGACATGCGCCAGCGCCAAAAGAACATCTACCTTCTGGTCAAACGCATCCAGCGCTTCGAGTCCGCCTTTACCTTCGGCAGCATCCCCGAGCTTCAGACCGCCATCCTCATGCTCGCCTGCGGCAAAGGCTCGCCTGCCTTTCTCGACTCGCTTACCGACTGCGCCATCCGCTCGGCCATGCGCATGCGCATTCACCGTCTCGGCTCGTTTGACAAGCTCCACAGCCCGCGCGCGAGGCCCGTGCAGTGCGTCACGGCCGAGATGGCGGTGCGCTGCTGGTGGGCGCTCGTCCGCCACGACTGGTCGCAGAGCAACAAACATCGCTCGTACCGCATCGCTCCGTCCCAGTTCAACACGCGGCTGCCGCTCAACCTCTTTGACGAAGAGCTGCTCATCGTCCCCCTGCCCAGATCGCACCTCCGCTCCACTTGGACGCATGTGAGCTACTCGTTTGCCACCATCGAATTTGCCAGCATGACCCGCAGTCTCGTCGATCAGGTCAACTCGCTCTCCGACCACGACGATGGACCCGACTCGGCGGATGGATGGGGGCTCGCCTCGGTCTACGGCCAGCGACTTTCGGCGCCGCAGCGCGACTCGCTCGACCAGACCTTCCAGTCGCTCATCTCGGCCTTTCCGGCGCACTACTCGCTCGATGCGCGCTACGACTCGATTGCGATCGTCGATGTGGAACGCTGGCTCCTCCACCAACGCCTCTTCCACCTCTTGCTCACGCTGCACATGCCGCTCTTTTCCGAAGCAACCCGTTGCCACGGCAGTCTGATGTACATGGCCAACCACATCCTCGAGATCCAGGACAAGGTCACCGACATCGGCACGCTCCTCGACCACGACCGCGTCAATACGCTCCAGACCTTACGCGCGTGCCTGGTGCTGCTGCTCGATCTCTTCTTCGCCGAGGCGCCCGCCAACATCAGCGGTCTCTCGCGACTCATGACGCGCAGGAAGATCGTCGCGGCGCTCGAAAAGACGCCGATGGACATGCTGTCGAGCACCACCAAGCTGTGCGTCCAGCTCGTCCGGGTCTTGCTGCTCGTAGAGGAGCAGCAGCATCGGTCTCAGCTCGCATCGCTCGCGCCGAGCGGGATGAGCCAGGAGGCGGGCATCGAGCCGATGGTGGATGCGGCGACCTTGCGCAGCCGATGGCACGCCACGTGCCAGATCCTCGATGTGCTGCTCAACGACGGCTACTGGCGCTCGTTCCGCAAGAACCTCGTATCGCTCGACCATCTCATCCCCGAATGGCTCCAACGACCGTTGCGGGAAGACACCGAACTGCTCGCGGCGAACCCGTCGGCGACGCAGTCGGATCTCGTGCCACCGATGTCGACAGCGTCGGCTGAAGCGCTGCCGAGCCTGGCTGACGCCGAGCCGGGCTTTGTCTCGCGGATCGAGCGCGCCTTTGACGCTGGCAACACCGAGTCGATGCTCGGAGCCATCGACGAGGTCGGCTTGGCCATGCCGTTCGACCCCAAGCTGATGCACGAGCTCGACAGCACCCAGATCAGCGCGCCCGATAGCTCGTCCCAGCTGGCTCAGCTCGACCTCGATCTGCTCGGCCAGCTCGACTTTGAGGGCTACGGCAACTCGAGCCAGTCGCTGGATTTCGCAAAGATGCTCATGGACTGGCGCGTCGAGATCCCCATCCCCTCTTGACTCGCTCCGCTCATGCTTCCACCTTGCTGGTTTGTTCAGCGACCGTACATCCCGTTTGATCCTTGCAATCTTCGCATCCGTTTCATTCTAGTGCTCCGTTCCGCTCGAATCGCCTGCTCACTGTGATGCCGAGGAGCGAGCGCCGTTCGGACGAGTGGCAGTCTGACAACGCACGAGTTGTGGAAAAGCAACAATACAGGGTGAGAGGGGCGGGGGATCACTTGGACTTTGCGGCGGAAGAGCCGTTGACGGCCCTCCACTGGGTGCGCGCGCCCATGATGGACGAGGCGCAGCCTGCAAGGCCGAGGATGCCTTCGTCGAGGCCGAGGATGTCGGCGCCCGTGGCGGGGATGAGCCAGTCGAGGGCGTCCTGGGTCATCTGGTAGCGCACCGCCGCCTGCTCGGTCGAGATTTGGGCGAGCTCGATCTTGCGGTCGGCCTCCTTCTCGGCGGTGGCGCGCGGGCGCTTGGCGCTGGCGGCGCGCTGCTGGAGGACGTAGGTCTTGTAGCTGCCCGAGGCGAGCGAAAAGGTGAGGCCGAGCAGCCAGAAGCGCGCGGCGTTTTTCGAGATCCTGTCCGCGGTGGCCTTTTCGAACTGGTACACCTTGGCACCGTGGATCTGAACGAGACGAAAGCACGAGGGCGACGAGTCAGCAGATGCAGAGAGTTGGAATGCGCAGAGTTTCGCGGGCGCAGACGTACCCATTGGAGCGTATCGAGGATGAGGTAGAAGCCGTAGCCGAGCTGACGGCCGATGGCGGCGTACGAGACGACGGGGTCCTGGATCGTGGTGGCCTTGAGCGCTGCCTGGAAGTGCTCGAGGAACTTGCCGACGCGCATCACTGATAAGCGTGGCCGATACGTGTGGCGAGGATCAGCAAGGTGTCCTTCGCACGAACGGAACGATTGGGAGGTGGCTGCTACTTACGTTTGCGGCTGAGACCGAGCTGGGACTTGAGCGCGGTGAGGCGAGCGACGGTCTCCTTTGTGGCGCCCTTGCGGTATTCGTACCAGGCGAGGAATCGCGCAGCATACTGGATGGTACGGTAGGTCTTGTCCCTGCCGACGGTGGTGGACCAGAATCGCAGCAGCTGCGACAGGTAAGGATGCAGGATGATCTGCTGGAGTGCGGACATGATGGCGGATGCGGTGCGGGATGCGAGATGATGGTTGATGGTTAGGATCGAGGGATGGAGCGTGCCCTTCTGGCTCGAGTCGGCAGTGGCCAAGCGCGCGAGCCGAGCCGAGCCTCTTCTCCGCGCTCAGTCGCATTCACATTTCGCATTTCACACTCAACTTTGGATTCGGCGTGAATCACAAATCCGCTCATCTCGGCCGTCTTCCGCAACCGGGCCAATCCATTTTCCAACAACCGGAGGTCGAGGCGCGTCTCATTCATTCCCCAAAGACAGGCTCGGAAACATCATTGATTGAGACTGTTCACTTCAACTGGGCCCTACAGACAATTCGCTGTCTTGCCGCTCTTCGCCATGATATCGGACGTGAACGGCACCGCCCAGATAGTTGAATGAGTTGCTGAGTCGTTGGCTGTCGCACTTGCTATCGCGGATCGCTGCTGTGGCTTTCGCCTCCTAGGAAGCTGGGGCTTTGGAGCTCGATGAGGGGCCTGCCTCGTTCTGTCCAGCAGCGCTCTCGTCAGAGCCTTGCCTGCTTTGCTGCGATGCCAGACGATGGTACTCGCAGCCGCAGTAGTCATACATGCTTTCGAGCGCATTCCGCAAGCTCGGACACAGCGCCTCGAGCATTTTGATCTGGGCACGGGGAGCCGAGGTGTCGATCTGAGACACGGCTTCGATCTCGTCGATGTTGGCTTTGAAACGCGCGAGCGCCTTCTGCCAGTCGCTGCTCTCGAGGCTTCGGAGCAGATCACAGAGCTCCCGATCGTGACCTTCGCTCATCTGCAAGCGGAAGCGCACGCACAAGCAGTCAGCTTCCTGGAGCCTCGAGGATGTTCGGATGAGCCACTTGCCGTCTTAATGTTGAGCCTGCTTGGATGGCGCAGTCGGCGATCGTCAAGAGCAGGAACCTGTCTTTGGAAGGGCAAGTTTGGGAGAACATTGAGACGAGGCCACAAAGGAAACCTGCTCTTATAGGAAGGAGCCACGAGGGAAGTGGAGAGCAGAGTCGCTGCCTAGACTGCGCTTTCACTTCCATCATCCTACGGATCCTCTGCGCAGAACGGGCTCTCGTGTCGCCACTCATAAGCTCAAAGTTGGATCGCTGCGCCTGGCACGGCACTCAATTCGGGCTGCTGCAATGCGCGCGCACTCTCAGCAGGCTCGAGTACCCATTCCGGCTGGGTCTGAGTGCATGATTGATACGCTTGCTCACGGAAGTGTGATGCACAATCACAGCTTTCATCCGCGGGCCCCACTTGCTTGCTGCGCTTCCTGTGCCGTGTTCACGGTAGCGAGAGGGGACGTCCTGGTGTGACTGGGTGCATTGCAACTACAGAGACTCAGTGCTTGCGCTTCCTAGACGAGGTCGAGGGCGACTGGGCGTGCGCCTCTCCCTTGGAGCTAGCGGGCGTACGGGGCGTGCCGATGTCGCCGAGCGCGCTCTTGGGATGGGGACTCGCCGAGACGCCGTTTGCCTTGAGTGGAGTCGATCTCTTCGACGGCGTTGCAGCAGCAGGACCGCCATTCACCTTGACCGGCGAGCCCGTGCCCGCACCTGTCTCGACCAGGATCTGGTTCTTGAACAGCTCCACAAGCTCGTCGGTATCCGCCGACAGAACGTCCGAAATGCCGCGTTGGCCTGGAACGGCCGTGTCTGGCTTCGATGCGTCTGCTCTTTCCTGCACCGCACCACTGCCCGTAACGACAGACGTGTCCACCGCTGTCGATGCAGATGCATCCGCAGTCGCCGCAGTAGCGGGAGCCAGCATCTTGGACAGGAACGCGTCGAACAGCAGCGTGGCTGGCGGCAGAAGATGCGGAGCCGTCGAGAAGAGCGAAGCGACACCCGAGCCCACGCCGCCAGCGACGGCGTCGACGCTGGCCATTGCTGCAGCCTCATCGTCGTCGTCCTGCGCTTCGTCGCGTGCATCGCGGAAGGCCGACGGTCCGAACAGATCGTCGAAGAGCGTCTTTCTGACGTTCGAGATGCCGCGGATGCTCTCCGCCGCAGCGCCCGCACCAGCTGCAGTCGACGCAGAAGGCGAAGAGGAAAACGTGACGAGATCCATGTCGTGGCTGATGGCGACAAAGTCCTGCGCCTGCGCTCGCGCTCCAGACGGCAAGGGGATGGGCGCTACAGCCGCGACCGATGCGCGGAACACGGCCCGCTGACCGGCTGAGCCCTGCACCGGCTTGCTGATGGCGTTGAGCGGTGCTGCAGCCGACGAGGTAGCCATCTCCCTGTCCGAGATGAGCGATACCGGTTCGACGATCGTCTTTGCCTGTCGAGACGCAGCGGTCTGCGAGCTGGGTGCGTTGTCCGCTTCGGAAGATTGGTCGACGGCCGAGCTAGACGAGACCAGAGTGAAGACGGGTCGGTCGGCTTCGTCGGCAGCTTCGATCGAAGCAACGGACGGGAGCAGCAGACTCGCACGCTGTCCAGCCTCGAGGCCCTTGCGCGAGACCTGGCGCGAGAGGATGAGATCCCACACGAGCACCGCCGAGCCTGCAGCGATACCGAGGTATCGGCCGGAGAAGGCGACGCTGTCGACGCCGTTGGCCAGCTCGGGCGCCGAGATGACCATCGACATGAGGTTGCTCTCGGGGTTCCACAGCGTCACGGATCCGACCTGGCCGACGGCGAGGATGGAGCCGTCGGAGGAGAAGGCGCTGGTGGTCGGCAGCTGTTGTCGGTAGCCAAAGACGGAGCGGCAGGCCCAGTAGCTCTCCTGCTTGCCCGACTTGAGCTTGCGGGAGGCGAGGTGCCAGGTGCGTACCTTGCCATCGCTGGCGGTGGTGACGACGAGCGCCGTGCTGGGCGAGTAGGTGATCGAGGTGATGCGACGACCGTTGTGAGGACGGTCGATGCGCGTGTTGAGCACGTAGCGGCGGTTGATCGGATTCCATCGCCAGAACTTGAGACTCGACTCGGCGATCACCTCGACGTCGTCCTCGCCGTCGGCAAGGTTGCGGCTGTCGAACGTGATCATCCACTCGCCAGCTTCGGCCGTCTTGGTCGAGACGAAGGGGGAGAAGACGACGCGCTCGACGCGCGTGGGCTCGATCTGCTCGTCCTCGACGCGCGAGACGCGGTTCGAGGGCGCCACCTCGAGCTCGGCCGTGTTGGCGTCTTTGATTGGGTCGTAGAACTGCAGCGACGAGGGATGGCCGGCCAGAAGAACGAGGTTGCGGCTGGCGGGATGCACAGCCAGCGGCACAGGTGTGCTGGCCGGCTGCGCCGCGCCGGGGAGGTAGCGAGATGCGTCGATCTTGATGCGCGTGAAGCTCCTGGTGGGTTTGAGCGACATGGCCGACACGAAGCTGATGCTGCCATCGGCCAGAGAGACCGCGTACTCCTGCTCCCTCCCATCGAGACCGTGGGCGACAGCGATGGCGGAGAGCGGAGCTCCTAGGCGCGGGACAAACTCTTTCGAGGCGGCGTTGCCGGAAGCGCCGAGGTGCCAGACGACGAGGACGCCCTCCTCACCTCCCGAGAGCAGGTGGACGCCGTTGGGCGAGAAGCAAAGCGAGGAGACAGCATGCGCGTGCCAGTGAAGGACGGTCGAGGGCGCATGCCTTTCCATTCCGTCGTCCGCCTCGGCTTTGGACGGAGCCATGAAGCTCTTCTGCAGACAGTACCAGACGCGGATGCGACCCGAGGCGTCGCCGGTCACGAGACGGGTGGGATCGGTGGGATGGAAAGCCATGCAGGTCATCGAATCGCGCTGACGCTGAGCGCCGGGATGGGACGAGATGAAGCGCGTGAAGCCCGAGCCAAGGTCGTGGGTCCTGGCGACCTGGACCTTATCGTTGCCGACGACGACGAGCCACTCGCCGTTGGGCGAGACGCCGATGGAGACAGCCTCGCGCGTCTTGCCGATGCGCACCACGTCGGGACGGATGGAGGCGCCACGGGCGAACTTGGGCAGGGCGGTGAAGGTGTGAGCGTGGGCGGCGGGATCGAGGCTGAAGTGAGCGATGATGCTGTTGAAGGGCGCGCCGCTCTCGAGGACTGCGAGGATCTCGGCGAGGTTCTTGGGTGCAGTGTCGGCATCGCGGTGGCGGAACTTCTTGAGGAGGACGAAGACGGTGTTGGGATTCGACTCGTGTGCGGCCATGCCCGAGACGGGGAGCTGGAGGTCGAAAGAGGAGAGGAGGATGCCGTCGAGGAAGTCCCAGACCTTGACGCAGCCGTCGAGCGAGGCGGTGAGCAGCTGCAGAGGATTGGCGGGGTTGATCATGATGGCGGTGATGTCGGCAAAGTGCGAGCCAGGACCACTGGAGAGCGTGGAGACCACCTGGCCGGTGGTGCGCGAGTAGATACGGACCGACGTCTTGGAGACGGCGAAGAAGTAGTCGGCATCGCGCGTGAAGACGATGGGAAGGCGCGAGACGCGACCCTCGCCGATGGTGTGGAAGGGAGAGAAGTCGGCGGTGCGATCCTTGGATCGAAAGATGCTCTTCTTGCTCTTGCGACTCCGGTTCTTGCTCGAGCCGGCCGCATGGCTCGTCGAGGCGTCCTGGTTGGCCGGCGGCTCTTCAGCATCTACCTCCATGGCGGTGTGAGGCTGCGCGGTCGGCTTGGCCGCAGCGGGTGAGGCCAGCTGCGTTTTGGATGAAGGCTGCGCCTTCTTCACCGGCGACGAGGCGGCAGAGCGCGGCATGTCGGGTGTCCGTGAGCTTGGCTTCGGTCTGCTCTCGGTGGATGTGGAGCGACGAGACGCAGTGGGAAGGACAGCTGAGTGAGCCTGCCTCAGCTTCGAAGATGGCAAGCGTCTGCCACTCGATTAGGTCGGCGAGGCGATCAGCGATGGCGATCGAGAGAAGAAGATGCAGAGGTGTGTGGACGCTGGAAGGTAGCGGACAACCGCCGTGGCACTCTGCGCCCTTGTGCTGTGCATTTCTGCCAAAAAATTCTCGTCGACCCGCAAAAAAGTGCATCTGGAAAAACCTCGGATTTCGGACTCTCACAGGGCTCAAACCCTCGGTGGCACGGCTTCTGCCGTTCCGCTTTTCTCCACCTCTTTTTTGGAGCTTTATTTTCTCGATATTCCCCAGATCTGCCCTCTAACCTCATCATCAGCGAGCAGCGAAAAACGCGATTTTATTTAATTCAGTGACTGCAGCTTGTGCAGACGAGACAGGGCTGGCGAAAACGTCAAACGTAGCATTGTCCGAAACGCGCGACACCACGAATGAAACGAAAGCAGCGGGGGTCGAGGGAAACAAGGAGCGAAGGTGGGTCGGACCAGCCAGAGACAAAGCCGGGATGGAGTTCAGTGGCCAAACAGGCGCATGATGAGGAAGGCCACGCTGCCGACAAAGCGAATCGCCGAGAGACCCGCGGTGGACCAGAAGATGACCGACTGGTACGGATTGACGACGGGCTCGCCCCTGCGCACCGCGCCGGCGTAGACGTGGTTGCGCACGTACTTGTTCCACCACGTGCTCGTGAAGACGATGACCACCAAGGCATTCGTGCACATCCACACCAGCACGAGGTTGGTGCGGAAGTTCTTGGCGTGGTCTTCCTGCCGCGTCGCCTTGTCTCGCTTCTGCTTGACCTCGGCCGTGGGCTGGGAGAGTGTCTGGCGGTAGTGCGACCAGAGCTCCTCGGCGTCGTCGGCCGACGTTGGGATCTTGACTTCGACCATCTGCCCCTTGTCGTCCTGCTTGGCGCCCGCGCCGGTCGCACCACCCAAGTCGGTCGCCGGACCGTTGGACTGCTTGGTGCCCCACGAAAGGTCGTTGGTGTTGCACATCGAATACATCGAGAGGATGATGATGTACGTCGGCGTCAGGAAGAGATACTGCACGAACGAGGTCAACATGTGCCACGGCTCGAAGTGCAGGATCGAGCACACGAGCCACATGACGTACGTCGCCGCGAGCGAGATGACAATGTCGCGGAAGCCCGACGTCTTGAAGAGCTGCTCGAGGTTCTTGATGCTCCATCCGCTCGTATGCGTCAGACCCGAGGCTTCGAGCGCCAGATAGGTGGTGTAGCCGGCTGCGTAGAGCGCGAGCCCCATGATGAGCGCAAAGATGACGATCGCCGAGGTGTAGGCAAAGTTGGAGCCCTGCGGCCGGTTGCCGAGCGAACAGACGAGCACGACGATGACCATGGCGATGAAGATGTTTTGGAAGATCTCGATGATGGCGTCGCCCTGCCCGCCGAACGGATCCTTGCCGGTGCTGCTGGTAGCCGAGTTGAGCAGAAAGTAGAAGGCGAGGAAGAAGTTGGCGATGGCGAACCAGCTGAAGACGAGCAGGACGAGGTTGTAGATGACCTGGAAGAGCAGCCAGAGCTTGCGGAAGAACGGCTGTCCGGATTGGAAGATGCGGTACCAGTGCCAGGTCGCATAGTACGACGCGAAGAGCGAGCCGTTGAGCCAACGTCGGCGCTGCGAGATGAACTCGGGCACCTTGTCCGGCACGTCCGTGTAAGCCTTGGCCGACTTGACGTAGCGGAGGAGCCAACCCTCGCGCTCCTTGGTGACGAGCTCGAAGCAGAGGATGCGGTCTTCGGCGAGGTACATGTTGCCGGAAAAGATCGAATTGCCGCCCTCGCCCGAGTGCAGCTTTTCGCCCTTGAAGTACATCTGCAGCGGGCGGCCGAGGAGCGCCTTGTAGCGGTAGGCCGAGAAGGCGCCGGGCAAGACCGAGATGAAGCCAAAGACGGACTCGGTCGGCTTGTCGAGGATGTTGGACATCTTGTACTCGAAGTTCTGCGAGGCGACGAGCGGGTTGAAGAGCGAGACGCATCCGCGGCCCGTGTCGACGCAGATCTCTCCGCAGGCGCCGCCGACGCGCGGATGCTTGTCGAAGCTCTTCCAAAGCTCGTAGATCGAGGTGCCGGTAGGTTTGGTGCCGACGTCGAGCAGGATGCACACGTTGGGCTGGAGCATACGGCAGAAGGCGTTGAAGTACCAGCGATGACTGTTGAGCTTCTTCTTGTTCTGCTCCTTGAGGCAGAAGACGACCTGGATGGGACACGGGGTCACCTGCACCTCGCCCTTTTCGGTGACTTGGACGCGCGTGGTGTACTCAAAGATGTGCGCCTCGACGGGCTTCTTGAGGACGTGGTCCTTCATGACGCCTTCGTTGTAGCAGCCCATGAGGCCGAGTGCCTTGAGCATGCGCTCGTTGGCCTTCTTGCGGCCGTCTGCGACGATGATGACGACCACCTTCTTCCAAGCGTCGGGCCCCCAAGTCTTGGAGCGCGTTCTTGTGCAGAGGTGTGCGATGTTCTTGATGACGCCGCCCATGGTGCGGGCGAATAGGACGTCGTCTTCGTTGTAGCAGGTGAGGACGATGGCCATCTCGGTGTCTCTGCCGTAGAGCCAAGGGCGGAGCGTGTACTTGTCGTCGATGAAGGTGTCTGGGTCGGAGGTGCATGCCTGGTAGCGCATCTCGCTGAACTCGGGGATGTTGGAGTCGGACTTGCTGATGCTCTTTGCTACGGGGATGTCGAGGACGAGGTTGCCGTCCTGGAGGGGGATGCGTTTGACGGTGCGCTTGCGCATGATGCGCTCGCGGTTCTCGCGCTGGAAGCTCGAGTCCTGGTGCTGGAGGGTGTGTGTGGGTGCGGAAGCGATCACGGCGCCAGGCATGCCGAGTCCGCCGATGGAGACGTGGGCTTCGGGCATGGGTTGGGACTGCATGGCATACTCTCCGTAAGGGGTGGGAGGATAGGCGGGCTGAGCGAGATGAGCCATGGAGTTGGAGTTGTGCACGTCGTTGTACGGCATGGCGGGAGGGGCGGTGTTCCAAGCGCCGGGAAGCTGCGTGCTGTTCTTGGAGTAGATGCTCTTCTCGTCGTCGACCTGATGGTAGCCGGTGCCGGCTGAACGAGCCTGCTGGTAGCTGTCTGAGCGTTGGAAAGAAGCGGCGCCAGCGTAAGGATAATGCTGCTGCATGGCTCGCTCATCGTAGTGCGGGTCTTGGGAGCCCAGATCGATGCTGTGCTGGGAGGGGTCGGGATAGAGCTGAGTGGTAGCTGGGAGTGGAGCCGGGTCGTAGAGGGGAGTGGCGGGAGCTGCGTCGTAGGCGGCGTTGGGATCCCAGTGTCTCGGATGATCGGCGGGCCCGCTGCGGTTCGAGTTGTAGGAGGGCCTGGAGAAGCCGTCCTGGTAGTGGGGTGCTGAGGAGGCGGCAGGGTTGGCGCCAGGGGCTGAGCGCTGCCTGGCTGCCGAGAGGTTGGAGGGGACGGGGGGCACTTGGTCCGGGTAAGCTGCAGGCGTGTGAGAGGCGGAGCGGCTGGAAGAAGAGTTGGACCTCAGGCGCGAGGGTTGCCTGATGAGAAAGGGGCGAACAAAGGGAATGGACGAAACGCGAACCAGGTCAGTGCCAGGAGACTCGGGAGCGAATGAAGGCGCGCATTGTGGCGGCGGAGCGTGAGAAGTGCAGTCACCTACCTTTGGGGCTTGACGGGCGCAGCCTGGTACTCGGGCTGTGCTGCATCGTAGGAAGGTTGCGAGTAATAGGGTTGGTGCGCGTGGTAAGGTTCCGCGTCGTAGCGGCGCGACTGCGAGGCGTGTTCGGTGTAGGGATGCTGAGGGTTGGCGTGCGAGTCGTAAGGATTAGGGTTGGCACCCTGGCGGTGGTACTGGCTCATTGTGGCTTGCGGGCGCACGGCTGCGCGGGTATGTATGAGGTGTTGGTATGCTGAGCGCGAGGCTCCAATGCAGCAGACAAGAGCAGCAGCAGCGTCCTTCTAAAGGGGATCTCGAGGAGTGCTTCCAGACAACGATGATGGTGGTGATGGCGGTCGTGGTGGTGGAAGGGAGGTTTGTCCTCGTGGTGAATGCACCGGCAAGACCTCGAGGATGATGCAGGGGTGAGTGTGGTTCAACCCGAGTCGACGGGGTCCAAAAGGGGATGCAGTCCAAAACTCTCTCTGGTCTGCCGCCAACAAGCCAGCAAGCCAGCAAGGAGGAGCTGCAAAGGAGCCAGACGTGCATGCATGTCTGAGCGCGCGCTCGCATCCCTAAGTTACAACCGAGCCGCCCTTGCACTCTCCGCCTTTTCCCCCCCTCAGACTCAGATTAGACCCACACTGCGCACGGTCGTAGCGGCGCTTCCGAGGCTGCTCACAGAAGTGGGCGCCGAGCTCGTTGTAGACTTGGATGAAACTATGTGACAGCTTGCGGGAGAGCGCGGCTGGTGAGCACATTGTAGAATCCACAATTCCAAGCTCCGCTGCCGTGTTGGATGCCAGCGCGCCTCGCCACTCGCGCCCACGAAAAAGGCACAAAGGGTCTCGCGCCCCCGGCTTTCTAAAATATCTCGAGCCGCTGTCAAACCCCTGTCGGGCCATCCGAAGACCGCAACGCGCCTGGCTGTGGCAAAGCGACTTGCCATTGCCTCTGACCCGCCCCTTTGAGCTTGCGCAAAGTCTTCTCAACCTGATCAATGCAGGTCTCAGCATAGAGGCTTGCCAAAATCTCGACTTGCTTGGCTCAAGTGAATTACAGGATCGTAGCCGCATTGCAAGGAAAGCGTTCCGAATCAGAGTCCCGATGCCACCCAGTCCCGATGAAATTTCCAGATCACGCTTCTCCACACGCCAGTCAAAATTTCGGGTATCGGCCTTGCTCTTTCGACGCGGTTTCTTCTTTGATGGTGTTGGTCGCTTCCATGCCCTGCCAACTCTCGTAGCAATCCGCACCACCACGCTCACCCACGGCTCACACACTCCGTTCAAAGTCACACCATCCCGTGTAGACAGTGATTGCCGCTCGGTCACCTTCCGTAGGCTCGCATCAGACCACAACCGTTCCTGCAAGACCTCTTCAGCCCATCTGAACCATGTCGGACCGCGAGGAGGGAGGAGAGGAGACGTGAGTATCTCAACCACTCGTCCAACGCCATCTGCTGCTCTCTCGACTTGCATGCGCAGCCACCGCAGCTCGCTGACTCTCCGGCTTCTTCGGCTTCCCTTTGACCATCCGCAGTTTCTACGAGGAGGAGGAGCCCGTCTACGATGGCGATGACCTTGGAGATGAGCAGTACGATGACGCCAACGACGCCGCCGCAAACGGTATCGTCCACTCCTCTGCAGGCGGCGACCCTTCCACATCCATGGCCGGTCAGGCTAACGCCGAGCGCATCACCACCCCCTACATGACCAAATACGAGCGCGCCAGGATCCTCGGCACGCGCGCCCTTCAGATCTCGTAAGTGACCTTCACGCCCTGCTGCCAGTGCTCTTGCAAACCGCTCATTCGATCCTTTACCATACTCACCGCACTTGGCTATCGACAGCATGAACGCACCCGTCCTCGTCCCGACCGAGGGCGAAACCGACCCGCTCGAAATCGCCATGAAGGAGCTCGCCGCCAAGAAGATCCCCCTCGTCGTCAGGAGATACCTTCCAGACGGCAGCTACGAGGACTGGACCGTCAGCGAGCTCATCGTCACAGAGTGATGCGCTCCGCCACGACCTTGTGCTTGCCATCCCCTTGTCCGCGCCTCGCAGGCCTTCACAGCAAGACCTTTCGTACGCCACGCCTGCCACACCACGTGTCTCCGCATTCCATCCATTCCAGACCATGCTGTCAGCTGGCAGGCCTCGGGAACGGCGTCTTCCCACCAGCTGCCTTCCATCCGGGCGATGTCATCCAGCCCTCTCCCCCCGCCATTGTACTTTATCTCGCCTCCCAATCCATCCCATACCAGGCCCTATCCCTTGCATCAACTCCCCGCGTGCATTGCCCCGGCGCAACATGATGTTGCGCTCGCTGCCAGTCCACCAACCTCCACTTCAGACTTGGCCAGGACGATGGCAACGAGGGCAGGCTCGGCTCACAGCGAACAACTCCCCCCCGAATCCCGAGTTCCTCCAAGGCGGACATCTACGGCCAGGCGAGATGGAACGACTTCGGGATGTCGAAATTCTTCGGCTTTCGGTGTTACGCCCTACTTTCTAGCAGCAATTTTGAGCCGATCTAGAAGCTCATCTCCGCCCGATGCAGATGTGAAGCTCGGCCGAGCTTGTGACGCGTCACATGATCTCGAGTAAAGCCCGGTTGGCGGTGGTGATCGGGCAACCATCTGCAGCCGAGGCGCTGGTCAGGTGGTCAAGCCCCGGGCCAAAGCGCCTTTGGAGGCGCAGAGGCAGTACCGCAGTGCAGCTGCTAATTGCGGCATCCCAAAAGTGGAGCGTGCCAGTGGATCGAGAGGTGTGGAGCCAGAGAGGGCTACAAAGCTCGTCGGGCTGTTACCTCTTCCTCTCTTCTCCCCCACCAAGTAGCTCTCATTTGATCAAGTCAGGTAGGTACCAATCCCTTTTGCAGGCACTCGAGATCGTTGCAGCACCATCGCAACGACGCAGCAACGATGGCCAAGCGCCCGACATTGCGACACTCCTCGGGCTCGCCATCGTAGCATCGTTCCGGCAACGCCACCCCGACGGTGCATCAGTCGATCTCCAGCAGCCAAAGCAGTCGCCTTGCCAACCATTCGCAGTCTCGAGAGCAATCGCTCACACGTACGTTCGCACTCTGCACATTTTTCATTCCGAACAGCTTTGTCAACATGCGAGCCAAGTGGAGGAAGAAGCGTATGCGCCGACTTCGTCGTAAGCGCAGAAAGATGCGCGCCCGATCCAAGTAAACGGCTCGCCCCACTCGCTGCGGCGAACCGTTTACAACGTCGGCGGAAACTAGTGCATCATCGGTCCGGATTCTCCCGTCTGGTTCTCTTCAAAGGCTAGCCCTCAGGATGGTATGTGTTTTCCTCGTTCGGTTGCTCGCAAGCAAGACGCAATCCGGCAGTCGTGGACACTTGCCCACTCGGCCTGTTGCTGATCTCCGTTGCCCGTCATCATCGTTGCTGGAAACACCACAGTCTTCTCTGCGACTGGCTCTGCGATTGGACCCAAACTTTTCGGCTCGGCACGACCCTTTCACCGGCAACCCCCAATCGGCCAAAAACAACACAACACCCAAATCTCTCTCGTGTTTGGCGGCGTCGCTTGTCTTTGCGTCGTCGTCCTCCACACTCTAAAAATCTAAGCGTTTTCAACACTTTACATCTCGCACTGCTTGTGGACGGTACACGCGTTGGAAGATGGATGAGAAAGATAAAGACGTGCAAATGTGACGACGATGCTTTCACCAGTGTTCGCGAGCCGGGCGGAGGTCCATCTCAAAGGTCCAAGCGGACGGATGCTGTTGGGCGAGGAAGAGCCACGTCTTTGCCATTTGTGGCGGCAGCAGAGCCTGTGGTTTGGGGGTGGGTGTCAGGATGGCGAGCAATGCAACAGGGCGGCGGGGGCAAAGCGGGAGCGAGGACGTACCGAGCCGTTGGGAAAGCGGCTACCTTTTGGCATGCCGAGGTACTCGAGCGCGGTATCCGACTCGATGAGGCCATCGACAATGACGTGGGCGACGTGAACCGACTTGGGTCCGTACTCGCGCGCCACCGACTGGAGACAAAGCACGACCATCGCATCGCAAGCAAGAGGTCAGTCTGAATGGTGCTGACGCCACGGCGATCGCAATGGTCACGGTGAGAACGTACCTGGCAGAGGGCTCGGAGTCCCGATTCTGTCGCGTGAGGAATCCAAGCACCAACGATCAGCGTCTACAGAGAGCTCACAACGAGGCAGGGGGAAGCGGGATGTACTCACTGCTGGCGGCGAAGCCAGCAAAGCCCTCTCGACCGCGCGTCGACGAGGTGGCGCCGGTGACGAGGAGGTTGCCGCCGTGGTTGTGCGCCTCGATCCTTGCGATGACCGCCTGGGCAAAGGTGAAGCCGGCGAGGATGGAGCCCTGAACGCCCTGCTGGATCTGATCGAGCCTCTGCTCGAGAAAGGGCCCACGTTTTCGGATCGAGGCGTTGTAGCATGCCGTACCGATCTTCTTGCTGGGCCAGAATGCGCAGATCTCGTCGATGGCTCGTTGGATCGAGGCGTTGTCCAACGCATCGCAGGCAAAGGCTGCCGACAGTCGCTCGCCCGCGCATCCGAGCGGGAGGTTGTGGGCCTTGCGGAAGGCGAGTGCATCGTGGTGCAACGCATCCGCCCACGCCTCCAGACGCTGCTTGCTCCGCGAGAGGATCGCCGTCGTATACCCACGCGCAGCAAACACGCTTGCGATCGACAAACCCAGTCCCGGTCCAACGCCGAGCACCACGACGATATGCTCCTCCAGCCGTGGACCGTGCAGCACATCTTGACCCAACCGCTCCACGCGATCGTGCGGCGTAAAGTCCGGCTCCAGCAGATCCTTCCTCCCCTGCCGAGCACTGCTCTTGTCCTCGTTGCCCGCCGACTTTGCAGCCACCTTGGCTCCGCTCGTCATGGTCCCGTCCTGCTTGCTTTGTAACTTTGCGTGGTGGCGTGAGGGCGTAGGCTGCACCGTGTGAGGCTAACGGCAAGGAAGCCCGCTGCAGATCGGCGGATATATGGATGCTTGCTCCAAGCACGACCTCCGGCTAGATGGACGCTTCGAGTGAGCCGGTCCATGGCGTGGTGGGCTCCTCCTCCCCGAGCCGGTGCTCCGGTGGAGACCCTTGGACCCTGCGCACTGACGTGAAACGCAGGCCGCGAATAAGTTTCGACCGCCCGCATTGCGCGTCACCAGTCGCCCTTTTCTCCCGCTCCAATCTCCCAGATATTGCCGCACAAAGCTCCGCCTCGGCCCAACAACGACCAGCTCGAGGACATGCTAGCGTCCCGCAGCTCGAATCTCACACTCAACGTGGCAAGCCTCTATTGAACAAACGTTCTATTGCGAACAGACCATCCGCTGTGACGCCCGCCTTTCTCTTTGCAAAAGGCGGGCCTGGGGATCGCAGAGGACCGCAACTCTAGTAGATGGTGCCGTTGCGCACGGGCCCGGTGACGACAAAGTCGGTGCCGTTCTGGCCGAAGCACGCCTTGTTGAAGTTGGCGTCGGCGTAGGCGTGGGCGTGCTGGAAGTTGACAAAGTCCTTGAGCGGGCAGAGCGGCTTGCCGTCCGGGCAGCCCTGCGCTGCGCTGTAGGGGATCACGGCCTCGTTGAGCAGCGTGCGCACGTACTGGTGCTTATCGGCGCCGCACTCGACGACCTCGAACACGAGGCGGGCGGCAAAGGGGGTGATGTGGCTCAGCACAAAGGTGCGCTCGGCGTCGGCGTAGGTGGGGTCGAGGAAATCGCCAATGACCTGCGTGTAGTTGAGCGCGGTGAGCACCGAGACGATGATGTCGTCGTGCGTAAAGTCGACGTACATGCTCTGGTCGAGCGGGAAGTAGAGCGGATTGGCGTCGAGCGTGCTGTTTTCGGTCGTGATCGTGGTGGCGTCAAAGGTGGTGTTGGTGAGTCGGTCGAGGAATTCGTTGACCCAGCCGATGCCCTGCGCTTTGCCGTTCGGACTCATGATGCCGTAGTCGCCGCTGAACTGGAGATCCAAGTCGTACTCAAAGCCTTGCCACTCCTGCTTGGTGAAGAGGCCGCAGAAGTTCGAGTAGCCGAGCGCGGCGGTCTCGTAGGCGCAGAGGCTCTGCATGCCATAGACCATCTCGTCGTTGAGCTCGAGACCCGAGACGTACTGCTGCAGACGCTGCGTAGCGCTGGGCAGGTAGATGGCATCCCACGTCGGGCGCAGGTACGTATCGCCGACGGTGATGGTGTCCGAGTTGTTGCACGTGTCGTACGAGGCGAGCGTGTTGTTGAACGCATCCGCCGGTCCCAGCCCACTGCCGCCCTCGAGGATGATCTCGAGGTTGATCTTGGCGGGAGCATCCCAACCGAAGAATCCGAGCGTCCAGTAGCGGGCCGAGTCGAGGATGCGCTGCTGGCTGGTGGTGCGGATGACGGGCTTGTGCTTCTCGCTCGTAGCGTTGTACAGGTTGCCGTAGCGGTAGAAGTGCTTGACGCCCGAGTCAAAGAGCTGCTGCGCGCCGACCGGGTTGAGCACCTCGGCGCCGAGCTCGTAGGACCAGTCATTGAGGAAGGCGAGCGGGCCCCAGGCCGAGAAGTCCGAGTCCGGGTGGGTGAGCTTCGAGACGTTGGCGATCACCTGGCCAAAGTAAGGCGCTCCCTCGGTGGCGAACGAGGTCGGGTAGCGCGCACCGTGGCGGTGGAGGATGTGGACCTGCTTGACCGAGCACGTTTCCGGCAGCACCGCATTCTCCTTCTGGAACTCGGCAAAGATGGGCGACGAAAAGTAGGGCGACTCGTTGCCGAGGTGCTGGAAGAGGTTGAAGTCTTCGGCTTCGCACGCGTCGATCGGCTGCCAGCGAGTCTCGATCGAGCTGTCCTTGAGCTGACCTGGGATGCGGTCGGATTCGGCAAGCGAGGGAGAAGCGCCGGACTTGACCTTGCCCGCGTAGCCCACATTGGTGGGGAACGGCATCTCCGGACTGATCGAGGTGGGCGCCGACGCATTGGTGGCGGCCTGGCGTGGCACGAGCCCAGCCGAGACGGCGGCGGCCACCACGGCGTGCAGGGCCAAGAAGTGCGCAGCGATCTGCATGGGGTGCAAGAAGATCTAGGGGCCGAAGAGGAGCGGGGAAGATGTGGCGGTCAAGTGCTAGATGATCTGTGCAAGGCAAGGTTCTTATATGTGGATCTGCACACGGATCCACACCTGAAAAGGTGGGCGCCCAAGCATCATCCGGCGCAGAAGAGTTGTGTTTGCAGCCGAGCCTGAAACGGAGCACCTCTGCGGATGGACCAAGCGAGGCTGAATTTGGAAGCCGCTGAGGCCGGCGGCAGTGGATGTGCATCGCCGCCGGCTGCGGGGTTTGGTTCGCAAGAAGAAGCAAACGATCAAGAGGGAGCGGATTTTTTCTGCCTTTACGCTTCCCGTCCAGCTCTGCCGAGCCTATGCTTGCATGAGATGCTTGCACGAGGAGATCGCGCTGAGCACGTTCTTCGTTTCCACGCGGGAACCGGGTCGCTTCTGCGCCATCCTGATTTGCACCGCTCCGTGCGCAAATGTGGGATGCCGATCCACAGCCCCAGGAACGTGGACACACTTGCCGTTAGCTGCTTCATCTCGGCATCGTAAAATATGTTCGCTGTATCGACTGTGTACACTATCGATCATGCCCACGGATGAACCAACATGGGAGAGTTCCTTTCCGTTCCTGATCTTCTCACAAGATCGTCAAAGCGCCAGAACTCGGGCTGAGACCAGCTGCACACGGCACAAGTTGTGCAAACCGTCTGCATTCAAGATACTGCACAGGTACCGTGCCAAAGTTATGAGGAACCCGAGGCGTTGTGTGATGAGCGACAAGGGCGACAGAGCACCCAGGTGGGTCGCTCGGCATTCTGACTCGCTGGGACGGCGCGGCCGGAGGAGCAAGCACAGCATCCGTGCGTGATGAACGATCAGGCTGCGTACGCAGCATGCACCTTGCTTTCGACGTCGGCGAGCATGTTCTCGGTGGCCTGGTCCGGGAAAGGGCTGATCTGTGCAAGGACGATGCCACAGGTGCCGTCTTTGAAGTCGCACCACCCTGTTGGAGACCCAGCGTGCGCCATGGCAAGACAAGAACGCAGGCGGTCAGACTAGGCTCCCATCTGATGTTAGGGTCAGATCGTATGCGAACTTACAGAAGCTGTTCTGCACGCCACACCAGCTGATCGACTATGGTCGCGTTGCGTTGGCAGTCGAAAGGAGTGGATCGGGGGTCAGCTCTATTCGCATCTGATGGCGCATTGCTGCTGAAGACCGTACTCACATCATCACTGAGACCGCGAGTAGGATGCTTTTCTGCAAGGTGAGTCGAGGAGCCAACGCCAAAAGTTCCTCAGGGTTGGAGCGTCAGACACGGCGAAAGAAACCAACACGATGGCGTCCAAGCCAAGCATACTCACCCTTGAGCCTGAGACCGCCGTAGGACCAGTTCTTTTTGAGCCCGGGCGAGAGGCAGCCGGTGAAACGAGGGCTGATGACCGGGGGGATGACGGGGTCGAAGCTGCGCTCCAGGGTGCGAGCGAGTTCGGGCGAGAACTGATCCTTCTTGAGGAGCTCGACGCTTTCGGGCTTGAGGATGGTGGCGCCGCTGACCGGATGCGTGCCTTTGTTGAGCAGCGTCACGAGCAGCTTGGTGTACTCCTTCGCGCTCGCCCAGAGGCCGGCACCCGGGTAGATGGCCTCCATCTTGTCCTCCTCTGGCAAGAGCAGATGCATGAAGGGAATCACCTCTCCCTCTTCGTTTCTCGCATGGCTCGACACGAGACGGTCCATAAGACCCGCCGATCGAGGCTTGAAGGTGATGTCCTTGACGCCGAGCGGTTCAAAGATGTAGGTGCGGTAGTACGCCTCGAGGTCCATACCGGTGATGACCTCGATCGCCAGGCCTACCCAATCGATGTTGAAGCCGTAGTTCCACTCCTCGCCGGGCTGGGAGGCGTACGGCGAGAAGTGGCTGGCTCGAGACGAGTCGAGGTTGGCCGTGGGCGGAAGGCCTTTGGCTGCGAACCAGTCGGCAAGCTCCTGGTTGAAGAGCGCGCAAGCCTGACCCGAGAGGTGGGTGAGGCAGTCGTGGATGGTGGGGATCTTCTTGGGTTCGGAGCCGTCCTTGAGCATGCGAAGCTGGCCTGCCTCGGGCAGGAACTTGTCGATCCGGTCGTTGAGGTCGAGTCGACCCTGCTCGTGCAGCTGCATGCAGGCGATGGCAATCACGATCTTGGAGCAGCTGGCGATCCAGAAGACGGCATCCTTTCCGATCGGCTCGGGCTTGCCCACCTCCCTCACTCCGGCCGAAGCCCAGGCCACCTCGTTGCCATGCTTGTCCGAGACGTAGGCGACGGCGCCGGGCACGTGCTTGGCAGTCTTACCGGCGGTGTAGGTGTCCAGCACCTTCTGGATCTGCTCTTGGAGGGCGGCGGTCTTGTCAGAGGCAGCGGTCATGGTTGATATCGTGTTACCGGGGAAGCGTGAGAGATGCCACCACCAGGATGCAGCGCTGTCTTATACGGTGCGAGGTCCTTGTGGGCGCAGGTGGGGGAGGGGAGGGGGGGGGGGGTCGCTGTCCAAAGAAAGCGAACGGGCCTCGAGCTGGAGCCATCATGCAAGGTGAGCGCCGCCTGGGTTGGGGTAGAAGCGGAGAGTCCTGGCAGCCACCGCAGCTCGCCTTCCACCACAAGGTACAGCGCCTCTATACCTATAGAATGGGCCTATGCAGAGCGACACGAGGCAGGGCAAAGGCTAGTCAATGTTGGGACAAGCGCTAAACACAGGTCCCTGTGCCTTGGCATGGCCCTATTGCCCGTCGTGAAGCATGGATGCGGGGAAAGCGAGCGTGAATGCGGGGAAAGCCGTGGGGGCATGCATGGAAGCGACCTTGTTCCAATGCACGCGTGCATGAGAGAGCGAGGGATGCTGGTTCAAGACCACCAAGAGCCTTCGTTATCGAACCGGATACGGACCGCGGAGAAGGAGCGTCAAGGTGGAGCGGAGGGTCTGGGCGCTGGTGCGCCGTCTATTCCGTTCCAGCAGCTCGGGTCGTGGCACGGGGCGGTAACACTCTCACAGTATTTTGTGGGGAGCGGAAAAGACGGCGGCAACCATGCAAAGCAACTTTAGCGAGCTTTGCAGAGTAACGTTGGCATGGATGCATGTTCTGCCTGAGACACAGATATGCAGAAGCGCTCGCACTTCAAAGGCTCTGCTTGCAGATATGCAAGGTGTCCGAGTCAAGACCAGGAAACAAATCGGCAATCTGGCTTTCAAGGCAAATGCAGTCTAATTGAGAGGGTGGGGCATGCAGACTACTGCCAATGTGTTCTAGCGGAAAAGGTAAGGCGACGGAGGCATGAATCGAAATAGAGGAGCGGGGAGGAGGGCGATGCGAACGAACAGGGCTATCATGTCGGCCATGCTGCTACTCGTGGCCCAACAACATTGCCTATGCCTTGACAGGGAGGGGCATGAGGCTGGGGGGCATGCTTGCGAATCGGGACTTGCTGCGGAGGTAGGGGCCGAATCGGTAGAGGAGGAGGAGGAGAGGCACGCAGACGCAGGTGAGGCCTGCGATGAGCGAGATGCCAGGTGCGATGCCGAGGTTCTTGAAGAGCGGCCGACCGACCATGACGAAAGCGGCGGCGAGCGAGGAGCGGCAAAAGTCATTTGCGGCGAGGAGTGAAGCCGAGTACTTTGGGTACATGATGTTGATGTAGAGCAGCACGCACTGGAGGAAGACGTAGAAGCCGAGGCTGTAGATCGCGACGCCGATGAGACCCACCATCCAGTGGATCGATGCGCGCGAGGTCCAGCCGAAGATGAACAGTCCGATGGGCATGAGTACGCTAGCCGGGATGGCGGGGATGAGGCGCGATTCGAGCGAGGGCAGTTGGCCCGTCGCGCGGATCTTGGCTTCGACGACGTAGTGGACGTAGAGCATGTATCCTGCTGCTCCGAGACTCGTGGTGACCACGACGCTGAGGAAGGTGAGGCCTGCCGTGCCGAGTCCGAACCCGTACAGCGGTGGGTAGATGAGCGGGAAGCTTTCGAAGAAGCTGTAGTAGATGGCGTAGACGAGCGAGACGTAGACGTTCATGAACCCGGTGCCCGGATCGAGGATCGAGATCTGGATCGGACGCACGAGCGATTCGACCACGAGCTTGCGCATGGTGAGCGCCTCCTGCTCGAGCTCGGCCTGGCATCGAAGGTGCTTCCACTGCGTAGCAGCTCGAAGTCGTCGGGCACGGCGGTAGAGGATGTTCTGTGCGCTCGTCTCGGGCATGCAGAAGAACATGACGATGAGCACCGGTCCGCAGAGCCAAACCTGGATCCACATTGGCCAGCGCCACGTCTCTGCTTGCGCAGCAAAGCCACCCATGACGGGTCCGAGAGCGGGACCCATACTCGCTGCTGCGACCCAAAGCGCGATACCGTAGGGAAGCTTGACGATGCTGTACATGTCCTGCAGCGTAGCCCCCCCGGTAGCGAGCGCTGGCGATCCAAAGAAGCCGGCTAGGAAACGGAAGCTGATGAGTGCGCCAAAGTTGGGTGCGACGGCGGTACCGACGGTGAAGCCGAGGTAGAGGACAAACGTGACGATGTAGATCCAGTTGCGACCGAGCGAGGGGATCTCGGAGAGCGGCGAAAAGAGCATCGCGCCTGCGCCGTAGCCAAAGACGAAGAGCGCCAGACCGAGGTTGGCCGCCGCGTACGAGACGCCGTACTGCGCCATGACGCCGTACATCGAAGGCGTGTAGATCGCCGAGCCCAGGTAAACCGCAAACGTATACAGGCAGATGAGGCCCGCCACAAACGCCTTTTCTCCCGAGGACCAGTTCTGCGGATTCGCACCATCGTCGTCTCCGTACCAACCGACCAGTTTGGCCGAATCGAGCTCGCTGGCAGAAGTCGACTCCGGGGCACCGCTGGAGTCTGATGCGGAAGAGGAAGAGGTCTCTGTCGGAGGAGTGCCCCAGCGTGCGGCCCAGTAGAGCCAGGCGGGGGCGCTGGAATCGCCATGCTCGAGCGAGGAATCTTCATGCCTGCTGTGCTTGCTGGTGGGGTCATCGAGACGGTCAGAGGCACGATGCGAGGGGGGCTCGGGATGGGCAAAGAGCCTCCCTCGGCTGAGGGTGCGCGCAAGTTGGCCGAAAGCGGTATCACCGATATGCATGGTGGGAAGCACCCTTTGCTGCCGAAGGGTCTCTGACTACGATGGAGCTTCAGGGCTTTGGCCAGACTGATCTTGGCTGGGCGAGCAAGTGCAGGGGCGTAATGAGGGATCCATATGAGGTCTCGACTCGGGGGGGGTCTCTTATACTCGTCGGATGGGAATGCAGGCTTTTGGGCCAGCAGCTGGCCACGCTGTATCGCCTTGGGATTGATTGCATCAGGCTCAGGGACGAGGTGTACACCGTTGTTCTCGCTCCGTGTCAACTCGGAGTCGCAATCACGGATACGCTTCGGTGCGAGTGCGATTCGGCAACGAGCTGAGCATGATCGGCTTGCCAAAAGGGTTTGGTGAAGCCGGACCTTCCTTTTCGCATGGATTGACACAACACCTGCCGACCTGCCTGCAAAAGGTCCAGGGACAATGGGCGTAGGGCGGCACGCAAACGGGCAGAGTGGCTGACACCGGAAAGCTGAGCTACGCATCAACCTCCCGTCGACCTCGGACATAATCTACTGTAACTTACAGCATATCGCCTTTCGAGCGTGGAATCCTCCGTGGCGCTTTGAAATTTCCGAGCGACAGCGCATAACAGATGAAGGCTTGCGACAGCTGGACCCTGAACCGCCACACATATTTCCGAACATGCTTCCACCCTTGCCTGTGCGAACCCATCCTAACCACAGCACGTAATCACAGACTCTTCGGTCGATCGCGGAAGCGGATAGAATTGTCCATTGATCTCTTTCCTCCACGGAGGATCCTTATCTACGTTTGCAGCCGAAGCAGGTCGTGCGCGGTTAGACAGCTGTCAAGCGCTGCGTCTCGTCGATGGGCATCGTCGTCACCACGGCTGCCATCCCCGGCGCCGGCGAAGCCACCTGGCCGGACGCCGTCGCCGCGGCCACAGCAGCGGCAGTGACGTCGCTGACGGCCGAGGAGAGCGTCGCCTCGTCGATCGCGTCGGCCTTGGTCGCGGGGAGGTAGGCGGTCGACGGATCGGGCGTGTGGAGCTCTTCGCTCATGGCGCTCTCGCTCCCGTGCTTCATCAGCGCACCGCTCCCCGGCCGACTGTTGCTGCTCTGGCCGCTACCGAGGAAGAACGAATCCTCCGAGCACGGCGTCTGCGAATCAGCACGCTGGAGAAGCGCCGCCCGAGGCCGATCCCATCCATCCTCCCTGTCTGCTCCCTTGTCCGCCTCCTTGCTGGCCTCGTCCAGACTAGGCACGCCTGGGTTGTCTTCCGACTCGACGGTTGCGGTCTTGGTGGTTTCCTTCTCTGCACCCTCCTTCATGCCGCCGTGATCGTGCGCGTCGCTCGGGGCGACAGCGACGGGACCGAGCTTGTAGGCCGAGCGCGTGCCGAAGCCGTTCTTGGCCATCTCCTCGTTGAGGGGTGCGGGGGACGCATTGGAAAGGTCCAGGTCCGCCTTCTTGCTCGCCGCCGCCTCGTCGGCCTTTGCGCCTGGACTCGCGGCCTCGTTGCTTGTCTCGGGCATGGCTTCCTGTGCGATCGGCGCAGCCGTCTTTGCGTCCGGCTGCGCGGCGAGCTGCCTGATCTTGTCCATGTCCACGACAGGCATGGTGCTCGCGTCGGGGAAGTTGGCCTTGGCGCTGGTCTCCTTGGCTGCCTCCTTGCTGTCGCCCTTGCTGAAGCTGCTGAGCCGGCGCAGCAGGGCGCGGATGGGTCGCTTCTTGGGTGCAGGTCGGTCGGTTGGTTCGAGAGCCACGCTCGATCGGCAGCTTGCATTCGTGCTTGCAGGCGCGCTTCGTCGAGGATCCTGCGTTGAAGGTAGCTCAACCGCACGGAAGGCGACGGGAGAGACGTCCGCATCGCTGTCCGCCGACACCGCAGCCGACTCGGGCGAGAGCGCCAGGGTGCTCATCTCACCCGCCGGTGTGCCGTAGGTGCTGGCAGCCGCCGACGAAGCAGCCGTCGACGACGCTTTGACAGACGAGTCGATCGCAGGAAAGCCGGCACCCGCCTCTTCCTTGGCGCGGTTGGGGCGGAAGATCGTCGAGAGGCGGCTCATCTTCTTGGACTTGGGTAGCGCAAGCGCACTGCGCGAGCCATTGTCCGACGTGGCCATCGAATTGCGTCGGCTGGATACGTGGATGCTGTTGCCTTCGGAGTGTGGAGCCGAGACCGGCTTGCTCTCGACGATGGACGCGTCGTTTGCGGTGACCGCCTCGGTGCTGCCGTCAGAGGCGTTGGAGGCAGCCGCGGCCTCCTTTCTGAGGTCGGTGAAGGAAGGGCTGGGACTGGGTGCGCGGCTGCTGGCGCGGCTTCCGGCGCGGCTTCCGGCGCGGCTTGCCGAGCGGCTGCCAAAGGGCGCGAGTCGTTTGGCCTGCTCCTTGGGAGGCTTGGTGAGTCCTTGCAGCTCAGTCTCGGGGTCGTTCATGGTCATGGTGAGCACGGGGCGACGCTTGGCGTTGGGCGAGGTCTGCGCGGTCGACCAGGTCGAGGCGCCGGACAGGCTGCGCGAGACGGCGACCTGGTTGGGAGTGTGGTAGACGCTCGTCTTGTTGGCGTACGCCGTGGTGGCGTCGAAGGGGGAGCTTTCCTGGGTGAGCGGGATGCCGAAGGGATCGAGGCTGTCGAGCTGCGAAACACCGGCGCGTGCTGCACTTGGTGGAAGGCTCGGATAGGGTGAGCCGCCCAGACCAAGAAACATCTCTTTGGGAACGAGACCGTTGGTGGGATCGGGAGGGGCGGCACCCGAGTTGGGCCCGAAACCCGAAGCGCTTCTGGCTTCGGCTGCGCGGGTGCGTGCGTTGAGGCGAGGCGACAAAGGGGTCATGGGCTTGAGGCCGCTGGAGGCGAGGCTGGCCGGAGTGATGCTGTCGTCCTGAAGGGGCGCGTCCTCGAGGATGCTGGGGAAAGAGCGGCGGCGTGGGTCGTTGAAGGCGACGTTGGCGGCCTTGGAGCGCAGGGGCGACGAGCTACCGCTGCGGCTGGCTCTGGCAAAGGGCGGAACGCTTTGCTGCTTCTGCAGCTGGTCGGCGATGGCTTCGGCTGCGAGCTCGCGCGCGAGCAGGTCGAGGTCGCGCGTGTCGACGTATCGGCGTCGACGACCTCCAGGAGTGGTGGTGCCGGACGAGGTGGTGGAGGCGATGGCCGGACTGTTGGAGGTGGGTGTGGGCGTCTCGGAGCCTTCGGAAGCGTTCTTCTTGTCGCGGCGGGAGCGGGAACTCATGGCGCGAAGGAAGCTCTTGCGCCTTTGAACGCCTTCGCCGCCAGCATCCGACTTGGAGCGGTTGCGCTGCGACGGACTGCGCGAGAGATCGGCCTCTGTCTCGTCGGATAGGACGACGGCGGATTCTGGACCGTTGACGTCATTTGAGACGGTCGGGATGGGGGAGAGGCTGGAGCTCATGCGCTTGGGGGAAGCAGGAGCCGAACGACCTTTGCGGCGCGTCTCGACGCGGGCCTGCTGGCGGGCGGCCTCGAGGACGAGCTGAGCGGCACGTGCGACCATGTGATTGTCGGTGGTGCCTTCGCCATTGTCGCTGTGCGATGGCTGTCTGCTTTTGACGGGGGGTGTCATGGGCGGCGAAGCGCCGTCTACGGCGGCGGTAGGATCGATGGCTGGGGACGCGTCGTCTTCGACGTGCATGGTGGGGACGGCAGCGGATGCGGACGGGGGTGGACGAGATGGGTAGGTGTATGAATCGCCAAGCACGTCGGGATTGACACCACTAGAGCCGAGAGCTGAGATGGTCTGGGAGACGGTAGGAAGCTGGGATATGGACGCTTGTGCGATTGGGGAGGTGGGAGAAGGGGGGCTGGAGGCTGTGGTGGCTGAAGCGGCGGCGGATGATATTGATGGGCGCTCGGCAAAGATGGGCTGGCCGAGGCCGCGACTCTGGAGGTGAGCCTGTGCGGCGGCGGTGCTGCCCGAGGCGAGGCTGGCTTCTGCGCGGAGGGACTGTACGAGCTGTTGGTCGGAGGGAGAGGTGTCGAAAGCCTCCATGAAGGGCTCTGGAGCCTGTTGTGGGCCCCAATTGACACCGCTCCTGAACTTTCCGGTAGCTCTGCTGAGTTCTGCGAGGTTTGCGCCGGAAGCGCTGTCCGCCGATTTGCGGGAAGCGCGGGAGGAGATGCGTCTTCCGATAGAGGGACGCCTGTCGCGGGAGGAAGTGTCGGGCACGGCGTCCTTGGCGTGCGGGCGCTGGGACGAGGAGCTTGTGATGCGGGCGAGCATGTTGGCACCGATGGAGGTTGTGGAGGAGCGGCGAAAGAAATTGGAGGAGCGCGTGGTGGAGGCGAGGGGCTGAGCGTGTGTGGTTGTGCCTGTGTTAGTGCTAGTGCTTGCGCTTGTGCTTGCGTGTGCGTCTGCGTGTGCGTCTGCGTGTGCGTGTGCGTCTGCGCCTGCACGTGCGGACGAGGCGGATGGAGGAGATTGCATGGGCATGGCGAGAGGAAGCGAGTGGATTGCGTCGGAGCGTGCGTTTGTGCGCGAGGATGCTCTAGCGTGGAGGATGTGCAGAGTTTGACTCTAGGCGCAATAGAAACAAGGTTGGACGGGAGGGGCAGATGAAGGCGCGATAAGGGTCGGTGGAGGTGATTGCAAAAGATGGGAGGCGATGGCGAGTAGCAAGCGGTGCAGCGGCCGAGACGAGGATGGTGTGGATCAAAGCATGGATGCAAAGTGGAAGCGCACGAGCGTGTAGGATGTTGGTGAGCGTATATGTGAACGGGAGCGGGAGCGGATGATGGTGATGAAGCGGATGACAGGGAGGATCGGAGGATTGCAAGAGGAGCTGGTCAAGGTTGCGTCGGTGCGCCCACCATGCAGTAGGAGCAGCGCCTGTCGGCTGTCGGCTGTCGTTTGGCTGTCAGCGCGCCGATCTCAACGCCGCCTGCAGCTGCGAAGCGTCAAGCGTACAGCAGAATTACTGCCTCTGCTGGCTTCTGCTTTGGCTTTTGCCTTTGGATGTTTCTTTCGGAATTTGGAATTTCCAGCAGCCGAGCAGAGGGAGCGAGGGCGACAACCAATTTAATTGTTACGGTGACGCAGTGGCATGCGTGCAGATCTGCATCCACATTTTTGCAGTCCGGTTGCGCCACTCTGCTTCTCGTCACCTTTGGGCCATGCAACGTTTTGTTGCGTCGGTCAACACCCTTCTCTCTCGACGAGCAGCGAGTGCCCAGCACCCTGTCCAATGCGATCCTGCTAAGCGAGGCTGGATCCGTATCGATGGGCCCACCTCGTCCCAATCAGCACCACCACGCTACACGTTGGCTCGGCTGCTCGTCCCCGCAGCGCATGCTGTAGCGTGCCGGAGCCTAGAGCGTCTTGTGCAAACGGACCTGCCAAGAATTCTTATGCGCAACCCATTCGCCGCTTTCGACCTTTCGACCCAGCCCAGTCCGCTGGGCCTCGTCTGCCAAGCATGGCCCAAGAAAACTTGGTAAAGTTGAACCGAGGAATGTCGAGATCCGCCTCTGCTCGAATTCCAATTCGAAAATCCCCCAAATGGTCGCCGTTGCGCAAAGGGCCCAGCGCTCGAGCTGCATCAGTGAAGTCATCTTGTCGCACTTGGCTGCACCCATTCATGCGTCGTTCGGCACCTCATCGTCGGATCACCATCCACATCGGGTGTCGGAGGCTTCGATCGAGCCAGTCTGTCTCACCACCTGCTTCGATCGTACCGCCGGCCAAGCATGCGAGCATGCGAGCATGCAAGCAAAAGAACAACGTGTGTGTGTGTGTATGTATGTGAGAGAGAGAGCGAGATACAAGTACAAATGACGACAGCTGCTTCAGGCCTGTGCCGAGCTGTCGGTGATGCGCACAATCTTGGAAAAGTCTTGTTGGAGCGCGCGCTCTTGCGCCTCGCGCTCGTCGTCGCTGTCGAGCTCGTCAGCCTCGTCGGCGATGCGGTCGAGCGTTCCCTGGATGCCACCAGACTCGTCGAAGCGCTTCTTGAGCTCCTGCTTCTCCAGCCGGTCCTCTTCCACCATCTTGCGGCTGAGCTCGTCCACCTCGCGTGCATCGGCGCAGCCGCGGTAGGCGCGGATCCAGCGCGCATTGATCTTGGGGAAGTGCTCGCCCCAGCCAAACTTGGAGAGCAGCAGTCGACCCTGCGCCGGCATCGAGCAGACGTAGAACGCGGCGGCCAGCGCCTCGACGCAGTTGAGCTTCATCGGCTTGCCGTAGTTGACCGGATTCGTGGCGATCATGTGCGGCAGCAGACGCTCGTTGGGGCTCTTGAGCTTGCCGAACGGCACCTCGTCCAGCCGCGCCCAGCTGCACTCGACCACCGCCACGCCGTTCTCGGCGACAATGTGAGCATCCGCGGGCGAGAGCGTCTGCGTCGCGTTGGGCGTCAGCACAATCCCACGGAACTTTTGCCCCACACGTAGCTCCTGGATCAGCCCCAGCCGCGAAAGCTTCTTGCCCGAGCATCGCTTCGGATCGCAGTGGTTAAAGTCCCACATGGCCACAGGCACGTCGATCGACTCGACATCGCTCTCGCCGTCAATCGAGTTGGCCTCGCTATCCGCTTCGCTCGCTCCATCCTCCCTTACGCCCTCGCATGATTCCTCGCTGCTCGTTGCGTCCTCGTCGTCGGATTCGGCATCGCTATCTTGCTCTTCCTCCTCCGAGCCCGACCCTTCGGATCCACTCGCTGAGCTGTCGGCGCCTCGTCGTCGTGGTTGGTCGATGGCGCTATCCGGCCGCCAGCTGTCGTTCTCGAACGCAGATGCGTATCGATCGGCAAGACTGCGGCCGCCGCCGCGACCACCGCCGCGACCACCGCCGCGACCACGACCTCTTCCAGCGCCGCCTCGTGCTCCCTTGCCTCCTCTCGCTGATGCGGAAGGCTTGCCCATCGTCCCAGATGCGCTCGATACGTTGGGTCGGTGCGCCGAGAGCGGTTACGCAACGTAGCGCAAGTGCCGAGTTGTGGAGATTTTTTGTGAGCTCAAGCTCGGGATTCGGTCATGATGATTTCATTCGTACGAGAAACCAAGAAATCGACGGCTTTGCGAGGACATGCAACGCGCGAGCTCGAATGTCCGTTTGGAGCCGGGACGGCCATCTCGGCCTGCTGGACCTCTTCGCCGCCCTCACCTCGCTGCGCTATCCTAGCTGCCGCTCTCCAGCTGAGCTTGACCAAAGTTGCTACCGCGTATCATCTCACAAGAACAGGGCTTCACAACTAGCTTCGAGCGCAAGCATGATTGTGAGCTTTGGTGTCGAAGCTTCTGATGAGGATAAATCGCTTCTGGACAGGAATGGCACGGGCAAGCCTTGGTGGGGCTCGAGAAGGACGTCGATCCTCGAATGCTTTCTTGCTTTCACGCTCGGACTTGTGCAAGCGGTGACGGCGGCGGACGCTTCGGAGATGCAGCCAAGCGGTCCAGGAGCGACAGGCAGCGCCCTGTGCACGCGACTGTGCATGTCGACAGTCGGCATGGGCTGCGTGAAAAGTGACGCTGCACTGTTAGCCTGGCTCCAAAGCGTCGATTTCAAAGACGCATGTGGAGAGGGTCTCATTTCGAGAAAAAAAGGCGCCGTGCGCTAGAGAGAAACCGGTCCAACGGCCTCTCGAACAGCCGTGAGTGAGTCGAGTGGACTCCAAGGCGCGATGCGGGGATCGGAGGCGCCAACCGCCTCCACACTCGGAGAGCCACGCCAGGTGTCCGGCAGCGCACCGCATCAGCACACCGCATCAGCGCTCTGCGTCCGCTTGGTCCGACGGGTTTCAACACTGTCGAGCAGCGCGCAGCGTGCCTCCGGTACAGTACGGACTCGTCTGCTGCCGGGAAAGTCGCCTTCGATCCGGACTGGGCTTGACCCTCGTCTGGCCGGTCGCTAGCTGCCAACGCCGTCACACAGGCCTGGGACCCGAGCGTTTGTGTGTGTGGAGCTGCGCGGACGACTCGGATCGCCGCCTTGGCTTCGTCTCTCCGCTCGATCGAGCGAGGACTTGCGAATGCTGCCCGAGGATGACTAGGCCAGGATGGGCGCAAAGAGTATATACCTAAGCTGCGGCTGCACCTTTCCCCTTCTCCGTCACCCATTCGCCTTTCCATCGCTCGTGTCGGTTCTCCTTGCATCGGACTCACCAGCAGGCCAGCTACTCTCTACCAGAACACGCACGTGCACGCCCCATCGACACGCATACATCCCCACCAAAAGCACAATCCCCCCACCCCCCGTTCGCAATCATGGCTGATCAGGAGCTCAGACAGTTCCAGGAGGAGGTCGAGGCGGTCAAGCAGTGGTGGAAGGAGCCGCGCTTCGCCAACACCACCCGACCCTACACCGCCGAGCAGGTTGTCTCGAAACGAGGCACGCTCAAGCAGACCTACCCTTCCGACGTCCAGGCCAAGAAGCTCTGGAAGACGCTCGAGGGCCACGCTTCCAAGGGCACCACCTCGCACACGTACGGTGCGCTCGACCCGGTGCAGGTGACGCAGATGGCCAAGCACCTCGAGACGGTCTACGTCTCGGGCTGGCAGTGCTCGTCGACCGCCTCGTCGACCAACGAGCCCGGTCCGGATCTGGCCGACTACCCGTACAACACGGTGCCGCTCAAGGTGGAGCACCTCTTTATGGCGCAGCTCTTCCACGACCGCAAGCAGCGCGAGGAGCGCTCCAACATGTCGCCCGAGCAGCGCGCAAAGGCGCCCGTCGTCGACTACCTCCGTCCCATCGTCGCCGACGCCGACACGGGCCACGGTGGTCTGACCGCCGTGATGAAGCTCACCAAGCTCTTTGTCGAGAAGGGTGCGGCGGGCATCCACATTGAGGACCAGGCGCCCGGCACCAAGAAGTGTGGCCACATGGCGGGCAAGGTGCTGGTGCCCATCCAGGAGCACATCAACCGACTCGTGGCCATCCGCCTGCAGTACGACATTATGGGCGTCAACAACCTGGTCGTCGCACGTACCGACTCGGAGGCGGCTACGCTCATCACGACCAACGTCGACGAGCGCGACCACGCGTTCATCCTCGGCACCACCGACGCTTCGCTCGAGCCGCTCGTCGACATTCTCAACCGCGCCGAGGCCGAGGGTGCCGACGGCCCCAAGCTGATCGCGCTCGAGGACGAGTGGCTGACCAAGGCGCAGCCCGTCCGCTACGGCGACGCTGTGGCGGCCGAGCTGGAGAAGAAGGGCAAGAAGGCCGAGGCGGACCAGTTCCGCAAGGAGGTGATCGGTATTTCGCTGCTCAAGGCCAAGGCCAAGGCCAAGAGCCTCGGCGTCGAGGTGAACTTCGACTGGGATGCGTGCCGCACGCGCGAGGGCTACTACCGCTACCAGGGCGGCACCGACTGCGCGATCAACCGCGCGATTGCGTTTGGACCGTATGCGGATCTGCTGTGGATGGAGACCAAGTCGCCCATCCTTGCGCAGGCCAAGGAGTTTGCCGAGGGCGTCAAGGCGGCGCGCCCGCACCAGTGGCTGGCGTACAACCTCTCGCCGTCGTTCAACTGGGACGCGGCCAAGCTGAGCACCGAGCAGATGAAGAGCTACGTGTGGGACCTGGGCAAGCTCGGGTTCGTGTGGCAGTTTATCACGCTCGGCGGCCTGCACTCGAACGCCTACATCTCGGACCTCTTTGCTGCGGGCTTTGCCAAGGAGGGCATGAAGGCATACGTGGAGCTGGTGCAGCGCAAGGAGCGCGAGATTGGCTGCGACGTGCTCACGCACCAGAAGTGGTCGGGCGCCAACTTTGTCGACGCCTGCCTCAACACGGTGCTCAAAGCCGCCTCGACCTCGGCCATGGGCAAGGGCGTCACCGAGTCGCAGTTCAAGTGACGAGCTGCTGCTACCCTTCCCTGTACACTACTATCCTCGGCCAATCCGAGCGCATTTCCAGAATCCAAGTCTTGCATGCTTCTGTTCAAAGTGTAGAGTGCGAGGATGATGCTGTGGTTCGTATGGCAGCATCACCGATGGCCACCCTCCGATGTCGATTCCCCCGGGCTGGACATGTAGACGGGTGTCGGAACTCGGATGTGCGAATGGCCGAGCCAAGTTGAAGGCCGAGACCGCGCGACGTAAGTTTTGAGGAGTGTGCCGATGGGCATCCGACATCGGAGCGGAGAAATCAACGAGGCGCGTCTGTTTGCAGCGTTGCAGCTTCCTGCACTCATGCAGTCCCAAAACATCCAACCTTAGCCAAGCTTTCGAGCATTCGTTCGACCTTCTAGCCCGCTCCGCGGAGGCGGCACAAACACTTTGCATCATGGCTTCCCGCGGAGTCGAGCTGGATCCTTCGACGCATCGAGGAGCATGAAGGGAACTAGATGGACGAGTGAGATAAGCGTGCGGCGAGCTTGGCATCCAATGACAGCACATGTCGTGGATGCGCGACCCGGAGCTCCGAGTCGAGGCGTGTCAAGGTCGGGAAGGGGGCGCAAGATGCAAGATGCTGTTGCATTTGCGAGTTGGGTGCGTGCGCATGCTCAGCTAAGAGCGGGATCCACGGCGCTTCCGCGGGGATTCCGCGGCTCGTTGCTATCACTCCACGTGGAGGCCAAACTCCCGCGGGAGACTCAATCTTGGCAGCTTTCCGTCAGAAAAGGTCGGCAGCTCATCATCCGTCTTCCTAGCCATCCACCGACCGAGGCGCGGATGCTGTCAAAAAATGCCGCTTCGGTAACAAGTTGCAGTAAAGCGTTTTCTAGCAGCGCAGCATTCAAGCAGCTGCGCATCGACAGGCCTCGCTCCTAGCTGCATCGCTGGCTCGCTCTGTGTCGAACGTTGGACCCCTCTGCGAACCTATCCGTATATAGTCGACGTCCCCTCGCTCCCAAGGCATTGTTCGAATCCCCCATATCCTGCAACATCGCACAGCCCGTCCGCATCTCTCCGTCGCTCACCATGGCGACCACAACGCAGCCCACGGCGGACGCGTCCTCGTCGCCGTCGACGCACGCGATGCGATCCGCCTCTTCGCTCTCCAGCCCAGCGCCAGCCTCCGAGGTCGAAGCTCTGCCCCACGCATCATCCAGCCATGCGCAAGTCGCCCCCGGCCAAGACGTCTTCTCCTGGCGCGACATCACCTACGACGTCCTCCTCTCCAAGGCGCGACGCAAGCAAATCAAGAAGCACGGTGCCGCCGCGCCCACCTCGAACTCTGCCGCCGTCGAAAAGGCGACAACGCACGAAAAGGCGCTCGAGGCCGAGAACGGCTCCGTCTCGCCCGCAACGAGCGAGGAGGAGATGCTGTCGGAGCAGCAGGATACGTTTGCGCACCTCCCGCCTCTCGACCCCATGCGCCGGCGCGTGCTCAACGGCGTCAGCGGCCACGTCAAGCGCGGCGAGATGGTCGCCATCCTCGGCGCTTCCGGCGCAGGCAAGACCTCGCTCCTCTCGGTCCTCTCTGCGCGTCTCGACAAGTCGTCCGACATCGCCGGCGAGGTGCTCTACCAGGGCGAGCAGCGCAATCCAGTCACCTGGAAGCGCCTCACCGGCTTTGTCGAGCAGGACGACCTCATGTTTTCCGCGCTCACCGTCACCGAGACGCTGCAGTACTCGGCCGACCTTCGGCTGCCCAACCGCCTCTACTCGAAGCACGAACGTCGCCAGCGCGTGCTCGACAGCATCGCCATGCTCCGCCTCGAAAAGTGCGCAGACACGCGCATCGGCGGGCCCAACCAGCGCGGCATCTCGGGCGGCGAACGCAAGCGCGTCGCCGTCGCCACCGAGCTCGTCGCAGACGTCAGCGTCCTCCTCCTCGACGAACCCACTTCGGGCCTCGACGCCTTTGCCGCGCTCAACCTCGTCAAGAACCTCAAGGAGATCACGCGCGAACGCGACCTCTATACGCTCATGACCATCCACCAGCCCTCGTGGAACATCTTCAAACACTTTGACCGCGTCATCCTCCTCACCCGCGGTCAGACCTACTACTCGGGCCCTCCCACCGCCGCTCCCGCCTGGTTCTCCTCGCTCGGTCATACGCCGCCCGAGGGCGTCAACCCCGCAGACTACTACATCACCATCGCCGAGAACTACGAAAAGACCAACGACGCCGAAAACCGCGTCCGCGGCCTTCTCTCGTCCTGGCGCGAGCATGGCGCCGCCTTCCTCGCCAACCAGGCAGTCAAGTTGGCTGGATCCGAAGCGGAGGCTTCCGGCGTCGAGCCAGGGGCCGGTAGGCCCAATGTCGAGCGCAGGCTCTCGCGCATCGTGCCCAAGAGCAGCGATGCCAACGACGTGGCGGGCTCGTGGCCCAACTCGTGGTGGCACGAGCTCGTGGTGCTGACGCACCGCAATGCGATGCTCGTGTTCAAGGATCCGACCATCGTCTTTGCCTCGTTCGGCCAGAACATTGTGCTGCTCATCATCATCGGCTTCGCCTTTTTCCGGCTCAACCTCGACCAGGGCGGTGCGCTGGCGCGCATCGGAGCGCTCTTCATCGTCCCCGTCAACGCCTCGTTCGCGGTCCTCTTTCCGATCCTCGCCATCTTTCCGCTGCAGCGCAACATCATGCTGCGCGAACGCTCCGCGGGCACCTACCGCATCTCGTCGTTCTACCTGGGCAAGATCGTAACCGAAGTTCCCAACCAGCTCTTCCAGCGTCTCCTCTTCTACATTGTCGTATACTGGATGCTAGGCCTCCGTCAAACCGCCTCGGCCTTTTTCATTTGGCTGGCCATCAACGTGCTCCAGGTCGGTACTGCTGTGGGGCTCGGTCTCGTCATCGGCTGCGGCGCACAGTCGATCGAGTTGGCAAACATCTTTGCCCCCGTCATCAACGTCGTCTTCCTTCTCTTCGGTGGCAACTTGCTCCCGCTCTCGTCCATCCCGCCGTGGTTCATCTGGCTCCATTGGCTCTCGCCCATCACCTACACCTACTCGGCTCTCGCGCAGAACGAGTTCCGAGGCCTCAACTTTAGCTGCTCCGATGACTCGTCCCAGTGCTACCGCTCCGGTCAGGACGTCCTCAACCAGTACGACCTCGAACGCTTCACCATCGCCGAAAACGCAGGCTTCCTCGGCGCCATCACCGTCGTCTTCCTCGCCATCGGCTACATCCTCCTCCGCTTCCTCGGCCGTCCCTCGTTCCGCTACGTCAAGCCCAAAGCTCCCCTCTCCGCCCAATCTTCCCGTTGACCTCGATACCGGCACACCGTGCGCGCAATATGAGACCATGACTCTCACCAGGCGGAAACGTTCCCATGTGCGATGCTGATGGAAAGCGAGAATAGGCAGTGTGCACGTGGAGTGGATCAGGTGAGGCTCGTGCTGGGTTTGGTGGGTGGCGGCTCGAGTTTGACGGCGAGGAACTGGCGCGGCGTATGCAGGGTTCCGAGGGAGAACATGCGATCAAAGAGGCCCTGAACCCACGACCTCGCTGCGCTCTGGCACGCGCTCATGTGCAGCACCGAAGCATTGTCGAGTTCCCTCAGATGGCGGAAGATGACGCTGGGCTGAGGCGGCGAGAAGCGGAAGGCGTTTGCGTAGGCCGACTGCCACTTTTCGTGCAGCAGCCGGGCGCACGTCTGCGGATCCGCACAGCTCGCATGGCACTCGTAGTCGCGCGCCGGATTGGCGAGGCCGAGCTTGAGCAGTCGCTCCAAGAACCACGTGCGCTTGCGTTCGAGCTTGAGCAGCGTCTCCTTGGACAGGCACTCGAGCTCCTCGGGCTCCCAGGCGGCAAAATTGTCGAGCACATGCCGACTCGCTTCCTTGTATAGGTCGTCCATACCGTGCAGCTCGGCGAGGCGCATCGCTTCGATCGGTCGCCCCGCCAGCGCAGCCCGCAGAAAGCTCACGCAGCTCCGCCGCAGATACGGCACCTGAAACTTGTCCGAGAACCGCAGCAAGTGCCCGCAGTTCCACCACGTCACCGCCAGATCCAGATGCGGATAGATGTGGAAGAGGAAATCGTGAAACGTACCCGCCGCTTCTTCCTCCAGCTCCACAACCGCCACTACCCCGCGGTAGCGTCGCGCACCCCTGCCCGCGCCGAGCCTACCTCCAGCTACCTCTGCTGCACTCGCGCCCCGCGCAGCCTGATCCGCTGGACTGTTTGAAGCGACGGAGGCTTCATCTACAGGCACCGCATCCATGCGCTCCTGGCTGGTTCGACGAGAGAGCGGCGGAGTGGCGAGCGACTCGAGCCTCGCTAGCGGACTCGCCCTCGCCCTGTCCGCCGCTCTCTCGTCCGGAGTCGAAGCCTCGGCTGGATCCGCTGCAGCCGTGACGAGGCTGCTGAGGCTCTTGCTCGTGCTGCGCGTGGGGATCGTCTGGCTCTTGGACGCCGACTCGAGCTTGCGCAGCGTCAGTCGCGCCGCAAGATGCTTCGACTTCGACCGCACCTTGCGCAGCCCGGTCACGTCCTTTTTGCGCTCGCTGAGCGCTACTTCTGCGCCCTCGGATCTAGGCGCCGCATCGTCCTCCACTTTGGCTTCGCTGGCATCCGAACAGTCAGCTTCGCTCTCGTCGTCCGTACCATCTGCCGTGGACGGACCGTCTTCCGCCGGGCTCGCCGCAGCCCCTGTGGAATGCCCGAGCGAGGACGATGAGGACGCTGCATCCTCCTGGCTCCATAATGCCGTGTGATACGAAGCACGCAGGAGGCTCCGACGCCGATCGTCGGATCCGAGGTGCTCGGGGTCCTGCCCCTGACCAGACTCAGCGCTCGTAAAGAGAGTGGCAGAGGCCGGCTTGAGATGCATCCCAACGGACTCGGGAGGCGCAGCAGAGTTTGCTTGTAACTGGACGTCGCGCATGGAAGGCGATGCATTGTTGCTCGTGCGCGCCGTGTTGTGGTCGCTTTGCGAATCCACATTGCAGGCAGCTGTGTTCTCCGAGGCAGTAGCTTCCGACTCAGCCGCCGAGTCAATATGTACGTCCTGCTCGTCGACTGCATCTACGCTCGTTTCATCCTGCAGCAGCTGCGAGAGACGGGATTCCTTCCACTCCCCGAGCAAGACTGAGGCGAAGAAGGGCGAGGAAAAGAGGAGCACGTGTTTGTGGACGAAAAAGTCGACGCCCTCGACGCGGACGAGCACGTCGCCGCGATGTTCCGCGTCGCTGCGGAAGGTCGGATGGAGTACGAACTCGTGGTGCGTGTTGGAAGTGCGTGCGGTGGGATAGTTGGCGTTCTTGAGCGCGAGTCCGCTGGACCACGACTTGGAGGTGGAGATGTTTTCGCGCGTAGAGACGGGGACCGCCGCCGTGGCTTGCGAGACGGCTTGCTGCAGATCGGATCGATGGTGCGAGTGCGAGATGCGCGGCAGAGTCTGAGAGCCTACGTGGCGACGATCGGGCGCAGCTCGAAGCGAAGGAGAGCCAGCATTCCGCCCAACCGGCACTGTAGCACCATCGAGATGATTGATCGTCGACAAGCTCGGTGGCGCGAGCACCGTGGTCCGTCGCGCGATCAGTGCGGGTACGGGGTTATTGGTCAACGATGAGCCCGTCGTGTTCATGCTGCATGTGTGCGCGAGGGCGTGCAGTGTCGTTCTAGGATAGGCTCCGTTATTACTTTAGCTCAGCTCGACCGTGCGCAGTAGGACGGAGCCGCATCTGACGATGTGGTGATCGAGCACCACCGTGTGCCAGTCGCGCGGTCCGAGCGAGGAGACGCACTATGAGCAGGCTGATGGATGATCAGTGCGCACGATGGCTGCGGCGATGATGATGATGATGGTGGTGGGGGTTGAGCAGGGAGCAACTCAGCTTCATCGACTTGGCTCGGCTGCACGACGATGAGTTTGAGGCGCACGGACAGCTGCATGTCTGCAGCCGACAGACGTCTGGACCCTGAAATTCCCACTCCTTTTCCGCACCCTTGCGCGTTCGGTCGCCCCTTGGCATAGTGCTCAAAGTTGCTTGTGGTTCTGCACGAACATAACGTCCCCGTACAACATCGTTCAAGTAATTATGGTGAGAGCTCAACGCGGAAAGACATGGGCAAGGTTAGAGTGCTGCCGAGGGTATATTGATGCAGAGGCATCCTAGGATGAGGGTGAGAGACTAAACCGTCACGGGAGGATGGGGCTGGTGCATCCCGTCAGTCCAAGCGCTGCAGTCTGCCACGATCCCTTCGCATGCGCTCGGCAAGATCGACAGCGTCACCGAACGTCTTGCGCTGCTGATCGTGGAGGAAGTCGCCTTTGCCGTCGCTGCGGCCTTTGGCACGCGCGTCGAGAAGCTTTTGGCGCAGCTCTGCCTCGCGACGGTCCTGCTGCTCTTCTTCGGCGTTGATCTTGTGGACGTAGGAGCTTCGTTGTTGCTCCATCGACTTTGCGTTTTGCTCCATCTCGCGCAGTCGCTCCAGCCGCAGCGCCTCCTTGCGCCTTTTGTCGTCCTCGTTAGCGCGCGATGAAGGGCCAGAGGGCCGATCGCGAGAGCTGAAGCGGTCACGGCGATCTTCCGACGGCCGGTGATCATCTCGCGGACGCCGGGCGTAATCGTCAAGCCCTCGACGCTCCTGCTCTGGGGACCTACTGCGACTGCGCGATCGTGTTGCTGTGCGGGGTCTATAAGCTCGGTCGGCGGCGGATGTGTCTCGGTCGTGCTCTTCGTGCGTGGAGCGCGAGCTGCGGCTGGCGTGCTCGCGTTCGTCGTCGCGAGAGCGGCGCTCGTGGCTGCGTTTGATGTCTCGATCCGCCTCATGCCGAGGATCAGGGGAGTACCTGCGGGACGAGCGGCGCTCGCTATCTCTGCGGCTTGGGCTGCGATCTCTTTGCTTGTCGTCTTCGTGTCGATGGTGGCGGTGACGACGCGACTCCGAGTCGTGATGGCGTTGGTCCCTCGTTCGGCGGCGACTGCTGTCGTCCTCGTCGCGATGTCGTCGGCGGCTGCTTTCGTGATCATGGCGGCGTCGCTTCTCCTCCTTCCTACGTCGCGATTCTTGCTTCGAATCGGCGTCCACGTCGATGCCGGCCTGCATCTTGAGCTTGCGCAGCCTTGCGGGATCGCGCAGCAGCGCCTCGTAGGCGGCTTGCTCCTGCTGCTTGATGGCGAGCATGGGATCCTCGCGCACCTTGGCCGCCAAGTCTCGCGCCGAATTGGCGTTCTGAAGCGAGATGAGGCTCTGCTGGCTGGATTTGGACACCTTGTCGGCCTCGTCGCCTTGGAGGAGCTTGTCGACGCGCTTCTTGCCGAGCAGATACTCTTCCATCTCGGCGGCCGACTTGGAGCCGTTGGTGGCGGGAGTGGCGTACATCCAGTCGACGCGATCGATGCGCTTCTTCCCACCTGCCTCCTCCTGGAGACGTTGAAGCTCCTGCATCTCACGCTCCTGCTCCCGCTCGCGCCGAAGCTCCTCGAGCTTCTTGCGCTCCTCGAGCGCCTCCTTCTCGCGCTTCCACACCCTCTCCTGGTTGACCTGGAGGAGAGGATGCCACGACTTTTTCATGTTGAGGTCGCCGCCACCCATCTTGGCTGAGTGGGCACTGACGCCGGTGGGGTGCCCCAGGAAGGCAGTTCCGAGAGGTCCGTTGTGGAGGCGATGGTAGTTGGAATGGGAAGAACGAGGAGCTTTAGGCAACTCGACTCGTGACTGAGCCGCGTGACGATCAAACAAAGAAAATCAGAAATAAATCCAATAAAGATGAACTCTCACTCGCACGATAGCCTACAGCGCTTCTGGCTGCGCAGAGGAAGAAAGGCGCGCAGCGACGATTCCGACGTGTTTAGCAGCAGACAGCAGCAGACAGCAGCAGCAGCAGCGCAGTCTCGAGAGAAAGGCGCAGCGAAGGCGCAGCAAACCAGCGCTCGGCTTGGCCGAAGGCGAAAGGCGACATCGGCGCATCCCAATCCCTGAATCGTCGCAACGCCGACTTGGATCTCCATCACTCGAACCTCCATCCTCTTCTCCCCCCTTTTCCGCCCACTCTCCGTTGCAGCCGCAACAGAGCCTCTGATCTGCATCTTTCCAGCATACACGCCGACGACCTTGGTTCGCCGCCGGTGCTGGCCGACTGCGCCTCGATCACGCTCACTTTTCCCGCCCGTGGCCCCACTCCAGCCGCCCAGCGAACCACGTTGCAGCATCAGGCGCACAGCAGAGCGCGGCACTCCCACCTCCGCCGCTAGCGGGCTCTTCGCTCGGCCACTGCAGCTTACCACCCTCGTCCGCTGCGTGTCGTCCCTATCATCGCCTGGGTGTTGCACTTTCTCACGTAGCCACGCACGCTTGGCGTCGGATCAGCTGCAACCATGGCGGACGCGGTGGCGTACGACAAGTACATGAAGGACACCTTCGAGGAGGCTCCCGTCGATGTCGATGATCTCGATGTGGCTGGCTACACCCAGTCCTATACCAACGGCAAGGGCGCCGACTACGACAACGATGATGGCTATTCGGAGGAGATCTCCCAGGAGGACTGCTGGGACGTCATCCGTGCCTTCTTCGAGGAAAAGGGCCTCGTCCGCCACCAGCTCGACAGTTTCAACGAGTTCATGTCCAACACCATCCAGGAGCTCGTCGAGGAGGTTCGCAGCCTCACCCTCGAGCAGAGCGACCAGCACTCGGGCCACGCAGAGGACAAGACCCGCAGATACGAGATCGAGTTCGGCCAGATCTACCTCAACAAGCCCACCATGACCGAATCAGATGGCAGCTCCGCACAGCTCTTCCCCCAGGAGGCGCGCTACCGCAACCTCACCTACTCGGCCTCGCTCTTCGTCGACGTCTCCCAAAAGGTGCTCGTCCAGAGCGAAGACGAGCTCGACCTCAACGGCGACCCCGCTTGGGTCCCCGAGTATGGCAAGACCGACGTCGAAGAGCAGCAGATCTTCATCGGCAAGGTTCCCATCATGCTCAAGTCCGACTTCTGCTGGCTCAAGGGCCTCGACGACGAAATGTCCTACTCGCTCAACGAATGCCCCTACGACGCAGGAGGTTACTTTGTCATCAACGGCTCCGAAAAGGTGCTCATCGCCCAGGAGCGCATGGCCGCCAACCACGTCTACGTCTTCTCCAAGGCGCCGCCCGCCCCCGTCACCTTCCTCGCCGAGATCCGCAGCGCCGTCGAAAAGGGCGGCAAGACCATCTCCACCATGCAGGTCAAGCTCTTCTCGCGCAACAAGGAGAAGACCGCCAACAACACCATCCGCGCCACGCTCCCCTACATCCGCAACGACATTCCCATCGTCATCGTCTTCCGCGCCCTCGGCATCGTCCCCGATCGCGAGGTCCTCCAGCACATCTGCTACGACTTTAACGACACGCCCATGCTCGAGATGCTCAAGCCGTGCATCGAAGAGGCCTTTGTCATCCAGGATCGCGACGTCGCCCTCGACTTCATCGGCCGAAGAGGCACCACCACCGGTCTCTCGCGCGCAAAGCGTACCGTCTACGCCCAGGAGATCCTCCAGAAGGAGATGCTCCCCCACGTCTCCACCGCAGAGGGCTCCAACACCAAAAAGGCCTACTTCTTCGGCTACATGATCCACCGTCTCCTCCTCGCCGCCCTCGACCGCCGCGAGATCGACGACCGCGACCACTTTGGCAAGAAGCGTATCGATCTCGGCGGGCCCCTCATGGCCAACCTCTTCCGCATGCTCTTCCGCAAGGTCACGCGAGACGTCTACCGCCACCTCCAAAAGTGTGTCGAGGAGCACCGCGAGTTCCACATCCAGGCCGCCGTCAAGTCCAGCACCATCACCAACGGTCTTCGCTACTCGCTCGCCACCGGCAACTGGGGCGACCAGAAGAAGGCCATGCAGGCCAAGGCCGGTGTCTCTCAGGTGCTCAACCGCTTCGCCTTCGCCTCCACCCTCTCCCATCTGCGCCGCACCAACACGCCCATCGGCCGCGACGGCAAGATCGCCAAGCCTCGTCAGCTCCACAACACCCACTGGGGCATGGTCTGCCCGGCCGAGACGCCCGAAGGACAGGCGTGCGGTCTGGTCAAGAACCTCAGTCTCATGGCCACCGTCACCGTCGGCACGCCCTCGGCACCCATCGTCGAGTTCCTCGAAGAGTTCGGTCTCGACTCGCTCGTCGACATGCAGGTCGCCCACGCCAAGGCCACCAAGATCTTTGTCAACGGCGTCTGGATGGGCACCCACGACGATCCGGGCCAGCTCGTCGACACCCTCCGCGACCTCCGTCGCAAGGACGACATCTCCCACGAGGTCTCGGTCGTCCGCGACATCCGCGAGCGCGAACTCCGCATCTACACCGACGCCTCCCGTGTCCTTCGTCCCGTCTTCATCGTCAACCCTTACGACATGACCCTCCTCATCAAGAAGCACCACGTCGACATGATCGGTCAGCCCGTCCCCGACACCGGCGAAGAGTTCCGCTGGACCCATCTCGTCCAGGAAGGTGTCATCGAGTATCTCGATGCTGAGGAAGAGGAGTCCGCCCTCATCTGCATGTCCACCACCGACCTCGAGCAGTCCCGCGAGTACAAGCTGCGAAACGGGAACCTCAACCTCACCTCCGCCGACCCCACTGCGCGACTCAAGTCCGCGCTCACGATCGCACCTGATACTTGGACGCACTGCGAGATCCATCCGGCGATGGTGCTTGGAATATGCTGCTCGATTATTCCGTTTCCCGATCACAACCAAAGTCCTCGAAACGTGTATGGTGAGTCTCCTTGACAAAGCTCTTAAACAGGCTCAGACAGCTTACTGACCACCTTGATTTCTTTGTATACCATGACCTTCTCTCCTGTCACCCAATTTCTCCTACAGAGTGTGAGTGCTTCATTCATTCCAGCTATGAAACGTGCAAGAGACTGACAACATCCCTTCTATCAACCTTACAGCGGCGATGGCGAAGCAAGCGGTTGGCGTTCCCATCTCGAACGTCATGTGTCGTGCCGACTCGATGGCCCACCTCTTGATGTACCCGCAGAAGCCGCTGGGCACGACGAGGGCGATGGAACACATGAGGTTCAGGGAACTCCCCGCAGGACAAAACGCGATCGTGGCCATAATGTGTTATTCAGGATATAACCAGGAAGACTCGGTGATTATGAACCAGTCGTCGATAGATCGAGGCCTTTTCCGATCGCTGTACTACCGGGGGTACCAGGCGGAGGAAAAAAAGGTTGGTGTTATGCAACTCGAGGAATTCGAGAAGCCGCACCGCGACACGACGATCCGCATGAAGCACGGCACATACGACAAGATCGATGCCGACGGACTGGTCGCGCCGGGCACGCGTGTTTCGGGCGACGACGTCATCATTGGAAAGACGGCGCCGTTGCCGCTGGACTCGGAGGAGCTTGGGATGCGCTCCAAGCTGCACACGAAGAAAGACGCCAGCATCTCGCTCAAGTCGACGGAAAATGGCATTATCGACCAGGTGCTGGTGACCACCAACTCGAACGGCAACAAGTTCGTCAAGGTGCGGGTGCGCAATGTGCGCGTTCCGCAGACGGGCGACAAGTTCGCCTCGCGTCACGGACAGAAGGGCACGGTGGGCATTTCGTACCGCCAGGAGGACATGCCGTTTTCTTCGGAGGGTATCACGCCGGACATCATCATCAACCCGCACGCGATTCCGTCGCGAATGACGATCGGACACTTGGTCGAGTGTCTGCTGTCCAAGGTGGCGGCGCTTTCAGGACAGGAGGGCGACGCGACGCCGTTCACGGAGCTCACGGTGGAGGCCGTATCTTCGATTCTGCGCGGACTCGGATACCAGTCGCGTGGACTCGAAGTGATGTACCATGGTCACACGGGACGGAAGATGCAGGCGCAGGTGTACCTGGGGCCGACGTATTACCAGCGTCTGAAGCACATGGTGGATGACAAGATCCACTCGCGCGCGCGCGGGCCGGTGCAGATCCTGACGCGCCAGCCCGTCGAGGGACGATCGCGCGGCGGTGGTCTGCGATTCGGAGAGATGGAGCGCGACTGCATGATCGCGCACGGCATCGCGGGCTTCCTCAAGGAGCGCATGTTTGACGTATCGGACCCGTACCGCATCCACGTGTGCGACCTGTGCGGGTTGACGGCGCTGGCGAACCTCAAGAAGGGCACGTACGAGTGCCGATCGTGCCGCAACCGCACGGCCATCTCGCAGATCCACATCCCCTACGCGGCCAAGCTGCTCATGCAGGAGCTGCAGAGTGTCAACGTTGCGCTGCGTCTCTACTAGGCGTGCGAGCCAACAAGACCCTCCGAGACGTGGGCAGCGAGTGGCCGACTTGTAGGCTAGCTTCGCTCTCTGCGTTTGCCATTTCCTCCTCAAAACAAAAAGCAAAATTAGTCGATCTCGATCCTGACGCTGGCTGTGCGTGGCTTCTTCTCAACGATGAGAATCGGGAGAAAAGGTAGACCTATTTTAAAAGGGCAGATTAATTGAGGCTGAGAAAAGGCGAGCCGAGACGCGCTGCGCACAAACTTGTTCGTGTTAGAGTGGTGCTGGTGCTGGTGCAAAATGGACGGCCTCGGCAGCGGCATTGGGGCGTGTCAGGTGTTTAGGGTAGCTCGCGTCGGGTCCTCGGCATCGGTTGCCGCGCATGAGAGGGCTAGGCTCGGTCATGCTGCTTCTGCGCAGAACGTCCCACAAGGATCACCATCCCTTGACCCCCCCGGCCCGCGTGAGGTGCGTAAAGCCTGCCTGGTCTGGCATGCATGCCAGCCCCTCGGCTCTAGCCGAAGAGGCACATGTTTGGCAGCGCTGCGCTCGCATCAGCCTCGCCTCGCCTCGCCTCGCCCCGTAGCCGCTGGACGAGAGGCCCACTTGGCGTACAGTACTGTATTCGCGCCCGGCTTCCATTCGGATGTCACACGTCGAGAATGTCTCATCGGGCTCGGCAAGCTAGACAGCATCGCAGACGCACCTGATCGCGAGGCATCTCGAGCACACTGCGCATCCAACTTGGCGACCTCACCATCGTCTCGTGTACGTCGCTTGGTCGCCATGCTATCCCCCCACCCCCCCGCGTCTTGCTCCCTGCATTGCGTGTGGTTGGCCGAGATGTCCTGCTCTACGTGCTCAGCTTGGCATTCGCTCGGACACCGGGCGCTGACGTCGATGCACATTCCGTCGCGCTCCGGTCAGATCCAGCCGCTTGGTCGCCCAAAGTGCGTGCGGAGCTTGAAGCTCTTGGCTTGCCTCGTTGCTAGCGTCGGGGTCGACGCGGTGAGCCAGACGCGGACGCGTCGTGCCACAGTACCGTCCAAGGCTCGCTCGTCGTGCTTGGCCGAGGCGGATGCGGGTTTCCAGGCACCAATGGCGGAGGTGCAAAAGGGCATGCACTGCACTCGCCTCTCCGACGCAGCCTGACGCAACGGCCAAACACGACTCTGGCTGCACCCTGCACCCTGATCGTTGGCTGCACCCTGTCGCCTCGATAAAGGGACAATGGCGGACCGATGCCGACTCGAGGCGGATGCCGACCCGACCTCGAGACGCGTCGCGCGTCGGTCGAGTGGGCCAAGACCCGCATCCCAACCCCAACCAACCCCAACCGTATTTCGAAAAGGTGCTCGACTCGAACTCAGCTCGCGCTCTCCGTTCCGGGAGCCACGAGAAGAGCGGCGCGCGAGCAGCTGACCCAAAGGCATGAAAATGGTGGAAAATTTTCGCAGCTCGCGTCGCATACGTACCCGTGCAAATGCCTGCCTGACAACCATGCATGCTGCCGTCCCCATTGGCGTCCTTGGCTCTGCACCACTGCGCCAGTGCGTCAGTGCGGCAGTGCACCAGTCCGGTAGTCCGAGGAGCGCCGTCGATCGTCTCCGAGCTCTTTTGATGTGGCGACGAAGTGGCAGGAACAATGAGTGGCGGAGGGCAGAGCGGATGGCGGAGGCCGAGTCGGCAATCCATGCCCGCCGACCAACGACCGGCCGCCAACAATGACGCTTCGATGCGCACCTGCAGCCTCGGTGCAGCGTAGTGCCGCGATCGCACCTCCTCGCCTGATTCGAGACGATTGGCTCGCTGCAATGCAGATGCTGCTCGGACAGTGGGGTGGGTGCGGTGAAGCGCCAAGGGCTCGTGGCTCGAGGAGCACCGGGTGAATCTGGCTCGAAGCGAGTCGGTCTGCAGTCGCTGCAACGGATCGACGCCCGGCTGCTCCGCCTGCCAACGGGCGGATGCCATGTACCGCTGCGTGCAATCACAAAATCATGCCGCAGTGCCAGCTGGCAATCGTGCAGCGAGAGGGGCCAAAAAAAAATTCATTTTCCACTCCCACTCGAGACCTGCTCAACAAGACAGCTTCATCTCGCACGCCGGAGCAGCGCACAATGGCGCGGACAACAACCGATCGCCTCGAAGCCAAAACAAGCTTCTCCCCCAGCGCGCATCCATCACAATGCCCCTGGGAGCAGCAGCCGACAGTCGCAGCTGCCGGAAGTCTCGGAAGTGCAGCCGCCAACACTGGCGGTCGAATAAATGCTGCACGGTTGTGTTCCTTTTTTAATTTTGGCTTTTTCTTTTATCTAATGTTTGCATTTTTTTCCTCTTGGGTTGGCAGAGTCAGAGTGCGCTTGCTTTTCAGCAAGGCTGAGTTGACAGCTGGCCGTTGCAACTCGCAGCGGCTTCTCACCGCCTCGCTCCGCACCCGCCATCCTCGATCCCAAACCTCGTCCAACCGCCCATGCCCTCTTGGCCTCGTCCACCACATCCACATCCAAGCGCGCCATCTCGTCCTTGCCTTGCTCCGCACCACCCCAAACATCCCTCGCTCTGCACAGCTCGGCGCCTCCAACACCCTGGCTCCACCGCTTCGAGCTTCCACACCACCATCCTCGCCAGCGCTTGATCCTCATCTGCCCGGCTTGCTGCGCTCGGACCGCTACACGAAGCTTTGCCATCAGCCACCCTCGACTCCGCATAGTCACACGCGCCTCATTAACCAACCCAGCGCTCTCACGACCCCCCTTCGCATAAGGTCACACCGATCGCCGTCGGCGCACCATCCATCGATCCAGCCATTCGCAACTCGACGCCCGCAGCTCTTAACTGCTTCAAGCCGCACCCAAGCTCTCGTGTGCTCGTCATGATCTGACGCTCTACACCCCTAGGTACTAGCTCGACTGCGTCCGTTGCCGTCTTCCTTCACCACCTCTCCCTCACAGCCTGCAGCGGCCGTCTGCAACCCGATCGCATCCCATGTCGCTCGTGCATCCACCCGCGCCCATCTCGCCGCCGCTCCGCTCGCCCTCCCAGCACACCGAATCCATCTCGCCCACCACTTCACCCATCCTCTCACCTCCCGCCTCCAATGCGCACGATTCCACCCTGCTCACCACCTTCGACTCTTCCATCACCCCACCAGAGCCTCAGCTCAAGTTCGCATCCATGACAGCCGCTCCGCAACTGCCTTCGCATGCGCCATCCCAATCGGCATCATCCGCACCGATGCACTCCGAATCGGCTTCTCTCGAGCACCCCGCTTCCGTCGACATCGCCGCCGTAGACAGGCCGCTCGCCTCCAAGCCCCCTCACATCGGCCCCGACGTCAACGCCGTCCGAAGCGCAGAGCACGGCGTCAGCCCCGTCATCAATGCCATGCGATCGCCATATCCGCCCAGCCCCAGCTTCTTCGTCACCGTCATCCCCCCAGATGATTTCCTCACCTCCTCCGACCTCAACCAGCCCGAGCGTGACCGCCTCCAACGTGGATCGCTGCTGCCTCTCTATCCCACCCTCGGCGGTCAGCTCTGGGCCATCTCGCGCGAATTCGCCCTCCCTTCCCTCGGCGGTCTCATGCTTTACCTCGCCGACGATGGCCAGGGCCACCGTGGACCCAGGATCGGCGATGCTGCTTGGCAGGCTCTGTGGTCTCGCTACTTTGTCGACGACGACGCACCCAATGCGTCCACCTACAGGCCAACGCAGCCGTTTGCGCCAAGTCGACGCTCGTCCCTCGGCGCAGGCGATTCCTTCGCTGACCCCTCGTCGTCATCCAGCGCGCACGCCGCCGACCTCTCGCGCTCCACGCTCGGCGAAGCCTCGTCCAGTCGTCCCAGCATCCCCTACCTTTCCTCCCGACCCTCCCCGCGCGTCGACGCTCTCGGCTTTGCGCGCAGAGAGGCGACAATGGACTGGAGCCCTTCCTTGCGTAGCGGCGCCGCTTGGTCCGCACACGCTGCATCCTCAGCGAGCCATACTCCCATCCTGCCTCCGCCATTCGCACACCTTCCCATCGTCGCACGCATCGAGTGGCAGGTCGATGCTGCCAAGGCTCCGTGGTGGCCCAGCCGTATCGCCTCTCGCGCCAGTGTCCGCGAGAGACCGTCGCATCCCACGCGCAAGAGCATGCATCTCGCGCGAAGCCTTTCCCAGGCTCAGGACCAACCGCCAGATGTCGAGATGGACCGAGTCCTCGCTGAAGATCTTGACCGTTCGTCTTCAGCCGAGCTCGAAGCCCCAGCGAAACCAGCCGAGCCCGAACATCCTAAACCTGCGCAGCTCCGGGGTCGCACACAGTCCACAATACCGGCACGCCAGTCCCTCTCCGCATCAGAAGCGATAGCCGAAAGCGGAGCTGGATCCGACGCCGGCACCGACGCAGTGGCTCCCGCGGCTGCAGAGTCTCACAACGACGAGCAGTCGAGTGTGCAGCGCCTTTCCGTCTCGTCCGCGAAAGCACCTCTGCTCGATGAGCAGACAGCCCGGGACGATGAGCCTGCACCTGAGGCCGAGCCTGCCCCCGAAGCCGAGCACGCACAAGAGGCTTCGCTGCAAACCCTGCCAACGGGCCCCGCATCCCCCTCCGATGAGCCTCTCCAATCTCAGCGAGCCAGCATCGTCTCGATGAGCTCTGGAGCAACGCGGTCCGCAGCCGCCGTCTCGGTCTCGCGCGCTTCCGTCCAGACCGACCTGAATCAAGCCGCCTCTTCGAGCCTGTCCTCGTCTCACGAGCCGGAGCAAGCATCGCCGCAACTTCACCTCGCAGACGCTGCGCCATTGCCCAGCCAGCGATCCACATCCGGGCAGAGTCGAACAGGTTATTCCGAGATCCTCGAAGCCGCGGATGAAGGCGAGACGGAACACGACTTGAGCTTCGGCCACGAGCCCCCCTCCTTGGCGCACGCGGGCGACTACTCGGCGCTTCCCGATTCGCCTTCCTCCGCCGCCCACGAGATCACCTCTTCGCGTCGCGGATCCAGCTACGAGCCCAAGGGCTTTGCGCTCCGCCACAGCTTCATCGTCGACGCCGGCGACGAAGCCATGTGGCGCGATCTGCATCATCACGGTATGGACCCCATCTTCCCCGAGCCACGCGAACCGAGCCAGGCTCTGCCAATGCTCGACGAGGAGCAAGCGTCAGCAGCGTCCGATGCGCCTCCTCGCGATGCCGAGCCTCTGTACACCGAGACATACGAGGCCGCCGAGGCTTTGCCACCATCGCAGCCCCTGCACATGCAGACAGCCACGGCCCAACATGGCGCGGACCCGGCCGTTAGCTACGCCGACGACATCTACTACAGTCCTCGACGCTCCAACATGGCTCGCATCCAAAGCTGGATCGGCAAGACTCCGACCGGCCGTCCCGACTCTTCGGGCGGCTTCGATGACGATTTTGCTCACGACATCGACCACGACGAACTCCAGCTGCCCGCAGAGTCAGACATCGACGAGGTCGTCGGTCTTTGGGCTGCCAAGATCCGTCAGGATCCGTATGCGGTCCCACACATCAACGGACCGTCCGCCTCGGTGCACGCAGATGACGATCCCGCTGTAGAGGAGGTGACTTCGGTTCTTGAGCCACGAGCCCTGAGCGGATGGGACGTGCAACACAGCGGCGAAGCGAATCTGGACGCGGCTCCGCCGGCCATCTCGCTCCTTAGCCCGATTCACCTCGATGCAGCCTCGTTTGGCGGTGTCAAGCCCCAGCTGGGCGGCCTCACCGCGTCCCTCTCTCCCCAGCTCCTGAGTCCGACCGCGATCGGAGACGCCTTCAACACGCCTCGCCCAGCTCCTTCGCCGCGTTCCGTGTCGACGCCGATTCTGCAGCAGCACCCTCCTTCGTCGCCGTCGTCGCTGGCGTTGCCCCAAGATCGTCGGCCCAGCAGCGCGAGCCGTCGTAGCTCGGGCGATCTGAGCGACAGTCTCGAAGAGATGCAAAAGGCTCTCGAACTGCTTAGCCCGGGATGCTCGCCCAACCCGGGTCGAGGCAACAGCCCGGATCCGGCCGGACGCAAGATGTCGAGCAGGGACAGCTTTGCATATGCCCGTAGCCTCTCGGCCTCTGTCACGCCGAGCCCCAAGTGGATCGCTCGCGCCAAGGCTGCTACCGTCAAGAGCAGGAGCAACGCACGAAGCACGTTTGCAGCGGGCGGCAGCCCCTTTGACCGAGCCCAGGTCTCGCCGCGTCCGGCGAGCACCTCGGCCGTGTCGGCCTCGAGAATGCTGTCTCCGCGTATCGGCATGCAGGCTCCCCTGAGCGCCTCGCGGCTCGTCGAGTTCAGCAAGGCTGATGCAATGCCCCGCCTGGCGAGGACCGAGGTGGCGGACACCGAATCAGTCCGCTCCGCCGATAGCCAGCATCATGTGGACATTGGGCTTCCGTCGGCTACTGTCGAGGACGCGCAATCGGTTGCGGAAGAGAATGCCGAGGACGAGCTTGAGGTCATGGTCGAGGACCAGCCCGAGGTAAAGCTTAATGACAAGCTCGAGGACAAGACCAAAGACCCGGCAGCACCAAGCAGCTCGGACGGAGCTGCAGAAGAGCAGCTCGAGTCATCGCCCGCCGGCACGCCCAAGGCTGCCAACCAAGCGCTCGACCACCTCGAGCCCGCAGAAGATCTCACCGTGAATGCGCCTGAAGCGCCACCCAGCGAGCCTGAGTCAGGACCGATCTTGGAGGCGCGCGACGATGAAATCGACTCGCACATCGACGGAGACGACACGAATGAACTGTCGGCCTTCCTCGGAGACGACCACGACGACGGCATCGCCTCCATCCAACGCTTCCTGCGCGGCAAGGTCGTGTCCGCTGACTCGGACGCGTCCATCACGTGCGAGCTCTCGGCTCCTGGTCCGGACTACTCGCAAGCCTCCAGCGCAGACGCCACCATCATCGAACGATCGGTCAGCATCGAGAGCGACTTGAACTCCTTCCCGCGACCGCCGGCCTCTGAGCATGGTGGCACCGCCGGTGTGTCGGACCAGGGGGACGTGCCTGACTCGCACTCGGACGCACGACTGACGCAGGATGACGCCGCATCGAACGACCGATGGAGCCAAGTCTCGTACGCTACGGGAAAGCACTGGTGCCAGCAGCCCTCGGGGCTCTCGCTGCATTCCGACAGCCCAAGGGGAGACCAGCACCACGAGGCCCGCACCCCCAACTTCACGTACGACGCTCAGACCAGCTCCGAGCCCACCACGGCCGACACGCAGCTCAGCAGCACCAGTCGGGACGGCGAGGGCCTTTCGGCTGCTGGGGATGTGGTCAAGGCGTACATGTCGAGCTCCCCGTCGGATGAGGCCTTCTTTTCGGGTCCTTCGGTGCGTCGATCTACAGACGAACGAGATGCCCCAGCTGCTCTGGCTCCACAGAGCGGAGACGCGGTCACGGTGGCCTCGCAGGTCGTTGAAATGCAGGAGCACGAGCCTCGCGAACCCGTTGAGGGGCAGCCGAAGGACGAGCTCAGCCAGGGCACGGGCGTGCCTGTGCTCGCGTACCGCTTGGCGTCGTCGCCAGTGTATGCTGATCCGCTCGGGATGGCGCGACCGCTTGCTGGTACGCACGACTACAGTCTCGATGAGGAGGAGATCCGGACGATGAACGAGGACACGCGCGCAGCGGTGCGCGAGGCGCTGTCGCAGTCGACGTCGCACCACGTCAACGTTCTGCCGACGGCGTCGGCGGGTGTGCCGCTGTCGCCCAAGAGCTCGGCGTCGCCCACGTCGCCGCTGTCGAGCCACTCGTCGCTGGGAGACCAGTTCCGCAGGCGCGGCTCGACGTCGAGCCTCAACCTGACGTCGACGGGCGCGAGCGGAGGAAGCAACACCTCTTCGCCCAACCTGGGAGCCGGTGGGAAGAGGAGGCCGGCGAGGCTGAACTTGGATATCGACGGCTTGGCCAGGTCACCACCGGCGGCCGCATCGGTGAGGAGGCTGCCGTCGACTTCGCCGAGGTCGAGGTTCGGACAGCTGCCGCCCTCGCCCTCGCTGCATCCGAGCTACAAGGCAGCAACGTCGAGTCCGCTGGGGACGTCGTTCCCGATCATGGGCCCGCACCTGGGCAGTCCGCAGGGAAAGCACTTTCTGCCTTCGCTGCCCAGCGTCACCTCGATCGAGGGCGAACTCGCGGGCTAGTGGCATGACATGCGAGATGGCCTCGCCAGAATCACCGTGCTGATGGGAGCACGAGGGGGCTCGGTCTGAGCGCCTGACCCCAACCGTGGCCCTGAGTTGAAGCATGTAGCATAGCAAGTGGCCTATTTAGGGCGTATCTGAAGCAACGTAGCGGGCCTACAATCAAGCAGCCGTAGACTGTGACGTGTGAGCGAAGGCGAGCGGTGCGGATGGCGGTGCGGATGAAGTCGGCAGCATGGTTGTGTGTTGGAGTTCAGGTCGCACGAGGCGGGGTGCGGGATGCGAGATGCGGGATTTTCTCAACTTTGTTAGACCGAGCCACAGACCTCCACTACCGTGGTCGAGGTTTGCCGACTTGGCACTTTTGCGCCCCCACTTGCACCTACCACCTAACCTTTACCACGCACTACGTCGCCTGACGAGCGACGCTACTGGACCTTGGCGGCGCAGCAACCTCTGTTACTGCCTCTATAGATCGACCGATTTGGTGCTGGAGGACGACACGGGCGTTTAGGGAGGTGCAAGATGTCGTTGCTTCGACCGTTTCGGGCGACGGACTTGTTCCGGTTCAACAATGTCAACCTGGATCACTGGACGGAGACGTATACGTTATCGTTCTACCTCTCGTATCTTTCGCAGTGGCCTGACTTGTCGTTTATCCAGACTGCGCCTTCTTCGGGGCGGACGATGGGATATGTGATTGGTAAGGTCGAAGGTCACGATCCGCATCCGCCCTCGTCCTCGGGGACGGCTTCGCGGGAGATTCCTACACTACACGGGCATGTTACTGCGATCACGGTAGCACCCGAGTATCGACGACTCGGATTGGCCAACGGGATGATGCAGTTGCTCGAAGACGTCTCGAACCGCGTCTACAACGCCTACTTTGTCGACCTCTTTGTCAGACCCTCCAACTCAACCGCCGTCACCATGTACGAAGGTCTGGATTACTCGGTCTACAGAGTCGTAAAGGACTACTACTACAGAGGCGGCAAGGACGGTAACGACGAAGACGGCTACGATATGCGAAAGGCCCTCCCAAGAGATCGGTCCAGGCAAACAGTCCGCAAGAACGGTCGCAACTTCACCGTCCAACCAGAGTACGTTGGAAAGAACCCCACACAAACCCTTGCCACACACTCTCGTACTCACTCATCTTTCCCCCCAATCACCCGCGATGCGCCGCAGAAACACCATCTTCGAACCAGCATATCGACCCTAGACTTGCCCTTGCTCAGGACCTTGCGAGACTCGAACATAGGAGCAATGCCACACATGGACACCCTCATACACTTTGACCTGCATGTGTATGTCAGCGGAGAGCCAAGCTATGACGAGGTGGCGGATGGGGGCTTTTGAAACGGACGATCGATCTTGAGCCTCCTCGTCACGTGGAGGGGCATGCAGTAGGTCGGATCGACCTGTTGCAAGCCCTCGAATCCGAGCAGCGATAAACCTGCACAGCACGGAGCACAACCTCGTCCAGTCAGAACACGTTACGGCGGCAACCCGTCCGGGTCCAAGGTGGCACTTACCGGCACAGCCAAAGACGGTGTGGAAGACGTCGGTGACGTTGTCGGGCCTGTCTGCGATGCCGCCCTCGTCCGGATCCTGCGCCGAAGAAAGGGAGAAGTATGAGCTATGGTCGTCGCCGAGTACCAAAGCGCAAGGGGATGGCTTACCTGTGCGGAGAGGATGAAGTGCTTGAGTTTATCGGCGTTGATCCAGTGGAGCTTGCCGATGACGCTGAGCGTCGACAGGACCCACCAGCTGTAGCAGACGTCTTCGAGCTTCTGCGGGCGCCCGTTGAGGCCGCCGTTTGGCAGCTGTCGCTCCGCTAGCCAGGCACCCACACGGTCGCGGTCCAGCGTATCCAGCGACTCGAGGATCGATAGCGCACCCACAGATACCCACGCTGCGACGCAAAGGAGAATCAGCCTGCTGTCGTCAAGTCAAAACAAGGGGCAAGGTGAGGCGCGAACGAACCTTGCGCGGCATGGCTCTCGGCACCGGGGTCTGTGCCGAAGCCACCGTCTGGGTTGTGGCACTGCAGGATGTAACCAACGGTCAGATCGCGGTCGAGCCGATCGAGCGCCCCGAGATGCGCGAGCGCCGAGACGGCGCAATACAGGAAGCGCGTATCCGTCTCGCCCCACCGATCGCCCTGAATGGCTCCATTTGGCAGCTGTAGACCGAGGATGACTGGATCGTCGAGACGCATGCACCAAAGAGGAGGCCCTGTTAGCGCGGACCTTGGTTGTCAACATCGGGGCCGAGGGGGTGAAACATACATCGAATCAGTCTCTCGCGGAGCTCTCTTTTGTCGAGCTCGTCTATCGCGTCCTTGATGGCGAGGATCTGAATAGCAGACAGCGTGCTGTGCACATGTGCATCGTGGCCAGGGAAGGACCCGAACCCGCCTGGCGGAAGATTGCGAGACAAGGGGCAAGCAAGGGTGTCAGTGCCGGCTGTCGGCTGTGCGGGCTGGTCAAGGCCAAGAAGGGCGACTCACCCGTCTCGTCGTTCCAGCAGCTAAAGACAAAGTCGATGAGCGCCTGTCGGTCGAGCACGTCGGGCCTGCCAAGGATCTCGAGCGCGGTGAGGCCCCAGTAGACGCCGTTCATGCGGAGGTGGGTGGTAAAGTGGTAGGCGAGCGAATCGCGCTTCTTGTCGAGCGCCTCGATGAAGGCGACATGCAGCGGGATCAGCAGCTCGTTGGCTGGCGCAGCTGGCACAGACGCAGATGAGGCCGCCATGGTTGGCGTCAAGCGTCGAGGATGATGAGCGTCAAGCGGTTGCATATGCATCAGATCAGAGCAAATCACCGATCAAAGCGCGTTTGAGAAGGATCCCTCCACACGGAATCAACTCAGCCCCAAAGTAACACTTGGCCACCCAGACGTGGACCCTGGCAAAGGAGACCAGGAATGATTGCGACCAGACGCGCACTCTGCTGAGTCTCCTTTCCGCTTCGCGCAGTGAATCAGCCCGGGCCCACCGTGTGACTGCAAGAAGTGTCTCCCTTGAGGTTTCCACTTCTTCCGAGCTGTCATCACCTCATCACCTCATCACTGCTCTGGCCGAGGCGTTCGCATTTCAGCGCCAGATGGCTCGCCCTCGCATTCCCGCCATCATCGTCTCCATCGGCTGATCCGGATCGGATCGCCCCGCTCTCTTTCTACGACACCATGGCGCCACCTTCCCAAAAGCCAGCCGGTCAGGCCACCATCAGCGCCTTTTTCAAGCCCAAGGCCGGCTCCAATGGCGCAAGCTCCTCCACCGCGCGCCCGCCGACCGAGCCGCCTCTCAAGAAGCCGCGACTGGACGTGTCTGAAGCACCTCGTCGCGAGACTCTGGCTCGCATGGACCGATGGCGCTTCGAACGCGACGATGGCCTCGGCACGGATGCGCAAGCGAAGCCAGAATCGTCACAAGCAGCACGCTTGCCCGACTCAGAGGCTCGACATGAAAGGTTCCGGAAGAAGCTGCTCGGCTCCGACTTCGCCATCGACCGCCATGCCCGCAACCAGATGCAAATCGAACGCATGTCCTCCGCAGACAGCCCGATGCAAGAAGACACTCTCGAGGTGGCGGGCTCGGCAGACAATGCCATCGACGTGGACGGAAGTGGTGCCGAGGACGACAGCCCAGATGCAGAAGGCAATTCTCCACCAAACCGGTTCGGACGCTTCGTTGCTGGAGATGCGTCCACATCCAGTTCGGTTCCCTCTTCGTCTGCGAACAAGAGGAAAAGCGCGCCAGCGAAGAAGAAGGGCTCGAATGCCCCTCAGGAATCCTCTGGACCCACGTATACCCCGCTCGAGAAGCAGATCCTCGAACTCAAGGCCGCTCATCCCGGCGTGCTGCTCATCATCGAAGTGGGCTACAAGCTCAAGTTCTACGGCGAAGATGCGCGCATCGCCAGCAAGGAGCTCAACATTATGTGCTTTCCCGAACGCAACCTTCTCACTGCCATGATCCCCGTGCACCGCCTCCATATCCACGTCAAGCGTCTCATCCAGGCTGGACACAAGGTCGGCGTCGTTCGTCAGATCGAGACGCGCGCGCTCAAGGCAGCCTCCAAAAACGCATATACCCCCTTCGTTCGCAAGCTCACCGCGCTCTACACCGCCAGCACGTGGATCGACGACCTGGCCAGCTCCGACGATGCCAACTTCGCCTCGGGAGGCGCACACACCTACCAGCCAAAGTCTCTCATGGCACTGGCAGAGCAGTCGGAAGGCGGCAACGGCCCGGAAGATCGCGTCGCCATCGGCCTCGTCAGCGTCGAGGTCAACACGGGCTTTGCCACGTACGATCAGTTCTCCGACTCGCACGCCCGTACCGAGCTCGAGACTCGCATCGCGCACCTCGCACCTGCTGAGCTGCTCGTTCCAGCCGAACTCACCCGGCCTACCGAAAAGGTCATCGGCTACTTGCTCGGCAGTGGCGCCGAAGGCGGCGTGAGGATCGAGCGCCTCGCATCCAAGCCTGACTACAATCAGGCTTTTCAGTCGGTGACCCAGTTCTACCGCGAACGTCGCTCTCGCGATGAAGAGGGAGCCGGCGGGAGCCAACACCCGATCGAAGTCGAGATGGCTTCGGCGGGCACGAACGACGCTCCCGACCAGCTCATGTCGTTGATCCAAGGCCTTCCGCATCTCGCGCTCATCGCGCTGGCTCAGATCATCAAGCATCTGCAGGCGTTCAGCCTGGAGAGCATCTGCACGCTCTCAACCAACTTCCAGTCGTTTTCGTCGCGCACCACGATGCTGCTCAACAGCAACACGCTCGCCAATCTCGAGATCTTCCACACCGTCGACGGGCAGGAGAAGGGCAGCCTCATCTGGCTGCTCGACAAGTGTCGCACCAGCATGGGTCGAAGGCTGCTGCGCAAGTGGGTCTCGCGTCCGCTTACAGACGTCGATGCGCTCGAGCGGCGCCTCGATGCGGTACAGTCCCTCGTTGCGGGTAAGAGCTACGCGGTACGTACGCTGCCCAACTTGCTGCAGGGCCTACCGGATCTGGAGCGCGGGCTGGCGCGCATGACGTACGGCCGCGCCACGCCCACCGAGCTCGCGACGGTGTTGCTCTCGCTCAACCGTGTCACGCAGGAGTACCGTGCGGCCGAGCAGGACGCATGGAAGCTCGACTCGAGCCTGGTGGAGGAGCATATCCTGAACCTCATTGCGGGCAAGACGGCGGTGCAGACTTACCTGAACCAGATCTCGATCAAGGAGGCGCGGGCCAACAACAAGGCGGATCTGTTTCAGGATGCGGAGCGGTATCCTGCGATCCAGACAGCCAAGGACAACATTGCCATTGTCGAGACGGAGCTGCGCGAGCACCTGCGCGAGGTGCGCAGGACGCTGCACCGGCCGAGCCTCGAGTACGCTAGCGTTGCCGGTGTCGATTTTTTGGTCGAGGTGCGCGTGGCGGACGCCAAGAAGGTGCCGGCGGACTGGCTGCGGGTGAGCGCGACCAAGGCGATGGTGCGCTTCCACACGCCCGAGGTGCTGCGGCTCACGCGGCTGCGCGATCAGCACCGCGAGACGCTGGCGGCGGCGGCCGAGGGTGCGTTTGGCGACTTTGTGCGCGGCATGTGCACGACCGAGTACGTGGTGCTGCGCAACGTGGTGACGAGTTTGGCGGTGCTCGACGTGCTCGTCTCGCTGTCGGAGCTGGCGGCGAGCAGCGGGTACACGCGGCCGCAGTTCGAGCGGGAGCAGGGCGAGGGTGGGGTGAGGGTGGAGATCGAGGCGATGCGACATGCCATCCTGGAAGTCGTGTCTCCGCTGCCGTACATTCCGAACGATCTGACGCTGTCGGATGACGAGTCGAGGGCGGTGCTGTTGACGGGCTGCAACATGGGTGGCAAGAGCTCGGTGGTGCGGAGTTTGGGCCTGTTGGTGGTGCTGGCGCAGATTGGATCGTACGTGCCCGCGGCTAGGGCGAGGTTGGGAGTGCACGATGGGGTGTTTGTGCGCATGGGTGCGCGCGATGCGATGTTTGCAGGACGCAGTACGTTTATGGTCGAAGTATCCGAGACGGCCGAGATCCTTCGGGCGGTGACGCGGCGTAGCTTGGTGGTGCTGGATGAGCTCGGTAGGGGTACGAGTACGCACGATGGAGTGTGTATTGCGAGCGGTGTACTCGAGTATCTGCTTGGGTTGGGGAGGGGGATGCCGAACGTGGTGTTTATCACGCACTACTTGCAGTTGGCCGAGCTCGGCAAGAGGTATGCGGCGTTGCGGTGTATGCATATGGGATATGTTGAGCAGGGTGAGGCGATTGAGTTTCTCTACGAGCTCCGCACGGGAGCTACTAGGTCGTTTGGGATTCACTGTGCTAGGCTCGCTCAGCTGCCACGCAGTATCTTGGATAAGGCCGAGGCGCTGGCGCAAGAGATGGAGAGCTTGCACAAGAACAAGATAAGCCGAGGACGCGCAAGACGTATCGTTGGATTGTTCAAACCCGAGGCGCGGGTGGATAAGACGGCGCTTAAGCTCGTCCATAGTGCGCTGGGCTTGAGCGACGATCTGGCTACTCGAAGCGGGATCGAATGAACGCTACACCACCACTTTAGTTGTTTCGCTCAATGCAAGCATCCACACCGCTGCACCAAGTGCTGCACCAAGTGCTGTGACATGGTCGAGTGGCCTGAGTTCACGACCGCGCCCATTTGCCACCTGAACACCTCGATCCCATCCTCCCATCCATCCCAGCCTCTCCACCATCTCGAGTCCTCTCCGTCGTGCGCTTGTGTTTCCATGCTCTCATCCTCCTCATTTCTTCCCCCGTCATGCTCTCTTTTCACCTCCTCACGTGCTTCTCGTCTCGTCATCTTTGTCACCATGCATACCGTCATTTTGTTCGGTCCCTCATCCTTGCCCAGCATCTCATCCTCCGTGTCTCATCTCTCTGTCAATTCTCCCTCACCTTCTCTCATCGGGCCGACTGAAGATCTGGAAGAGGTATCGAGGCAACTAGAGTACAGCGACCGGAGCGAAAAACTACAAGTACAACTGGCGGGGGTAAAAAGAGGGGTTTAAACGTCGCACTCCATCTCGCGCTCGGCCATGGGTCTCTGCCTTGGCTCTGGAACGTCGTTGAGGAGCTGGCTGAGGGTGGGGAGCGTAGGCCTACCGGGAGGGGTGGGAGTTGAGTTCCTATCGCTATCCTCTGCCCTCTCTACGGGCGTGAGCTCACCCTCCTCCTTGACGGTGGCAGGTGCGGTGAGGATGGGGGGCAAGCGGACTCGGCCTGCGGTCTCTGCCAACTTGGCTCTGGCCTTGTCGGGGAAGTTGATGGCGATGAGCAGGTCGCGGATCAGACGCACGTGCTCGCGGCGCATGGCGTCGGTGGTCTCGTCCGACTCGGAGGGCGATCTGGCAAACGGCCTACCGAGACCCTGCATCTGCGAGACGCGCTCCGTCAGACTCGGGTAGAGCGACGCCGTCGACGAGGCAGGCGAGGGAGAGGCGGCTGGCGCCGAGTGGCGACTGCCATCCTCGCTAGCGGCGCTCGCGCGTCGCATCGACGGCAGGCGCGCGTCCGAGTCGAGCAGCGAGCTGATCGACGCCGACGTGCTCGCCGTCGAGTTGGATCGGAGGGGCGGCAGACGGCGCGACGCCTCGGACGGCGAGACGCGCGGATAGAGGCCGTGCGAGGGCGACGAGCTGCCGCGACGACCAGCCTCGGACCATCCGCTCTCGGACGAGGCGGCAGGGCTCACCGAACGGTAGCGCGAAGCCTCGTCCAGCTCATCCTCCTCCATCGCCTCGGCCTCGGCCTTGATCGGCTCGGCGCGGTGCGCGTCGGATCGGATCGCGTCCACCTCCTCGGGGGCAGCGCGGGTGAGCGCCTCGACGCGGCGGTAGCTGTGTCCACCCGCGTCCATGGCTGCGAGCTGCGGCACGATGGCAGGCCCGCGCGAAACGCGCACGCTGTCGAACGAGGGCTGGTGCATCTGGTGCTGCTGGTGCGCGGCGGACGAGTAGGAGGAGGTGTCCGGGTAGTGGTGATGAGCGCGGCTGGGCAGATGGGCGATGGTGCGCTGGGCAGCGGCGCCGGAGATGAGCGATTCGTCGAAGCCGGGGATGGTATTGAGGCCGTACTGGGAGAGCGACGAGAGGTCAAAGTCGGCGGCGTTGCCCTGAGAAGAGAAGGAGGACGAGGCAGAGGACGAAGCGGAGGACGAGAAGCTGTGCGAGTGTGCGCCGGGCACTGCCGAGGCGGCACTGGCGCCGAGCTGAAGCAGGAAGGCGTTGAGCTGAGCAAGGTCGTTCGAGTCCTGCCTTGCGGGCGGGCGAACGTGAGAGCCCTGCTCCATCTTGACGGCACCATTGGCGGGCGCCTGTGCGTAGGCGGCCGAGGGATCAAAGGTGGAGAGGATGGCGTTGAGCGAGACGTCGTCGATGCCGCCGAGGCCGAAGGTCTGGTTGAGCCTGTCGGCCATGTGGGCGTCGTAGGCGGGGTTGAGCTTCTTGCGGCGGAGGTCGCCAAAGAAGTCCTCGACGTGCTCGTGGCCGCGCTTGCTGCCTGCGAGGTGGTGGCTGGTGGTGGCGCCGTGGGCGAGGTAGATGTACGAGGTGGGGTCGGAGGTGACCTTATTGCGCGAGTCGAGGCTGGAGGCGAGGTGCATGTACGAGCCGGCGTCCTGTGCGTGGTGGGCGGGGACGGGGCTGGTGCCCTGTGGGGTGTCGATGCGCGACGACATGGGCGAGAGCGAGGCACTGGAAGTGGAGTGGGCGTAGTGGTCGCGTGTGGGCAGCGAGGGGTAGGCGGAGGCGTAGGGGGTGGCGGAGGGGTAGAGGCTCTGCTGCTGCTGTGTGGCGAGGGAGGGGTAGCCGAGGTAGGCGCTGTTGGCGTGCATGTGCGAGTAGGGGTAGGCGCCAAAGGAGGCCGAGTGGTCGGCCATGGTGTATGCGCGTGCTGCGGCGTTCTGAGCGGCCTTGTGCTGGCGCTGCTGCTGGTGCTGCTCGGTGTGGATGCGTTCGTGCTTCTTGAGGTCCTGCGGACGCTTGAAGGTCTTGCCACAGACGTCGCAGTTGTGAGGCTTGAGGGGTGTGTGTACGCGGATGTGCGAGGTGATGTGATCGCGCTTGGCGCAGCTGACGTCGCAGCCCTCCCACTTGCAGGTGAGGCAGAGGTTGTTTGTGGACTTGCGACCGACGTGGTCGTCGCAGAGATGCTTGTAGACGACCTCGGGGTCGTAGAAGGTCTTGCCACAGTCGTCCCATCGGCAGATGATGGGCTTGGAAGGGGGCTCAAAGTCGCCGTTATCCGAGGAGGAGGACTTGATCTTGGACGAGTCGGAGGGCGAGGAGGAGGACATTGATGTGGCGGAAGAGTGGTGGGAAGGGGCGGGGCTAGCGCCGATGTGACTTGTGGATGCAGCGTAGCTGGAGTGCTCGCTGAGCGAGGCGGGCGAGAGATGGTTGCTCATGGCTGCGTGTGAGGCTGATGTCGGCACCTTGTGAAGATGGAGGGCCGGAGGCAAGAGATGGCTCGAATCCAGCGTGCAGATATGTAGCAAGGGAGAGAGAGAGATGTGATCGGTGGGGACGTCTCGATGAGGTGGAGGGTGGAAAGAAGGGCGCGCAGCTGCGAGCGTGGGGAATGCGTCGAGTATATGAATGCTCCGGGGTGGATGGGTGGATGCCAAGAATCTCAAGTCGGGGGGAGAATGCCAAGTCTTGGCAGTCGATCCACGTTAGTGAGGGGGCTTGGCAAAGAAGCGTTGGCAATGCACGAGGTGCAGAAGAAGCGGGTGATTGCGAGGAGAGGATGAGGGAGTTGGGGACGATGAGAGGTGAATGGAATGCGAGGGTGAGGGAAGGGAGAAGCGTATCGCCAAGTCTTGGCACGAAGGGGGATCTGATGGGGCGAGAGGGGGGACGAGGGAAGAGGCGCAGTCGCAGAGTGGGGCCATGGATGAAGGCGACTGACTGCTCTTTGGCAGCGCAGCCAAACAGCCAGGCAGCCACGCCGCCTCGCAGCAAAGATGGACAGGTCTTGGCAAATCGAGCTGGAGCACTGCTCGAGCGCCGAGCCCAATGTGAGCGCATCCGCCCCGCCAAGAGCTTGGCAGCCAGAGGAAGCATGGGAGCTTGAGCGCTGCGGTGCGCTGCCCTGCGCAGTCGCCAGTTGCAGCCGCTGACAACGTGCGGCTTTTTTCGCGCTCGCGCTCGAACTGAAAATTGCACTAAAATGCTGCCTCAGCGCCGTGCAGTACAGCAGCACAGCCCAGCGCATCCTGGTCCAGGCCGCGCCTAAAATTCGATGGGCAAGCACGAAGCCTAGCGTGGCTCATCACACGAATGCCAAGAACTCTCGTTTTGACTGCCCAAGTGCCCTGCTGTGTCTGGCTCCCTTTTCCTCCCCTCCGAGCTAGCATATGTGGTCGAGCCGCAGGTCTTGGCATTCCCAAGTCTTGGCAGCGAGCGGGGGAGGCAATGCCAAGACTTTTGCACGACGCACGTCACCGTTCGGCTTGGCTCCTCCATCCGCTGCTGGGCTGGGCCAGCCATCGATCGGGCCGAGCCTGGATCCAAGTGCAGGCTCATCCGCACGAGAGGAGCTGTGTCGTCGATGCTTGGACATCATGAACTGCCATCAGCGCAAGTGCTTCTGCCCTGTCCTTGCTTTTACGGCCAGTTGCGACTGCTGGCCTGGCCCCCACTGGTTTGCCTGCAGTCCAATTTCACGATCATGGGATCTGCGTCGCCCTCAACCCACAATCCTCGCCTTACGCCCAACAGCCGAAACCGGAGCTTAGCGCACCGCATCAGCAGACGTGCCGAAACGGCATCGCCTGCGCGAATTTTGCAGCCTGGGCCAGCCTGACGAGCTGAAGAAAACGTGCATCGCGGTGGACGGCTAGCCATCTTTGAAAACCGATTGAAATCAAAGCGTCAAATGAGTTCGCACCCATCGTCGCCGTATTCAAAATTGGCACCTCCGCTGCCGCCCGTGACGCAACGTCGTCTGCTCCTGCCCTCGCGTTTGCAGCCCCACCGAGCTGCACTTTGATCTCGGCAGTGCCGACAGCCGGCTCTGCCGAGGCGTGCATCGGACGATGCGCTCGCCTCTTGCAACGTCCCTGTCTGGCCCGCCGGCCAGCTGGATCAGCTCCGCTCGCTCGTACTCTACGCGCGGCAGATCGGACGCTACAGCATCCGGCCGATCCATCCAAGCGGCGATGCTCTTCAGCGAGAGGCTTTGCACGCGACGCAAGGCAGAACCCGCGTGGCCGAGAACGTGGTGACGGTCACGTCGTTACCGACAACTCTGCCCATCGCTCCGCCCGGAAGCCTCCTCGACTCGTGCCAGAGTCGGCCGCACGCCATCCCTGTAGACCCGCCAGACGCACCACGATGCTCGTCGTCGCAAGTCCGTACCACGCTAACACGCCCACGATGCGCACCTCCGTCGACGCCACGAGGCCGACTCCGCACTGCCAAGAACTGAGCCTCCACCAGAAAGCATAGTAAGCGGCTTCTTGGCACACCCTTATCTGCTTGGCGCAATCCACTCCAGGCTTACCATCGCCGATCCCACCGTTTGACGTCGATCCGATCCGATCCGATCCGATAGCCCACACTGAAGCAACAAACAGAAGAAGCTCCGAACGTCGCATTGCTGGCACGCTGCTACTTGGGCGTGCTACGAGTCGATCCGGCTCTCGGCACGAGCCGAGATGGCGACGAGAAAGTCTCCGGGCGAGTCGAGGTAGCGCCACGTAGGCTTGCCCGCGCGCAGCTCGTCCATCGTCGCCTGGATCTCGTTGATCCTTCGTCGCCGTGCGCGCTCGTCGCTCGCCTCCTGCTCGTTGTTGAGCCGATTCAGACTCGAGTGCACCGCCAAGCCGAACACCACCTTGCCCATCCGCCTCCGCTTCGCCGCCCTCTGCCGCGTCGCGATCGCTCCACCACCTTCACTCGCGTTGGCCTCGCCGTTCGACACAGCGGCTGCAGCGCCGCTAGTTTGCTGCGTCGGTGTAGCTGTGTTCGTGCCTCCAGCCTGCACCGCGCCCGGTCGGGTCGGCGTCTTTGCAGCGCTCGTTTCGGGTGCAGATCGCATGGTACGGTCAAACAGACTGCCCGCTTGAATCGCTTGCGCCTTGGCCAGCAGCGCCTCCTTGCTACTTGCTCCAGCAGACGAAGATGCTGCGAGCGTCGATGATCGTACGGCACTGGGCGTAGAGCCGGCGCCCAGGCTCGCTGCAAACGCACTCGTCGCAGCATCCGACGGGCCCGACAGCGCCTGCGCCGATGGCGTAGAGACCGACTGCACCGCCGTTCGAAAGTCGCGCTCGGCGGCGCCAAACTTTTCCGGAGTCAGTCCACTGGCACGGATGGCCGTCGCTCGATCGGGAATGTGCGCCTCGAGACTGGAAGAGCAATGGTAAACCTATGTCAGTCGACCACCACACTGCGAACACTGGATAGGATCGGGTCCGATCCAGACTCACCTCTGTGCAGCTAGGTAGCAGCAGACGGCTACGATGCCCGTGCCTGCATTCTTGACCGCCTTGGCGTTGCCTCTGCGCGACCAGATGTCGACAGCAGCCAGGTACGACTCGACTCGATCAATGAGCGGACCGGCCCGCACGCCACAGAGCGCCTGGATCTGCGCGCGTCGCGATGCCGCCATCGTTGTCCCCAAAGGCTGTGTCGCTTTGCGTGGTAGATGTCGAATCCTGCTGCTCCTCCTTGGTGAGGATGAGGTTGGTGGTGCATCTGCTGCATCTGCGCATTTGCATGGGCCCGAGCACTCTCCAACCTCGGCTCCCGCCAGTGGGAGCGGAACCTCCGAAATCCGAAATTTTCGGACCAAAGGCGCGGCGCGGCGAGGCAGAAGAAGACGAGGCCGAGTGAAGGCGAGAGAAGCGCAGCGTCGTCTGAGCGCATCTCGGGCGTCCTTCGAGTCAGAAAATCTGGTCGGCTGAGCGCAAGCAGCCGCTCCTCCTCCCCTCCCCCCCACCACATCTCCACAACTGCAGCACTGAACCATGTCGGAACAAGCCGCCACCACTCAGAAGGAGCAGCAGCCCGCCGCTGCTGCCCCCGCTCCTCCCGCCGCTGATGGCGCCGAGGAGCTCAACCCGGACGGAACCCCGCTCTCGGACAACCAGAAGAAGAAGCGCGCCGCCAAGGCCGAGAAGGAGCGCATCAAGGCCGAGAAGGCCGCCAAGCTCGCCGCCGAGAAGGCCGCGCGCGAAGCTGCCGATGTCGACTTTGCCTCGCAGAACTACGGCAAGCTCCCGCTCAACATGTCGCAGGAGCGCCCCGGCCGCACCTTTACCAAGATCGCCGAGATCAGCCCCGAGCGCGACGGCGAGCAGATCGTTCTCTCGGCGCGTGTCCAGACCAGCCGTGCGCCCTCGGCCAAGCTCGTCTTCCTCACCTTCCGCCAGGGCGTCGACTGCGTTCAGGCCACGCTCGCCCAGGCGCCCGAAAAGGTCTCGCGCCAGATGACAAAGTGGGCTGCCGGCCTCGCCGCCGAGACCATCGTGCTCGTCGAGGGCACCATCGTCAAGACGCCCAAGCCCGTCGAGTCGGCCACCGTCACTGTCAAGGAGGCCGAGATCAAGATCTCCAAGATCCACTCGACCAGCGAGATCGCCTTTGAGCAGCTGCCCTTTGGCGTCGACGATGCTACGCGCTCCGAGCTCGAGATCCAGGCTTCGCAGCAGACCGACCGTCCGATGCCGCCCATCGCGCTCGACACGCGTCTCGACAACCGCGTGCTCGACCTGCGCACCACCACCAACCAGGCTATCTTCCGCCTCACGCACGGCGTCTGCAAGCTCTTCCGCGAGTACCTCGACGGCCTCGACTTTGTCGAGATCCACACGCCCAAGCTGCAGGGTGCGGCCACCGAGAGCGGATCGTCCGTCTTCAAGGTCTCGTACTTCAAGGGCCAGGCGTTCCTGGCGCAGAGCCCGCAGCTGGCCAAGCAGATGGCCATCGCCGCCGACTTTGGCCGCGTCTACGAGATCGGGCCCGTCTTCCGTGCCGAGGACTCGAACACGCACCGTCACATGACCGAATTCACCGGCCTCGATCTCGAGATGGCCTTCGAGGAGCACTACCACGAGGTGGTCGACGTGCTGGATGGACTCTTCACCTTCATCTTCCGCGAGCTGCCCAAGCGCTATCGCAAGGAGATCGATGCGGTCAAGCGTCAGTATCCGTGCGACGAGTTCCTGCTGCCGGAGAAGACGGTGCGTCTGCAGTACAAGGATGCGATTGCGCTGCTGCGCGAGCACGGCAAGGAGATTGGTGATCTCGAGGATCTTTCGACCGAGATGGAGCGTACGCTCGGTGGTCTGGTGCGCGAAAAGTACAAGACCGACTTCTTCATGCTCGACAAGTTCCCGCTCGAGATCCGTCCCTTCTACACCATGCCCGATCCTGCCGATGGCAAGTACTCGAACTCGTACGACTTCTTCATGCGTGGTCAGGAGATCCTCTCGGGCGCTCAGCGTGTTCACGATGCTGCCTTCCTCGAAAAGAGAATGGCAGAGTTCGGCATCCCCGTAGAGTCGATGAAGCACTACGTAGAGGCTTTCCGCTTGGGCTGCCCTCCTCACGCAGGTGGCGGTATCGGCCTCGAACGCGTCGTCATGTTCTACCTCGGCCTCGGAAACATTCGTCGCGCCTCCATGTTCCCCCGTGACCCCAAGCGTCTCGACCCCTAGATTCGATCGCTTGCGCTTCACTTTGCTTACCGCCTTGGCGCAGCATCGCGTCACTCTCAATCGCATCTTGTCCCCGATTTCCAACGTGCGCAGACCGCGTCCTTCGAGCCGAGTCATCTTATTGAGCAGACTAATACAGAGAGCAAGATGTGTGGGCGAGGGAGAGAGGGAGAAGCGGGGAAGGGATTAGTTTTCTTCCATGCGGTGGCGTTTACGTTCTCGGTCTTCTGCGCCCATGGGCGGTGGAGCGTGATGTTGGGCGGCGTTGGGGTTGGGTGGGAGGCCCTGCATTGTCATTGCGCCTGCCATTGGCATGGGCATGCCCATCATGCCTCCGGGCGGCATGCCGAAGAAGTTGGGGTTAAAGTGACCCGCTGTGCCTGCGGCTGGTGCGCCGCCTCGACCACCGCCACGGCTACCCCAACCATTGCCTCCTCCTCGACCGCCACCTCGACCGTACGACCTGTTGGCGCCCGAACCCATGCCTCCGCCGTTAGCACCCGTGCCCTGCGCCGCTGCACCCATCATGCCCATCATCATGGGATTCATGAGACCCATGGGTGGCGCAGCGTTTCCGCCCATTCGGATGGGTGCGCCTGCCATAGGCGGCGGAGCCGCCCTACCCATTCCACCGTCTCTACCTCCTCGTCCGCCACCGCCACCTCCACCACCCCCCATGCCGCCGCGCTGGGAGCGCTCGTTCTTGGGAAGCGGGTCCTTGGGCAGCGTACGGAAGGGATTGCCGTTGGCACTCGTGGTCAGCGTCACGTTGGCGCGTCGGAACTGGAAGTCGTTGTCTTCGAACCACGACTTGATGCGGCGCGCGTCGGCCTCGCTGTCGGTCTCGACGTAGGCGACGCCTTTGCTCTTGCCGTTGACCTTGTGTTCGGAAAAGGTGATGTCGTTGAGGCTCACCGTGACGCCGACGTCGGCGGCGATCTGGCGGATCTCGGCGTCCGTCGCCCACCAGTTGAGATCGCCAATGTAGACCGCATTCTGCACGTTGGGATCCGTCACCTTGGGTCGTCCCGCCAGCGTCGACATGGTGCTGCGCGCGGGCGCGGCCGAAGACGACGACGACGACGACGATGATGGATGCGCTGGCAACGATGCCATCGGCTCATCCTGATGACGTTGATACGACGAATACGCTGCGGGCTGGCTGGAGCTGTGTGAGGACGTGGGATTCGCGGACGACGAGGCCGAGGTCGACGGCTTGTCATCCATCGAGTCGGCTCGTTGACGCTTGCTCGAACCGGTAGGCGTGGATGCCGACGCACCGTTCTGATCTGCGGCGCTCACCGAGTCCGATACCGGCTCGGCCTTGAGAGCCTGCTCCTCCTCGGCTTTGCCCAGCACATCAGAGTACAGATCGTCCTACGCGGGGAACGCAAAGACGGACGGTCAGCATGCGGCAGGACAGGTCACGACAGCTTAAACGTGCAGACTCACACTGTACAGATCGAACTTGTCGTCATCCATATTGCTCGTCGATGGTGTGCACGCTATATCAAGGAACACGGGCGTCTAGCTGCAGACGGGGAGAGAGTTGGCGGTGGCCGACGGAGGCAAGACGCGGGTGCAGGGGGGATGCTTGGACGGTCAGCTAGGCTGAGGCTAGGCTGAGTCGAGGCGGCGTTGCCGTGATGCTTGGCGCTACTTACATCGATGTCGATGGTAGAGAGGCAAGACTGCGGACACTGCGGACGGAGTCGAGGTCGAGTCGAGGTCAAGGCGAGGCGAGGCGCGGCAGCGGGCGCTTCTTCGCTTTGGCGCCGCCAGGGTCTGTTTCGAAATCCGCCGCAACGCGACTCGCATCGGCACAGCCGACGCGCGATCGCGGATCCGAAATCGCTTCCTTAAGTGTAAGTATCGCAGGTCTGACACACACGCAAATTCTGAATCGCCTCCGGGCATTCGGCGAAAGGCCGAGGGAGCGTGCGTTGGCCGAAGGTGCTGGATGCGGTCACGTTGCGCATGCCTTTGTGTGCATTCTGTGATTGATTTGCCTGACTCGACTGAGCGCTGCCAGAGCGAGGAGGAGGAAGAGGCGCAGGAAGAAAGCTTTGCGCAGCTGCCAAATGCGCACTCGCACTCGCAACCGTCACGCCCGCCCAACGCTCCGGCACAAGGCCGAACCCAGCCAGGAAGCAACCTTCGGCGCCTATATCTGATCCATTCGCAACAAGCCCCCAGTCTCTCACCCATCACCCATCACCCATCTACCGATTGCCCAACATGTCTGCCACTCGTCAGCCCCTGTACCTGCGATGCGAGATGAAGCCGGCCGAGCACCGTGCGGCGCTCACGCCCACCACCGCCAAGGCGCTCATCGACGCCGGCTTCGACATCACCGTCGAGTCGGATCCGCAGCGCATCTTTGACGACAAGGAGTACGCCGACGTCGGCTGCAAGATCGCTCCGCACAACACCTTCCACTCGCTGCCCAAGGACATCCCCATCATCGGTCTCAAGGAGCTCGAGGAGCCCGGGCCGGATCTGCCCCACACCCACATCCAGTTTGCGCACTGCTACAAGAAGCAGGCCGGCTGGGTCGACGTCCTCGGCCGCTTCAAGCGCGGCGGCGGCAAGCTCTACGATCTCGAGTTCCTCGAGGATAGCAACAAACGTCGCGTCGCCGCCTTTGGCTGGCACGCCGGCTTTGCCGGCGCCGCGCTCGGCCTGCTCGCGCTCGCCGAGCAGGTCCAGGGCGACGACCGCCGCCTCGGCGCCCAGAAGGCGTACCCGAACGAGCAGGCGCTCATCGCGCACGCCAAGCAGCAGATCGAGCACATCCGCAAGTCGCGCAGCGACGGCAAGGTCAAGGCGCTCGTCGTCGGCGCCCTCGGCAGGTGCGGTCGCGGCGCCATCGACTTTTTCGAAAAGGCCGGCGTCGCCTCGGAAGACATTGTGCGCTGGGACATCCAGGAGACCTCGGCCAAGCACGGCCCGTACCAGGAGCTGCTCGACGTAGACATCTTTGTCAACTGCATCTACCTCACCGCCAAGATCCCTCCATTCCTCGACCAGCCCACCATCGAGGCGGCCGGCAAGCAGCGCAGGCTCGGCGTCGTCGTCGACGTCTCGTGCGATACCACCAACCCCAACAACCCTCTCCCCATCTACAGCATCAACACCACCTTTGACAAGCCCACCGTCGACGTCGAGACGGGCAAGGGCAACCCGGCGCTCACCGTCATCTCGATCGACCACCTCCCCACGCTCCTCCCGCGCGAGAGCTCCGAGGGCTTCAGCAACGACCTCCTCCCTAGCCTGCTCCAGCTGCCAAAGGTGCTCGGAAAGGACACCACTCAGCTCGACACGCTCGCCGAGGGCGAGGGCGCCGTCTGGCAGCGCGCCGAAAAGCTCTTCCGTCACCATCTCGCCGAGGCCGAGAAGAACGGCGCCTGATCCTCCTTCCCCCTCCTCTGTGTACCATTAGCTTGACTCTCACTTGCCCAAAAAAATGTCGTAAGCGTCTCTTCCTGACTGATCAGCGATTCGGGATGCTTGTCCGATGAGGCGCCAAACAGAGTCGGGATTGTGGGCGTGTGCGTGAAAAATAGACGTGCGAGACGGAACATAGAGTACAGATGTGAGGGTTGGCAGGGCTCATGGCCACGGGGCGCTTGAGCAGAAGTGGATCGGTTTGCGGTTCTCGATCATCCGGCTGTGGAAGGCGGGAGGAGAGAAGCGATGGATGCGGTTTGGGCGAGATTACTGGTTGTTGAGGGACTTTTGCTGGGTGGGGGACTTTGCGTTTACGATTTGGGAAGCGTCCTGTTGAGCGAGGGCGATCTTTCTTGCGCGGTTGAGTTCAAAGTAGCAGTGGGCGCAGATGTGGTGTTGGATCTTTGGTTTGCCGCAGGCGCTGCAGTGGACCATGTCGGCGCGGTCCTTGAGGCCCTTGTTGGCTGCGCGCATCGACTTGCGCGAGTGCGAGACCTTCTTCTTGGGCACCGCGAGCAAGATCCCATCCCACAACGCACCCAATCCACCCTCCTTCGTCTCGGTTCCCGACGATTCCGCAGCGTTGCTAAGGCCAGCAAGCGCAGGTGTGAGCGAAGAGGACGAGGAGGAGCCAAAGAATGCAGGCAGCGTCGGCAGCTGCAATCGCAACGTCGAACTACCCACTCGAAGCGAAAGTCGCAACGAGGATGCTACTGCTCGTGTCGACAACATGTTATGCGTCGGTGAGGATGCGCCCAAGATCAGTCGAGAAAGGTGGACAAGCGAGCGTTGACAAGCTGATGGCAGATGATGGTAATGTCAAAGCTTGCCAAAGGCGCCTTCAAAAATCCACTTCTTCCCGACCTCCCCTTTTCTCTCGCACGAAAAACAATTCGAACCACCATCCCACGCGACACCGCCCTCGCGCAACTCTGCACACTCACACGGATTCCAGCCAACCGAACCGCCCAATCACTTGGGACGCCAAGGATGCGAGTATGCTCTATGCAGATGCGGGTGACTATGTACATGCTAGGTTGTCGATGAAGATGTCCTCTCCGTATCGGCGAGGTGCTAGTCGTTTTTGGTGGCCTTGTTGCCTGGCACCAGCGTTTCCTCCGAGTTGTTCTGGCTTGCTCTCATGAGTCCCTCTCGCTCGCCCTGCCCGCCCGCCCGCGTTGCATTCCTCGCCGCATCCCTGCTGCGATCCGCCTCATCGTCCTCGTCACCGATCTCGAAAACAACGTCGTTGTTCGGCACGCCGCGCCCCGCCGCACGCTTCGAGGCCGCATTCGCCTCGAGATCGTCCTCGTCCTCGCTGTCCGGCCCATCGGGACCGCGGCCGGCAAAGGTATCCACCTCGTAGCCCTCGGCGGTGGGGTCGTCGTCGGTGGCAAGCTCGTCCGACATGGCCAGACGCATGTTGTGGCCCGTCGGACGCCACACCCACGCGATGGCGGCAAAGACGCCAAAGTACAGCAAGCCCAGCCAGCCGTCGAGGAGGAACCACCGGTAGCGCCACGTGTTGGGCGCAAACCCTTCGCCGCCCGACTGCGAAAAGGCGATCGAGGAGATGATGAAAAAGGCAAACTGTGCGACACGAAGCAAACGCCGAAAAGCAGACGAGACGTCAGTGGGCTGCGTGGGACTCGGAACAAGGGACGGGGCCGAGGTACCTACGATGACGACGACGGCACCGAGAAGGATGCGGTGAAGCATGACAAACATGGAGCGCTTGAAGGTCTGTTTGCGCTGGGTGAGGTATTCGATGCTGCGGTTGAGCGAGTTCATGGTCCAGGTGAGGAAGGCGGTGAGCGTCATTGCGAGCGGGAAGATGAAAGCAAAAACCCATGCGCCGCCCTGGTCGAGCTGGATGAGGACGATGCCGACCGAGTAGAGGACGCCAAAGACAAAGTGGGCTGCGGTGAGCCATCGGACTCGGGTCATGACCGGGCCGATCGACGGTCGGATGACGCCGTAGCCCATGGCGACGATGAGCAGGAGGAAGAACGAGACCGAGTTGCGACCTGCGTCGAGGATGCTGGTGAGCACGAGGAGGAAGCGGGCGACGGCGGTGACGGCCGTGCGGCCGTTGACCTCGCGGATTCGGAAAAAGTCGATGAGATGCGTGTTGAGGTAGTAGTAGTACGCCCACTGTGCGACCATCTCGACGACGAGGAAGGCGATGGTGCCCGAGATGAAGTGCTGCACCGTCAGCATCTGGTCGCGGTGGCGGAGGCAGAGCGAGAGCCAGTAGGCGCCGAGCGCGAGGTAGGCCAGCGTCATGGCAAAGTAGAAGAGCAGCTTCGGATGCTCGGCTGCGGGCAGGTTGCCCTTGAACTTGTTGAAGAACTCGACGCGGCCCTTGAACGCCGCGTGCACGGCCACATCGCCACCCCCGGCAGGCGCGTCCTCGAGCGATACGAGCGGAACCTCGGCTGTAGATGCACAGATAGGCAAGGCAGGTCAGGGGTCAGCATGCTGTCCGCCAAGATGATCGGCGAGCCAGGCTTGGGGTGAAGGGAAAGGGGGCCAGCTCACTCGCACCGAAGCAGTAGTATCCGGTCTTGGTCACGTTGTATCGCTAGCGAGCCGCCAAAAAGACACAGGTCAGCTTTGCTTGGAGACATCAGGATTCGGCTTTGCACCTGCCATGGCTACGTACCAGCATCTGTTCATCCGTCGACCCCGAGGCGGGAAAGTCGAGCCTGTGGAGCTGCACGGTGGAGGCCTTTCCGCTGGACTCGTCGACGATAAAGTTGCCGAGCTGTTCGTTGGAGCAGAGCGACTGCTGGATGGCGTTTGGCGTGCAGATGTAGCTCTTGAGCTGGAAGCCAAATGTATCGCGGTCCTTGGAAAGCTTGCCGAGCTTGTCAAAATCGGCGAACTCGTAGAACATTGTGGCGACGGTGCCCGTCGAGTTCTTGTGGAAGAAGGCCTCGATGTGGCTGTCGCCACCGGCAAACACACCCGAACATGTCTGGCGCAGCTCGTCCTTCTCGGAGATGGACACGGTGAAGGCGGCGGCAGGTCGAAGTATGGAGAGCACCAGCAGCACGACGAGCGCAAGCAGGGAGCTGCTGCGTGAGGGGGCGAGGCGACGCACCGCGGTGCGACGACCTCGCGACGACATGTCGGCGATGAGGCCAGAGGCAGGAGGCAGGATTGTGCCGGAGTGCCTAGGAGTAGCCCAGCGCTGTTTGAGCACCAGATGCACTTGATGCAGTCAGAAAGAGTCGATGGAGGAAGAGATCGTGGAGGCTGCGTCGGTGGTGAGTGTTGTCGTCATGCACGGACGCATGCTGTGCTGTGCTGTGCTGTGCTGAGAAGCCGAGTGGCAGGGACGCGATTTTCCCAAACCTGTTAGACCGCGCACCTCATGCTCAGGCAGGGTCCGCGGCGGAGCGGCTTCCGGGAGTTGAGTTACCACCGAACCGACTTGGACCTCATCCTCGCTACCCTCGCACCACGCTCGACGCCATCACGCTCGCCACAAGATGGACACGATTCGCACGCTCATTTCGGATGCTCCTGCCGTGTGGCGCGAGCTGAGCGCTCCGCAGCAGGTGTTTGTGGTGCTCAAAGCCATCACGGACCTGACGTTCTGCATCGTGCCGCCGCTGGTGTTCAACAAGTCGCACATCGGTCTGCGCACGCTGCTCTACGTGCCCATGCTTGGTGTCTGCTACCTCGTTCCGGACGTCGCCATCTACTTTGCGTTGCCCAAGTCGGCGGACGCGACACAGACCGGCATCGCGGTGCTGCTGATCATCTACAGCCTCGTCTTCTTCTGGTGGGCGCGGTACACGATGGCAACCACGCCCCTCACGGCTTGCTTCAGCCCGGACGAGCCCACTTTCCTCATCACCAACGGACCGTTTGCGCTCGTCAGGAATCCCTTCTACTCGGCCTACCTCGCCACGTTGCTGGCCGGCTTCATCGTCACGAGCTCGGCCAACCACCCGGATCACGGCCACGCCTACCTCGTGTCGCACGCGGGCAGCCTCGCGCTCTCTGCTCTGCTCGTCTCGCTCGCCATCTTCTACTACGCCATCCGCGACGAAGAGGCCAAATTCAGCGCAAGCAAGCTGCGCACCCAGCACGAGGCGTACAAGCGCCGCGTGTGGTGCCTCCTGCCGCTCACCGACGTGATGCGCCGCTGAGATACCGAGCTACAGGACCGAGCTAGAGGAAAGGACGCATATGCCGCTCGTCAATCCAGTATCGTCACCGAGGGTGCTGCTGCTGCTTGCTGCTGCTTGCTGCTGCTTTGTTCGGCTGCTCTCGCCGCTTGAGAGTCGGCATTGCTGATTGATTGAAAGAGTGTGGGGTGGAGTGACGTAGGATCGGGTGAATGGAAACAGGCATCGCCGATGATTTGCGATTCGCGATTCGCGCTCAAGAAAGGGGAAAAAAAAAGGGTCGGGGCGATGGCAGATCGGCGCTTTTGAGGTCAAATGGGCCATCTCTCTCTCTCATCGCGTGCCGACGCTCAGCTCCCACACCACCCGCAGCATTCACAGATTGATCGCCAAGCGAGCACAGAGCACAAAGCACAGAGCACAGGGCAGCCAACACAGCAAAGCATCAGCAAACAACAAGACCTCCGACACCCGACCCGACCCAACTCAGTCCAGCAACCCAACGCCGTGATTGTTGCCAGCGTAAAGCTCGCCAGCCTCGTCGCACCAGCGCATCTACGCTACCGTCTCCACCACCGCGCTTCGCCTACGGCGGTCCTTCCATAGGCAGAGTGGGCGCACCTCGTCCCAGCCTGTCGGATCGTCAGCTTCCAGACAAGCTAGCGACGCCTCCTTCAGCATCGTCGGTCGCTTGGTGCGCAGCTATCGCCCGCCTGGCCATCGCATCCCATACGGGCCCGCAGCAGCGCCAAGGTCGTTCACCGCCGTCCTTTGTCGCCGTTGCTCGTCCCCGGTCACCACAGCTGCCTAGGCATGCAAGCCTCTTCGCCGGTCTCTACCCCGACCTCGCAGCCCCATTTCGCCGCTCAAGCCTCGTCCAGTTCAGCCCATGCATCTCTGACCATCGACCCAGCGGCGCTGCTCACCCAGCGCCCATCCGCCGCCGCCGCCGCCGCTGCCGCTGCCCCAGCGTCTACGTGCTCATCACCGCTGCCTCCGACTACTCTGCACACCAACGGCGCCAGCGACACCGCTGCCAATCACACCAGGCTCCATCCTGCCGTTCGAGACACGTACGCTGTGAAGCAGGAGCCCGAGGACGGATTCGCGCCTATCACCACACCGCAACGTGCTGCCATCCCTGACGCGCCACCCACCAAAAATGAGGACGACGCTCACTCGCGTGCGTCCAAGCCGCACGCAAAGCCGCAGCCAGTCTCGCTCCTAGTCGAGCTGCTTCAGCGCGACCACTCCGCCATCCTCCGCCCCGACCTCTCGCAGTTCGCCGACGCTCGCGATGCAGTGCGTCGACTGCTTCCCTACCATGTCTGGAACATCCCCCACCACGATCTCCTCCATTCGCTCGGCCTCACACACGACCCAGTCCTCGCAGAGGTGAGGAATCGCAAACGCAGGCGCATCGCCCAACGTACTCATGAGTTCGTCCCATGCTCGCCACAACCTGCAACGTCACGCGACAACGAAGCGCAGCAGCAATCTTCAGAAGCGGACGCCATGCAGGTGGATGCCGATCCCACTTCCGATCCTGGCCCGTCGCAGCTGGTCGTCCAGCCAAACGCAGAAGCAGCGAGTGACAGTCACCTCGACGACGAGCTCAACGAGCTCGGCCTTCCGACGTCGCTGCCGAGCATCCCGTTGCCCACCTTCCCGTCGCTCGACTATGCCGAATCGGTGTTTGCGCGGCGCGAACAGCTCGCCTCGCGCTTTCGTCGCACGCTGACGGCGCTCGATACCGCACACCGCCGTGCGCCCAGCACAGGCGTGTCGCTCGAGCAGCTCGAGCGCCTAGCGTATCTTGACGACCGCGAGCAAGTTCTGGCGCAGATCGAAGAGCTCAAGACGCTCAAAGCCAAGCTCGAATCCATGGAGGAGACGCGCGAGATCGACGCCGCCACCTCGTCGGCTACCATCAAGCTCAGCTTCGCCATCACCGACGAGATCGAACGCGAGCGCGAGAGGGAGCGCGAACTCGAGAGGATCAAGCGCCAGCAGGAGAGGGCCGCCGCCAAGGCCGCCAAGCTCGAAAAGGAACGCGAGGCTCGCCACCGCATTGGCATCTTTACGCCACCGCCCGAGCCGCCAAGCGTGCCCGCACCGAGCGTGCCAGCCCCTGCCTCAGCCGGTGCTGCGGGAGCGTCGCCAGGCTTGCCGCTCCCGGGTGGCGCACCAGCACCCATGAGCATGGCGCCACCAAGCGATGCTGGTCTCGCTTCAGCCGTTGCCACGCCTTCGTCGCTGCCGACTCCGACCCCTTATTCGACCCTTGGCACTTCGGTTGGCACGCCAGGTGCGTTCCCATTCCCTCCTGGTGCCTCGCTGCCACAAGCGCAGCAGACGCTCATGCCTCAGGCTGCGCCCAACGGCATCGCCATGGCCTCACCGCAGAACGTGCCTTCGACGCACGGATCCATGCCCACGACTCTGTACGGCACGGCGCCACCGGTACCGCCAAACGGAGTGCCAGAGCCCAGCACAAACGCAGCTACGACGCCGTCTGCATCCGGGCTGGCTTCCATCGCAAATGCACCTGCCATGCCCGCCACGCCTCAGGGCACACCAGCGCGGCCACCGAGCAAAGCGAAACCAAAAGCAAAAGCAGCAGCAGCCACCCCCGTGGCCAGTGCTCCAGCAACACCAGGTACACCTGCCACGCCCGGCGCAACGCCCGGACCGACGCCGCATCGTGGCCGCGGACGACCGCGCAAGCATCCACTGCCTGGTACGCCCGGTGGGCCGCCGATTGGCTCGAGCGTACCGCGCAAGAAGAAAGAGAAGCCCGTCAAGCCGGCAGCGACGCCTTCGGCGCCAGGCACCCCCGGAACGCCTGGCTTAGGGGCCACGGCCATGTCTCCACCTACGGCGGGGGCGGGGATGCAGGTGCGGCCGCCACCTACCATGCCTGGACCTGCGCCTGGCTATACGGGCGATGCATTCGCATCGACGTTGCCGCCGGCGCCAGGCTCGATGGCTGCTCGGCCGTCGACGATGCATCCGACGCTCATGAGCGCAACCAGCCTCAACACGCCGCGCGCTGCATCGTCCCCGTCCGCGGCGACGGCCAAGCCGCCGAGCCCTGCGCCGGCAGTCCAAAATCCAGCTCCCCCGGCGGGTGTCAACGGCTCGACGCCGTCCATGGTGCGACCACCAGCAGCTGCGCCCGCACCGACGAATGCTTCGATCCCGAACCATCCCATCCCGCTGCTCATCCCCGTGGCCTCGTTGCCCAGGCTGTCGGCGTTGGGCATCCAGCCCGCCCCAAGCCCGCATATCCGACCTGTCATCGGGCCCAACGGCCAGCCACAGGGTCTGCAGGGCTTGCCTGTCCCCATCGACCCTGCCCAGAGCGTACCTGCTGTGCTGCTCGGCATCAGCGAGGGCGCGGCCGAGGGAGCCGGCGACGGCGTCGCGCCGCCGGGCAAGCAGCAGATCCTGCACATCTCGGTGGTGCTCAGTAGGCTCAGCCCCTCCCAGCTCAGCGGACTCGCGGTGCTCATGCAGAGCCTGCAGGCACAGGTTGAGGCTGGGAAGCGCAAGTAGCTTTCACTTTGAGCGCTGAATCGCTAGTCTATGCGTGGTGAACGAAGAGACGTCCTCCTGTGTCTGCGAATGTGCATGAGAGGCGGGTATGTAGGGGTGAGCATGCAAAGGCCAGGCGGGAGTGAGGCGGCGAACAGGTGGAGGCCAATCACCCAACGTGCGCGGCGGCGCGTCAGTGCGCAGCTGCGAGTAACAGTTGGACCCTGGCCCAAATGCCACTCTGTCCCTCAACCACCACCACCGCCACACATCATCACGCACCTGCATACCGTCGCCATCAGCAGCACGTGCACCTACGTGATAACGCTATGGAGGGCTGAAGCACGTATCCGATCGTCACTCGAACATTCTCTTTGAGCCGATTCTGGCTCACGGCGTTCTGAAGAAGCTCGACGGACGACATCATGTCGTGGAGCTGTCAGCGATGCAGGCAGCCGCTGCTGCTACATCCTACCGTCGGCTCTGAGCTCGATCTCAACCAGTCGGCGTATGACCTGGTGCAGGACTCTTTCATCGCCGCGCGGCAGCCCGCGCGGCAGCCCGCGCGGCCGGGCTCGACGTCCCGAACCGTCTCGATGCCGGACAAGGCCAAGCCCGCAACTCCATCCGAGGCTTCCAAAGCCGACGGTGTCGACGAGACCACGGCCGATGCCAACTCGCTGTCTGCACGGCTGGCTGCCTCGTCCGCGCTCTTCGATCTGCTCTCCCATCCTCCCTTCGCGGCCTCCGATCCCGACAACACTGCGTCGACGAGGGCGACGGGCTCGCGCGGAGCGGCGGCAGGCACGACGGCGATCGACCATCCGCTGTGCAAGGCGTGCACGGACACGCTGCTCGACATCATGGACACGCAGATGGCCGAGCTGCGTTCGCAGCGCGGCTCGTACCTCGCCTTCGAGGCCGAGCTGCGCCGCTACCAGATGCTGCCGGCAAAGCTGCAGCGGCGCAGCTCGGTCTCGTCGTCTGCCGAGACGGGAGCTAGCGGTGCCGATGCGCTGACTGCGCTCGAGGACGAGAACCGCCAAGAGTGCGAGGCTCTGCAGCGGGAAATCGCGCAGCTGGCCGAAGACGAGGCGGCGGCGTTGGCGGAGCTCGACGAGGCCGAGGCGGCGAGGTTGCAGGTGGAGGCGGAGCTCGAGGCGATCCGGAAGGAGGAGCGAGCGCTCGAGGCCGAGGAGGAGCGGTTTTGGTCGCAGTACTCGTCGCACACGCTCACACTCTCGAAGCTCGAAGAGGAAAAGAGATCGTTGGCCATGGCGATCGCACACGACCGGCAGCTGCTGACGCGGCTGCGCGCGACCAACGTGTATACGGACGCGTTCTGCATCGGGCATGCGGGCGGGATCGCGACGATCAACGGACTCAGGCTGGGCCGGTTGCCCGGGCAGGCGGTCGAGTGGAACGAGATCAACGCCGCGTGGGGCCAGACGGCGCTGCTGCTGGACGTCGTCGCGCGCAAGCTGGGCGTCGGGTTTCGAGGGTATCGGCTGGTTCCCAAGGGCTCGTTCAGCGTGGTCTATCGGTACGAAGATACGCACGCTCAGCGGTTCTCGGCGTCGTCGACGGCGTCGAGCATGATCGCGCCCGGCGAGGCGACAGAGGAGGGGGAGGAGGGCGAGAAGGCGGTGTACGAGCTGTACGGCTCGTCCGACTGGCAGCTCAATCGGCTGCTGCAGAGCAGGCGCTTCGACCATGCGCAGACGGGCTTCCTGGCGTGTCTGAAGCAGGTGGTCGAGCATGCGGGCAGGGAGGATGCAGCGTTTCAGGCGCCGCACGCCATCAACAAGGACAAGATCGGCGAGGCGAGCATCCGGCTGCAGTTCGGCAGCGACGAGACGTGGACGCGCGCACTGCGGCATGTGCTCGTGACGTGCAACCGCGTACTCGTCTGGACGCTCGAACACGAGAAGCGGCACAGGGACGCAAGGGGCGGACAGGTGAGCATCAACGGCAAGCACGTCGGCCCGCCGGCATAACTTAGCGCACGTGCATGCGGTAGCAATGCAACGTCAGCTGCGAACGACGGGCGGATGACTTTGGGTGTTCGGGAGAACAGTGTTAGCCGCCGGACGGCTGGGCGGATGCCAAAGTACGGGCTGGTTGCACAGGAGGTTTGTGCAGCGCGGCAACGCACAAGGCAACAAGGGGCAAAAATAGACGGGTCGTGTGAGGCTGTGTGCGGGGGTCAAAGGGTTAAAGGGGTGGGACAAGACGGCAATTGCAAATTCGCTCCGAGAGGCTAGGGGGTGAAGCGATATGCAGCATGGCATCAACGTCTCGGGCTTGGCAAGCGCGTACAGTACATCGCACGCCTGAGATGTGCTGTTGCTGATTTGCATCGGAAGGCTTGCCTTGCTACCATCACCATCCTTTCTTGCGCAACATGACGGATCAGGCAGGAACGAGTGGGCAGCGGGAATCGCTGGTCTCGCAGCTGCGATGGAGTTCGTCGCACGCGCCGCTGACGCGACGACGACGACTCGAGCTGCTGCGTAGCTATCTGCCCGACTGGATCATCACGCTCGTCCTCGCTGGGCTTCTGGCCATCATCAACAGCGTACACGGATTCCGACGCGAGTTCTCGCTCACGGATACCTCGATCCAGCATACGTTTGCCACGTCCGAGCGCGTGCCCACGTGGCTGCTGGGGGTGCTAGCCGTCCTCATCCCGGCGCTCATCATCCTCGGATTCTCGTTGGGCATCAGTCGATCGGTCTGGGATCTTCACAATGGTCTGCTCGGCTTCGTTCTCGCCAATGCGTTGACGGTGACCATCACGACGTTGGTCAAGGTGACCGTCGGTCGACCATCCTCCTAACCATGTCTCCGCCCTCACCACCGCCGCGCTCGTAACATCCGCGTTCGGCCGCCGGCATCTCACCATCACCTCTGGCTCTCGTATCTTAATCTTTGTCTCAGTACACCCATTCTCGTCTTCGACATTCGTAACCGACTTTCCCTTCTCTTGAAGGGCGAAGTCCTCCAAGCATTAGTATGTCTGATCCCTCTTCCGCCTGCGACCGCCCCCTCTACGGGCCTTGGCCAACCACAACGTGCCGCCCCGACCTCATCTCTGGAGCGCCTGGAACGATGTTCCTCGCTTCTTCAAAAGACAGAACAAGACGGGAGAGGCAAGTTTTGTCCCACCCTGCCGCCGCCTTCATTCGGTGCCACCCAACTCTCGCTCCACGCGCCTCCGGCCTCGACCTGCCCCGCCTTGGCGTCGATCCTTCACCATCGCCAACTTCTTCGCGCCACCATCGACTTCCAATCATGGCGACACGAACGCGCGGCACCCTGCTGCACTCGATCACTCGTGCGAACGATGGTTCATTCGACCCGATGATCACGTTCTCTGAGCTTTCGGAGACGCATTATCCGGCAGGGATGAACGTCGGTCCTGGTGTAGTTCGCCTGACCCTCCCGCTCGGCACGGTCAAGAGGGAGAAAGGTGATATGCGCATCGAGATCCTGCGACAATTTGTCAAAGCCTTTCCGGGTGCATCCGTCATCTCCGTACGCTTTCCCGAGGGTCGCTACGGCGATCATCGCTTCGTGGACCTCGAGAATCCGGACCCGAAGCTTAATCTCGTCACCATAGCGGAGAAGGCGACCAAGGATTGGACCGTCGGCGGCAAGCAGTTCGAACCTGGCTACTTCCTCGGCGCTTCTCTCCCTGCCGAATTCATCTCAGTCGACTTCGTCAACGTTCCCCATCACGCCCGCTCCGAGGTCGCCAAGAACCTGCAAGACAGTGTCCAACACGTCTTTGAGAGCTTCGCCACCACGCCAATTACGATCGTCGACGTCTGGGAGGTCGAGGAGGAGTTCATGCCCGGCTTCTGGACCTACGCGAACAGGCTGCGAGCCCTCGTTCGGGTGGAGAAAGGCACCGCCACGGCCGCCGCCGAACTCTGGCCCGGGTACATCTACTGGACCGACCTCATGGAGCTCTTCACCCTCGAGTACCGCAACCGCTTCGACTACTGCCGCATGTGTCGCGACAAACACCAATGCTTAGAGGAACGCCATCTCGCCAGCGAACCCTGCCCATTTGTGCTCTGCGCACGATGCAAAGAATACGGCCATGTCGCTCGACATTGCACCGTCTTCCCCGATGCCCAACCGGCCTCGGACGACCGCCAGGCTCAGCCACCCCGACCTGCGACCGCTCTCACCTCTGCTCAACGTGCCTTCCCCCATGGCTTGCCGGATTCCTCCGCCATCGATGCCTCTGATTCGGAAGCAGGCGAATCTGAGGCGGGCGAGAACGCAGGAAGGGAGGAGGGTTCTCTCGAAGAGGTGGCCACCCGGGCGACTCGAGACCGCGAGCTGATGCCACCACCTCGTGCTCGTTCCGCGCCGCGGCCGCAGCGCAACTCCTTCAACGACTCCATGCTCGCCTCCACAGACTCGCTGGCCAGTAGCGAGTCTGCCCGAACCTTTGCCTCTTCGTCCAACCGCATCCCAGTCTCGCTCACGCCCAACGCTCCTTCCAAAAGTCAGCCCTTTCGACCAGCGCACCCGCTTTCCCTTCCGGGCGGTGCTGCGCAAGCTCAAGAAAGGATGGCAAACAGCATCTCGCGTACTTTGCGGGCAACGTCGCCGATGCCTGGAACTGCTTCGGGCTCAGCTCGCCCAAACCAAGGCGCTGGATCCGCAGCCAGAAGGCCCTCAGTCTCTCGCTCGCCCAGCCGAGTCCAAACCTCGCTTTCCCAGTACGGTATCGACTCACGCCGCCGCTCCAGCTTCTCCGCCAGCTCCCGCTGAGCTGGGTGCCTTCGACGACCAAGTATCGCTCGACGGCGTCGCCGCGTACGACATCCCGGCTTTCTCTACGCTGCCGGCCGCCGTCCAAGCCTCGTCTTCCGTCGCACCCCTCGCCCAATCGCCGTCAGATCCGCAGCGTGGCAGTTTGGCAGTTTCGCCACCGTCTCAGGCGTTTGCAGACCTCCTCGATCTCGACGATCGCCAGCGTGCCGACCCCTGCCCGCCTCCAGTCGTCGCCACCTGGAACGTCCACGTGGTGACGCCGCATGTCGTGGCCCAGCTGAGGGAACGGACGCCACAACATGGGATCGACGTCTGGTTGATCCAGGAATGGAGGTCGCTCTCGTTTGCGTACGAGGAGGAGGCAGAGATGCTGGCTCCACCACAGGCTTGGCAGGCAGTCTCCGGTCGTGCAACGGCGATCATCCTTACCAATCGCTCGTGGGAGATTATCGACGAGTTCCATAGTGACCTCAGTTCGGTGATCTCGGTGCGCACAGCGTCGGGGAGCCTCTGGTCGTTCGCCAGCATCTACATGCCGGCCGACAAGATACGCCGTGCTCGACTGATGATCTCACCGGAGGATTTCCGCGTACAAGCCGGACTGGACAGATTGCTGTCGAAGAACGTCGTTGGAGGAGACCTCAACATCCACTCGGGTCCGGACTGGGTGGCCAGGGGCTGGACCGAACTATGCAACTGCTTGTCGCCGCTCGACGATGCGTTCACGGTCTTGCATCCTTTCTCCGACGTCGGCACCTACTTGGTCGAACGGACGGGCAGGTTCAAACGGCTGGACTACATCTTCGCGCCTGCGGGCATCCTGGACCATGCGAAGGAGCTTCTGACTCTCGCGCCGGCGGGAGCCTCGGATCACCACATCGTGGTCCTCATACCGCTGCCGAGCGACATTGAGACACTGCAGGACCTTACCAGCGCAGTGATCTACCGCTCGTGGCGCCCGGATCCGCAAGTCCTTAGGCAACCAGACGAACAGCGCCGGCTCTGGCTGTCCGCTTCTTCGCTTGCGCAGAAACCGTCGTGGTTGGATTGGCTTCAAGAAGTGGCTCGCATCCGAGGCCACCTGTTCAATCGCTCCCTCGCCCAACCATTCAAGTCCGTTCCCTCGCGCCGCGAGGTGACGCTACTCCGCGACCGCCTGGATGAGTTCGTCATCTCGAACGCGGAGGAGGCGAGAGAGTTTGCGATCCTAACGGGATTGTATCAGATTGCTCGTCTCTCGGCATTCCCTGAGGAACGGCAGGACGTGTTACGCATTCAGCGAGAGCTACCGCTGTGGCCGTCTGAAACCCGCACCGGGTCGCAACCGGCGTCCTCGCTCTCGCCTGCTCAGGTCGTCCAGTTCTTCAAGTCGCTCTACTCCGAGCGCGGCGTGGCGGATTCGGCCATTCCTGCAGCGACGACGCGACTTCTGACCGGCCGCAGGAAATGGGTGGATACCGAGGCCCTCCGTGCGCCGTTCACTGCAGAAGAGGTTCAGGTAACGGTCTCGAAGATGCGCTCCGATTCCTCACCTGGTCACGCTGGCATTCCACTAAAGGCCTTCGAATGTGCACCCCAGGCGTTCTTCGACTTTGCTGCCAAGGTCGCTACAACTCTTTGTCACGCCAAGCAGCCGACGCGGCCAACGATCCTGGGCACGCTACTATTCAAATCCAAGCCTGGCAACCAGCAGGACAATGTGGCCCACTATCGACCCATCAGTGTTCTCGATACGGATCGGAAGATTCTGCACTCGCTGCTTGCCGCTCGCATCGCGCCCCAACTTGTCAAGATGGTACCGGCCAACCAGACGGGCTTCATCCCCGGCCGATCGCTGTCCAGCAACGTCGCAGTGTTGGCGCTGCTAGCCGAGGCGAATCAGTTGGGATGGCTTTCTAGCCCGATAGTGGTGCTCGAGCAGGATCAGGAGAAGGCGTACGACCGAGTCGAACACCGCTGGAGAGACCGCGTCCTCGAAGACCTGGATACGCCGGCTGAGATCATCCAGATGCTTCACAATCTGTATGGCGAGGCCTCGATCCGCTTCCAGGTCGGCGAGCTGTCCGAGCCTGTTCCTGTTCGCCGTGGCTTTCTGCAGGGTGCGGCGGACTCGCCTCTTTGGTACACGTTGGTCTACCAACCGATGCTGGACGCGTACGAGGCGAGTAAAACGGGCATTGCTATCCGCTTCGGCGACGAAGTCTACCGCCTGGGCTATATGGCGTATGCGGACAACTCGTATATCTTCCTTGCATCTGCGGAAGATGCCAAGGCTTACTGGTCGGCACGTTCTCGCTACGACTTGGCTTCTGGCGCGCGCCTAAACGAACGTGAAAGCTCGGTCACAGTTCTCTGGCCGCCTGACTCTCCCAGTCGCGACGTGCCTTGGGTCACTGAGTTCTGTGCTCACTTCACCGTTCGGGCGGCTGATGAATCCTTCTTCTGCTTGGGACGGACGTTGCGCATGTCCGCCGCTCCTGCCGAGGATGCCTTCACGTCGCAGATCTCGAAGAAACTTCGCCCTGGCTGGGGTCAGATGGGGAGATTCTTGAGCCTCTTCGGGAAGGCGCACCTGGTCAACAATCGCCTACTTTCGCAGATCTGGTTCGTGCTCGAGGCGGTGCCTCTTCCTAATCCGGTGCACAGCCTCTACCGGCAGATTCGCCGCCGCCTGCAGCCCCTCTTTCGTACGACGAACGGGCGCCGGGTAGCGTGGCGGCTGGTCTGCGTGCCTCGACAGTTGGGTGGCCTTGGCCTCCTCGATCCGACGATAATGGTTCCGGCCACCTTCGCGGCATGGACACTGCGGGCTCTGGCGGACCATCTCAGTCTTGGCGCGCCCAAACTGCTGCGTCTCAGCTTCGAACGGTGGCTCATGGAGACTCACCGCATGACGCCAGCCTTGGTCATGTACTTCAGCACTCTGGGCGATCCGGGAGTCAACTCTCGCAATGTTACACGGCTTCGGAACAAGCTTGTGGCCGCTCTCGAGCGCGCCGAGGTCACACCGCTGAAGGACCCAGGCAAAGGGCTTCTGTCCCGCATGCTTGACGGATGCCTTCGATTCCCTTTGTCGTTTGACGCGGACTTTGACTGGTCCACTTTGACGCCGAGCGAGGCCGCGGCTCTCCCCTGGTGGCACTCGAGCTACGTCATCCGCGACGTTTGGAAAAGCGGCTCAGGTCGCACTGTGTCGTATTGCATCACGGAACCCAACACGGGGCCGCGAGCGGTCATCAACTACAAGTTTGCCTTGCACTACCGGCACACGGCGCAATATGGCCTGCAGACCTTCGCGGACATGTTCTGGCTGCACCCGGCCTCGACTTCGCCGTATGGTGGCCGAAGCGCTCGCTTCGTGCAACACGTTGGTCCGCCCGCCCGGGCGCTGGACATTCGCCGCTTCAAGGACCGTTATCCGGCCGTGCCGGCGGAACGGAATGCGGGGGTCGATACCAATTGGCCGCAGATTCCCAGGATGTGGTTGGCGTACATGGACGCCTTGCCCCCTGCCCTAGTCGCTCGCCTTCGCGAGTTTGTCCAGCTGGCGGCGAATGATGCTGAACCGGTCCCCCGTCGCCAGCCTTTCCCTCTGCCAGCAGGATCCTTTCCTTGGCGGTCGGTCAAGATTGTCGGCAAGCCAGTGCTCGAGGCTAAGGCTAAGGATCTTCGACTCTTCGCAGGCTCAAGGAATGGCGCGATCACACCCACTTATGCGCAGACGGCGGCTCAGCGCGCGGCGCGCCCTCGTCCAAGACTCCTGTCACACGAGGACTCTGATGTCTCGGAGGCCTCGGACGTTGACGATGACGAGGGGGGTTTGCAGGGGCCACCGCTGCAGAACAACCAATACGCGTCGATCGACTGGTCTCTGGTTTGGCCTCGCACTCTCGAATGTGACCTCTCTGGCGCTGGCCACGACGCGTGGTGGCTCCTGCTTCACGGCAAGGCGGAGGTGATCTACCAGCTGGTTCGACATCCGCACACGAAATGCTGGCAACCACGCAGCGCCCTCTGTCCGTTCTGCGGGGTCAAGCATTCCTGCCAGCATGCTTATCTGGAATGCCCTCGCGTGCACGAGGTCTGGCGGGATTGCTGGGGAGTACTTCGCCTGCTCATCACTCCTGTGCCGGATTGGCAGCCACCGTCCCCCCTTGAGATCCTCCAGGGCTTCCCGACAGTCGAAGGCCTCCTCCCTGCTGGCTTCAAGCTTCGCTTTAGGAGCTGGTTCGCGCTCACGGTGGCGCTACTCAGTCGGACCTTCGCCTCGTTGCAACGACGAGTCGCGGCAATTCCCCGTGCACGCCTGGACCGCAAGTTTCGCGAGGTTCCCCGCCTCCTGATGCGAGACCTGCTCTCGCTGGCCGCCGGCGACCGCGCTGGGCCTCAACGCTTCTCGGTCGAGGACTTTCAGTCGGCGTGGCTCGTGGACGGCCGCCTGTTTACTCTGGTGGACGACGACCTCTCCCTTTCGACGGAGGCGGTGGAATCTTGCTCGACAGCTGACTCTCCGTCTGCACACTCGTCGGGCGCTGGGCACTCCGCTCCGTGTGGCGAGGCGGCTGCATCTGCGGGGGACGATTTTGTGGACGAGGAGTCGGATGTGGTCGTGTCGGTACGCGATGTCGCGATGGCGAACCTTCGCGCTCCGCGGACTCAAGAGTGGCTGGACCGGAAGCTGCATTGTCGCTGCTGTTCGCTCCGACGCCGGATTGAGTCGAACTCGCGTCTGTGCCCAGTCTGCTGGGCAGGCCACTTTCCAGAGGTGCCGATGGCCCGTGTCTTTTGGAGCGGCCAGTTCAAAACCAACGCCGACATGAGTTGCGATTGCGGCGCGTCGGCGGACAAGGGCAAAGGCCGCGCGGTCGACTTCAGCTCCCGCCGCACAAGATGGGACCCTCCGGCTTCCTCTTCGGCTGCTTCTGAGCCGACTTCCGTGCGTTCGCCCTCTCAGTCGACGGTGGACTCGGCGCTTCGCCCGACTGCGGGTCCATCGCGCATCCCAGCGTCTCCAAAGCAGGCCTCGCTCACATCCTTCTTCCGCCGCGCTTGACACCAGGGCTGGCCCTGTTTACTCTCTTGCGCCTGGCCATTCCCCTTTGTTTCGTCTCTCCCTGTTTTTGGTCGCGTTGCCCGTTCTGTTTTCTTGTCCGGCTCATGCCTTGAGGTTTGGAACAGCCTGGGGGTCTGCTCCCAGTCCACTGCGCCGCCGCCTGGTCATCGATGTCCGCCGTTCCTGTATGTGTCCTTGTTCTGTCTTTGTCAATGCACTTTTGAAAACCAAAAAAAAAAAACCAAGACCCGACCTGATCGACCGGTGTCAACCCCTCGCCGGCTCGCGCAATGCTGAACCATACGGTCTCGTCACCGATATGATCTGCACGGTAGGAGTGGATGACAAGACGCTCCGCGACGGCTTCCGAAGCTTCCCTTCCGGTCACGCCAGTACGAGCTTCGCGGGCTTCACCTACTTATCCCTCTACCTCGCCGGTAAACTCCACCTCTTCGATCGCCGCGGCCACGCGGTCACCGCCTGGCTCTGCGGAACGCCGCTCATGGCAGCCACCCTCATCGCAGTCAGCCGAACGATGGACTACCGTCACCATGCGACCGACGTCATCGCAGGTGCGCTCCTCGGCCTCGTCATCTCGTACTGGTGCTACAAACTCTACTATCCCCCCCTCAGCCATCCGCAGAGCCACAAACCTTTCTCGCCGCGCATCCCTGCCGAACACCTCGCGCCCGCCGACGAAACCCACTTCGGAGACCACAATGCACACCAACGCACGGACAGCTTCTCCAGATTCAACATGGCTCCCAACCAGCCCCACGACGAGGACCAAGAGACCGCCGCGTTTACAAAGAACACGGGCCATGCACTCGACGCCTCGCTCGACTACCCCGAGCGCGAAACCGTTGCCCGCGTCTAGACCCCCCAGAAAAGTGCTAGATCGTGCATTGTAGATACCACGTGTTGGCTGGAAATGCTCAAGTTGCGAGGATCGTATCGCCGGTTAGGCTGGTGGACCAAAGAGCTTGGGCTCCAGATACGCCTGCAGGCCGCCAGGCGCGTGGTAGGTGGCGTCGATCTGCACCTTGTAGCCGTCGAGAAGCATGTGGGTGAGCCTAGCTCTAGTGTTTGCCCGAGGAATCCCAAGCGTCAGTAGGATTTTCCCGAACAAGTTGTGTGGTTGTGGGGGTTGTAGGATTGGCGTACCTGTGAGAGCTGTCGAGGTGGGCGGAGCGAAGGAGCTGAACGGCCTTAGATCGTTCGTCGGCGCGGAGCGGAGTGTGGGTGTGCGCATCGGGGGTGAAGTCGGTGGGATCGATACCGATCCACTTGACCGGGATGGTGGCGGTGTAGTGGAGGTGGATATCGATGCCGTAGGGGTCACCATCGAAGAGGCCGCAGATGCTTACACCTCGGCCTGTGCAGTGGGCGGTTGCGAGGAGGCGGACGAGCTCGCGCGTGGCCACGTCGGCGTATCCACAGGCAGTCACCACGACCACGCTGCTCCAGGCGGCGTGGTGCGCAAGATCAACCAGGCGCTGCAGGACGCCGGCCTTTTCGACGACGAGCACCACGTGTCCCGCGCACGACGGCGCGCAGTGCAGCTCGACCGACCAAGCCGCCGATGTCTCGGGCGGGATGTGCTGCACCTCGCCCTGGATGCAGACGACGCTGCGACCGGTGGGAGAGTGCAGCGTGAGCGAGCCGCAGAGCAGACCGCGCGTCGAAGCGACCACGCCCAACGACTGACGCGCGCATCCCAGCATCTGTGCAAGTCGGTCGATCACCAAGTCCGAGGCGCGCTGCGTCGAGAAGAGCTCGGTACACATGTAGAAGACCTCGCTAGCCTCGAATTTCATCAGCCATCCTACCCTCTAAACGACGACGGCGAGGGGCGGCGCTTACCGTTTGGTGACGACACGACCCGCTACCAGATTCGCCTGCACCACCGAGAGCACGCGCAGGTACTGCGCTATTCCCGCACACATGCACGCATCAAGGTCAGCCTGTCTCCATCGTCGCACCTGGACGAAAAGGAAAGACGTACCGAAGCGTCGAACGCCGCTCGCCGCACGCGTGGGGAAGACGAGCGCGCGCGTCGTCGCTGCATCCGCAGCCGCGCCCGCGCGGGCTTCGAGTCGGAGCGGCACGCCTCGGGCCGAGACGGGCTGGTGGGCGAGTTGGCGAAGCAACGAGACGACGAGCGCCTCGATGCGCGCCAGAACCACCGCTCGATTCGAGCCGTCGAGCACGTCCATTTCAGAAGTGTGCACCTGGACGCACACGAGACCTCCCCACGCGAGGTTGGGTGGGGGTTATATAGCCCAACTTGCAAGTAGCGGCTGGCTGAGCCGGACTCGGCCAAGAAGGCGTGAGGGCGCGCGTGTCGGAAGCGGGCCGACGAGTTCTTGGTCCGTGACGCTACCAACGTGCAGGCGGAAGCCGTGCGAAAGTGCAGAATGCACGCAAGTGACGGAGCAAGATGCATTTTTGATTAGCAAGCAGACACACACGAGAGCGGTGCGACTAGGACGAGGGGTCGATCTTGAGCGAAAAGTCGACGTGCTTGGTCGACTGGTGGATGGACGAGGTCGAGATGATGTCGATCGCTGCGCATGGCCCAAGTGCGGCAAGGAAACAGAGTCAGCGCCGGAGCACGAGCCAACACCCAACGACGCGGCCAGGGGGAGGGGCAACTTACCATTGTCGACATGGCCGCCCTGTTGGACGTTGTCGATGTCGATGCCGCCGGACGATTCGAGGAGGAACTTGTGCGTTGTAGCGAACTCGTTCTTGAGGCGGGCTGCGTTGTCGATGAGCGTCTTTCCCTCCATGTTGTCGAGCATGACGACGTCGGCGCCGGCCTGGATGGCTTCTACGGCCTCGTCGTAGCTCTGGACCTCGACGTCGATGCGGAGGGAGAAGCCGCAGACGGATCGCGCGGCGTGGACGGCGGTGGTGACGGAGCCTGTGGACCAGATGTGGTTGTCCTTGAGCATGACCATGCTGCTGAGATCGTACCTGTGCATGTCGACGCCGCCGACGAGCATGCCGTACTTTTCGACGTCGCGGAAGCCCGGAGTGGTCTTGCGCGTTCCTGCGACGATGCCCTTGTATCCCGCCTGCCTCGCCTGTCGCAGGAAGCGCGCCGAAGCCGTAGCGATGCCCGAGCAGCGTGCGAGCGTGTTGAGCGCCACGCGCTCGCCCAGCAGGATCCTGCGCGACGGACCGGTGACGGTGGCGACGGCGATCTTGAGCTTGGCGTCGGCGCCCGAGCCGGCCGAGCCGAGCCAGTCGCCCTCGCGGTAGTGCCACTCGACGGAGCACTCGAGCTGGCGGAAGACCTCGTCGAAGAAGGGCACGCCGGCCAGACAGCCCTCGCTCTTGCACCAGAGCGTGGCGCGCTTGATGTCCTCGCCGACCACATAGCCGCCCCAGTCGAACGAAGGGCAGTCCTCCTGCAGCCACTCGGCCACCTTGCCCTTCCACGAGGGCGGCAGCAGGTGCGCGTAGACGTGCGCGGGCGCAGACTTGGATGCGGACGCCGACATGCTGACGATGCTGGTCTTGAGCTGGTCGCACGTTGGGTGGGAGGAGCCTTGCTCGAGCCATCGAGGCCGCGGCATCTGGCCCAAGTACGAGCCCAGCAGGTTACTGTATCCGGTGGTTGCCGAGCCGAGAAGAACGCCAACCCGGCCGACAAGTTCCGCTGAGGATGGGACTCGATCTCACATTGTTTCGAAAAAGGCGAGGCGCGTGTTTTTGTCGTGGGTGGATGAATGCAGGTGTTGGTCTCGGCAGTGGCAGAAAAAAGGCAACGTAGAGTTGGGCCAAGCCGGTCGGAGATGCAAACGTCTGCTGCACGCTGCCTCGATCCACGACGATCCAGCAGCTCTCCAAGCGCCTACACGTTGCTGCTGAGCGTGCCTAGCTGGCTTCCGCTGACTTCCGCTGGCTCCGCTGGCTGACAACGAATGCCAAGACGCATCTCGCTGTGCTCGCACAGGAGGCCCGAGCTTTTGATCCCCGGACAAGAAAACACGCGCGGCCGATCGAGCTTCGAGCGCCTGTATGCTCTCTCCTCGATTGGCTCAGTCTCGATCAGCACACACCCGAGCGTCGGTGTAAATCTCAACGGACCATCGGCCTGAGACGATGGACAGGGTCGAGCGACACGAGGACGACGGACAGGCGTGAGCTGCGAGCTGCATGTGGGCTCGGCTTGAATAGGAAGGTGAATCAAGTCGACTTTTAGCAGCTTCCTGTTCCTGGCGCGCCATGGCCTCCACTTTTGGGCTGCATGCTGTCGAAATCCGCCACACGCTCCAGCCGCCTCGGTAGAATCTGCGTCCACCAACGTCCGCTCCCATCGCTTGGCCATCCGCTCCCTTGGATGCTTGCTGCCTCGCTCACCTCTGCTTGGCCGCGACGCAGGCATACATCTTGAACCTCCGCTCGCCCTATTTACACGCTCCGATCCCGCAGCCTTGCACCCAACCGCCTCCAACCCCGACCCTTCACCTCTCACTTCCACCTCCCTTGCCTTCCCACATACACCCCTCGTCGCCATCATCGCTCGCAGCCCTGCCCATCGTCGGCAGCTAGGACACATCCATCCTCACACTTTGTCGCGTCTGCGCAACCACCTCGGCCATGCCTATCCTTGCTCGTATGTATTCGCTGCATATCCTCACATGTCATGCGACTCGTGCACTGACGATCTGACCTTGCGATTTGGACGGTGCCAGGCCTCAAACACAAGCTCTCGCGGCGCTTTGACGAAGACAAGTCGTCTTCGCCGGCCTCGTCCCTCCCGCCTTCGCCCACCAAGCCCACCGCCTACGCGACGGCGGCTGCGCCTGCCACCGATGCGCCCGTCGCCTCGGCCCCCGCTAGCGGTGGTGCGGCTGGATCGCAGCCGTCGTCTTCGGCCGACCCTGCCACCCCCGTGGCTGCTGCGCCGACCAACGGCAGCACCCCGCCGCCTGCTGCCTCCGAGCCTACGCCGACCGCGGGCGATGCTGCGGGCAGCCCGACGACGACGCCGACGGATGCGGACGGTCACGACTTTACCACCAACGGCGCCGTGGTTCCGCGCGTCAACCTCGCCTACTTCACCAACTGGGGCATCTACGGGCGCAAGTATGCGCCTTCGGACGTGCCTGCGAGCCAGCTGACGCACATCCTCTACGCGTTTGCCGACGTCAAGCCCGAGACGGGCGAGTGCTTCCTCACGGACCTCTGGGCGGACGAGCAGCTGCGCTATGCAGGCGACTCGTGGAACGAGACGGGCAACAACCTCTACGGCAACTTTAAGCAGTTCCTGCTCATGAAGAAGCAGAACCGCGCGCTCAAGCTCATGCTCTCCATCGGTGGTTGGACGTTTGGTCCGCACTTTGCTCCCATGGCGGTGGATCCCAAGAAGCGCGCGCGCTTCGTCTCGAGCGCCATCGCCATCCTCGAGAACGACGGTCTGGACGGTCTCGACATTGACTGGGAGTATCCGGCCAACGCGGCGCAGGCGAGCAACTTTACCTCGCTCCTCAAGGAGCTTCGTGCCGGACTCACCGCGCATGCGGCCAAGAAGGGTGACAAGGTGCCTTACCTGCTCTCCATCGCCGCGCCCTGCGGCATGGATCACTACAAGCTGCTCGAAGTCGCAAAGATGGATCAGTACCTCGACTTTTGGAACCTCATGGCGTACGACTTTGCCGGTGCCTGGTCGACGGTCACGGGTCATCAGGCGAATCTGTGGAACATCAAGGGCAAAGCACCGTCGGCGGATGATGCGGTCAACTTCTACATCAACAACGGCGTGGTCTCTCACAAGCTCGTCCTCGGCATTCCGCTCTACGGACGTGGATTTGAGAATACCGATGGTTCCCAGAAGCCCTACAACGGTACCGGTCAGGGAACTTGGGAAGCGGGAAACTGGGACTACAAGTTCCTTCCCGTCAAGGGAGCAAAGGAGATGATCAATACAAAGATCGCCGCCTCCTGGAGTTACGACTCGGCCAAGCGCGAGTTCATCTCGTACGATACGCCCCAGAACGTGCTGCTCAAGTGCGAGTACATCCGCAACAAGCGCCTCCGCGGCGCCATGTTCTGGGAACTCAGCGGCGACGCTACAAAGACCCAAGGCGGCGCAGACAGAAGCCTCGTCGCCCTCACCAGCAAGAACATGGGCACGCTCGACGCCACCCTCAACCACATCAACTACCCCTTCAGCAAGTGGGACAACGTCAAGAAGGGCATGCCCAAGTGAACAAGCCTTCTCCCTACCTTTGTCTTGCTCGTTCCCCTTGACCTTTGTTGCTCGCATGTCGACCCGACCTTGCTTCTCTCCTGTACCTCTGCCTTGGCTTGAATCATGGACCATAGCTTCTACCCCATCGTCTCATCGTGTGTCTCCGTCGCTGATATGCATTCGCCTCTGATTTTCAGGTCCCCATTTTTCATCACCAAATTTCGCCGCTGCATTTGAATTCTTTCTGCTGCAAATTCCCACGCACCTGAACTTGGCCGTAACGTCTTTGCCAGGACAAGGGAGAGGGGAAGATCGCACGACTGCATGTGATTGCTACGGAGAAATGCTGGCGATTCATGCGGTGGCGGTGGCGGAAGCGGCGCTGATGGCGGTGGCCGAGAGGATCATCTCGAGGCTGCCGCGGAGCTGCATGAGGTCGCGCTGGAGGCGGAGTTCGTCTGCGACCTTTGCCCAGATTCTGCCAAAGAGGTCGTCGATGAGGGGGCTCTGACCGATGACGCTGGCGTACGTGTCGACGATGACGTTGAGCGTATCGCAGACGAGGTCTACGTAGTTCGGGTTGGCAGCGTGGCGGAGGAGGAAGCGCAGCACAGGTTCGAGCGTCACATCGTCCCTTGCGGCGATGGCACGACGCAGACCATCTGCCGAACCCCTCGGCGAGCGATGGATCAACTCGAGGATGAGGCCAAACGTCACGCTGGGTGCTACGTCCTTGCGGAGCGCGGCGTCGAGCGCATCTGCATAGCGGAAGGCCTTGAGCAAACGATCGTAGTCCTGCAGCTTGCGCTTGCGCACCGCATCGACGCGGATGTCATCGGTCGTCCGACGCGCGTTGATCTTGCCTGGTGCGTTGGAAGCCGCCGCTTTGCCCTGCATGAAGAACTCGTAGGCGCCGGCGTTCATCGCCGCGCGCTCCGCCTCGCGACGCTCGAGCTCACTCGCCTTGACGTCGCGCTTGCGCACGCAGAGCGTGCCGTCCGCCATGCCCACAGCGATATGCGACTCGTCCGGCGACACGGCCATCGAGAGGATCGGAGACGGATACCGCATCGTATGCGTCACCTTGAAATCGTGCGCCGGATCGTACACCTTGACGAGATGATCGAGGCCTGCGGTGAGGATGCGCATGCCTCCGAGACTGTCGGTGTTGTCGACGCTGAAGTCGGCACCCGAATGCACCGAGAGCGCCAACGACGTGATGGTCTTCTGGTGATTCGAGATGCTCGCCATACACCTTCCGCCCATCATCAGATCCCACACCTTGAGCACCGGTCCTCCGGCGGACAGAGCCACACCTCCTCCGCCGGTCGGATAGACGAGCACATCCTCGACGGGTGCGTCGTGGTTCATGGTCATGGCGCATCCACCGTGTTCGGCCATCCTTGCGTCCCAGAGGCGGACGGAGCTATCGTAGCTTCCGGACATCATGAGAGCCGGGTTATCGGGCGAAATTACGGCCGAGCGGACATAGTCCTGATGGCCCTCGAAGACGTGTACGGCCTTCTGCTCGGGGACGTCCCACAGGCGGACGGTGCGGTCGTCGGAGGCCGAGAGGATCTCTGTGCCGTTGGGCGAGAAGCGAGTGACGTGGACGGGGCTGGCGTGGCCGCGGAGCGTACGCAGGATGGCACGCGAGTTGGTGTCGAAGAGCTGGATGAGGCCCGAGTCGTCGCCGGCGACCATGAGGCGGCCGTCGGAGCGAAAGTTGGCCGAGCGCGCCACGTCTTTGAAGCGCGAGATGGTCTTTGCCACGCGCGAGTTGCGCATCGAGTAGATCTGGACGCGTGCGCCCGTGGTGACGGCGAACTTCTGACGTGCCGAGACGTTGACGGGCTGCGTCGAGGTCGAGCCGACTACCGACGACGGTGCGGCCGCATCGTCGTCCGGCGTCGAAGCGTACACCGAGACCGGCGGCACAAAGTGGATCGACGTGATGGGCGCCAGCTCCTTGACGAACACGGGCGCTCGGAACTTGCGCCAGTAGTGCGACTCGGGCGAGCGCGACGACGACGGCCGCGCAGAGCGCTCGGCGACCGGCCGCAACGCAGTGTACTCCATGGTGGCGTGGATGGTCCGAGATGGAACGCAGCGATGTGGTCAGCGCCGATCTCTTCCGGGTGATGGGGCGGTTGTTGACTGTCCTTGCGATGTCGCAGTGCCGGTGATGATGATGCGAGCGTGATCTGTACGGATGTCGTCGTCGGTGATGGATGGTGTCGAGACAAGCAGACAGTGCTCGCGATGTCAATGTGCAAATTTGCCAGACGCCCGAGCGATGTGGAGAGGCTTTGGCTGCAGCTCGGCGGATTTGGCTCGTCTGGTGCGAGAAGAAATCCAAAAAATTTCCAGTGAGACCCTGCCTTATGTCACGTGAGCCCGGCCTGGAAAGGAGAGTCAGTGTTAGACTATCTCACGTGAGTTTGTTAGACTCGAACGGGCTACAGAAAGCCACTTTTGCAACCGCGTGCCCCGAAAGGTCCAGGAGCTTTCTTGGCGCAGGGTGACGCCACGAAGCACGCTGCCAAGCCAGCTCAGCTGCGCCTCAGCTCAGAGGGGGGCTTTGACTGGCACGCGCTTCGTCTTGGCGATGGCTCGTTGCATGTGAGGCGACTGGAGACGGGTAAGGCCAAGGAGCTTGGTGTGCAGGCCGAGAGTCTGGGCGCACGAGCTCCGGCGGTTGGCCATGCAAGAGCTAGACGGCGTGTGGTTTGATGTAAACAGTGCGAAAGCTGTTGCCGAAGCGGAGGCTCAAAGCAGACGACATGCAGTTGCAATGTCATACGACAGCGATGTCTCGCTGCGGCTCGCAGCGGAGCATGCCTCGCGGCGAGGCGGAGCTCGATGAGTGCGGGAATGCTATTTCTGGCTCGCGGAAGAAGCGAGCGGCGGGTCTGAACAAGGCAGGAACGGTCATCTCGGCGACATTGGCTCGTGATCATGGTCATTGGAGCGAGATCAACACCAGATCGGCAGGGTTGGAAAAGAGCGCTCGGTGGGAGCGTGATGACTGTTGATGGACCCTTTTCTTAGCGAGGAGGCCGATCATTTTGACTTTTTCTTTTTTCGCGAAAGGATCGGCCGGCGTCTCGGCTGAGAGGGCGCGTGGGTGCGTGCAGCCAGGGTGCTGTATTTTCGGCACCTCCTTGCGCGTGTTGCCAGCACACACTCGCGCCTAACTTGCGCCGGCCAACGCCTGCCTTGTCTCGGCATCTCTTTTTTTTCGAATCGAGGGTGGGGCGTGGCACGCTGGCGCGTGGGGAAAGGGGGCAAGGGGCGGTGAGACCAACACGAAATGTGGACTGCGTTCGTATAATAACAAAATCTCGTAAGTTGTCGTGCACAATGGCGGCATGAACTTGGCTGCAATCGACGAGAAATGAGACGGGAATCCCTGCGGCGAATGACGGAGTCGAAAGTATAATAAGCTGTGACCATGATGCGCAGTCGTTGGCAGCGACGGTGGCTAAGGGCAACGTGCACGCAGTTGGCGAACCAAGCGCAGCGCGAGAAGGAAGAAGAAAGACGGGAGCATTCTTGCGTTCTTTTTCACTTTACGTCGGGAAGGCGCGCCCCAGCTGACCGTCGAGATTTCGAGGCGCGCGGCGTGCGGCGGCGTGTGCGTGCGCTGCATTGCAGCGTGCATGCGCGTTGGGCGTTGCCAGCGACTCGAGTGTTGCGGCGATCTGCACTCTGCAGCCGACAGATCGCCTGCTTGGATTTCGCACTCCCGAAATGAAGCTGTCCAAACAGGCCAAACCAAGCCAGCAAAGGCTGAGTCTAACTTACAGAGCCAAGCGCTTCCAGCATCTCGGCTCGACGGCCCTTGTCTGCTCACTCTACGCGGACGCGCAAAGTGGGCGCGCCGGCTCGCGCCAGCGTTGGGGCCCGCTTCGAACGTCAGTCGAGTTGAGTTACTCCGCCGCTGGCAATGCCGACTTTTCGCACGCCGCTCTTCCGTCGCGAGCTCGCCAAAGACATGCCGGAGCCGCCCGTTCCAGCCGCACGCCTCGACGCCTCGACGCCTCGACGCCTCTTGGCGACTGCAACTTTGCCGTGTTTACCTCGACCATCTCGCACGCTCGAGAGATGGGGGATCGCCTTCGGGAGCAGCCGAAGCTCGCGACAAGGCTGCGGCTGCGCAAAGTGCAAAGCGCAAAGCGACAAGGCCGGCAAAGGCGAGGCAGATGAGCAGCTTGTCCCCGCATGCATGCACGGCCAAGCGGATGTAGGCAGAGATGCACGAGCGGCGTTCGGCTCGTCGAGCCATCAACCTACCGTGCAGCGCGCTTTCTGGTTTGCGCCCATGCCCCTCGACGCCGTCGCTCATCGCGCTCGCCCCTCTGCGCCCCCGTCCCGCCCAGCTTGAGACGAGTCGGCTGCCATGCCTGTTCTGTTTTTCACTCTCCGCTCCCTGACCCTGCCTGTCAACTTTGCCTCTCCCTCGTCTGCCGCCGCAGCAGCCGCCGCAGCAGCAGCACTGCCCCCCCTCGAGCCCCCTCGAGCCCCCTCCCGTTGACCCTGTCTACATCATGCAATGCTACCATCTCCCCATCCCTCCATCTCCCCCTGACGCCGCTCGCTCCCCTTCTCTCTCCATCATCTCCACTCGCTCGATCCTCCCCTTGTCCCCTCTCCGACCCGCTGCTCTCTCGACACCCCTCCTCTCGGCTTGCGACACTCTCTTTCAATACCCAAAACTCGCCCAGTATCGCTCTCCACTCGCTTCTCATCTCGACCACGCTCTTTCCACCCAGATTCGTTCAGTCAAAGTCGCAAACACCAGCGACGATCCCAACCAGCGCTTCTAAAAAGCCCTTCCTCGAGGCCCGTTCACGGCTCGTAGCTGGCGGCCATCGTCGCCATCCTCCCTGAAAAGCTTCTGCGCACGCCTTGTCGTTTCCCAGTCCGATCGGTTCGTGTTTAGGATCGACAGACTCGTCACACATACACGCAGCAGCAATGAGGTCGACACGAGAGGCGCTCTCGTTGCTAACATGGGCGACGCTCGCGCTGGTGCTGAGCCTGGCGCCAGCGTCGGTCGAGGCGCGCAAAAAGATGCTCATCTACACCTACACGCAGGGCTTCCACCACTACTCGATCCCGACGGCGACCAAGGCGGTGCAGCAGCTGGCCAAGGCGGCGAATCCGCCCATCGACACGGTGCACTCGGACGATCCGAGCGACTTTGAACGCGACGGCTGGCTCTCGCAGTTTGACATGCTCATGTTCATCTCGGTCTCGGGCAAGGCGCTCTCGACTGCGGGCGCCGAGGCGATGCGCGAGTACATCGAGGCGGGCGGCGGCTACATGGGCGTGCACGAGGCGTGCGACGCGCTGTACGAACAGCACTGGTACGGCCGTCTGGTGGGCGCCTACTTCAACTACCATCCGCAGATCACGCATGCGACGCTCAACATTGTCAACCGCACGCATCCCTCGACCGCGCATCTCAACGCCACCTGGCGCGTGTACGACGAGATGTACAACTTCAACTCGGACCCGTCCAAGTGGGGCAAGCAGTACGTCATCACGGCCGACGAGTCGTCGTACGACGATCCGGTCGAGACCGTCCGGCAGCGAGCCTCGGAGCAGGGCTCGCCGCATCCGATCGCCTGGTGGAAGGAGGGCGAACAGCTCTCCTACAACCCGCACGTCAAGGTGGGCGGAGGCACCGATCCGACCAAGCAGGAGATCCGGTCGGGGACCGCGGGATCCGGCGGCGCGGGGAGGAGCTTCTACACGTCGCTCGGCCACACGAACGCCATGTGGAACGACGACGTCTTTCAGCAGCACATCATGGGCGCCGTCAGCTGGCTCATGGCCTCGCCCTCGCTCAAGTCGTCTTCGTCCAATCCGCCACCGAACGCGGTGGGCTCGGACTACGATCCGGCCGCCGTGCCCACCAACCCCACCTCGTCGGGCTCGAGCGCGTCTGGATCCGCCGTCGACAGCCACTCGACGCTCGTATCGGGCACGCCGGTGCCTTATTCCAAGTCGGCGCTCTCCAAAAACGGCGCGGCGTCGTTGACGGCGCTGAGCGCATCGTCGCTCGCCACGTGGACGCTAGCGCTGCTCGTTTCGTCGGCACTGGCGCTGGGCTCCTTGTCGTAGCTCGCTGTCGTCATCGAGGGCGTGGTCGAGCGAGCAGGTCTCGGCTCGCTGGTTCTGTGTGCTTTCTTTTTCGCTTTGACCTTTGTCGTTAATCTCGCTCTTGTCGTTTTGTGCTCGCGCGGCCGGGAGAGTCGCTGGCCGCGCTGAGCGTGTATTGTACTCGTATCATCATCGTCCTGTACCGCCCTGCTCAGGGTGGGGAACCGAACAATCGCTGTGTGCTCTCTTGAGCCGAGTGTGATGACTGGACGATGAACAAAAGCAAGGTAGTTTGGTGACAACATTCAAGAGACAAGTCGTGGGAATCCAGGCTGCGAGTTGGCCTCATGCTGGACGTCATGGAGCGGAGAAAGAGGCCAAACGGTAGCGCCGCAGTGCTGCAAAGGCCAAGCTCTATTTCCCAGCGGGACTGCACTCAGCTGCGCCGACGCGCAAAGGCAAGCTCTTTGTTGCCCACTTGCCGCTCACCACCATTGACGCAACGATGCTCCCGTCTCGAAGCGATATCTTTGCGGTTGCCAAAGTCGCTCTGTTCGTCAGTGCAACGACTCCTTTCTCGGATGAGGCTATAGCCCGCATCTGTCGACAAGCTGAGCTGGCATCCGAGGCGTCTCCAGACGATCATCCCATTCGCCTCACCCTCATCCCTGGCAAGTTTGCCGGATGGACACCTCTTCGACTGGCTCGGGACTACGTTGTGCCCACTTTCACTCCAGACGACTCGCCATTTGCTTGCCTTGCCTTTGTCATATTGGACGAAAAGTCACATGATGATGACCAGGTTCGCATCGTCGCCATCCGCCCGGAATGCTTTGAAGAGAAGACAGACATGCCACTCGAAATCGAGGCGACCATGAGGGCAGGGCCGGAATCAGCTGTCGATCTCCCGGTCCTCTTTCACCAAGGCATCCAAGGTATCTACGCTTATCCTAACGACCCTTACGACGACGACGACGAGGTCGGCGCCAATCTGCAAGCTTGAGCCTTTGCTCTGCGACTCACATACACTCTTGGCGGCGCACGGCTCACGGCCTCCTCACTACCTCTGAAGCAACGTTTTGGCAACAAGCGCTGCAGCCATCGGAACCACGACGTCGGTGGGCGCCAGTGTCGGTCCGCATCTGAAAAATGTAATTCGGAAATTGAGCCGCCCAAGTGAGAGTGAGAGTGAGAGGCTCAGGCTGAGGCTGAGGCTGAGGCTCAGGGTGCAGTTGGCGAGGCGCGTGCGAAGCGGCTGGATTAGTGCGAGCAACGTGTGGCCAGCCGCTTCCACGTCCGGCAGCTTGACCACAGACGCTAACCCAACGGCATCCATCATCACTCACGCTCTCACACCTCATCACCATCGCCCGCGACCTTTGCTGCTCCTTCCAGCGTCGCCATCGCGGCTTTCCCACCTCGCTCGCTCAGCATCACACCCATCCATGCTATCGCCGCTCATGAAACCCAAAGCTGCGTGTTGCTAGTCTCCCCATCTCGCCTCGCGCATCCAGCTCCCCTCAACAACACACCACCCTCTGGTCGTTCCACGCGCTACCTCGTCTCGTCGTCCCATGAGCGCAGCTACCCCCACAAGCCCGGGCTTTCCGCTCACCATGGGATCGGGCGCCATCACCGCCCACTTCGGCGCTCCTTCTTCCTCCGCCGGCAGCCCGCGCTCTCGACCCACCACCCCGCTCTCCGCCGCCTTCCTCCCCTCTGGCCCCACCTACGACGACCTCAGCAGGTGGCAAGATGCAGACGTCGCTGCCTGGCTCAACGCCGCTCGCCTCGGACACCATGCTGCCACGTTCGCCGACAACGACATCCGCGGCTCGGTCCTCCTCGACCTCGACCAGGCCGCCCTCAAGCACATGGGCATCACCATGGTCAAGGACCGCGTCCGCATCTCCGCCGCTATCAAACTCCTCAACAAGCGCTGCGCCGATGCCGCCCTCGCCCGCAGGCCCAGCGCCGTCTCCCTCCCGCCCCTCTCGCCCCTCGCCTCCCACCCGCTATACGCCAACGAGGGCGAGATCGAGTACCTTGAGCACGACCATCTCGCCGATTCGGCTTCCGACGGTATCTCGCCCGGCTTCGGCGCCAACTCCATGGGCCTCCGTCGCGGCCAGATGCGTCCACCACCGCTCACATTGAAGCAGTCCGCATCCCGCGGCATGCCCGGCCATCCTTCCCCCGCCAACGGCCTCAACACCGGCCAGGGCTTTGGCCTCAGTGCCGCCCGCGGTCTCACTCCCGGTGCAGGCCGCGGTAGCGTGTGGAACACCGTCGCCTCGTCCAACTCCTCCGCCTCCTCCTCCGCCTCCACCTCCAAGCCGGCCACTGCAGATGGCGCGCTCCATCGCAAGGTCAACTCGATCGGCGGCGGGCCCGCGCCTGCCATCGTCGGTGCCACCTCATCGCTCTCGTCGGCACGCCACCTTCACGGCCACAACTTGCCGTCCACGCGCCCCAGCACGGCCACGGGCGCCAGCGGCTACTCGAACGCACCCAACTCGCTCCAGTCGCGTGGCGCTCTCACCTCCAACAGCCCTACCGCAGCCACCTTTGCCGGCGCTGCAAGCATCAACGCCGGCCGGCCCTCCACGGCTACGGGCGCACAGACCTACTCGAGCAGCAGCAACGCCAACTCGTCCGCCGCCCGCGACGGCTACTCGCCCCTCACGCCCATCTCCGAGTCCAACTCGCACGGCAACACGCCCACCACGCCTTCCGGCATCCAGCAACAGCAGCAGCAGCAGCAGCAGCAGCAGCAGCAGCAGCAGCAGCAGCAGCAGCAGCAGCAGTCCGGCTACTCGGTCGGACGAGGGCCGTTTGCGTCCGCGCAACGCTATGCTGCCTCGCCCGTCCAGTCCTCGTCATCCGCCGGCGTCATTCGACGCGTCGACAGCGGCGAGGGCTACAACCTCATGGCGTCCCAGCTGGCAGCATACCAGAATCCGAATCCGCCCACGCTCGAGGACCTCAAGCGCCGCACCATCAAGTTCATCAGCGAAGAGGACAACACCACGCGCATCGTCAATGTCAGCGACTGCCGCGACGCCTACGACGTCATGGCGCGCGTGCTCAAGAAGTTTGGCAAGCCCCCGAGCGGGAACAGCTACACGCCGACCGCCGACCAGGGCCCCACGGGCGACGAGCTCGGCGCCACCGAGACGTGGGGCATCTTTGCCACCAGCGCCGACGGCCAGAACACAAAGGCGCTCTCGGACAACGAGCTGCTGGCCATCTGCCATGCGCCTCAGCCGCACGACCCGCTCCGCGAGCGTGGCCTCACCCTGCGCAGGATCCCCAACCATCTGCCGGGCGAGGACGCACGCAGGGTGCCCGTCCGCTCGGGCAGGAACAAGCTCGAGGCGTTCTTCGGCGAGCGCATGCCCGTGGCGCAGATGCAACCTGCCGGGCCCGGCTCGGCGGCCAACGGAGACGAGGATGACGCGGGCAGTGTCACCATCAGCGGCAAGAAGATGAAGCGCGCCTCGACGGTCAGCATCATGTCTGGGCTCGGCGTCGGGCCGTTCAGCAGCAGCAGCAGCAGCAGCCACACCGCCAACCTCGCGGCCAACCATGCGCTCGGCGCAGCCAAGGAAGGCAAGCATGCCAAGAAGGAGGCAAAGGCCGTCTCGCCGACGACGGTGGTCAGCAGCAAGCCGAGCAAGATCCGCAACTTTTTCGGCCAGCGTCCGCCGTCGGAGCTCATCAACACCAACCTCGCCGACTTCTTCCCCTCGACCGACTCCAAGGCGCTGCAGCGCACCGCGCGCCGGTCCATCTACGGACGCGCCTCGGCGAGCACGCGGTCGAAGCGCAACAGCACGTGGAGCTTCGTGGCCGATCCGGACGCACCGCCGCTGCCGCACAAGGAGTCGCTCGACGGCCACGCCCCCGGCCACGCCTCGCTCGAGAGGTCGTCAGCCAGCATTCGCGATCGCGGCACCACGCCTATCATCCAGATCGGCTACGACTCGCGCTCGGAGGACGGCCATTCGCAGGACGCGCATCCGCGCGGCGGCGCGGCGGTGGCGGCGCATGCGGTGACGGGTCCGCCGACGCTGCCGCCCGTCGTGGGCCGCGACTCGTTGGACGAGTGGTCTCGCGACCTCAAAGCGGTCGGATCGCCTGTGACGGGCTACAGCTCGGGCTTCGCCGGCGGCAAGGCGCAGCTGCACGGCGCGGCGATGCAGCCGTCGACATCGCAGAACAGCGCATACACCAGCCGGCCGCCCATCTCGCGCCGCGCCTCGGGCGAGAGTGCGCGCAGCCGGCGTAGCCTCGCCTCGCAGGTGCGACACGGCCTCAGCGCAGCGCGCGAGCGCAACGCTGAGACCGCCAGCCTGCTCACCGTCGACGAGATCACGCAGGAGGTCGAGAACCGCCGCGAGAGCATCTCGCTCGCGGGCGCCGGCGGCGGCTGGGTGGTCGACGAGGACGGCGTGCCCATCCCCATCCCTGGCGAGGCGTCGACGCGGCCGTCGAGCGGCGTCTCGTCCGCCTACAAGCAGGGCAGCCATCCGAGCGACGATGAGGGCGACGAGGACGACGATGAAGAAAAGGCCAACGAGTCGTCGGACCTCGAGGCGCCGCCGCGCGCCAAGGTGCGTGCGGCGAGGGTCGGGTCGGTGCTGCAGGCGCCCGGCGACGAGTCGGACCGGCATCTGGGCGATCCGATGGCGGTGACGCGCAATGCGACGTCGCGCGCGAGCTCGATCTCGGAGCTGCGTCGGTCGATCGACGAGCACGGCGAGACGAGCGACTCGAGCACCGGCTCGGCGTATACCGATTCCGACGCCGACTCGCACGGCTCGGACACGGACGACGATCACTCGGACGTCTACGTGCCTTCGGCGCACAAGCCGCCGATCAAGTGGCACAAGGGTGCGTTGATCGGCGCCGGATCCTTTGGCAACGTCTTCCTGGGTATGAATGCCAAGACGGGCTTGCTGATGGCGGTCAAGCAGGTCGAGTTGCCCTCGGGCGATTCGCATCTGGACAAGAGGAAGAAGGGCATGCTCGATGCGCTAGAGAGCGAGATCAAGCTGCTCAAGACGCTCGAGCACGAAAACATCGTGCAGTACCTCGACTCGTTTGCCGACGGAAGTCACCTCAACATTTTCCTCGAGTACGTGCCGGGCGGCAGCATCGTAGCGCTGCTGCGCAACTACGGCGCGTTCGAGGAGCCGCTGGTGCGCAACTTTGTGCGTCAGATCCTCAAGGGCCTTTCTTTCCTGCACGACCGCGGCATCATGCACCGCGACATCAAGGGCGCCAACATCCTCGTCGACAACAAGGGCGGCATCAAGATCTCGGACTTTGGCATCTCGAAAAAGGTCGAGTCGGATCTGGTGCTTGCGACCAATAAGGCGAGTGCGGGTGGTGGAGGTGCGAGTGCGGGCGCAGGTGGTGCGAGGCCGAGTCTGCAGGGGAGTGTCTTTTGGATGGCACCCGAGGTGGTCAAGCAGACGAGCTATACGATCAAGGCCGACATCTGGTCCTTGGGTTGTTTGGTCGTCGAGATGATTTCGGGCACGCATCCGTGGGCCGAGTTGAACCAGATGCAGGCGCTGTTCCAGATCGGTATGGGTCGCAAGCCGAGTTTGCCGGACGAGATCAGTTTGGAGTGTAGGAGGTTTTTGGAGGCGACGTTTGAGCTGGATTACAACCAGCGTCCGAGTGCCGAGGAGTTGCTCGACCATGCGTTTATGGGGACGCAGATGACGTTTGATCCTCCCGTTGGCGAGCGCGAGCTCAAGGACGAGACGACCGAGGTCGCAGACGTCGTCGCAGCTGGCGGCGACGAGGAGACGACGGTCAAGGAAAAGGAAAAGAGGCCCGCTAGGTCCAAGTCGATGCGTAGACTCGAACGCGAAAAGAGACACAAGGAGGCTGCGGCTGCGGCAGCCGCCGCCGCGGGGCCTGGGACGGTAGCAGCAGCGGCGGGCGTGGCGGGCGGACTCGATTCCGGAACGCCCAATACGCCCACTGCCGCCACTGCCGCTGCGACTGGTACCTCCGCAACTGTCACCGCCACCTCTGCCGCACCAGCGACGCTGGCAGAGGTGGAGCCGACCTCGTTGCCCGAGAGCTTCTCCACCTCGTCGGTCGCCACTGCGCGCGGCGTCTCTGCGGCCAAGGACGAGGCCGACTCGACCCACCCCTGACTCGACCCTCGCCACTCCTAGCTCGACCAGCCAATACAACCCATTGTGCGTTGCGATGCTGCAATCGAAGCATTGCTGTTGCGCTGCTTTCAACCCTCGCAAAGCAGGTCTTGGGGAAGCCAAGCCCACCTCGTGCCGTGAGTCTGCCCTCGTGGCGTTTTCCACGTTGAGAGATGAGAGAGGACCATTGTGCTTGGCGCGCGCGTCGACATCTTGCCGCTCTGTATGGCACAACTCGACATGTCGTCCCGGCTTGACAGCTCGTGGGCACCTGTAGGCTCGTCGATGCGACTGCGAGTGCAGCCTGCACGGCGGCTCGACTCTCGGCCCCCGTGCAAAGTGGCTTCTCTGCGCCGAGGTCTCAGCCTGACCTCGCGAACATGTGCATGCTATCCCTGCAAGCATGCCACCTGTTACTCCCGCAGTCCCGGAGGTTGGAGCAGTCTCATTGCTCAGCCTCGTTCACCTCTCTTGCTGCGTCGCTCCGACGCTCGTGCACCGTCTCCGCTCTTGCCTCGACCACATTGCAGGTGCACTCGGCGGTATCGATTGCATGTTCTTTGCACTCTGCCCTTGCTCTTACCTGCATGGGCTCTGAAGCGAGATCCCCGGCGTCGTGCTCATCGTCCTTGGCCCTCACGCCCACCTCGCCACAACCTCGCACGCCTCCCGGCTTTGTCCTGGGCAACGGAGGTTTGCGGATGGTATCTAATTGGTATTCCAGAGTGTCTAGGGTTTCTACCTTGCATTTTCCCTCGTGCCTGCGCTCGTCTTTGGCTCGAGGCGCTCTGAGCATACGCTCGCGGCGGGATGGTCGTATTTGGCGGACCTCTTGATCCTCGCGTTCGCCTCTGCTTTGCCCCGGCCGGGATGCGGGGTGGGGGAGACGGATGAGGACGAAGAGGCGTCGGCACGAGCGTCAGAGGTGCTGTGGGCGCTGGCCGTCGTGCGCGTTGCAGCCGACCCACCCTCGTCCACCCTCACGCGCCTGTTCGGCAGTGATGCCATGGTGTATCTCGACCTTGACCTGGAGGTTGGCGTAGGGGTGAGAGGGGGAACGGGGGAGGAGGAGCCTCTGTGGGACGAGGGAGGTCGGTTTGCTGCTGCGGCCGAGAGGGATCGAAGTCGGTCTACGCTGATGCTTCCTGCGCCGAAACGGTGCGCGGCCCGTAGCTGTCGACCCCACGTCACGCGCTCCTTCCACCTCTGCCACGTCTTGCGCAGCACCACAAGCCTGCTCCAGCTCTCGGCCTCGTTGCGCGCGCGAGCCTCGGGCAATCTGTGCCTCCACGCACGCAGTGCTGCGTGCTTGAGGTTGGTATTGCGCATCCTGACCGCGGGAAGCGCTGACGTCTTTGCGCTCCACATGCGCACTGCCCAGGTAAGCGAGAGCTGCTGCCTGAGCACCAGCATCGCATACTCCTCTCCCGCCAACCGCCTCTCCTGCACCCTATCCCTCCACACGCCCATCGCGGCGCTCAACCTCGTGTGGCGCACTGTGGTTTCGAGCGTTTCGGCCGCCTCGCGCCGACGCCGGTGCGCGAGCGCGCTGGACTTCCAGCGCTGAAACGCGCGTTGGCGACGGTCGTCGCGCTTGACGTCCAGATAGCTGTTCATGAGCGCGAGCAGGTCGTCGTGGCGCAGACACGCATCGATCCAGGCGCAGAACGCCGCCTTGACGAGTCTCCGCTCGCGCGCCTCGTGCACCTCCAACGCGCGGCTGCGCACCTCGATCGTGCGCGCCACCCACGCGCCCAGATACGTCTGCAGCAGCCTCCGCTCGGTCCTTGCAGACGAGTGCTCCAGCAACTCGCCCAGCCTAAGACGTCTTGCGGCGCGCGTGCGCCAGATCGCAAATGTCTGCTGCACCAATCGCCGCTGCTGGCCCGCTGCTTTGCTCTCGGCACGCCGCCCGAGCAGACGCTCGCGCCAGTGCTGCAAGCCAGACCGCAGGACAGATAGCTCGGACACGGCTGCCGCTTTCTCGCCGCGCACGCGCTGCTGCAGCTGCCTGCTCCGCCAGGCGACAAAGACGTCGCTGCAGACACGCTCGTCTCTGCGCGCAGCAGCGTGCGCCTCGCTCTCTCGAATCCGCCGCGCGAGCTCTCGCCACCGTTGCAGCGTCACGGCCAACGTCTGTTGCCGGCGGCTGTGCACGAGCGTCGACTCGCGCTGCCGCAAGCTGTCCACCAGAGCACGGTGGCGCTGCTTCCAGTGCCGGAACGCGCTCTGCAGGTTCTCGACCTCTCGTGCGCGCTCGACGACCGCCGCCCGCGTCTGCAGCTGCCACCGCCGCACGATCTCGCCCACGCTCTGCCACCGCTTTGCGACACACACCTCGTCCGCCTGCACCTGCATGCTCGCGATCGTCTGCATGCGACGCTTCCAGACCGCGAGAGCGCTCTGCTTGGTGCGGCGCAAGTGCCATCGTGCAGCCAACGCCTGACCCTTTGCCCGAACATACCGCTGCTCCAGCGCCATCTTCCAGGCGTCGAGCGCGGCGAGTTTGCGGCGGCGCTGGGCAAACGCCTCTGCGAGGCGGGAGAGCATGGCCTTGTGGCGCCAGTCGTGCAGCGTCTCGAGGAGGAGGATGCGGTGGTGGTGGTGCTGGAATTCGGCCACGGCGCTGCCGAGCTCAAAGCGATCCGACCACGTGCTCCATGCCTGCGTGAGCAGCGCGGCGTTGCGCTTGGCCGTGGCAGCACGCTCGCGCGTGCGGAGCTGCTGGGCATGCAACGCGCGCATCTGCCAGAGCGCCAGGGCGCCCGCCTGGAGATGACGCGTGCGTACGCGGTCGGCGAGACTGACCATCCGGCGTTGGCGCCACGCCTGGAAGGCGTGCGTCAAGACGCGCCTCCGCACACCCTTCGAGGTGGTGTAGTAGGCGGTGCGCATCGAGTCCTTGCGCAGCTCTTGCCTACGCTCGGCGGCGGTCTGCGTGGCGCGCTTCCAGCGGCGGAAGGCAGTAAGCATACAGCGAACCCGATCCGTCTTGCGTCCGACACGCCGAGCCTCGAGATCCTGGTGCACTTGAGCGCGCCACCGCTCCCAAGCTGTGGTCAGGCGGACACGCGAAGATGCAGCGGCAGCATTCTGGCATCTGTCGGCCTGTTGCTGCGCGAGAGCCGCCCACCAAGCCAGAGACACTCGGAGGAGGCGTCGTCGATGCCATAGATCCGCAAAGCTCTCGTCGGCTGCCTGCTTCTCGTCTTGCTCGCGCTGTCGTTGGCCTGATCGCGACTGCCGCAATTGCGCACGCTCGAGCTGGGAGAAGCGCACCAGCTCGTCGAAGCGGCGCTTGGCGTCGTGCGGTAGGCGAGGCGCTGATGGCTGCAGAGCAACGGAGAGGCTCGAGTCGGAGGTGTCTGCGTGGTCGTCCTCGTCCAGCGGCGGTTCCGGGTCGAGGAGAGTGTTGAGACGGGCCTGAATTGCCGAGATGGAGTCGTCGAGCTGCGATCTTTTCTGATGTGCTTGCTCATCTCGATACTGCTCGTGTTCAAGAGACGCAACGTGAGGCCGTCTCGGGGAAGGAGACGGGCTGCTCGAGCGTGAAGGGCTGCTAGAGCGGGTTCCAGCGAGAGGTCTCGTCCGTTGTTGGCGTGGAGTGGTCTCCTGATGATCGTCGTATACAGCGTGGGCTTGACGCGCCGAGACGTGATCGAAATGGCGCCAGTGAGCATGATCATGGGACTGACTCTCGTCCATGGCAGATGTGCTAGATGCACTGGTCTGCGTAGCCTGCGAGGAGATGCTGTGATCTGACTCATCGCCGCTGTGTGGATCGAGGCCAAAGGCGAGTCGGACCGAATCCCAGCGCTGGCGCCAGTCGTCGCCTCTGACCTTGACGAGGTTGAGGAGGATGGACCAGAGATGCGTATCCCAATCGTGATGCTGCGCGTCGGGTGACTCGCGATTCCTGCGCTCCAGTTCCGGCGCCACGAGGCGGGTGTAGGCGTGTTTTAGCTGGGAGAAGTCGGCGGCGTGCGGAGGGAGGGTGGAGACGAGGCGGTCGAAGAAGTGGACATCGTCGTGGGTCAAGGACTGGAAAGCCTGGTTGATGGAGAAGCGAGACGAGCTGGACGGATGCGAGGTGGCCGTAGAGGTGGCCGTCCGGGAGGAACTGGCGACCGACGCTGCGGTGTGGGAGGTGGAGGAGAGAGACGCTTGCAGAGGCGACTGTGAGAGTGGCGAGGGGTAGTAGGGCCGGTGCATGGCTTCACGCGCATGACCTTGGTGCAGATTGCGACGCAGCTCTTCCAGCGCCGAGGATGGACTTGCAGAGGCTGAAGCTGTGGGCGAAGATCGCGGACGGGAAAAGACGGGGCCTCCTCGCTCGCCAGCTTCCGTGCGACCGGCCCTATATGTTGAGCGAACCGGATCCATGGCGTCGGTCAAGCCAGTCGAGGTTCGGAACTGCTCGTGATGGGGATGTGGAGATGTGTGCAGAAGCTATACGGCTAGTTGCACCCATCACGGCGGAGTAAGAACAGGAAGCATGGCGGATCCAGTTGTGGGAGAGATGTTACTCGGCGTGTGCGTGCGAGTGCCGTGGACGAGGGGAATGTCCGTGTGCCGGAGGAGAGTGGGGCAAGGTTGGTGGCGGAGCGTAAACGAGCGTCGATGTGAGCTTAGCGTGCCGTTGCCGTTCGGATTTGGTCCAGATGGAAGCGAGGGGCGGACGAGGAGGAGGGCGCATACGATTCGATTAACTTACTGCACACTCGGCTGCTGCCCAAGAGCGCCGAGAGCAACACTTTCGCCCGGCCAGAACGGCTTCCGGAGTGTGGTGGAGGCTAAGTCGCGTCGCGTGCCGATCCCATCGACTTGCATCGGGACTCCGATCAAGAGCCAAGACCCTGCAGATCTTTGCGAGCTCGGAACTCGGCCGCCCAGGGCTCCAAGAGAGCGAGGGCAGCGAGGGCAAGGGGCGAACCTGTGGCCAACGTGGCGCTGCAGCGCGCAAAGCAGAGCTGAGCCGCGTCGCTTTTTGGAAGAAGTTCAGCCCTGACTTTTGACCCTGGCGATTTTCGCAAAATTTCCTGCCGCTTCAAAAATTTCTTGCTGCGAAGCGGCAGTCACAAGTGATGCCAGAGAGGAGCGGCTCTTCCAGGGCGCATGCACGTTGCCAAGCGCCTGCCCTGTGTGCGGTGTGCGGTGTGCGGTGTGCTATGTTGTGCGCCGTGTCGGTGGACGTGTGTTGGAGAGAGGGATGGTGCCTGTCAAGCAAAAGGGCAGATTTCAAACGCTTCGGCCCTCGTTGGCTTGGAGGTCGGTCGGACCAGCTGCTCGTCGCTCAGTTACAGGCAGAGCCGTCTCGCTCGATCCTATCTTCCCGCCCTCCATCCCGACCTGTGTCTGCAACCAGCGTCGACACTGATCACCCGGGTGTTCCTTCCTCCTCACCCTTCCTAGACGGCCTTCTGGATCTGTCACTGCGCCCAGCTTCCGTTTCGTCTTCTCGTCTCGTCTTCTGCGTCTCTACACCACCGCTCTTCCTTCTGCTCGATCCCTAGGCCTCGCTCGCCGACATCTCTTTTCCTTCAAGGCTTGACCGCACTGCGCTTCGATACCCGCCTTGAAAAGTCTCTCTCCAAAACACCACACACACCACCATGTCCGGTGCATCCAAGGCCCTCGAGGGCCTCTACAAGGCCCCCTCCGCCGAGGAGTGCTACGTCGCTGCCGAGCAGCTCGCCGAATACGTCAACGAGACCAGCCTCCGCGTCCTCCAGTCCGAGGGCATCCTCCACAGCCTCGTCCAGGCTTCCAAGAACAAGAAGAGCGGCTACGAGCGTGAGGCCGCCGCCATCGGTCTCGACGCCATCTTTGTCAAGGCTGCCGGCAAGAACGCGCCCAGCCCGCTCGGCGCAGAGCCATGGCTCCTCCATACGCTCCCCGCCATCCTCGAGCTCTACGCTGACAAGGGCGATGTGGTTCGTCAGGCCGCCGAGACCGCCGCTGGCTCGCTCCTCTCGCTCGTGCCCCCGGAGGCCGCTCCCGAGTTCCTCGCCACCCTCTACGAGGTGCTTGGCTCCGGCAGCGCAAAGTGGCAGGCCAAGGTCGGCGCCCTCAAGCTCCTCGGTCGCCTCAGCGCCACCGCCAACGAGCAGATCGGCGACGAGCTCGTCGAGCTCATCCCCTACCTCACCCGCGCCATGCACGAGACCAAGTCCGAGATCTCCAAGCAGGCCCGCAAGACCGCCATCAAGATCTGCGAGGCCTGCCTCGACAACAAGGACATCCGTCCCTTCATCCCCGACCTCGTCGGCTGCATGGCCCAGCCGGACGCCGTCCCCGAGTGCATCAAGAAGCTCTCCGGCACCACCTTCGTCGCCGAAGTCACCGGCCCTGCGCTCGCCGTCATGGTACCCCTCCTCGCCCGTGCGCTCAACGAGCGTAGCCAGAACGTGCAGCGCCAGGCCGTCGTCGTCGTCGACAACCTCTGCAAGCTCGTCCGCGACCCGCACGAGGCCGCCAAGTTCCTCCCCGAACTCACGCCCGGTGTCGAGCGCATCGAGAAGGGCGCCAGTTTCCCCGAGGTCCGCGAGCACGCAAAGAGCGCCCTCGACACGCTGACCGCCGCTACCGCTGCCGTCGATGCCAGCGCCGCCACCGAGGACCCCAAGAAGGTCTTTGCCCAGCAGTGCTCCGCCGCGCTCGATGCCATCCTCGCTGCCGTCCAACCTCACGTGCCCGAAGAGCACGCCAACCTCAAGAGCGACGCGTTCGCCATGACCGGTCTCGAGTACCTCTCCAAGTCCATCGCCCGCCTGGCCAACAAGCGCATCCTGCACGCCAGCGCCTGGGAAGACGTCTACGTGCTCCCCTACCTCCGCCGCGTCTGCAAGGACGAGGATGCCGCCAAGACGGCCACCGCCGACCTGCGCAAGACGTACATCGAGCTCGACAAGGCTCGCTTCGGCAACTCGGAGGAGGAGGACGACGACGAGGCCGGCGAGTGCCTCTGCCGCACCGAGTTCTCGCTCGCCTACGGTGGTCTTCTGCTGCTCAACCACACCACGCTCAAGCTCTACCGCGGTCACCGCTACGGCATCGTCGCCGCCAACGGTAGCGGCAAGTCGACGCTGCTCAAGGCCATGCGCGACGGCAAGGTCGAGGGCTACCCCTCGCAGGACGAGGTGCGTACGCTCATGGTCGAGCACAGCCTGCAGGGCGAGGACGGCTCGACGCCCATCATCGACTTTATCGCCAACGACAAGAAGCTTGTGGGCAAGACGCGCGAGCAGGTCGCCGAGAAGCTGCGCGAGGTGGGCTTCGACGACGAGAAGCAGCAGAACCCCGTCTCGTCGCTCTCGGGCGGCTGGAAGATGAAGCTCGAGCTGGCGCGTGCCATGCTCTCGGACGCCGTCGTGTATCTGCTCGACGAGCCGACCAACCATCTGGACGTGCAGTCCATCGCCTGGCTCGAGAACTTCCTCGTCTCCAACACGCAGATCACCGTGGTCACCGTCTCGCACGACTCGGGCTTCCTCGACAACATCTGCACCGACATCATCCACTACGAGAAGAAGAAGCTGCGCTACTACAAGGGCAACCTCTCGGACTTTGTCGCCACCAAGCCCGAGGCCAAGGCCTACTACTCGCTCGCCGCTACCACGGTCAAGTTCTCCTTCCCGCCGCCCGGCTCGCTCATGGGCGTGCGCTCCAGCACGCGCACCATCCTTAAGATGTCCAACTGCACCTTCACCTATCCGGGCATGTCCAAGCCGTCGCTGCACGACACTTCGTGCGCCATCAGCCTTTCGAGCCGCGTCGGCGTGCTCGGCCCCAACGGCGCGGGCAAGAGTACGCTGATCAAGGTGCTCACGGGCGAGACGGTGCCGCAGCAGGGCAAGGTGGAGAAGCACCCGAACCTGCGTATCGCCATGATGGCGCAGCACGCCTTCCACCATCTGGAGCAGCACCTCGAGAAGAGCGCGGTCGAGTACATCGCCTGGCGCTACCAGGACGGTCACGACAGGGAGATGACCGAGAAGGCGTCGAGGAAGATGACGGCCGAGGAGAAGGCGCAGATGGAGACGCCGATCAAGTCCAAGACGGGCGAGTCGCGCAAGGTCGAGTACATTGTGGGACGTCAGAAGCTCAAGAAGTCGTACCAGTACGAGATCAAGTGGGTGGGTTACGAGCACCGCAACAACACGTGGATCCCGCGCGAGCGTCTGCTCGAGCTCGGCTTCAGCAAGCTGGTGCAGCAGTTTGACGACTTTGAGGCCTCGCGCGAGGGAGCGGGTTCGCGCGAGATCAGCGTCAAGCTCATCCGGCAGCACCTCGAGGCGGTGGGACTGCAGGGCGAGATCGCGCAGCACCACGCCGTCGGCGGCTACTCGGGCGGGCAGAAGGTCAAGGTGGTGCTGGCGGCGGCCATGTGGAACAATCCGCAGGTGCTGGTGCTGGATGAGCCGACCAACTACCTCGACCGCGATGCGCTCGGTGGACTGGCGACGGCGATCCGCGACTGGGCGGGCGCGGTGGTGATCATCTCGCACAACATGGAGTTTGTCGGTGCGCTCTGCCCCGAGATCTGGAACGTCGACAACGGCCGCATCATGTCGCGCACCAAGACGGCGCTGGCCGAGGGAGCGTTCCTGGACGAGATGGAGAATGCGTCGACGCCCGGTGCTTCGGTTCCGGGTACGCCTCTGCCGGGCAGCACGGCAGCTTCGCGACTGACGTCCAAGGCCGGCACGCCCGTCTCGTCGGTGGCGCCTACGCCGGCGGGTTCGGACAACGAGCAGGAGCAGGACATGTCCAAGTTCAAGGCCAAGAAGGGCAAGAAGAAGCTCACGCGCAACGAAAAGAAGGCGCAGGAGGAGAGGAGGCGTCTGCGTCTCAGCCGATGGCTCACCTACGGCGGTGAGCGTGAACCGGATACCGACGACGAGTAAAAGAAGAGTCGCACGTCCTTTCACGAATGCTTCACTTTCTTAGGGCTCGGCGTTATATTTTCTTTGTTTTGCACGATCGTTATAGAATAGAACAGTGGTCTCGGTCGTATGATGTGTGCGGTAGTCGTAGGCGAAGTTGGCCGATGTGACCGAGTTGAAAGGATGCGGGATGATGTAGAATTGCCGGCTCGGGTGGGGGGTTGGGGGATGTGGAATTCGCCGATGTGGCTTGTCGGGGGGATAAAGATCTCGGGAAGGGTTAGACGAGGGGGAGAAGGGGGGGGGGGGGGGATTTCTTATCTCTGGAGCGGTGGGAATTTGATCGAGGTTTATCGAGCCAATCAGGAGGCGTGCTTTATGTGACAGGCGGCGGGCGAGTGGCGTTTGGCCGAGGCTCAACTCGGGTTGGCAGGGATCCAGTTTGACCGTGAGTGATGCCGGAGAGATGATCATGCGTCTGTACAGGTGGCGTTGGTCAGGGCAGCTTCTGGCCAGCATGGTCGGATATCGCGGTACCCACCGGAAACATCAGACGCACCCTCAGGCACGCAAGCTAGTACTACTTCCCCACCTGTCAGGCGAACCATGACCCTCGAAAGCTCGGCGAGGTATTGCAGAATGGACGGGTTTTCCAGGGACCGAACACCGCCCGCGGGGGCTTGCTTGGCGCTTCGGGATTCTTGCAAAGACTCGTTTCCGACCGCCGTAAGCTCCGAAAGGCCAGGTCGTTCAGCTAGCCCCGCTCGTCACCGCGTTTTTTGGACGCCATGCATCTCGCATACGAGCGAGTTCGACCGTCAGCCGGGCTGCCGGGCTGCGAGGAGGAGGAGCTGTGAGCAAAGCGTGGTGGTGCCTGCAGCTGTCGCGCATGGCTTTGCGGAAAAAATATCAAATCGGTGGCGTCTGCGCGCCCCCCTCTCTCCTTGCTTTATGCTTGTCGGGTTTTGCGGCGAATCCGAAGCTCACAGTCCGAAATCTCCTCCTCCTTCTAGGTGGCTTTGACAGCATGTCCAATCTGCAGGCTGAGATGTGTCATTTGTACATCAAGATGTGGATCGATGCTCGAGCACGGTTCTTCCGAAGCCACGGCTTTGGAGGTGGACAGCGGCGGAAAACGAGCGAGAGAGTCCACGGATCCGGTTCGCAACTGAAATTAAGCGCGTTGAATTGCGGGCACCCAAGCCAAGCATAGAATTTAGGCTGCACCCTTGGCAGCGCTACGCCCCCCAAGCCAGCCAGCTCGTGCTCCGGCAGCTGCCGATGGCATTTCCAGGCAGAACATGGCCCTGCAGCGCTGGACGCTCGAGCCTTTACAGCAACGCTGCCGAACTTGGTTTGCTTTGCTTTGCTCTGCGAGGTGCCAATCGATCCACATCGCTTCGCATCTGGGTCTTCTTCGCATTGTGGCGAAACGTCGGTTTCAAATGCAACCCAGCTCTGCCCGAGCACGCAGACAAGGACAGGATCTCATGCCTCGCACCCCAAGCCAACTTGATGCCAGCATCCCCCTCGTCGCCGCTGTCAACACCCCGCCGCGTGACGATTGCCTTGATGCCCGATCGAGCTCTTGTTGTTTCGTTTCAACTGAGGCCTCGAATTGGCGTCGGCCATCTAGCAAAGTCTACCCGAACCTATAGAGAAGCATGTGGGAGAAGCTCGACGGACGCAGAGTGACAGTGGCTAGGTTATTTTTTAAACCCAGTCCTCTGCGCGCTGATGCCCTTTTTTTGGGCGATTTCGGAAGCTTGCCGACACCCGCGGCTACTGGGGCAGTACTTGAGCCAGAAGGGCCAAGGAGAGAGCGAATGCTGCTCTTCCGAACCACGCCCGGGAAATTAGACACACGCAGCGTACGAGCAGTGTCTGCACTCTAACCGCGCTTCGATTTGAGCACATGCGTGGCTGCAAGGCCGCGAGGCGGCGAGAGCGCACTCGTCGAGGCTTCCATTTCACGCTCGCTCGCTTGCTTGCTCAGCTCTGGCTCGGCCTGACGCACATGGCGGCGCATTTCACAAAATCCCACCCAGAGTAGCCAGCCTCTCTGTTCCGGCTCATTTGAGACTCTTTCCGACCGTCGACCGCTCTCTCCCTCATCGGACCCTCCGAAAGTGCTCCGTAACCACGCCGCACTGCACGGCACTGCACTGCACCACTCCACGCGCTAGAGGCTCCCGTGCAGCAGCGCAACACCCACCGTCGGGCCCGACCACCCTCTCTCCCCCCACTCTCTCTCTCTCTCTCTCTCTGTCTTTGTCTGACTCTCTGACATCCGCTCACCCCAACTTTGACTCTTGCTCCCGACCATCCGCCACGACTTTGACCCTTCCGAGTCACTCCGCGCCCCCGTCGTCAACATCAGCACCGCCGCCGCCAGAACTTACAGTAGCTCTATTACCAGCCTCAGCCTCCTGCAAGCGAGCTTCCGCCACAACTCATTCGCTCCACCCGCCGTCGTCCGTTCCCGCTCTTCGAGGTAAGTCGCATTGCAACCCCCCACCCTTGTCGTCGTCGGCTTTCATCACCCTCCATCCTTCCCTCCCTTGCCTGGATGCATCTACCGCCATCGCTTGCGACATCCTCCGCACACACCACCTGTCCAGCTCCCACCACTTGCATCCACTCTACGCCACGTCGAGCTGTCCACTTGGACGACAACAAGCTCCCTCGATCCGACCACTGCGCCTCACAATCCTCCACCGGCTCCCATCTCATTTTGCTCCCTGGTCGCCGTCGGCTTCGATACTGATCCGCATCGACATCTCTTTGATTCTCACCTTTGCCACTCTCCCCGATCCACGCTGCGATGCAATCTTACGATCCGCCTCTTGACAACCTCACACAACGGGCTCCCGTCGTTCTCCCCGGCACGCCTCCACAGTCAGGCACCACTACACCGCTCACAGACGACTCGCTTCGCGCTAAGCACCTCCCAGGCCTCGCGTCCCAGCTCGACGTTGACGACCCTCATTCTAGCAAGCTACTAGCTCAGTCTAGATCCGCCTCCACCACCAATCTCGCTCGTTCATCGCCCCTTTCAGCCGACATCATTCGCGATCGCACCGCGGCACAGCATCAGTCCGTTCGAACGCACGACATCTCTCGGGCAATTCCAGCCAACATCCGAAGTCGTCCTCTCTCGTATTACGACCCGGGCGAATCCAAGCCACCCACACCGCCGTGGGCCGACGCCCAGCCGTCCCTCTCCGGCTTCGGTCCCGGTTCCGTCTCAGGTGACGACCGCATCGCAACCATGTCGCAGGGCCCCTCTATGCCCCAGATGTCGCTGCTCTCCCAGGCCATGCAGCAGCATCTAGCTCGTCAGCAGATCGAAAACATGCCCAACCACGAACCTACCACAGCTAGCGCCGCACACACGCCCAGCGGGTCCGCCCTGCCCTCTCCCGCGCTAGCCGGTCCTGCCTCGCCTTTCAGCTATGGTCCGCTCTCGGCTGCCGATGCTGCTTCGCGCGCACCGTACCCGCACCAAGGCAGCTTCGGAGCCGCAGCTGCCCAGATGCCGTTTGGTAGTTACGTCAATCAAGCGCACAGTCGCCGGACCAGCGGATACGCCACCAACCCGCATTCGGCCGCTCCCAGCGCAGGCCCTTCCCGCTCCACCTCGCCCTCCCGAGTCGCCCATGCAAACTTCGACGCGCCAGCCGACTCGGCACCACATCCCATCCGCACCTACTCTGGTGCAGGCCAGATGGGCCCAGACTATGCTAGCTCGTACGGCAGCCATCGCACGCAGATCAACGGCGCTATGCCCGTCAACACCAACGCGGGCTCGATCGTCGGCCCTGGTTCCTGGACCGGCCAGCCAGGTCTGTCGTATGCCCCTACGCCGCAGAACTCCTTCGTACCGCAGCATTCTGCTATGCCTCCTCCGACCAACTTCCAGCACGCATCGCATCATCAATTGCCCCTCTATCAGCAACCTCCGCCTCAACCGCAGCATCCGCATCATCTGCAGCAACAGCGTGCCGCACCTCCGCTATCGCAGCAATCGGCCGCCCAGTTCGGCAGCTATCGCGGCGGCGCATCTGACTCTATCCTCAGTCCCGACGCACTCTCGACGGCCGACTTTGCCGGATTCTTCGCCGCTACCGGCGCCGCGCCGGGCGCAGGATCGGCGCAGACGGCAGCCACCTCGACGGATCCAACACTCGTCGAGAGTCGTCGCTCGACGCTCGACTCCCGATCCCGGCAGAGCACCGCATTCACCGACGAGCTCGGAGCCGACGTCCTGCCGAGTAAACTCAACATGAGCAGGCGCGGATCGGCGGGCGCCGAGGACGAAGCCGACGAGCAGGACCTCGATCCCGACGAAATGTCCAAGAAGGATCCGCTCGCCACCCAGGTCTGGAAGATGTATGCCAAGCAGCGCTCCCAGCTGCCGAACGGCGCTCGCATGGAGAACCTCACCTGGCGGATGATGGCCATGACGCTCCGCAAGAAGAAGGAGCTCGAGGCCGCCGAGGCCAAGCTCGCTCTCGAGGCTCAATCCAATGCGAGTCACAGCCATGCCTCGAGCGCGCGTCACTCGCCCACCCTCTCGTCCAAATCGGCCGCCAACTCGCGCCGAAGCAGTGGGTCGTTCCCAGGCGACACGGCCGCCTTCATCGGCGGCTTCACCGCGATCCAGAGCGATGCACCCGATGCACCAGACCAGCGCTCCCGTGCCGGTGCCGGTGCAGGCCCGAGCGTGGCGAAAGGCAAGACGCGCTTCGCAGAGGTCATCCAGCAAGAAGAGGAAGAGCGAGGCCGCCGCGGACGCAGCCCCAGGACCCCCGAAAGCGCCGCCACGCCCGCCGGTGCCGTCGACATTGTCGACTGGAGGATGAAGAGCAAGAGTCGTTCGCGCTCGCGCTCTGTGAGTGCCATGGACGTTGACTGGCGCGGCGTCAGCCGTTCGCGATCGCGTGCGCCCATGCGCCTGGACACTATCGATGACGAAGGCCATATGGACGGTGCTGCCCTCTTCAGCCGCTCGGCTCCCAACGCCAACGCCCTCGACGGCTTCAACTTTGCCGACCTCGCCAACTTTGATGGCACGGACGCCTTTGGTGCCTTCGACAGCGCGCTCGACACGGACGACTTTGCCGACCTGCTCCGGCCCAACGGCGCCGGCGCTTTCCCGATGCAAGGATTCGCAGGGCCATCAGCGGCCGGCTTCGACATGGGTGGCAGCGGCAGCACGCGCAGGACTTCGAGCGCCGCACGCAAGGTGCAGATGCAGAACGCCTTCCGCAGCGCCGCCAACACGGATCTCTTTGGCGCCGACCTGGATGCGTGGGCGGCGGCGGAGGCCGAGTCCTCCCGTGCGGCCGAGCTGAAGAAGGCCAGCTTGGACATGGCCTCGATTGGCGCTGCCAACAGCTTCGGAGCGCCCTTCTCGACCCTGGACAGCATTCCGGGCATCGGCGATTTCGTCAGCATCGCCGCCAACCAGCATCCGGAGTACGGCTTCCTGCCTCGCTTAGTCCGCAAGACGAGTTTCGATCACAAGGTGCGCGAAAGGAGCATGTCGCGCGGCCCTCGCCGCGACCAGCTAGCAGCCGAGGCCATGAACAATCGCAAGCGGCCGTTCCGCGACGAGCTATCGCCAGCACGCCCTCCTATGCAGATCCCCATCACCATGGACCAGCGCATCGCAGCGGGCTTGTCGCGCAACATCGCCTCGCTGGGCTCGCGCGGTCTGCCTTCTTCGTCTCTCTCCAGCGTTCCTTCCGGCAATTTCGACTTTGCCGTGCCGCAGCCCGGCTCCCTCCCGCATCAGCCGCTGCCGCTCGGACATCCAGCCAACCGCAGCAGCGAAGCGACGACCGACTTTGACAGCTTACTCGAGACGCTGGCCTCGCAAGCGGGCACGCCTGCCACGAACCTGATGACCGGCGCGAGTGCGTCGCCTCAGACGGCGCTCGGGAGCGGTTCGGGCGCCTCGCCTATCACCTATCCTGGCGGAGCGGCGGGGGCTTTGCCAGGTGGCGGGCCGCAGGCTGGTCCGCAGAACTCGGCCGATCTCGAGGCCATCATGAACATGTTCTACAACTCGGATGCGGGCCTCGGTGGACCGCAACCGTCGTTCACGCACATCAACCCGAACCAGGTGTTTGGCGGTCCGATGGACGCCATGGCAAATTCGCTCGGCAATCTCACGGCGTCGGGAGACGAGGCGTCGTCCAACTGGACGTACAGCCCGTCGAGTGGCGCACCGTCCAACGCGGCCACTCCGCCTGGGCTGCAGCAGCAAGCGCAGTATCACCGCTCGCCACTGTCGGCGAGCGCAAAACGCGAACCTGCACTTGCGCCGGACATCGGTGCATCCGCCGCATCACGCTCCAATGCTTCGCCGAGCATGCAGGCGATCCAGAAGGCGGCGGCGCTGAGCGAGGCTTCGCGCAGCAAGAAGGTCGGTCCCGGCTCGGCGGGTGATGTGGGCCGCAGTGGACCGGCTGGCAGCTCGAGCTCGGGTGTCAACCTCAAGGACCTGCCTTCGGCGAGCTCGATGGCTACAGCGGACCCGCCGACGGTGTGTTCCAACTGCCACACGACCAAGACGCCGCTGTGGCGACGCGATCCCGAGGGCCAGCCGCTGTGCAATGCCTGTGGACTTTTCCTCAAGCTCCACGGCGTCGTCCGGCCGCTCTCGCTCAAGACGGACGTGATCAAGAAGCGCAACCGCGCCAGCGGCGCACAGCGTGCGGATGCACGTGGCCGCGGTGCGTCTGGCGGCAGCGGTGGCAACGCCAATATCGCTCCCGCTGGCGCGCCCAACGGCGCCGCCAAGAACGGCGGCGGTGGCGGACCAGGGACGGCGCAGGGCCAGGGCGGTCAGGGCAGGGGACGGACCAACACGAACGGGTCCGTCGCAGGCATCCGCACGGGCAATGTGCCCATCGCCCCGGCACCCACACCGCCCGTCTCGTCGCCCGGAAGCACGGGCATGGCCAGCTCGGTCAAGGTCGAAAAGCGACAGCGAAAGTGAGCCGCAGCACCGCAGCGCGAGCCGGGCGGTGCAGCTCTGCGAGACGATCAAAGCGACGGTGCCGATCCGCCCTGGCAATACCACCGCCGGTCTTGCCGCTCGGAAGCAAGGGTGCTGCCAGCTTAAGGTAGAGACCTGCCAGCGCACAGCACGTATGAGCAGCAACCCGGTTTGGCAGAGGCACGGAAGCACAGGTCTGCACAGCTAAGGTCGAAGCCTCGGTCAGCACGCGCCAGAGCAGTGCACGCACGAGCAGCACTCGGATACAGCCGAGGCAATGCATCGCACCGGGCACAACGACGAAAGTCCTCGCGTGCTGCCAGCAAGGTCGAGAGACGCCAGACACGCATGGTCAGGTAGCGCCAAGGCAGCGTGCCGAGCGGGCTGGAACACTCACCGATCCCGTCACTTGAAACAACCGAACGGTGCCATCGGGTGCATTTGGACACGGTCGAGGCAGTGCCTAGATCACGCTGGCACCCGTACCGGTCTCGTTACTCGGAAGCACGGATTGGGCAGCTCGAGGTCCAAGCCTACCGCTCAGCTGAGGAGCAATGGCAGTGCTTAGATCACGCTAGCACCACCACCGCCTGTCTGATCGCTCAGTAGCACCGACTTGGGCAGCCACGGCCCAAGGTCGAAACACGCCAGAGAAAAGCGCACGCAGAGCACGCATAGGCGAGCAGCAATCCGATACGGTTGAGTCTGTTGCAGTCATGGAAGTTTTGTCCACCGTGTGTGCGCTACGCTCCCGCTTCAGAGCTCTGTTCATAGGAAACGCAGCCAGTCGTACGGGCGCGACGATACACGTGCCCTTTGATTCGCCCGACCGAGGCTCTGCCAGGCTGCCGATCCAGCGAGATCAAGCTGCCGCAAGTGAGCAGCGTCAAGCTTCGCCTTTCCCCAGCCCCCAGCCACAGTCACGGCCACAGTCACAGTGTCACATTCTCAGCTGGGCCTGCGCCATACATGCTTGCGACCCTACCAAGGAACGACAAGGAACGACTGCCGAATCTGTCTGCTCGTTCAGCTCGCACGCTCGCATCGAGGCGATGCTTCCCTTTCCTCGTCCTCCTCCTCCCTTCCTCGTCCTCCTCCTTCCCCTCCTCCTTCCCCTCCTCCTTCCCCATTTCCTTCCCCTCCTCCTCCTTCTGCTTCTACTGTATCACTGAGTCACTCAAATTATGATTGAGAGATGGCGCGCGTGAAGTGACTTTGGTGTACAGCAAGGCGGATGGTTTACCATGCGCGGAGATGGGCTGAGCCGGCAGTCGATGAGGACGATGACAGCTGGGAAAATTTCAGGGATGTTAGATCACGCGCGCAAGCCGAGGGCACGGTTCAACCAAGTGGACCGGGCTTCTCGCACCCTGAACTGTCGCCTTCCACACCATCGAATCCAGGCTTACATTGATCCTGGATTCGCCGCCGTCAACGCCAAGCTCGGGCATGCAGATGGCGGGAGCATCGTCGCGGCCGCAGAGTGGCTTGCACGCCGCGCCGACGCCGTCGCCGATCGGCGGACGCAGCTTCATCGACCATGCCAAATTGCGCATCCTCCTGGCGCCCGTCGGCGACATTGACGAGGCCGACTTTGCGAGGTGGTGCGACTTTGTGCGCTCGTTCGAGACCATCCGCCTCGCCGACCTGCCGGCCTCGTGCACGGCTCGACAGCATGCCGCGCGGCACGCCTCTGGCGGCGCGGCTTCGCCCGTCTTGCAGACGGGCGAGATCCACCTCTCGTTCGTGACGAGCTACGACCCGGACCACGCCTTTCTCGCACCGTTCAACATGCACCGCCAGGTGCTCGGCGTCCTCGGACTGGCCACCTACTCGAACCATGCGCTCAACCGGCACGAGCTCGAGGCGAGCCCGTCGGCGTTGCGCGAGCTCCACCCGGGCGCACTCGTGCATCGCGTCTTCGGCTTCGACTCGGGCGCCAAACGGCCAGAGACCGTAGACCTCAGCTCGATCAAGGACATCGTAGCTGCCAAGATCAACGCGCCCCAGCGCACCGGCTCGCCGCTCAACCCTGCAGCCGCCGAGGCGAGACCGGCCACGGCAGACGAGGCGGCGCCAACGGCCGAGCCAAAGGCGCCCGCTTCGCCCGACGTCTCTGGCTTTTCCGCGCACAGGGACGGCGGCCTGATCATCTTCCCAGCCGTGCGCAAAGACGGCAAGGACGTCCGCTTCTACCTCAAGACGCTCCTCGCCGAGCTCGTCGCCAACATCCTCGATGCCCTCGACCACATCGTCACTGGCCTCGAAGGAACGCCGCTGGAAACGCCCAGAGAGACGCTCGACGGCATCACGTCCAGCAGAAACGCTGCCACACCCACCTCGCAGGCGAGTGCCTCTTGGCTCGGCAAGACCGGCTCCGCGGCCACGGGCGCCTCGCTCGCAGCGGGCATGGGCGCAGCAGCGAACCGTGCCTCGAGCCTCTTCACCGCATTCAGCAGTAGCGGCAGCAGTAGCACAGGCGCCACGGAAGCGGGGACAGGCACCTCAACACCAACATCGTCGCGACCCTCCAGTGCGATCGGCGGAGGATCGCATCCGTTCGACCTGGCATCACCAGGGTCCAAGACGGCCTCGCCGACCTCCGAGTCGACGCGGAGCAAGATCCTCGCGGCGAATGCCAACAAAAAGAGCGCCAAGCGCGTGACGAGCGCCGCGGCGACCGGGCCGACGGGCACGGGCCGGCTGGCCAAGGTGCGCGCGGACCTGCATCTGCTCTCGGGCAACCTGTGGGATGCGCTCGAGGGCTACTCGGGCGCGCTGACTGCGCTGGGCAAGGAGCGAGCGCTGGCGGGCGGGCAGGATGCCGTGTGGTTCGCGAGTGCGCTCGAGGGCTTTTCGGTGGCGCGCGTGCTGGTCTCGCGCATGGGCGGCTCGGTGCTGGAAAAGGCGCCGTGCTTCGACCTGCCCTGGTCGACGGCGAATGCAAAGGAAAAGGAAAAGGACAAGGAGCGTGACAAGGACGGCATCGCCCGCCCCTACGCCAAGCAGAGCTGGGGCGAGATCGCCGAGGCCTACACCATTGCGGTGGTGATCTACTCCAAGTGCCTCGCGCCGCCGAGTGTGCTGCTGGAACCGGTGCGATCCGTGACCAACGACTCGCCGAGGGACTATACGCATCCGCTCATCCACGCGAGTGCGTGCACGCAGTACGCGCGTTTCCTACTTGCGGTCTGGGCGTCGGGCGGCTGGAACGGAGAGTGCTTCGACCAGCTCGTATACGGCGGCGTGCCCCCGGCGCTGGCCGAGGAGAAACCGACGAGCGCGACGTATATGGCCTTTACGGCGATCTCGGGGATCGCGAGGCACGACATTGCCGCAGCCGCCTCGTCGGCACTGACGCACTCGATCGTCGCGCTCAAAGCGACCGACCAGATCACGCTGCTCGGCACGCTCACGGCCATCTTTGGCTGCATCGGCTTCTCGCGCCGCGAGGCGCATCTGCTGCGCCAGCTCCAGGCGACCATCGTCGCGCTGCTCGCCAAGGCCAAGCGCGTGCAGGCGCAGCCGGCGACGACCGCCTCGCTGCCGCTGCAGCAGCACGCGCACTTTGAGAGCGACGTGCGCGAGCTGCTCGGCAACATGGTGGCGCAGACGACGTTCGACTCGCTCGGCCGCGGGCCCGAGGCGGTGCTCGTGCTCGCCGTCCAGGTCTGCGAGACGTACGGCATCCACGTTGAGCTCGACCCGCTGCACGGCATTCCGTCGTTCCACATCCTCTCGCGCGCCTCCGAGGGCCTCCGCAGTGCGTACGCCTCGCCTGCGCTCGGCGGCGAGGCGTGGACCGCCGAAGGCGGATCGCGTCCCGGCGTTCAGGCTGCCTTGCTGACGGCGGAAGAGCTGACGCACGAAGCGCCGTACGGCTGGAAGGAGCAGCAGATGGCGCTGCTCAAGGAGGCCATCGCCGTCGCCGAGCTGCTCACGGACTACGTCGCCATGGCGTTCTTCGGCGCCATCTTGCTGCGCGACTTCCACGCGTTGCTCGATGCCGAGGAGCAGCGCGATCTGATCGTCGGCATGCAGCGCGCCGTCCAGGCTGCGCGCTGGGCGGGCGCACAGGACCTGACGCTCAAGTACTGGGGCCCGACCGAGCCGCTGTGTAGCCTCGAACTCCTCGCGCTCGCGCCCGAGCGACTGCCGTACGAGCGCGACGCCAAGCACGTCCTCGCCCAGCCTATCGCCACCGAGGCGGAGGGGGCGGCGGGGACCAACAATCCGATCTTTATGAATCTCGCATCTACGGCGAGGGCGTCGGCCAAGATGACGGCGGTGCAGGACGAGCCGATGTACGTCATGGCGACGCTGCAGAACGAGTTTGCGGTCGATCTGCACATCGATGCGGTCAAGCTCGTTGGCGACGGCGCTGGCTTTGTGGCCGAGGAGAGCGAGAGGATCTCGATCCCGCCGCTTTCGTTCCACACGGTCCGGCTCAGCGCCACAGCCAAGGAGGTCGGCACCGTGACGATCCGCGGCGTGACACTCATGCTGGCTGGAGGATGCACCGAGGAAATGACGTTTCTGCTGCCGGTATACGACGAGGAGAATGTGCGCGAGCGGCGCACGCGCGCCGCTGAGGCCGACGACCGACGCACGCGGCTCAAGCAGTGCGGTCTCGATGCGCGCTCGGCGGTCCTCAAGCAAAAGGCAGCCAATGCCGCTAGCGAGGCTTCCAATAGCCGCAAAGCGCCCTCGCCCAAGTGGATCGAGGTCGACGTGGTCGCAGCGCAGCCGCTGCTGGCGGCGCACTGCGGGGCGCTGAGTCCGCTCGGCGGCTTGGACCTTCTCGAGGGCGAGTCGCAGCTGATCCACGTCGAGCTCGAGAACATGCATGCCGGGCTAGCGGTCAACTACGTGCGGGTCGGGTGCAGCGACGATGCGAGCGAAGCGGCGCAGCAGGCGCTGGTCGATGCAGCGCTGCTGCCGTCGGACGTACACGAGATCGAGTGGGATCTCGTGCATGCGCCCGCGCTCGCCCGGGATACGAGCGACACGCGTGGCGATGCGGTGATGATCGAGCCCGGCGCGACGACGGCGCTGCCGATCCGCGTGACAGCCAAGGCCGGATGTACGCAGGCGGTGGTGAGGCTCGAATACGCGCATCTCGACCGGGAGAAGCTGCAGCAGGGCGTGGCGGGCAAGGTGCACGTGCGCACCGTCGAGCTCGGTTTTCGCATCACGGTGCATCCCGCGGTCGTCTGCAGTGGCCTGCAGATCGTGCCGCTGCGCGCGGTCGAGGCGGCGCGACTGACGCGCGAGTGTCTCGAGTCGGTCGACTCTGTACCGGCGCACCTGCGCGCGTTTGACTCGGACCCGAAACCGACACCGCCCACGACACCCTTGACGTTGGGACCGGGAGAGGTGGAGGCGGAGGAGGATGAGTACTGCTTGGTGAGTATCGAGGTGAGCAATGCGCATCGGGACGATGTGCTGGTGCGTTTCGCGCTCGATACGGGCGGCCTAGCGCCGTTGCAGCTCTACCGCGTCCTGCGTGGCGGCACGAGCACGCGCGTCGTCCTGCCGCATGCACGCATCGAGCTCGACACGCACGCCCAGTCCGGTGGCTCCGGCGATCTACCTGCGATCCCGACGATCTGGACCGGAACCGGCGCACGTCAGTTTGTCGTCTCGAAGCTGCAGCTCAGTGCGGCCGAGGAGGCTGAGCTGCGCGCTACGTTCTGGTTCCGCGATGCGCTGCTCAAGCGGCTCGGCGGAGTGTGGAGGTCGTTGCCGGCGCATGCGGGGCATGTGGCTCGCGGCGGGCGGGTGCCGCTGCGCGGACTGGTTTCCGGTGGCCTGCACATGCAGGCTGCAGATCGAGAGGCGCTGCAGAAGCCGAGGGTACAGGTACAGCTCACGTTCAACGAGGGTAGCGACGTGGGTGCAGAGGAGTTTATCCACGTGCACGCGAGGTTGACCAACCGCACCCAACGAAGCGTCGATCCGATCGTGAGGTTGGTGCCGACCAGTCCTGGGTCGACAGAGGTGGGTCAGACGGATGCGCAGCTGCTGGCATCAATGGTCTTGGCCGATGGCACCTTGACCGCCCCGCGACTCGGTCCGATCGCCAAAGGAGAGCACAACAGCTACGTGTGGAACGTCGCCTTCCTCTCGCCCGGCACCTTTGCCTTTGTAGTCACGGTCCAAGAAGCTGACCAACAGCCCGACAGCCTCGCGCTCGTCTCGGCGGTTCACACGCTCACTGTCCACCCCTGAACGACCTCGGCTTGACTGCTACGAAGCTCGATCGAACCCGCACGCATGCGCACGCACGGCAGAGTGTAGAGTGGTGTGCATTGGATGATTCTACGAGTGAGGGGTTGATTAGACGAGTCGGACGGGAGCGTGTAGGACCTCTTCTACGTGTTGCGTCTGCGTCTCCTGGGTGGCAGACGGGGAGTTTGCAAAGTACTCCTTTGCGGCATTCCACCAAGTACGGAGATTGTCCGGTGTCGGGACCCAACCATGACCCAAGAGAGCCAGACCGGCCTCAAAGGCGATGAGACCGATGATGATGAGTTCCATCCTGTGCGTCGTCTTTTCGGTGAGCAGCGCGCGGACGACAGCGAGGAGGTTTTCGCAATGGTCGAGCTTGTCGTTGAGCGTCTCGAACCTCGGACCGAGCTCGAGGCTGTGGCAGATGGAGCGGTAGTGATCCTCCATCTTGCTGTTTTCCCAGTAGACCTCGGGCTCGTCGTAAAAATTGTCGCGGTCGAGGTTGGCCGTCTGGCGCAGCCGGAGCAGCGTACCCGTGTGCTTGATCGTCGAGCTTCGCGACAGCGGCACCGAGCCCGCCGACTCGAGCTGCGCCGGAATCGTCGAGACCGACGAAAGGAAGCGCGAGAGCGCAGATTCCTGCACCGACAGCCGTGCCGAACGCGCCAAGCCTTGCGAAAACGCCAGCCTCGCCAACGTCGGCGTCCACTCGGTCCCAAACGACGTATACTCAACACCAGACCCGCCAGCGGCCAAAGGAATCGAAGCACCGCCGACGGAGTCTTCAGATGCTTCGTCGGGCAGAGCATCGATCGAGTCCATGTCGGAGGAGCTCGCGTCGGCATCGGCCTCGTGCGACTTGGGCGGCTGGCCAATGACGATCATATCGCCCTGAACGCGCGTGAGCTGCGAGCGCGCGTAGAGGTAGTCCATAGCCTCGTCGCCGATCTGAGGATACCTACCGACCTCGACGTGGTACTTTAGATCGCGGCCCTGTATGACGTTGCGCAGGAAGCGCTGGCTCTGCTCCTCGTCCAGCCCCCACGTGACGTACGAGCCCGAGCGGAAGATGAAAACCTCTCCCCTCCCCAACGCCGATGCGGCCGAGTCGGAGGAGCTCGCCGGGGACGATGAGGCGACGGGCCATTGCGGAATGTGAATCACCTCGTTGTCCTCAAAGATCTGGTGGTTGGAGGGCAGGCGGCCGGAGCGCACGAGCTCGGAGAAGGAGTACGAGTGCGCGGTGGCCCAGGCGTACACCTGGCCCGTGGTGGGCTGCGGCAGCGTCTGGCGCAGCGCCTTGGACGCCTGCGCCTTGGCGCGCGCCGACGAGGTCTTGGTGGGCGCCACGTTGTTCTTGCGCGACATGGCCTGCACGAGCTGCGGCGGGAGGTTGAGCGTGATCGAGCCGCCGCCCGTGGTGCCCTTGTTCGGCGGGCTGTACGAGATGTGCACGGGCTTGGTCGTCGCCGCGGCTGCTGAAGCGCCGGAACCAGGTAGCGGCCGACTTGCAGCACCGCTGGCTTGGCTCCGTGCCGACGACGTCGACGTCGAAGCTACACCCTCGTCGATCGTTGGGCCGGTGGGCGGCTTCGACGTGTTCTCCTTTGGTCTACGGGGAGAATCGTCATTGCGCAGCCACGGTGTCGTTGAAGAGACGAAGCGTGCATGCGACGAGGCAAGGGCGCCGGTCCTCAGGCCCGATTGAGAAGCAGCTCGGACTGCCGACGAAGCTGAGCGCAGCATGGTCACTAGGATGCGCGCAGTAGGGCTTGGAGGTCGGTGTGAGGGTTGGGACGAGAAGCACAACTTGCTCCGTGCTTCAACTTACGGTTGGACCCGAATCCCAATCTGCTTGCGTCTCGCAGCGTATCGCGGCGAGTAGCACGTTTTTCCGATGAACAGGCTCAAGCTGAGCCGGACATCCGGGCCTTTTTTTCCTTTTTGCTCCACTTTTCGAAAATCGTTGAGGCCAAAGCCGGACCCGATTCGAGTGTCGGATCGGAGATTGGGCTCCGCGGTGAGGCGGCGGGTTCGGAAAGCACAGCCCGACCGAGCTGGAAGCGAAGCGCGTTTGGGCACTGAATCCATGGAATCGGCGGTGCTTGCCGGAGTGGTCCACCGCGAAGAAAGATGCACAGCACGCGGGAGCAGCGCGTGCGAGTGTGTGCAAGAGTTGATGTGGAGCGGCAACGTCGAGGCTCCGTCCTGACCAGCCACCATATCCTCGCCTCGCCTCGCCTCGCCTCGCCCCGCCTCGTCCTCGACTCCGGCCGCTCCGCCTAGGCTTCGACAATGTCGTTGTGATTTGCTGCTCACGCTTCAGCTACGCCTCCCTCCCCCATAGACCGGCGCACCGTTTGCAGCGCTCCACCAGCTGCCCGGCGGCCGCAGCACTCGCATCGCCATGGCCGCACCGGGCACACCTCTCGGGCCCGCTGCCACACAGACGGCCACCATTTCCACCACCGCCGACACCCCCACCGACCCACTCTTCGCCCCACCCGCCGCCACGACCTCGTCAGCCAGCCAACACCATGGAGCTGCCAAGCTCGACGCGCATGCAGCAGCACCTGGCGGCTCGTCGAGTCGCGCCCACACCCCCGGGCCGGATCAGATGCCGCTCACCATCCACACAGCCGCACAGCGCGGCGACTTGCCTGCCATCATGCGCCTTGTCGATTCCGGCCGCGCCACGGTCCACGACCGCGACGACGACAACATCACGCCGCTGCACTGGGCGGCCATCAACGCACAGCTCGCCACCTGCCGCTACCTCCTCGACCACGGCGCCGAGGTCGACGCGCTCGGCGGCGATCTCATCGCAAGTCCGCTCCAGTGGGCCGCACGCAATGGACACGTCTACGTGCTCGAGCTGCTGTGCGCGCGTGGAGCCGACCCGACCATCACCGACTCGCAGGGGTTCAACGCGCTTCACCTAACCGTGCACTCGAGCGCCGTGATGCCGCTCGTGCTCATGCTCCAGCAGCCGTCGCTCAGCTCTCCAGAGGGACTCGACGCTACCGACTCGCAGGGCCATACTGCGCTCATGTGGGCCGCCTACCAGGGCGATGCGATCTCGGTCGACATCCTGCTCAAGCACGGCTCGGACGTGCACAAGCGCGACAGCGCCGGTCTCAGCGCCATGCACTGGGCCGTCGTAAAGGGCAACCGCCTCTGCATCCGTCTGCTCGCACACGCCAACGCCGACCTGCTCGCAAAGGAGGACTCGGGCAAGACGCCGCGCGACATGGCCATCGAACTCAAGTCCATCGGCGCATACCGCAAGGCGCTCGCCGATATCGGATTCGAGGAAGACGGTCGCCGCAAGCAGCGCACCTTTGGCGCCTCCAACGACCGCACCGCCCGCCTCGCCGTCATGGCCGTGCCGTTCCTCGCGCTCGGTGTCATCTTTGCCACGTTCGCAGCACTCCCCTGGTACTCGGCGGCGCCGTTCGCGGCGGCCGAGTTCTTCGGCATGCACCACATTGTCACGCGCGTCATCCTCGATCCGCAAGAGCACGACTTCCTCCAGCGCTCCAACTACTTTCTCGCCATCGTCTCTGGCTCCATCGCTTGGGTCGCGTGGGAGTGGGTGCACAAGCTCGCCTCCAACACGCCCGGATACGCCTCGACCAACCTGCTCTTTGCACTCTCGCTCATCATCTGCACCTGGAATCTGTTCCGGGCCTCGACCATCTCGCCCGGCTATGCGCCGCAGGCGCCGTCGGCGCTGCATCGACGCGAGACGGTGACGCAGCTCGCACAGCAGGGCAGGTTGAATGGGCAGACGTTCTGCGTCGCCTGCATGGCGCGCAAGCCGATGCGCTCCAAGCACTGTAAGCTCTGCCAGCGCTGCGTGGCGCGGCACGACCACCACTGTCCCTGGGTGGCCAACTGCATCGGCGTCGAGAACCACCGCCAGTTTCTGCTCTTTGTCGGTGCGCTCGTGCTCGGCATCCTGCAGTTCCTCTACCTCACCGCGGTCTACTATGCGACCAATGCGCCGCCGTACGATCCGTTGCCGGACGCGAGTCAGGAGACGTGCCACTTGCCGTTTGCGGCGCTGTGCACGGCGACGAGCTACGATCCCTTCCTCCTCGGCGTAGCCGTGTGGGCAGGGCTTCAGCTGAGTTGGACGGTCATCTTGCTGGGTGCGCAGTCGTGGCAGGTGATGCGACAGATGACGACGCTCGAGGTCTCGAACCTCGGCCGCTTTGGCTTTATGGGTGGTAAGGGCGGGCAGAGTTATGCGGGGCAGACGAATTTCATTGCGATGCATTCGCGCACTCAGCCTGGTAGCAACGGCGCTGCGGATCGATTGGCCGACATTCAGCAGCAGCAGAAACCGGCGCAGGACACCACCGACGACGACCTCACACCGGCGCAAGGTGCAGGTGCGTCGACGGCGCACGCGCACTCGCACGGCAAGCTCGGCGTGATCCGTCGCGTAGCGTCTGGAGCGGGAGGATGGTTGTTGTCGGTTGTCGGGCTGGATCTGTATACGCGCGGCAAGGCGGGCGAGGGCTTGAAACGCGCCAATGCAGCGCTCAATCCATTCGACCACGGCATGCTGGCCAACTGCAAGGACTTTTGGTCCAAAGGCGCCGACTTGGCCATCGACTACAACTCGCTCTACGACCTCCCTGCCGAAATCGCTCCCGGCCACTGCGAGGTCGTCCCCTTTGTAATCGACTCGCTCAGTGCAGGCTCGGCCCGATGGCGCAGTGCAGCCGCCTATGCTCCCCTTCGTACCTCGCTCGACGAACCCGACCATCCAAACACCGATGACCAACCCTCGAACCGGTGGAGCATGTGGTCCAATCTCCGCTCCAACCCACAACCTCTCCTCCCCACCTCTCACTCGAACGTCTAGCCTTGCACTCACAAGAGTACGACGAGTGATGACCATGCGAAAAAAAAAAAACGATTAGACATGCCCCCAAAAGATGACTGTGCAAGCCCGGAGTGATTGGCATCAAGGAGAAGCTAGGCATGCAGTGACGAGGATTTGGGAACAGGATGGTCTGCCGCATATGTGGACGAGGCGCCGAGGTCGTCGGGAAGCATGGCGTAGGGATCTGCGTCTTGGTCGTTGTCGGGAGGCATGCCGTTCTGAGCGGGTAGATGCGCATGTCCGAGGCCGTCTGCTTCTGCATCCGCCTCCGACTCGACCGTCTCGTCGTCGAGGAGGCGCTTGGTGTCCTGTGGCAGGGGAGGCTTTGCGTCGTTCAGGGGCGGGTTGAGAGAGGCTGTGTTGAGAACCGGTGCGCGCGCGACGGGTTTCGAGTAGAGATGCGCCGAAGCATATCTGCGCGCCGACTCGTCGAGCGCGGGCGAGTCGGGCACATACCTCGCCTTTGCATTGCGAATAAACGTCTGCGGTTGACGGTGAAAGATGCTGGCGAGACTCGCGCCATGGAGCAGAAGCTGATCGAGCAACTGCCGATCCATCCGATCCGTCTCGGTCGAAATCGGCGGCTTGATCCCCAACACCACCCCCCTCGCCGCCTCGGGATCCGTCGACAACAACCTCCAGTACATAAACCCACGATCCCTCAGATCCGGATTCTCCACCTCCTCCGTCGCCCATTTGAGCACCTTGGGCACCAGCTCACCTCCCGCCGTCGGCCGCTTGAGGAACAACTTGACCGTGGCGGTGAGCAACGCCAACTGCACCTCGACCGGCTCCTCGAGAAAGGTATAGAGGAAATCCTCGAGCAGCTCGTCGCTGTTCTCGATGCGGTCCGCGTACTGACCGATGATCCAGATCATCGCCGCCTTGGCCTCGCTCTCGTCCAGATTGTCCAGGTTCTCGCACAGCGTCGCGATGATGCTCTCGTACCGGTTTGGATACTTGCGGAAGATGTCCTTGATCACCACGATCGCCTCCTGCACCACGTAGTTGACCTTGGTCTGGATGAGCGCCAGCAGCGCCTGGATGCATCGGTCGGCGGACGCTTCGATCTTGATGGCGAGGCGTCCGATGCTGCGGACGGCCTTGCGGGCAAAGTCGACATCGACCTCGGACGCGTATTCGCGCAGCTCGGCGAGCACCTGCTCCACGTTGCGCTCGTTGGCCAGCCGATAGATGATCTCGAGCTTGGCCATCTTGACGTAGATGGGGTCGTTGTACTTGCAGAAGAAGACCTTGACCTCGTTCTGGAGGACGAGCGGACGGCGCTGGATGACGAGAAGGATGTTGCGAAGCGCGACGTACTGCACCTCGGGCCCGGAGGAGAGGAGGGTGACGAGCGGCGGCGAGAGCTTACGGCAGAGCGACTCCTTGAACTCGGCGCTGGCAATGTAGTTCATGAGGTAGAGGATGACCTTGGTGGCGGTGAGCACGACGGCCGAGTTGGCATGCTGGAGGCGGACGGCGATGCGTTCGGCGAGGATCTCTGCATCGGCAAAGTCGGCGGGCACGAAGAACATGAGCGCTTCGAGGATGTAGGTCTGGCCCCACTCGGAGCATTCGGCGAGCGCGGCGACGAGCTTCGAGGCGATGGTGAGGTTGAGCTTGAGCTGGATGTTGTCCGAGCGTTCCGAGATCTCGACGAGCGCGGCGACGGCGTTGGCGACGACGGTGGGGTTGGCGTCTGCTAGCAGGTCGCGGAGCATGCCGATGAACGAGTGCTTCTCGATGAGACGCTTGTCGTGCATGTAGAGCTTGGCCACGCAGATGGCGGCGGTCTTGCGGACGTAGGGATCCGCATCCTTGAGCGAATGCCTGAGAGGATCGATGAGGGCGGCGAGGACGGTGGGGACGTGGATGTAGGACATGGTGCGGATGGCGAGGGCGCGGATGAGCGGATTGCGGTCGTTGCAGTCCGAGAGGAAGCCGGGGATGGCGTTGGGCACCTGGTCGGGCTTGGAGCGAGCGTAGTTGATGAGGTAGAGGTAGACCATCTTTTTGATCTCGAGCACCTGGATGTTGATGCACTGAACGACGTCTGGGAAGAGGGCGGACATGTCGTTGCCCATGGTGGCATTGGCGATGATCTTTTTGAGCACGGTCTTCTTGCGCACCCAGCCCTTGTCCTTCTTGTCGGCATTGAGCTCGGTGCGGAGCTCGTCAACCTTGCTCCTCTGGAAGAACTTGGCATCCTTGCCGGAGTCCGCCATGTTGGGCAGACGTGTGTGTATACGGAGCGGGGCGTCGAGCGAGGGATAATTACGAAACGATGCTGGTGTGCGTGCTTAGATGGATGCGTGCGGCCGGTGCGGAATGAGTGTGCAGGTTGTAGGTAGCAGCGCAAGCGGTCGCCGGGGTGAGTCGTAGCAGCGAGCAAGAGGCGAACAAAGGAAGGAGTCGGCGATTGTGGTCGAGGTTGCGAGTGGACGAGAAGAATGGAAGCGGCTGCCTCGCACTCACTCTCACTCCCACTCTCTTTGGCGCGCGTGCTGTGAGGTGTGCGGTGCGAGTGGAGGATCTCGTGGCGGGCAGCCCTTTGTCCCGTGGCCAGTGCGGCCCGCATACCCATATTTTAGGACGAGAATGTTATCTTGTCGGTCTGACATCCTGCCAAAAATAGGGTCCGGTCTCAAGACCACGACCGCCTCGGCCCATGTCAGCAAGTGCAGCAACGCTGTTTGGCCCAGGCTGCATGAATGCTGCAGCAGTGCTCGACAGCTTCCCGTTGATCTCGACAGACCTAGCATGTGTGGCTGGCAGCGCCCTCCCTTCGCAGCCGAGTGCTCATCATGGAACAATCCGGCCAATGCGGGGAGGCTACTTACTGTGCTACGGCTGGTCGCCTAATGCTGTGGAATGCATCCTGCGTCGACGGCGGTCCGTGCCAGCGAGTGCCGGCCAAGGGGGGTTAGACGCGTCGATTCCAGCCAGCCAGCCGAGACCAACACCTCTGACTGCCGTGGGGAACGCAGATTTCAACGCCCGCTGCCGCTGTCGGCTGGCCTCGGCGACGAATTGCGAAATCGAGCACAGCAGCTTGCCAATTCGGGCCAGCCATCAACAACTCCGCCCTTCCCTGAAGAACGATCATTCCTGCCCCTCTGACCCCAGCATCGTCACGGCCCCAGTGGCTTTCGTCGAGGGACGTTGTTGCCGCCGGTTGCGAGCCTCGTCTGGTCTCACCTTCCTGTTCTAATGTGCGCGATGAGAGTTTGCTGTAGGCTTGATTAGAGCTAGGGGCAGGGCGTGTTCGGAACGCGACGCCAATGGGTGCAGAAGAGAAGGCCCCCCGGGGGCGGAGCTGCCAAGCGCATATGATCGGAGATCGTCGTCGTGCAGATCCCTCAATGACCTCTTGGCCGGCTCGATTGAACAGGTGCGGGGCATTTCGAGCCTGACCCCGATGCAAGGCAGGTTGATCGTCGTCTAAGCGAACCGTCGGCGCTCTTGTTGACGTGCCTAATCGCCAGCGATCCTGCTTTGCCAAGTTCCTCCCCCTGTTGCCCCTGCCGTGCAAACCGGACACCTTTCAACAGCGCGTCCCTAGTCGCATATCGCGCATCCGCGTTGCCTTGCCCGCCCGCCCTCTCCGCTTGACCGTCTGACCGACCTGCATTCAGGCAACCTGCTTGTGACCACAACACAGCCGGTGGTCAGCTGTTGAGAACCACCCTTGACTTAGATATATACCATTCCGTCCAGCCCTGATTGACATCGTCACCCACACCCCCAAACGAACCCTTCCGAACATCGCAGCATGAAGTTCCTCGCTCTTTTCTCCGCCGTCCTGCTCTCGGCTGCCCTGGTCTCGGCTGACTCCTCCGTCGTCACCGGCGCAGAGAAGGGAAAGCTTCCCCAGTTCCTCGACCTCGTCACCAAGCTCGAGCACGCCGACCCTGCCTCGGCCGACTTTGCCACCCGCTACGCCGACGACGTCGTCAAGCTCGCCAAGCTCCACCGCCAGGTCGCCGCCCAGTCGAGCGACAAGCAGGTGCGCCGCCTCTACGGCGACGACGACACCGCTCAGAAGCTCCTGCAGTTCGTGCAGGCCGTCCAGCCCTCCAAGCGCGACACCACCCAGGTCCCTACCCCCGAGGTCCCCACTACCGAGGTCCCGACCACCCAGGAAGACACCACCAAGGACACCATCCCCAAGGAGAAGGAGCCCAAGAAGCATCACGCCGCTCACCCCGCCCATCCTGCTCACCCTGCCAAGTCGGCAAAGAAGGACAAGGCGCAGACCAAGGGAACCGAAGTGAACAAGGGCAAGAAGGCCACCGAGGTCAACAAGGGTAAGAAGGCCGCCCAGGTCAACAAGGGCAAGAAGGGCGCTGAGAAGTCCGGCGAGCACAAGAAGGCCGACAAGAAGCCGGCACACAAGCACGCCTCCAAGTCGCCAGCTACCACGCCGGCTACCTCGCCTGACACCGCGCCTGCCACCTCGCCCTGATTTCGCTGTTCTTTGCTCGTCCCCCTGCGACTTGAGCTCTTTTGTTCGTGCACGTTTCCAATCCATGTCATTCGCTCCCATCAGCACGAGGCTAAGGTGAGAAGCCCGGTGAGATTATAGCAGAGGACCGAGCATGGACACATGAAAAGTTCGGAAGAGCCAAGTAGACAGCTGCTTCGCCGTGAGATGAAGTTGACTTGCAGCGGCTCCAGCCAACACACGCGCGGGGATTGCCAGACAGGTGGCTCGAGCCTGTTCAGCGCGACAACTAGTGCGACTCGCAACTGACCGTCTTGCAATCGCGGTCGTAGGCGCACCTGTCGTTCATGAATACGATGGCGATGTTGTCCGATCCACCGTCGCCGTAGAACGCAAACGCGTTCTCGCCTCTCATCCAGAAGCAATCCAGACTGTAATGAGCATGTTTGAACGAAGAAAAAGATGAGCATGTCGAACATCTCTGAGCTTTCCCACTTTCTGACTTACCCTATGCCATTGCAGTCAGCCCAGCGCAGGTCGCCAAACACGTCGGGGTTCTTGGACGTGATGTCGGTCATATTCTCGTAAGCGCTGTTTTTGCCATGGTAGCAAATCGCGACGTCGAACTTGCCCGCCGGCGCCCTTTCCGCGCTGTGCTTCGCTTCCTTCATGATGCAGTCGCTTCGCCGTTCCTTTCGACGCTCCAAGGGTCCCTGTGTAGGGAGCAGAGAGGAGTAAGCCAACAGCTAAGTCATCGCTAAACTGACACAGACCTACAGCGCAAGCGACACCTGTTAGGACGAAGGCGGGAAGGAGCTTGGAGACCTGCATCTTGAAAAGTGACTTTGCGGAGGCTGCGAGAAGTTTGATGATTGTGAGAACTGTGAGGACTTTGGGCGCCAGAAACGACAAGACGTCTGCTCCTTTTATGTTCATGCGACACTCTTGGCCAGCTTTCGCGGTTCAGTTCGTGATCGAGGGATGTAGACCCATTCTGCGATGGGTCGAAAGTGGGTCTACCGGAAGGGGCTGCATCAAGCCGCGCCTTCGACCCACCTCATCAGACCAAGAATGCACAAGCTTTGCGAGTTAATTTGGCTCTGAGACCAGGACAAGCCGCTCGGATGAGAATCATAAGCTTGGACCGCGACGGCGTGAAACTTCACTCAGTCTAATCGGAGCTGACCCTCGCCACTCGCTAGGGTAGGCAGCACACCAATGAGATTGAACTGGATCCGCTGTGGATCGCGGTGAAGTATGCTTCCTTCCGAAACGTGCATGTGTGCTAGGGATGGAGACTTTGAGCAGCGCCTCGAGGCCATATCATCGCGACTGGTAGCCCTCGGCAAAGCAATTGACGAGTTTGCCCTCGCGGAGGAATCTGCACTTGTTGTTCTTGTACACAATGGCGAGGTTGTCGGATCCACCGTCGTCGTAGTACTTGAACATGTTCTCGTTTCCCAGCCAGAAGCAGTCCAGACTGCAGCCAAAAAAGGACGGTCTCAACATGTCAGATACGGACAAAGCAAAGGCTCGGTCGACACACCTGACTTACCCTGCTCCTGCACACTCGGTCCAGCGCAAGCCGCCGAACTTGCCCTTTTGCTTGCTCGTGAGGGTGTCCCCGACGACATAGGCGCTGTTTCTGCCGTGGTAGCAGATGCCAACGTTCGCCTCGATCGGCGCCTCTTCGGCCGTCTTCGAGGCTTCTCTCAGAACGCACGCACTTCGACTTTCCCTGCGACGCTCCATGGGCCCCTGTGCAGAGTGTAGAGAGGGGTCAGACGACAGCCACGTCATCGCTGAATCGACACGGACTCACAGCGTAAGCGAAGCCTAGTAGGCTGATGGCAGAGAGAATTTTTGAGATCTGCATCCTGAGACACGAGCTTACGAGACGCTGGAGCAAGTGCGCGAAGTGCAAAGGTACGAGAGGCACGGTATGTTCGAGAAGCACGATAGGTACGAGAGGTGCGGGAGCCGCGAGGACTGTGAGGACTGTGGAGACTGTGAGGACTTGAGGCCAGTACAGGCAAGAGGTTTGTGCATTTTATCTTCATGCCAGCCTGAGCGAACCTTCTGGGTTCAGGTGGGGTAGCTTCGTAGGCGCTTCGAGGGAGCACATGTGGGCTTGCGCTCGTTTCCTCTCTGAAGGCGCACCAGGCGACACCTTCATCTCACCTCGACGTATCTTTGACAACCAAGCCCGACGATCTGGTGCTTCGAGACGGGGGTTAGATTGCGAGGCTGTGTAGATGAAGCTCATCATGCTGGACTGCAACGGGATGGACTTGTGACTGTCTTGTCCCTCAACGAAGCTGACCTTTTCCACTCTTCATGATCAATTTGACAGCCTATGGAAACTCTGACCAGTGGCTCGCCGAGTTCGACGGCCCGAGAGAGCTGCCGTTCGTCTACTTCTTAGGATAGCATCTGACGACTTTGTCGTCGCGGAAATACTGGCAGTTGGCGGTCTTGTAGACGACGGCGATGTTGTCAGATCCTCCATCGCCGTAGAACCTGAAAGTGTTGTCGCCTTTCATCCAGAAGCAATCCAGCCTACACAGAAGAAAGGACAAAGAACGGTTTAGAAAGCTTGCCATGGAGGGAGGAAATGCGCATGGTTGACTCACCCAGCACCGTCGCATTGAGTCCAGCGCAAGCCTCCGAAAAGTTTGGCGTCTTTGCTCATGCTGGAATTGGCGTCATAGGCATCGTTGGAGCCATGGTAACAGATGCCGACGTCGGCATCAATTGGCGCCTCTTCGGCGCTCTTTTGAGCCTCCTTCAGAACGCACGCGCTTCGACTTTCGCGGCGCTCAAAGCGTCTCTGCAGAAGAACGTGGGGACGGAGGTGAGCTTACGACCACGCCATCACTACACCGACGCGCTAGGACTTACAGCAGAAGCGGCGCCAAGAAGGACGAAGGCGGACAGGAGCTGAAAGATCTGCATTACGGTAGAGGAGAGCTGGTGCGGGATGTACGGTACGGTAGAGCACAGGGAGAGAGCTAATCTATTTATCCGTGACTGGGCAAGGTCGGGCCGGTGGGCGAAGGGAAAGCTCCTGAGGGCTCGCCATCAGGCTACCTGATCGTGACTCTCACCGACACCTGCTTTCAGCCCACCTCTTCCAGTGGCGCCATGCGGATCCTGCCTTCCGAGTTTGGGTGGGAGGGCAGAATCGGGCGCAGCGGTGCAGATGAGTGGGCTTAGCTTGCAAAGGGGTGGGACCGCGCTTCTATTCTTTCACGTCAGGCTGGGCATCCCACGTCATATCAGTCCGACGATGTCAACTGTGCTGAGCAGCTGCACTGTGAGCGCAGTCATCCTCCTTGCCTTCGGCCTTGGCGCCCATTCAGTGGACAGCACGATGTTGACACTACAATTGCAGGAGCGTGCTTTAGCGCTGCGGAAGCTGAACCGTGTGCCTCGAACCGATATATCACCGTCTGGACAGGCTCTAGGTCTATCAAACGCTACCACCTGCTGACCATGTAGCATGTAACTTCTTTCTTATCCAGCTTGTACTGGCAGTCGCTGTGAGCGCGGTACACGATGGCGATGTTGTCCTCTCCGCCCTCATCGTAGTACGTGAACGTATTATCGCCTCTGATCCAGAAGCAGTCCAGACTAATACCCCAGAGATGGGCAAGGTCAGAGAAGCGGGACACGACAGAGAAGAAGCTCACGTTCAACTCACCCGACGTCCTTGCCGCATCGAGTCGAGCGCAGACCACCAAAGCTGTTGGCGTCCTTGTACATGTGTTGGTCGTTCTTGTCCGAGGCACTGTTTCGGCCGTGGTAGCAGATGGCTGCGTCAAACTTGTCAGGCTGCGCAAGTTCTGCGGTTCTCTTTGCTTCCTTCAGGATGCATTCGCTTCGACTTTCATCGCGGCGGTCAAAGGGGTCCTGTCGAACCATGTGTGGAGTGGCAAATTGTAAGGAAACAGCCGATCTTTCCTTGCGCAGACGCGAGAGCTTATGAACCGGCAAGGGCACTTACTGCATAAGCGAAGCCAAGCAGGATCAAGACGGACAGTGACTTGAAGATCTGCATCTTGAGAGGGGAGCTGGTCAGGGCAGTGAGGGGCTCTTGGGCCGAGAGCAGGTAGGGACCTGCTCCGTTTTATCCCCGTGAGATGCTTGGCCATGTCTCGCGATTCTGATTGGGAAGCAGGCTGATACTCAGCATATTCTCTGTTCTCGTTCATGCAGTTCCGGTTCTGGTAGGGCGAGGAAGCAGGCAAATGCTTAGCAGACTCTCACGGTCCGGGTACCGATGCTCGGTTGACTATAACGGCTCTGGTGGGAACGTGAGTTGGTACTTCGAGGGAATCCATTTGGTTCGTCGTTGGTGGTCCCACTCACATTATTGCTCACCGAGCTTCGCCTTCGTGTGTCATCATCAGCAGAGGTTCGCTTCTCTCCCTTCACCTCGACGCTGAACCTCCATAGGCGCTTTAGTCGTCAGTAATGAGACTCATCGTGCTCGACAGGACCGCAAGCGAGGGCAACTATATCACTTTCAGGCTTGGCACTCATTTGCGAAGGAGTACAATGATCAAGTCCTACCGCAGTAAGGCTTGGAAGCGCTGTGACCTTCTGTGACTAATCGAGCTGGCTGCCTGAGACGTGCTCGGCAAGCGACCTGCTATGTGGGAAGGCTCTTGTCTGGCCCTACCATTCCTTCACCGCCCAGCAGTTGACGAACTGGAACTGCGCATTATGCTCGCACTTGTCGCTGAGAAAGATGACGGCGAGGCTGTCGGGCGAAGAGTCGCCGTAGTAGCGGAACAAGTTGTCGCCCTTCATCCAGAAGCAGTCCAGACTGAGCGTAGCAAAGGAGGGGAAGGGCTTAGCATGGCGTACACGTACGAAGGCAGAGGGTGTCGTACTTACCCTACGTTGCCACATTGGGTCCAGCGCAGACCGCCAAAGTGGTCCGCATCCTTCTGCGTCGTGTCAGACTTCTCATAGGCACTGTTCCTGCCGTGGTAGCAGATGGCAACATCGGGTTTGCCACGCGGCGCCATGTCGGCGGTTCGCCAAGCCTCTTTCTTGATGCAATCGGCTACATCATCCTGGCGACGCTCCAAGCGTTCGTGAAATGGTAGTAGGAGGGCGGGAAGCAGTCAGAGTCGGCGAAGGAACGGGCGACCGTCGCACGGAAGCGAGAAACTCACCGCACGAGCGACACCAAGCAGGACAGCGAAGGCGAAGAGGAGCTTGAAGGTCTGCATCTTTCAGAGGGAGAATCTCAGGGCTGGTACGGGCACTTGAGGTGGTCGGGGCTGCACGAGCGAGCACACAAAGACGTTTTATACCACAAGCTACTCGGCGACCTCGCATAGTGTGCAGGAGCGGGGCCGGTGGGCTCAAGGAAAGTTAATGTGGGCTTGCCATCGGCTGAGCTGTTCTCAAACCACACGCTACGCTACAATCCACGCCTTCGCTCGAACTCATTGTATCACATGTTCACGTCTCGTTCAGTCACGCGTTGCAGATATCTTGGAGGTTCGAGCCTTGCTAATTGTATTGTCTGGGCGCAGCTGCGGCTGCACCCCTCTTATTTCAGTCGAAGCCATATGAAACCCGCTTTCTCGACAGTGAGACCTCTGACCGTGCCGGGCTCTTGTATACCGGGAGCAAGGGAGCCTCATCGCCTCTGGCCCTGATACACGTTCACTAGGCAGCACGATATTAGAAAAGGACTCTAGCCGCGGCTGATAGACATCCTGAAGCATGGAGGGTTCCTTGACATGGGTAATCCTGGCCACCGGCAGGTAAAGGCTGAGGACCTGTCGAGCGCTACCACTCGCCGGACGTATAGCAAGTGACGGACTTGGCGTCGCGGTTGTAAACGCAGTTGTTGTTCTTGTACACGATGGCGATGTTGTCGGACCCGCCATCGCCATAGAATCTGAATTTGTTGTCGCCTGTCATCCAGAAGCAGTCGAGACTGTAAAGAAAAGGAAAGATTTCAGTACGCTGCACACGCATGTCCAGCCACTACGCTCATCACACTCGACTCACCCGATTTTGCCGCATTGAGTCCAGCGCAGGCCACCGAAGTGCTCGCTATCCTTGTGCATGCTGGAGTTAGCGTCGTAGGCGTTGTTTCCGCCATGGTAACAAATCGCGACGTCGGCCTTGCCAGCGGGCGCGTCTCTGGCTGTCTGCTGAGCTTCCCTCAGGATGCAAGCGCTTCGACTTTCCCTGCGACGCTCCAAAGCTACCTATAGATATGGTGAGAGCAGCGAGGTGGGTCAGGCACCACGCAAGCGATCCTTCCATGGACGTGCGAGACTTACAGCATGAGCAACGCCAGCTAGGATCACGACGGAGAGCAGCTTGCAGATCTGCATCTTAGAGAAGGAGCTGGTGAGTTGGGAGGATCGAGGTTGCTGGGCAAGCAAAGGGGAAAGAGGTGCTCCTTTTTATCCGCGTGTGTTCATCAGTAGACTTGAACTCTTGTGCCTCGGAAAGAAGCTCCGGATCCGCGGATCAAGGAGCCGCCCATGGTGGGCTTGCCATCAATTGTCCCCTCGATCGAGCCCCTCACCCAGCACCGCCTTCATCCCACCTCATCCTCCTGCGAGATAATCCTAGCCTCAATGCTTCTACTCCATCCATTCCTTCTCATCAGTCTCGCTCGGTCTCTTTGTGATGAGGAAGCTCGATGAGATTGCATGATATCACACAGATTCCACGCGGCGTCCAGGGACCTTTGAGAAAGGGGGAAATGGGGAGGGAGAGAGTGGGACGAACGAGAGAGATGCTTCGCCGCTCCATTGGGCGCTAAGGGGGCGTGGAGCAACGTCGAGTCCCGTGATCTTGGGTGGAGGTTAGAGAGCGTTGTTGAGGAGTTGGTAGGTGAGTTTTCCGTTGTTGTAGAAGAAGTCGCAGACGTCTCTGTGCGGGATGGCGCCGTTGCGGATGCCGGCGGGTGCGGAGAGGTACTGGGTCTTGAACTCCTCCTTCTGAAGGAGGGGGCCGTTGAAGGCCTGCCACTTGTTGTAGTTCTGCACCTTCTGGGTGTAGGTGTAGCTCCTTCCTCGGGCGCGCAGGTATTCCTGCGAGGGGTTGGGCGATCCCTTGCGCACAAACGCGCTGAAGGCATCCGCATTGTAGGCAACAAAGTCGAGGTACTGCTGACTGACCTCGATGCCCTCGTAGTTGAGCGAGCCCCAGACCGACTTGATGTCGTCGCTGTGGCAGACCTCGAGGCCGATGCCCTCCGGAGCGCACTTTTCCGGAACACCGACGGTGTCCGGGTAGCCAGACTGCGTCTCGTAGAGGTAGACCTGGGGGAATTGGCCGGTCTGCTGCGCCATGTCCATGATGCGCTGCGTCGGGCACGTGAAGAAGTTGTACGTGAAGGCCGCAGCGACGTTCTCGCGCACCGAGTCCCCGATTCGCTCGTCCAGCTTGAAGAAGCCCGAGGCGTCGATCTTGGCGATAAAGTCGGGAGAGTAGAGGGCGGAGAAGGCCTTGTCCAGCGCGGGCTGCATGTTGGGGATCGTCTGGTTGAACAGCGAGTATACGAAGAGAGAGCCCTCGCCCGAGGTGGTACCGACGAGCACGGGAACGTTGTTGGGAATGGTGCCGTTGCCAGCGAGGTAGAAGAACTGGTCATCGATCAGGCCGTCGGGCGTGGGCAGGAAAGGCTCGATCGAGGCACTGAACGGGCTGGAACCGGCGACCTTGGTCAGCGCCGCCGTGATCGCGTTCGTCGCGTTGGTGAACGTGCTGCCCTGGACGAACGTCGCAGGGTCGCTGACCTTCTGGAGACACTGAACCATCTCCTGACCGCTCGTGGGGCATCCAAGGCTGGTAGCGAGGGCGGGGGTAATGAACTTGGACTGGACGGAGCGCTTGACCCAGGGGACCCAGGGGTTGGAGAGCATGAAGGCGCCGTGGAAGAGGCCCTTTGCTGCCGAACTGGCGATGAGGGCCGAGATGCTCTGGGCGCCAGCGGACTCTCCGCCGATGGTGATCCGGTTGGGGTCGCCGCCGAATGCAGCGATGTGCTCGCGTACCCACTTGAGCGCGAGGATCTGGTCGCTGAGACCAGCGTTACCGGGGAGATCCTTGCCCGAGGCGAGCCAGCCGAGCGCGCCGAGACGGTAGTTGATGGTGACGACGACGATGTCTGAGCGCGAGGCGAGATTGCCGCCGTCGTAGGAGTGAAGCGAGTTGCGGCCGCTGGTGAAGGAGCCGCCGTAGATGGAGACGAGCACGGGCTTGAGGCTCTTGCGGTCGTAGGCGCCAAGAGTCGGAGTGTAGATGTTCAGGTTCAAGCAGTCCTCACCAACAGGCATGGGACCAAGGGGAGTGGTGGACTGGACGCAAGCATTGCGGTAGTTGGTGGCGTCGATCATCTTGTTGCCCGTGTAGGGAGTGGCGTGCATGAATCGCTTGGAGCCGACGGGAGCATCACCGAAGGGAATGCCGAGGAAGCGGAAGGAGCGTCGGTCGCGGTAGCCGGTGACCGTGTAGTCGCGAGTCTGGACGGTGATGAGCTTGTCGGTGGGGCTGACGTTGGCGTACGGGTTGGCGCGGGGCACGGTAGCGGGGGCGGCCGAGTGGGTGCAGAGAACTCCGAGCTTCTCGCCCTGGCCGAAAGGTCGGACGGAGCCTCTGCTGGCCTTGTAGGCAGCGACATTGGCGCCGTTGTCGAGCCAGAAGGTGTCGTACCAGCCGATGGTGCCTGCGTAGCGGAGGTAGTTGAACTGGTCGACGAGGTCCGAGCCAATGCCGCCCTGCAGCGAGCTGTCGAGCGGGAAGAGCTTTTCGCCAATCTGCTCGCACACCTGGGCGGCGCTGTCGGCGCCCACAGAGTTGGGCAGCAGGAGCGCACCGGTGGAGGCGTTGGTGCTCAGGTCATTCTGATACAGGATGTGAACCGGGCCGAGTCGAGCTTGGCTAGGGGCAGCGCCGGAGCTGGGAGCATTGTCGCGCTCCGAGAAGAAGGGGATCGCACCGACGATCTGGCTGCCGAGGGCGAGGGCTCCGACGATGCCTCCGACGGTGGAAGAGAACATCTTCATGTTGAACGATGGCGTACGCAGCGAGACGATCGAGTCGATTCGGCTGTGACGTCGTCGAGTTCAAGACGATGGGAGTACGACGGCAAGGATGACGATCACGTCTAGCGACTGTGACTGGGACTGGAGACGTGCAGGTGAACAGAACCGAGTTCGGGAGGCTGGCGGTGTGGCGATGCCTTGGGCCGCGGGCCGGATCAAGGGCGAGACAGGGGTCGTTCCAGGCAAGGGAGGAGGGGGAGTAGGAACCTTCCGACTCCAGGGGATGGATGGGGAGGGCGGTGAGAGGCGTGAGTCGGACACCCTGGCGCCAAGCAACGGGAAAGGTGGGGAGAGAAGGGAAGGATGGCGTAGGAAAAGGAGATGAGGCCAGAGGGTCTGTGGAGTAGGCAAAGTGCTTTTAAGGATGGAGGCATGGCGGACGAAGCTGTCATCTGCGACGGGGAGAGCTCGAGTGGGTTGCGACCAAGGCAAGACAAGGCAAGCGCCAATTGCATAGCCATGCAGCACGGTATGAGGACGGTCTCGGTTAGGCAGGCCCGTGAGGAGGTGCAGAGAGGCTCGACGGGTCGCGGGGAGCGCGGAACTGGACGGCGGACGTTCCATGGAATGCCAAATCAGTCCGGGAGTCCAAGCCAGTTGATCAGTGTAGGCTCTGACAGGCCAAAGCGGAGCCAAAATTAAAACGGCAATTTCCATGGCGGGGACGCAGCCGCTGCAGCTTCATGATGCAGGAGCAGCGAATCTGAGACGCTGGTCATACTTTATTGCACGAGCACGAGCACGCAGTTGCCTTGTGCGCCGATGTCTAGCAAATTGCCAATGCGACCCAGCGACCAAGCCGAGATGAATGAGGTCCAAGTGCAATGGCAGCAGCCGTCGCTTGCCAAACTTGACGATCCGAAATGAGGCGATGTGAGCGTGCCTTGCAACAAGCGCTTGCAGGTGGTGGCGCCTCTGCCCGCCACGGACCTCTTTTCGCCCGCATCTCGGTGGCGACACAAGGCTGACGCGATGGGTCTGCGATGGGTGTTGGATCCGTGTCCGCGACACGCGCAAAGTGGGGAAACGATGACACGTCCATGTGACACCCTTCTGGCGCACCGAAAGCATCCGTGGTCGATGTCCTCATGCACACCGCCTTGTCGTCGCACAGATGCATAAGGAGCGGATCACCTTGCACCGCAGCACGTCTCGATTCCCCGCAATTTTTCGTGACTTCTCGGCAGCGGCTTTGCACACGCGGCCTGCAACGCTCCGTTCCGAATTCCGCGCCACAGCGCGTCCCGAGCCTCGTTCCATGCCCCTCGAGCCGATCCCGATCCATTGCCGATCGTCCCCATAGGATCGTCAGATCTTCACCTCAGTCTGCCTTCCTTCCTAGGGACACTGTCACTGGTGCACTCGCTATGGTAAAGCTCCTTGGACTTTAAGTAGGCTCTAGAGAATGAAACGGCTACCATTGAAGGGTATATGAGAAGCAAGCTGGCGAGAAACGACGCTGCTCCGAGTCGCGACTGTCGGGCTGATCTAGTCAAAGGTGATGCTCGAGAGACCACCGGTTCCGCCGGGCACGCGGACACGGCGGGTGGGGCGGAAGCCGTTGTTCATGACGGCGTCGTTACGCACGCCCTCGTACACGCCCACCTTTTCCGCGCTCGCATCGTCGTAGAAGTGCGACTCCTGGGCGGCGGCGACGTTGCCGCTCGCGACACGACGAGCAGGTGCAGCACCCAGCGGCTCGAACTGATCTGTAGCCGGAGCAGCCACGGGTACCGGGGCCCTACGAGCTGGAGCTGGCAAGGGCTCGTCCTCTTCGACGGCTTCGCTGCCAAACAGCGCCGTCACTTGTGCAGAGCCGCCTCCGGGAAGCTGTCGCACCTTGCGGCTGGGACGGAAGACCTCGCCCGAGCTCGTGTACACGACGTTGGCATCGTTGGAGCCGGCTCGGGCGGGCTCGACAGCCTGATCCTGCTGCTGCTGGGGCAGCTGCGATGCCTGGACAGCTGCTGCTGCAGGCCCGGCCGCTGGTGCGCCAGCATCCTCGGAGAAGGTCAGCTTGCCGATCGTGGCATATCTGCGGGCAAGGAGGGGGAGATGAACGACGGCTGTTCAGTCACAGCACACGCTGATGAGAAATGAGATGCGATGTACGCAAAAGCGACTTACTTGGGCAACCGCGAGAGCTCGGTGAAGTTCGGGCCCACGTGCACGTTGTGCTGCTTGAGGAAGGCGACAAAGTCCTCCTTGGTGAAGACGATGTGGTGCTTCTGCGGCAAGCATCCTGTTGCAACGGCAACGCGTCCAGATCAAGACAACCCAAGGTCAGCAGCACGTTCGTAGTCGAGCTGGTGCGACCACGCCGGCCCACTTACCGAGATGGTATGCCCAGTCCTTGGGGTTGGAGTTTTCGCGGTCGAAGTTTGCGTTGGGTGTGAAGGAAGCCATGGTTGCGATCTTAGAGGTGGATGGTGGTCAGAAGGATGGAAGGCCAAAGCGTCGGTGCGACCAACTCTGTGCTCCTCGTGCAGTGCCAGCGAGCGCAAATTCTCGACTGTGAGCGTTACTTTCGAATGCATGTTGCACCGCTGCGCAAGTGTTGGTCTCCAACTTGGGCGCAAGCAACACAACTCACCCTCACAACACTGCGCGCACGCCTGGCTCTTCTCATGCCAGCCCAACATGCGGTGTTTTGGCCCCAACCAGCGCGGCTGCACACGCGTCCGTTGGCGCGCATGACCAACAGCGAGTAAGGACTAGGCCTAACACTTTCAAAGTCTTGCAAAAGGGCGCCTTTTGTGACCACGATTTTAGCTCAATTTTCAAAAGCTTACTTTTCCATGCCACCGTTTCAAGCTGGACGGCACGGAGAGGCACAATTTCGAGAGACTGACGCGGAACCTTTGCAGGCTTCTCGCCTCTGGCCAGCGAGCATCACCTCATGCTTCGCCATGAATCATGCACGGGATAGTGTGAAACCCCTCATCGTACCGTGAGGCACAACGCCGACGCCTCTTCCCGCCATCACACGACCTGGCAAGGAAAGAGGCGGCAAGACGGCAAGGCACTGGGTCAGCTGCTCAGCGGTGGGACCCTCCAGGGGCGCACGCCGAGAGGCTCGGCCTTCTCCCCTTTCTCCTCGAATTCCCATGAGCACGGTTGTGTTGCTTCATCTCAGCTCCGTCACACAACGGTCGATCGCATACACTACACGCACCTCGATTGCGGTCGTGGCATACGCCGGCCAAAATCCCAGAATGCGCCAAAGGCTTGGACAGCAGGCGTGTGCGCACCCAATCACAATGCACTGAGCAGCGCTCCGTATGGCCACGGGCAGCTTCATCATCATCAGCAATCTGTCAGCCGCTCACCACTGCCTTGTGCAGTCGGTCTACTTCCGGGACCTCCTGTCACGGAAGGGGCTCGAGCGCAGCAGATGAACAGTTAGCCATGAATCCAAGGCGTCCTACATGCACTTGGGCAGCATGCACGTGCCTCTCAGCCGCAGTGTACATCTGTGCGGAGGAGCGCAGTAAGCGATAAGCAGGGTGAGCGAGGGACATTCGAAGCGCAGGCATTGCTTCTTGCTTCTTGCTTCTGATTCTTCTTCTGCTGCTGCGGAAGTCGCCGAAATCCACAAAGCCCACCTGCACGGCCCAAGCTCCAGTGTTGCCCGGGCCCCGTTGGAGAACGTTGGCCAAGCGCATCCATCCAATCGATCCAAGCTACGCACAAGATTCCACTCTGCATGCACAGTGTGAGTTGGATGCGCAAGCTAGAGCTTGTCAGTCGTCGCTCGAGGCCGACTCCTCTCGCCCATCCCCTCGCCTTTGGGTGGGTTGATCGCGGATTCCTTTAAAGCAACCGTTGCACCTGCCTGTCCTTTCGGTCCTGCTCTCACCTGTCCTTCCTCGCCACTTTCATCAACCTTATTCCTCGCTGCAACTCTTGAGCTGCGCTTCGCTCAGCGCAGAACTGCCGCTCCTTTCAAGCCTCTTTCCGCATCTTGCCACCCTGGCGGATCCGTCAACGCTTTCGTCAACTCGCTGCCGCGCCTTCATTCCGTCACCTTCACTCCTTGATCTACCGCTTCCATCGCCGGATCGCCTCCAATTTCGCTCCCATCCTACGCACTCGCTGGCAGCTTCTCATATTGTAGGCCATCCGTCCAACATGTTGCACCCTTTCCCTCCATCCATGTACCAGGATCCGTTTCACTGCTCCTCGAGCAGCCCTGACAGGTTCGCTCTCGCTCCCTACGTCGTCACGCGTCCCAATCCGTACACGGTCAAATCGCAAAACACCCAGTACTACACCCCACTCCGAACCACCGCAAATCTCTCGTCCATCTCGTCTCGAAGCTCCAGCCTCGGATCGGCCAACGTAGACACGGCGTCGTTCCAGGCTCGCTTGGTCGATCACGCGCACAGCTCTCTTCACGCAGCTTCAAAAACAGCACGATGCTCCTCCAAGCCGCAAGAACCAAGCCACACCTCGTATCCGCTGCTCACCATGGTCAAGCCCAAAACTCGACCGGTCAAGGCGTTATCCTTGAGCGTAGAGCAAGCTGCAGCGAAACGCATCAGCAGCACCAAGCTTGCTCCAGCAGCGGCAGGCAAGCTCCACAAAAGCATCTCGGATGCTGCCAAACATCGCGTCAGGACGTCCGACAACACTGCCCATTCAGTGGCATCGGATTCCACCATCATGGAAGCAGAGAGAACGCGGCCCGAGACGCCAAGTCCCCTCTCCTCCCCCTCGCCTCCTTCGCCGCTCCAGTCCAGACCACGCGGCAAGGCAAGGCTACAGGTCCCCCGTATCACGATCCGATCCCCCACCCCGGAGCCTGAGCCAGCTGTGGAGCAACTGCTCCAAAACGACACGCCCAGCAGATCTAACCTGACGAGTCCAGAGACACCCTTGTACAGCAGTGCGCTTCTAGCCTGGATCAAAGCCGACATCAGCCGTGTCGAGGACGACATTGATGCAGTTCTGAGCAAGTACCTCGATCTGCGCCAGACCCCGCGGCTTATCAGCATCGAATTTCTGCGTTCGCTCACTTCGTCCATCTGCCGCCTCGACTCGTACGTCGAGGACGCTCATTCCGCGCTCGGGCTGGCCAAGATGCGCGCCATCAGCAGCCATCTCTTCCGCCACATCGTCACTGGCTTCTTCCACCTGCTCGAGGATCCGTTGGCGCCTTACGATACCGCAGCCCACCTCGCGCTTGTCTCGGCCAAGATTGTCCAGGACTTCGACAAGGCTACCGAGCTTTGCTGCCAGCTTCTCGGCGTGCACACGCAGGGCAAGGAGCGCTTCCATCACGGAAGGCTCTTTGCGAACGTCGTCCACGATGAGCTCGGCAAGATCCTCGACCGCGGCGCGGCGTTGGTCGATAGCAACAACAGGCTTTCCCTGCCCGGCGAAGGCGGGACGGTGCTCGATCCCCCCACTCTTGGCGCAGAGGGGTCCTCCTTTGCAGGCGGCAGTCAATGGAAGGGGAGGGCCGAGCTGCGCAAAGTGTGGGCGCAGGAGGGCGAGGAGCGCGATCAGTTCGTAGCCATCGATGTGGTCCGATTCCTGGGCGAGCTGGCGCTCCACGACGTCGTCGAAGTCGAGGTGCTTGCGCGATGGCTGGATCGCTTCCTCACACGCACCGCGTACATCGACATTCCGTCGGAATGGGAAGTCGAATGTGCGTGTGCGCTCCTCGTCACTGTCGGCTCCATGCTCGAACGCAAGGCGCGTCCCGATCCGGCAGCCAGCGGAGGTACCGGAGCAGACAAAGGCAAAGGCCGGAACGTGGACTCCGTCGAGCCGCCTCAGATCAGTTCAGGGAGCGATATACAGGGTGACGAGGTGGCGATGGAAACGCTGCGGAAGACCATGGACAGGATCGACTTTCTCGTGACGGACGCCGAGATCAGTCTGGCGGCGCGCGAGTGGCTCGTCGAGGTGCAGAGGCTGCGCGAACGGGGCTGGAGTCGCGACGAAGACGTGCCGTCACTCGATGAGCCCCCCAACAGCGATTGAGCGCCTGGCTTGTCAGGTCAATTCATCACACTTCGTCTGAATCTTTGCTATCGTGTGCAATCGAGATGCTCTCGAAGCTGGGCTTGTTGAGGACTGCGAATCTGAGCACAGCAACACGCGAGGTCTAACAAACATTTGGAATTATTGAGTGTCGAAGCTCTGCTCCGGATTTCGGCTCCGAACGGACGCGAAGCTTTTGATGAGCCAATTTTTCTGGCTCCCGTGCATTGGCTTGCCTTGCTCGAGACCACCACCTCACCACCATCACATTACACTGCGTCCATTCTCCTAACGGTCGAAACCAACACACCAGTAGCCAACGATGTCGATGCTGCGCGGCGCTCTTGCGCGGCCTCTCCGCAGTGCGGTGCTTGCGACACCTTCGAAGCGTCTAGCCACGCCCGTTGCCAATGTGGAGCTGCTGTGTCGTAGCTTTGCCTCTACGTCTCTGGGCCAGATGGATTCGCAACGATCCGGATCCAAGTCTACGCCGGGGTCGGCTGCCTCTACGTACAGTGCGATCCTGGACTCGCTTGCGGACTCTTTGGAGAAGACGACGCGCGGTGGATCTGCGCGTCTGTCGCGCCCGTCGGACGGACGTCGGGGCTACGTCGAGGATCTCGAGGCGGAGTGGGCCAATCGAGCCGTCTACGGCGAACAGTCCTGGCCTGCGACACCGTTCAGCGGACGAAGCATCCGTGTCACTCCGCAGGCCGACCCTGCCAGGGCGTATGCGCAACTGTCCACGCTGCTCAGGAAGAACAACGTGCGCGGCGAACTCCGGCTGCAGCAGAGGTACGAAAAACCCAACGAAGAACGCAGGAGGAAGAAGAGCGAACGCCACCGAAGGAGGTTCGCCGACATGGTCCGCAAGAAGGTTCAGCTCGTCATGGCCATCAAAGCGCGTGGCGCCTAAAACCCCCCTCCTTCTTTTCGCCGTACGAGATCCGCCTCTCGTTCGGCCATTTGTATTTGTATCCCCACCCGACTTCACTTTGCCAGCCAAAACAACAGCGAAGCTCACATGCTTGCATCATCGTACATCTGCAGCTTGACGGAGTCGAGCGTCGGGTCGGAGCCAACTGCCGACGCGTCTTGTCGGCGGACGGAAGAAAATGCCCGAGCAAGACTTGACTCGCGCGGCAAGCAGTTGCAAAGCGAGGCGAAGAGATGAAGTGGTCTGGACCGACAGGGTTCGGAATGAAGCGTCGTTCAGCAGCCGTTGAACGACAACGGCGGTGGGGAAGAGGCGGCGAGCCTCTTTGCGCTCCGTACGGGAGGAGCGCGCGACGAGTATGGCGCTTAGCGCGGCGTTGGAGCGCTAGAGGCCTTCCGCCGCATCACAAGACCGCCTTGCGTCGCTACGGAAATGGTGGAGGGGTTGCTGAGACCTATATCATGTAACCACCCCCCAAGCAGGCTCGAGATGAATCCGACACACTCGCTCTCTCAAGTGGTGTCGCTTGGTGATAGACACACCAATAGCCATCTATACTTGACCGAAAGTTAGCCTGCCCCCCCGGGCGAAACGAACGCAAGATGGAGATGACAGCGATGCACAATGCGCTCGGTATCAGGCTGGTGGATACGCACATTACCGCCATCCTGGCTGGCCTGGTGTTTGGAGGTGAGTTTCTGCTCTCTTTGTTATGACATCTCTCGCACAGCGCTGACCGCTCGAATGTGCGGTTTTGTAGAGACCTTGTCGCTTGTATGGTTCGACATGATGCTGGTAGGGGCGATGATTCGGCAACGCCTGTTTCGCGTCCAGCCGATCGCCTACCTGCTTACTCGGTACACCACTGCGATCGGTATCACACTCTTTGCGTGTCTGACGATCACGCCGTCTGCGCCGTCTCTGCGGACGATCCGGATCGTCTCGGGCCTGCGTACGGTCTTCCTGCCCACCAACGTGACTGCGACGTCGCTGCTGATCGGCTACCGGATCTTCATCCTGCATCCGTATCGACCGCGACTGCTGCTGGTTCTAGTCGCAGTGCTGTTGGCGTTCGAGTTCAGCGGTTGCATCGTCACGCAGCTCTTCTCCACCCGTTGGGATGGACAGGCGGGAACACTGTTCGTGCCAGACTGGGTCATGGCTCTGCTCGCGGTGGCCATGCTGACCGATGCGATGCTCATGCTCACCGTGCTCATCCCGCGTGCTTGCCAGCGGAGCCGGAAGGGCGAGGTGGAGAACAAGCTGGTGCGGGAAGCGGCGGTGTTCGGATTCACCTCGATCGCGCTCAAGGCAGGCGCGATCGTCGCCACCATGCTCTTTGCACAGCGACTCGCCAATCCGTACCTGCCCGTGCGCGTGCAGTCGGTGATTTCGAGCATCTTGGCCTGCCGCATGTTTCGGGCGCAGAAGACGTTTCTCAAATCCCATCGCGAAAGGACCGCCAACCCTAGCCTCGACTTTATCGACCTCGAGCTAGCCGCGGACAGCCAGGTCTTGGGTCACGAACTCGACCAACACGGCGTCAAGATCGTCCAGGTCGCCCAAGACGTCGAGAGCATCGACGGAGCGACCACGTTCGAGCTCGTTGGGCGGAAAGCGACGACGACGATACCCACCAATGGCGAGCTTGGAAAGGGCTGCGACCCAGATGCGAGAGCAGCTTAGAATTCCGCACAGGCGAGCGAGTGGCGCTAGACGCATGGCGATGCGGTCCAGCCGATGGCGGCCAAGCACATCCGATGTTTGGGCCCGATCTGGATGGCTGGCGTGCTAAGGGTGGTGCAAGCAAACAGGCCCGAGCCAGACCCCAACGCCCTGAACCCTGGGCGAGAGGAGAAGCGCGACATTTCTGCAATTCTTCGCTCTCCGACGCGCCCCCGGCATCTCGGCATGGCCACGTTTGGGGCGGAAGTTGATTGTTATCTGGTACAGTGCGATACGCTTTGTTTTTGATCGCTTCGATTGGTCGATGAATGCGCCGTGCTGGAGCGCAGGCGATGTGAACGTGGCGACCGGGCAAAGGCAGGGCGGATGTGCGGGGGAAGAAGCGAGGGAACGAACCGGCGGGCGGAGCGATTTCGGCGGCCGCCTGCCCTAGGCCCAGAGAGAGGTGCGCGCAAGCGAGCTTTGTGCAGGCATGGCCAGACGACCGGGATTCATGCGTGCAGACGTTGGCTAGCGTGGCTCGGATGAGACTCGTGCGACGTGCGACATGCGACGTGGGCCGCTCACTGCATCCTTGCGCCGAGGCAAGGGATGGTATGGCGATGCGAGTCCGACGACGAGTCGGCACAGACGGATCCAGCCTACCGGGCCGAACTGCAGTTGAGGTTCGCAACAGCATACAGCTTGGTCGGCACGGAGTCCGAGGTTGCTGGCCGAGATATCGAATGCGGTCGATGCGATGGCGAGCCAGAGCCTGCAAATACTGTACAGCAGCGTAGCATACGCCTAGCGCATCGGGATACGAAGCAGCGGCTCGTGGGCCGGCCATGTGAGCTCGGGCTAGGCGCTCGAGCGATAAACGTCGGAAATGCGACGTCAAGAGGTGCGAGTTCGGAAACGAAAAAGCAACCCTTGCATTGCATTTTGGCGGCACTCTCACTCGACTGCGATCTGGCGGCTTGGGGCTGCAGCGCCTGACACGCCCGCCATCGGAGTTTTCTGGCCGAAAATGCGAGAGCGAAGGCGGTGAGTTCCACAGACAAAAGGCACATCGATCCGGCGGCTGGGCTCGGTATGATTGGGATGCGCTCGCTCGGATGGTCAAGCAGCTACGCTCGTCGTAGGGCAAGGTGCCACGAAGCCAAACGTCGGTCCCAGAGGCGATGCAGGTGAGGCTGGCCAAGCTGTCGAGTCGACAAGCGCGTTCCTGGTTGGCGTGCCACGCAGTGCACAAACAAGCTCACCCGTCCAGCTCGTTGGTACAGCACGGCGGATGCGCGCCAGGTGCACAGCAGCCAACGATAACGGCTACCGAACGGAGCACCGATCCGCATCTTTCCAGCTCGCTTTCCGGTCTTGCAAACCCCACGGGCTTGCTTGCTCGCTCTGCTCACAGCTCGACACCCAAGCCACCCAGCAGAGGCACGTCGCTAAATGCCAGAAATTCTGGCATCGCGAGTGCGATTCATTTGTGACTCTTCCGCGGAGCCAGCAGCGCTGCAGCCCGAACAGCTCCGGTTCCTGAAGGAGAAAGAGAGGGAAGCAGGGAGGGAGAGAGAGAGGCCTTTCAGCCAAGAAGGCCAAGCGTCGGAGCCATATCACAGCGATTGCGCCTACTCCACACAGCCGTCCCTGCGATCGCCGACGACGCCGGAATCACCTCTGCATCACCCCGAGCTGATTCCCGACTCATCCACTCCACGCCTCGCTTCGCTCGTCCCCATCCTCCTCCCACCTTCCTCTCCCACTCCGACGTAACGTCGCCAACACCATCATACTACCCGCTCCGTCTGCTCCCATCCACCTTCAGCACGCCTCGCACGCGATCGCAGCTGCTCTCCTTCCCTCAACGTGCCTTCGCATCCATCCTCCTCGCCTCCCCCTCGCAAGGAGACCGCAGCCGAACGCCTCCCACACACGTCCATGGCTTCGTCCGTCCCAACCCCGCTAGCTTAAACAGGCGCACGTCCTCCTCAGCTTTCTTTGTCTCGACAACGTTGGCGGTCGGGAATGTCCACGGACTGAGTTCATCTCCCCCGCTCTGGAGGCATACACGTCCCGCACCGGTGTCATGCACTCGCGTGCCTTCTCGACCTAGAACAGCCATCGCATCGCTATCCCCGCCTCGCTTCATCGCCCCGCCGAGCCAGACCATACCGCCTTGCATACCAGCTCCTCGTCGATAGAGCGAATCTCGAAACCATGAGCGACGCAACTGGCTTCATGCTCTCGCCCGAGGGCCTGGCTGCCCAAACGCCTTCCAGCTCCACCAGCACTCCAGGCAGCAGGGCCAACAAGCGCAAAGACTCCGAGCTCGAGCCAGCGTTCAAGCAAGAACGGAGCTCCACCCTCGACTCCAATGACGCCAGTGGCACCGAAGCTTCCACTGGTCATGCCGCCAAGGACACCAACTCATCCACTCCAGGCTCGGCCGAAAAAGCCGCCTCCAACAAGCGCATCAAGACCGCCCGCGCCTGCGACTCGTGCCGTCGTAAAAAGATCCGCTGCGACGTCATCGACGACGGCGGTCCCCCCGTCGGCTCCGTCAACAACGGCAACGGCGGCCTCGTCTGCGCACACTGCCGCCAGTACGGCTTCGAGTGCACCTTCTTCCTCCCCATCACCGAGACCAGATTCAAGAAGAAGTACCAGCGCGAGGCCGAGGAGGCGGCCGCCGCCGCTGCCGCCGTGGCCGCTGCTTCGGGTCCAAACGGCGCCCTCCCCGGCCAGCTCCCCATGCATTTGCCCGTCGGCCATCCTGCCTATGCCGCCATCATGGGCGGTGCACAGCCTTTCATGGGCGCCCTCCACAACCCTGCTGGATTTCAAGCAGCCGCCGGCGGTGTGCCCCAGCAGATGTGGAACGGGCCCCGTGTGATGCCAGAGCACACCTCCCTTTACCCAGGCGCCGGAGCTCAGCCTCAGCTCGGCGGCATCCAACCACAACATGCATACCTGCATCCCTCCAGCTCGGCCACGCAATCGCAGCGCAGGAGCCCATCACGTACGCCACCTCCGGATACCCGCGTGCTTGGGCCCACCTCGATCGCCTACATTGTCCACTCCACCGCCTTCATCCCCGGCGCCGCCATCGAGGCACACGACATCAAGCACAATCAGACCTTCGAGGTAGGCGCTAGTGGCGATGGCATCATCCGCTTCCACCGTACACGCCGCCTTGCTGCATCGGGCGCCGACGCCGGTAAGGATGCGAGCGCCACCGCCGACCTCGACGAGGATGAGATCGTGCGCATCCCCGACTCCATCAAGGGCCGCCTCGCTGGCGACGTGGCCGAGAAACTCGTCAACACCTACTTCGAGAAGGTCGCCACGCTCTTTCCGGTCGTCACCAAGTCCGAGTTCCTCCATCTTTCACCGACGCCGCCGCTTTTGCTCTATGCCATCTGCGGCGTCGCCGCACTGAGCCGCGAGGTGCCCAAGGAGGTGCTCGGCGCGGTCAAGATGACCATCAATGCGCTCTTCCGCGAGAACGACTTTTTGTCGTCCTCCAACTCGGTCACTGTCCGTGCCCTGCTCGTCATGGCCTTGCACGCTGACCTACACGGGCCAGCGGCTCTGCAAAGCGGCACCCGCTGCTGGAACCGCACTGGAGCGGCCATCCGCATGGCGCAGGATCTCGGACTTCACCGTGATGCCAGCGGCAAGGACGACCTTTCGCGCGATGCCTTCTTCCTCGAGCAGAAACGGCGCATCTGGGGATGCTGCGTCACCGCTGACCGCATGCAGAGCATCTCGCTAGGCCACCCCATGATGATCGACCTCACCGACTGCGACGTCCGTCTGCCCTCGCCTTTTGAGATCTTGCGATCCCCGAGCGACCTGCCCTCGGACCCTTCGACGGATCGACCGTTCGCGTACAACACCGAGATGCTCAAGCTCACCATCCTCTTTGGCCGCGTCATGAAGACCATCTACAGCCCGACGGGTCTCATGAACGCCACGGACGAAGAGATCCTCAGCCTGCTGCGAGACATCGATGCGTGGAAGGCGGCGCTGCCGTCCGAGCTCGTCTTCCAGGGCGCCGACTCGAGCGCTCCGGCCGGCATCCTGCACGTTGGCTTCGCCTGCCTGATGATGCTCTTCTTCCGCGTCTTCATGCGCATCTCGTACATCTGCCCGACGCACCTCAAGTTCAGTCTTACGATTGACCGCATGAGCGCGCTCATCCAGTACTCGACCGAAGCCATCGCGTGGGTCGACAAGAACGACTTCTACCTCGACACGATGCAGGTCGTCTCGTACTGCCTGGTGTCGTGCGCTACGGTGCAGTACCATGCGTTTGTCCGCCGCGGCGACCCAAATGCACAGGTGCAGCTCAAGAAGCTCAACGACATCGTCGGCCGATACCGCCGCGAGAACCACGAGCCGGACGACGTCAGCATGCGCGGCAAGGCCGCCAGCGTCATCTCGCTGCTCTGCGACAGCACGGCAGGTGTCTATGCCAACACACGCTCCAACGGTACACTCAATCCTACGGCGGGCGTCACCAACCGCAAGTCGCGCGAGAACGTGCGTGGGATCGTGTTCAAGCCCGACGCATCGCGGCCAGGAGGCGGGGTGTACATCGCTGCGGACCAGAGGCTGCTGCTGCGCGATCTGCCGAAAGGCACAATCATCATGCAGGAAACGCAGGACGGCAGCCGCATCCCCGCACTCGTGCGCACGGGCAACGACCAGAACGGCGGTTGGCAGACGTACGAGCAGTACCGCGCCGCGCTCGGACTGGCGACAGGCAAAGAGGCACAGGACAACTTTGCCGCCGCGCTGGCCAACGGCGGATTCGCCATGCTCAACAGCGTCAACACCTCCACCTCGCCAGCCTCGGCCGGGTTGAATACGACCATATCGGCGTCGGGAGCACAGCAGCCGACCGGCACATCGACACTCACAGGCAGCGTTCCGACGATAAGCTCTGCGACGCCTTCGTCGTCGGTTGGTGCTGGGCTGGGCGAGGCGCCGGCTGGCACGGATGCTGGCATCAACCTGACGCATCTCGGTGGCGATGTGTGGCAGGACGCCGAGGGGCGGCCCGTGACGCGCTCGGGCACGCGGCTGCTGACGATGGTGCCGATCGCGCCGGACGGTCTGAGTGCCAGCAATGCGTTCCTCGACTCGAACCTCGCCGCGCTGGCCAACATGAAGCCGGGTATCAACGACAGCAGCTCGAACGTCAACGGCGGCGGTGGAGGTGGTGGTGGTGGGGGCTACTTTGGCAACCTGCAGCTGGGCGGTGGTACGGGTGCGATGGGAGGGACGCAGCTCTCGGTGGCCAAGAATGCCATCTCGCCCGCGAGCCCGAACTTCAACTTCAACCCACACCTCAACAATGCCTACTGGGCGCCGGCCGAGTTTGTGCTCGGAGCGGGCGAGGGTGGTGCGGGAGGAGCCGAGGCGTCGTCGACGAGTTCGGCCGCGGGCATGTTTGCCTCGCGCGTGGATCCGAACATGCTCGATGCGATCCCTGGCGCTCCGCTCGACTTTGCCAACTGGGACGCCTACTTTAGCCGCATGGGTCAGATGGCCGACGGTGGAACTGAGGACCAGTCAACAACAGCGCAGGACGGCCAGATGCAACAGCTCGCCCAGACGGGCGTGGGTGCAGATGGCGGCTTCGCAAATACTGCCTTCGGCATCGAGGCACAGATGATGGACGCTGGCCGGTTCTAAACTCCCGACCCAACACTGGCGAGCATGCGGCGTGTAGACCATTTGTACTCTAGACTGCTCATGGCAATCAGGCAGCTTTCGCAGGTGTTGCGATGATAGAGACGAAGTATGCGTGAACTAGTCACAGCGGCAACCCAAACGAGCTCGTCGCAGGGATGACACTCGGTCCGCCTCGCTACCCCGAATCAAAGCCGCAGACGGCGAGACTCAGAAGGCGCTTCCGACCACCGGTGTCGCCCAGGATCCCACATCAAGATGACAGCCAAACCTGCCTGATCACATTAGGAATACTCCTCCATCGTCTGCATCGTCCGCACGACGCTGCCTGCGTGGACTGCGCTGCGAACCTGTGCCAAGCGCGTCCGCATCGCAACGACGGAAGCTCGCTAGCACGCCACGCCGTTGCCTACCCAGTTGCACTCGCTCCGCATGGCCGATTCAGCTCGAGACGTAGCTGGGCCGACTTCCACCAGACTGAGCCAGCCTGATGTCAACCACCATCGCTGCGTCGCCTTCCGCGCTCCTCTTGGTGCTGTTCTCTGCGCTGGTGCAGCAGCATTTCTCCGTGCGCTTGCAGTCAACAAAGGATACGAGGTGTCGATTCGATACTGGAGTGCACAGCGCATTGGAACTGCCTAACCGGGGCGGGGGTTGAGGCTTGCGAGGTCAGAGGACGTTCTTGATGTCGCGGACGACGCGTTTGGTGCCCTTGACGAGCTGTTCGACGCGGTGAAAGTGACCCGATTCTCTGCGATTCGGCTTGAGGTGGCAGAGGCATTCGCAGCTGACGCTCGTCGCTGCGGGTGCGCAGTCGCACGTGCAGTCGGACGTTGGGATGGTGGGTGCCGAGCAGCAGTGCATGAGTTTGTGACTCGGATCGCCGCACGTATGGTCGGGGATGCGCTGCATGGCCGAGATGCTCGGATCGTCCGAAAACGGTTCGCCACTCGCCGTCAGCTGCACAGGCAACGTGCTGGCTCGCTTGATCGCCCGTGGCTTCGGCCTCGCAGCACCCGAATCTGAGCGTGTGTCAACAGTGCCCATGACTGCATCCCGCACCGACGCCGCACTGGAGAACACCGCATTGGAAAAGGCATCCATCATCGTACCCTCCGCATCCGTCGACTTGGCATGCACATCGTCTTGAGGGGTAGACGCCGGAGGCGCGGGTGCGAGCGCAGAGGCAGCCGCCGAGGTGAGGCTGACGACGGTGCTGCCGAGGAAGCTGAGCGCCGACGCACCCGAGCTCATGAGCAGCGACGAAGCCGACATCGCCGTCGCCTCTTCGGGTACGGTGGGTAGCGGCGCATCTACCGCAACCACCTCGTGCTCCTTGGTACTCATCTTGGGCGGCGTGTCGGCGAGACCGAGGTTGGGTTTGAACAGCACCGCTTTTCTCGACGCTGGCGTGGCGGGAGGCGAGGCAGGCGTAGCGACCGGCTTGCGCTGCGAAGGCGGATCTTTCGGCACAGGCGCTGCGCACGACACCCGAGCGACGGACGTCAGAACGACAGGACATTATATGCACACGGCTCCGAGAACGACTCACCTGGCGGGCCAAAGAGCAGCGCCGTCGAGCTGCTCGCCAGCTCAGTGAGCAGGTTCATCTCGACACGGACGGGCTATGGCTGGGAGGTGGTCTCTGCGTGGGCGCGAGCGACGACTTCATGGACGAGAGCTTGCTGAGCAGAGCATCGTCGAATGTGGGTTGCAAGTGGCGGCTGGCCAGACGGCTCAGGAGGTGTTGGTGTGTTGGTGTCGGCTGTCAAACGCCAACCACCCCTAAATCCGCCCCCGAACTCGGCTGCACGGTGACGCGCTCCCTCTCCACCGCACGAGGCTCAAACGCCCACCTGCCTTTTTCAGCCCACTTCCAATATGGATAGAGGACGGTTTAACAAATCAGAAATGACCGCATCGAGAGAGAAGGCAGCCGGCGAAGCTATTTTGGAACGCGCTCGTCCAAGGCTCAGTCGAGGGTGTGGAGGTTTGGGCCCCAACCCCCACAGTCAAGGCCCTGAGAAGAGCAAAGCCATTCTTGCACGCACAGCCCTGGCAGCTTGCATGCTGATCGCCCACCAGTCACCCTTCGAAGCGTCGCGGCCACCATCGTCCGTAGTCAGCGCCTGAAGCCATGTCTGCCAAGTAGGGTCAGCAAACTCAATCCGTGATACACCTCCGCCCATCGACGCAGGTCTGCTCGCCATGCCGTCTCTGAACGCCGCGCCGTGGCCGCACCAGCTCGCTGCGGCGATGCTCTCCAAGCAGCCCGAACACCGAAGCCCCGAAGGCAGCGGCTCGGGCAGGTCGCTGCCGACGCCGCTGCTCGTCGTCTCGACGCTGGCGGCCATCTTTGCGAGCGTCTTCTCGGTGTTCCTCATCTGGAAGCAGCTCAAAAACTACCGCAAGCCGACGCTCCAGCGCTACGTGGTGCGGCTGCTGCTCATGGTGCCCATCTACTCGATCGCCTCGGTCATCTCGCTCTACTCGCTCGAGCTCGCCGACATCATCGACCTCTTCCGCGACCTCTACGAGGCGTTTGTCATCTACTGCTTCTTCAACCTCCTCATCGAGTATCTCGGCGGCGAACGCAGTCTCATCATCCTCCTCCACGGCCGAAGGCCCCAGCAGCACCTCTTCCCCGCCAACCTCTTCCTCAACGATATGGACGCTTCCGATCCCTACACCTTTCTCGCCCTCAAGCGCGGCGTCCTCCAGTACGTCCAGGTCAAGCCCGTGCTCGCCGTCGCCACGCTCCTCCTCAAGGCCGCGGGCAAGTACGAGGAGGGCAAGATCTCGCCCTCCAACGGATACACCTGGGTCTCCTTCACCTACAACGTCTCGGTCTTCCTCTCGCTCTACTGCCTCGCCATGTTCTGGAAGTGCCTCAACTCCGATCTCAAGCCGTTCCGCGTCACCTCCAAGTTCCTCTGCGTCAAGGGCATCATCTTCTTCTCCTTCTGGCAGGGGCTCGGCATCTCGATCCTCGTCGCCGCCGGTCTCGTAAAGAAGGTCGGACCCGTCTACGATCCCGAGTACATCTCGATGGCCATCCAGGACTTTATGATCTGCCTCGAGATGCCCATCTTTGCGCTCGCGCACGCCTACGCCTTTTCGCACACCGACTACATCGATCCCTTTGCGCACTTCGCCGCGCGCCTGCCCGTCTACTATGCGCTGCGCGACTGCATCGGCATGTACGACGTCTTCTCGGACAGCCTCACCACGGTACGCGGCACCGGCTACGTCTACCAGACCTTTGAGCCGAGCGAGGGCGTGATCCATCAGCCGCTGGCGCGCGAGCGCAGGTCCAAAGCAGGCCTCCGCTACACCCAGGGCGGCAAGGGCAAGTACTGGCTACCCCAGCGAGGCACTGGTGATATTCGAGACGCTACGCAGGGTGCGCGCCATCAGGGTCCGCTCAAGAAGCTGCGCCGCTTCATCAACGACAAGCGCATGCAGCTCGAGGGCCACGCACCGCTGACGCCCCAGGAGGCGGACGACATTGTGCACGAGGATCCGGACCTGGCACAGAGCGAGGAGCGCTCCGAACGCAGCCCGCTCCTCCCGCATCCCAAGAGGGTCGCGCGAAGCGCCGTCAGACACGCCGGAGAGGGGCTCGACTTCTTCGCCGAGCGCCAGCTCGACTCGGACGAGGAGGCCGAGGATCTGCGCTTCGACAGCCCGGACGAGGACGAGGAGGAGGCGTACGAGCGCTCGCGCTCGCTCCACTTTGGCGACTACGCCTATCCGAACATCGACATCACGCGCGAGCAGGCGCGCCACTCGCGCTGGCAGCACGACGACGAGATCGTCCACCGCCGCCGCCGCAGGGGCACCATCTCCAAGAAGGCTAAGCCCGACGTCGAGCCCGCGGGGCAGCGGGCAGAGGGCGAGGATGCGGCGCAAGGCGCCAACGGCGACGCCTCGAGGGAGGCTGCTGCTGCAAGCGGTGCAGATGGCGAGAGCAGACCGACGGACAAGGCCAAGGGCAAGGCCAAGGACCGCACAGACACGGCCAATGATTCTCAGGCACAGGGCAGGAATCAGCAGGGTCAAAAACCTGCAAGTGAAACGCGCACGGCAGAGGGCGGAGAAGCAACCAAAGCTGGCGCCGATGCGGACAAGGATAGCGAGGAGGCGGACGAGGCGGATCCGTACGGTGCGGTGGACCTGGTGGTGGAAGACTACAAGGCCGAGGAGCGGGAGCGGCTGCTCGAGCGGCGGCGCGGCGATCCGGCACTGCGCGCAGGTGGCACGCGCATCTTCCGCAAGCAGTACACGGCCTCGCCCACTGGCTCGCGCTCGGCCACACCGACAGGCGAGCACCGCAACACGCCCAACGGCCAGCCATCTGCCAAGGACGGCGACACGTCGACCGAGCTGCTCGTCTCGAAGGGCATCGACGTCGACGAGAACGAGACCTTCCTCAAGGGCCGTTCGCTCTCGCCGCTCGGACACCATGCTCAGCTGTCCGACTCGGGCGAGGCGAATCCGTGGAGTTGAGAAACGCAATGCAGCCGGGAATATTTGTAGTGACTGCGCAGAGATGGGAGTGTGCGTTCTGTTTTTTTGATAGTGTATATCGTACAACGTGAGAGCGAGAGCGGGGGAGGAAAAAGAACGTCTAGAGGTCGTCCAGGTCGTCGTCGTCGTCGCTGTCGTCTTCGTCGTCGTCGGAGCCCTCCTGGAACTCGACGTCGCCGCCCTCGTCCTCGCCAAAGGTGTCGGTCTCGTTGATCTTGGCGGACTCGGGGAGTTCGCCCTGCTGCTTGAGAGCACGCGCCTCGTCGGCGTTGTACTTCTGGATGACGTCGGCCTTGCCGTCCTGGAAGTCGCGCAGCGAGATGAGGATGATGTCGCCCTGGTTGATCCACACCTTCTTGCGGAGCTTGCCGCGGATGTGTGCGAGGCGCTTCTCACCGTCGAAGCACTGTGCCTCCAGTCGTCCGTTACCAAGCATCTTGAGCACCTGGGCATATTCTACACTCGCCAACACAAAAAGCAAAAGCATAGACGTCAGTGGCGGGATCCCGGGAAGAACGATCAGGTGCCAGGGTGGGGGTTGTGCATACCTTGACCTTCGTCCTTGAGGACGAGCTCGCGCTTGTCGCCAATGTCGTTCTTTCCGCGACGGCGGTTCTTGCCTCCCTTTCCCTTGTTCTTCGGCATGATGGATGCGGTGTGGTGGTAGATGTGGTGGCTGAGAACAAAGGCGGAGAGCCGGGCTGCAGCCACGCTCATAGGCTTGGGCTGGCGTGCCTCGTGCAGCACCGCCGAGCCGAGGCTGCCTGACGCAACGATGATCGCGCTCTGCTCTTCCTCCGCCCGGCTCAGCCGACCGAGCCGCTGCAAATTTAGAAGAATCGCCCAAAGTGCGTCGCTTTGACGCTACGCGCACACTGCCGTGCGTTGTGAAGCTTTACGCAGAAGAAGACGCCGCCTCACACCAGAAGGCGAGGCAGAAAAAGAACCAAAAAAAAATTCGCGACGCAGATCGCACTTGCAAGGCTGAGTCGACCAACAGCTGTCGCATCGGATGCTCCACCGAAAATCATCTGGCGCCACGATGCGACTCAGCCCAGAAACAGGTACCCCACAGCCGGCTTGATGCCTCATACCGCAGCAGTACAATGTATCCGCATCTCGACTGAGCCTGAAGCTCGACGTCTGTACAGTGTGTTCAGACTGCGTAGCTGAAAACGACGGCTATCGAGGACGCGGAGCAAAGAAGATCATTTTCGAACTGTTAGGTCGTCGCATTCACAAGTCTAGAGGCAGTCATTTCTGGCTAGCCAGAGTGGAAGAGAGACACACACCGGGCCAGGCGACTGCTGGCGCTGGCGCTGCCAAGCACAGGCCAGCTGGAAGCCAGCTGGAAGCCAGCTGCGAAGCCGGCTGCGAAGCCTTGGGTTGGCTGCGCTCATCGTCGAGCCTTCCACGACACCACTCGCATTGCGACCATCCAGACCTCTTCGCTGTGCCCTCTGTCCTCGACAAACACCTGCATTTTGTGCACTTCGCCCTCACTCGAATCCAAGCTCACGCTCACGTCGCTGCAACACACCCAGATCGGCCTGCCAGGCTCCCTTGCGATACTACGACCTCACGAGCAGCATGTACCAACCACAAGGCGACTATCCGTCTCGATCGCCTCCACCACTGCAGCATCCCATCCCCACACATCCTCCTTTCAAGGTGCCTGATCCGCCCATCTCGCCCAATCCGGTGCCGCAGACCAGTGTCACGGACCCGCATGTCTCGTCGGCCAGCCGTCGCGGTGGTCCCGCCGCCAACCTCCAGGCTGCGGCCGGTGGAGGTTACCAGCGCTTTGCCTCTCCGCCTATCCAGTCACCACCAAACCCATCGTATGCCTCGTCGTCGTATGCGCCAGCGGGCGCCAATGCGGGCTACTTCCCCAATGCTGCGGCAGGCGGTGCTGCGGGCCAGCAGCAGGCGTGGGGTGGCTTCCCGGGCTTTGGCGGCGCAGCGGGGGCACCGATGATGAACGATGCGACGGCGCAGATGGGCGTGCAGTTCGGTCAGCACATGGCCGCAGTCGGTGGCGAGTACGTGCAGAAGAACTTCAACGCGCTCCTCCCCATGCCGGTGCTCAAGCACTACTTTAACGTCTCCAACTCGTACGTGCTGCACAAGCTGCGCATCGTCCTCTTTCCCTGGCGCCACAAGCCGTGGTCGCGCGCCCACCGCCATTCGTCCGGCGGAGGTCACGTCTCGTCCGCCTACGGCGAGTCCACTTCGGCGGTCAAGACCGCCTCCTCGGGAGCCGATGGATACCTCCCGCCTCGCGACGATGTCAACTCGCCCGACCTCTACATCCCCACCATGGCCTTTGTCACGTACATCATCGTGACCAGCGTCATCCTCGGCCTCGAATCGCGCTTCCATCCAGAGGTGCTCGGGCTCAGAGCCTCGCGCGCGCTCGCCATCGTCCTCGTCGAACTCGCCGCCATCAAACTCGGCACCTATCTGCTCAACATCCAGGGCGACCACACCATGATGGACCTCCTCGCCTACTCGGGCTACAAGTTCGTCGGCACCCTCATCACGCTCCTCGTCGGTCTGCTCAAGGTCCGCGGCCTCGTCTACTGGTCCGTCTTCCTCTACTGCTTTGCCGCCAACGCCTTCTTCCTCCTCCGTAGCCTCCGCTACGTCGTACTCCCCGATCCAAGCTCACCATCCAGCCAGACCATCACCCACGCCCAACGATCTCGCCGCATCCAGTTCCTCTTCTGCATCGCCGTCGCTCAGATCGTCTTTGGCTGGGCCCTCATCATCGGCATCTTCAAAGACGCTCCCGCTCCCAAATCCTAGTCCCTTGCCTCTGCTCACTTGTCGCAAACCTCCCCTTCTCCTCTTGTCATGATCCCTCGCAATGCCTTCGATGCAACCTGTGCAACCCTCCCGCGCTCGACAAAGCACGCGTGATACGGAGCAATGAGCTGAAATTCAGACTGCGGTGTGTTGACGCAATCTCGGATTACAGGCTTATGGTAGGGTCATCCGGTCGACGAAGAGCGGCGTCAAATTTAGTGGCCCTTCTTGACCGAGACGGTGTCCCATGCGGCACGCTCGGACTCCTCCTCGGCGACCTCGGCGACGTAGGGGGTGAGGTATCGCTTGTCCTGTTTTCGAGTTTAGGAGACAAGGCAAGGGTGAGTCAGTCTTGCACTTCTTTTCAGCGATGGTGGGCAGGCTAGCCTCGCTGCGAAACATGTTGACACGCGCTCTTCGCGAGCCGCCTCTCGCCAGACTACCGCAGACCGAGCGTTGACGTCTTGCAGAGGCGATGGCGTGCGCCGGGCGCGGGGTATGGTGCGCAGGGGGCGGCCTGGTAGGGTGGGTGTTGGAGTGCTTACCTCCTTGGCGGGGAGCCACTGGTCCTTGGGGAGCTCGCGGTGGAGGACGGAGAGCTGGGAGGCTTGGCGGAGGCGGAAGGCGCGGTCGTAGGCCTCGCGCTCGGGGATGCGCGAAAGCGCCTTCTGGACGCGCGGCGACTCCTCGACGAGCAGATCGTCGTAGCGGAGGCCCATCTGACGGTGGCCAGTGGCGTTGGCGTATGCGTTGGCGACCGGCTTGAGCATGCGCATGAGCGCCGGCGACGACTGCACGTACTTGGCCAGGCTGAGTCCCGAGAGAGCCTGTGATCGGTGCAGATGCGATGGTCGTCCGAGTGGCGAGGCAGTCATCCCACAGATTGCGAGTCGGAAACAAAGACGATTGCAGGTCGGCGTAGTCGGTGCGAGATGTCGATGCAGTGCAGATATGCAGGTGTAAGCGTCGAAGGTGAATGTCGGTAATGCGGCGAGGGAGAGCAAGAGAGAGCGGCGGTCAGCAAGCATGCGAGAAGCGAACAAGAAGAATCCGTCTGCAGCCCGAACTCTCCAGCGTCGAACAAGGACGAGGTGCAAGACGAGCATGATGAGAGGTATGGGCGATGCGGGTACGTACGAGAACCATCTTTGCTATATCACGGTGCGTTGGTGGAAGCAGGGAATGATATGGTGGAGAGTGTCGAGGTGTGCTGATGGCGACCAACGGGCACTGAGACTGACGAGCTCGAGCCGGAGCGTGGCAGGCGATGGCGGGCTCTGCCTAGCCTCGAGAGCGAGCCTTCCAAATCCTCGTTTGTTCCTCTCGCGCGGAAACGCACGTTGGAAGCCTGGATTACAAATCTCCAGCCGCGCCCGACTAGTCTTGCGCGCGAAATTTGTAGTCCACCGAACAACAACCCGTAAATCGGGCCGCGAGCGCGCCAAGCTGCCAAGTTCGGAAGGTCGCGGAGGATTACTCCTAAAATAATGTTAGAGCTTCCAAAAAAGATGACATAATCCTGACCACTGTGGGTCCGGCTACTCCACACCGCTAGAAAAGTGACCAATGGAGCCGGTGAGTTCTTCTGATGGCCACGGTGGCATGAGGTCAGCTGTCCCACCAGCCCACCATCGACTCAGGCTGTCAAGATGCTCACATCTTGCCTAGCATCTGGCCTGCGAGGGTCGTCGCTCCAAGCGGCTCCTCTATCGCGTCGGGGCCTGGCCACCTCCACCACGCTCCTCGCTGCCGCCGCTGCCAGCGACAAGCGGCGCATCGCTGTCCTCGGCGGCGGCATCGCCGGTCTCACCTCGGCTTACCGACTTGCAGAGCAGCTGCCGAAGGACCGATACGATGTCGTCCTGCTCGAGCACCGAAATCGACTCGGAGGCTGGATCCAGTCTCAGCGTCTGCGCTTGCCCTCGGACACTACGTCCGAAGCGGCTACGGCACTGGTCGAGATGGGCCCTCGCAGCATCCGCCCCGCGGGCTACTCGGGCCTGGTGATGCTGCAGCTCGTCCAGTCCCTCGGACTGCTCGAGCGCCTGCTGCGTGTTCCCAAGACCGCTCCCTCAGCCCAGAACCGATTCCTCTACTATCCGGATCGGCTCGCCAAGCTGCCCAGCAGCATCTCGTCGCTCCTCTCGGCGCTGCTCAAGCTCCCTTTCCTCCGCTCCATCATCCCTGGTGTGCTTCGAGAACCGCGAGTGCCGTCCCGCTTCTTGCGGCCGCGTTCGGAGTCGCAGGCCGAAAAACACCGCCTCCAGCAACGCGAGCTCCTCGACGACGAAAGCGTCGACTCGTTTGTCTCGCGCCGCTTCGGCAAGGGCCTGGCCGAAAACCTCGTCTCCGCCGTCATCCACGGCATCTATGCTGGCGACACTCGGAAACTCAGTGTCCGTGCCGTTCTTCCGTTCCTCTGGGACGCCGAACGCGTGCACGGCAGCGTCGTCCGCAGCTTGCTCTCGCCCAAGCGCAACAAGCGACACCGTCCGCTGCCCGAGCCCGAAGCCGCAGTCAAAGCCGCGAAACAACAACGCCTCAAAGCAGTCGAGGCGCAGCTGGGAGCTGAGCTCGTAGACAGCTTCAAGGCCATCAGCGTGTACAGCTTCCCCGAGGGCGTTCAGGAGATCGTGCAGGCGCTGAAAGAACGCCTGGCTGCATTCTCCAATGTGCAGGTGCGCACGGGCGACGGCGTCCGATCCCTGGACATTGAGGCGAATGGCAAGATCCGAATCCGCACAACGTCGGGCGAGAGCATTCTGGCTGATCGCGTCGTGTCGAGCATCCCGTCCGCGCGGCTGGCTGAGGTTCTCCCGTCCTCGTCCGACGTCCCGCATCTCACATACAACCCCGCAGCCAATGTCGGCGTCGTCAACGTGGTCATCTCACCGCGCGCGGCGGCAGAGGCAGGACGGCTGGTGCCCGTGCAAGGCTTCGGCTACCTCATCCCGCGCACGACGCCTGGAAACGATGACGGCATCCTCGGCGTCGTGTTCGACAGCGATGCTGTGCCGGACCAGGATGGCACGGACGCCGCCAAGCGGCCTGTAAAAGTGACCGTCATGATGGGCGGTGCGCACTGGGCTGAGCAGGCGGTGCTGCCGAGCGAGGAGGAACTCAAGGAGCGCGCAGTGAGGGCACTGTCGAGTCAGCTCGGCATCGATGCAGCGCTACTCCAAGACACGTCCAAGGTGACGCTGCATGCGACTCTGCAGCGTGACTGCATCCCGTGGTACCTCGTGGGGCATCCCGTGCGCATGGCGCAGCTGCACAAGGCACTTGCCACCGATGCGGACCTGGCGCAGAAGCTGACGCTCGTCGGCGCCAGCTACACGGGCGTCAGCCTGAACGACTGCGTCGCCTACGCCACCGAGGCCGTCGAGCGCATCCTCGCCGCCGAGCTCGACGCTGCCGATCCAGTCGTCACCGGCCTTGCATCGTTCGCTATCCCGCCGGCGCCGGTCTCTGCGGCTCCGAGCAGCGTCAACAAGGCCAAGGTCACTGGACGTGCGGCGGTGCCACCGCAAGGGCTGATGGGGGGCTCGACAACGCAGTTCGCTCGTGCCATGCACACATCGGCCAGAAGGATGTTCTCCACCCACCGCGTGCTCCGCGACGAAGCCAAGTCCTCACCCGCAGTGTCGGGCGCCGCAGTGGCGGAGAAGAAGCCGAGCAAGAGTCTCAACGAGATCCTGCTCGACAGCGTAAGGGCGTCGGGACCGATGACCGTGTCGACGTACATGCGCACGTGTCTGCTCGATCCGATGCAGGGCTACTACTCGTCGGCCAACTCGCCGGCGACGGAGCGCGAGGTGCTCGGCTCGCGCGGCGACTTTATCACCTCGCCCGAGATCTCGCAGGTGTTTGGCGAGCTGCTGGCGATCTTCTACCTGGCGCGCTGGCAGGCGGTTGGCAGCCCGGCTGCGACGCGACTGGTCGAGCTGGGTCCGGGCAAAGGTACGTTGCTGGCGGATATGGTGCGGACGTTTGCGACGTTCGGGCCGTTCATGGCGACGCTGAAGCGGATTCAGCTCGTCGAGACGAGCGAGGGTTTGATGGAGCTGCAGCTCGCGGCGATCAAGAGCGCGCTCGCCGCAGCGGGCAAGAAGGTCGTCAGCGCAGGCGAAGAGGTGGGCGAGCATGACGTGGTGGTCGAATGGTTCCCGTCGGTCGATATGGTGCCGATCGCACCCGAGGAGTTCACGATCCTCACCGCGCACGAGTTCTTCGATGCGCTGCCAACGCACATCTTCGAGAAGCACGTCGACGGCAAGTTCCGCGAGGTGCTGGTGGGGATCAAGCCCAAATCGGCCATCACGGTGTTGCGGCCTGGTGAGGAGGTGCCGGTGGCCAAGGAGGAGCTCGGTTTCGTGCTCTCGCCGACGCCGACGCCGTGGGCGCAGATGCTCGTGCAGAACAACCCGCGCTTTGCCTCGCTCAAGCCGGGACAGCGGGTCGAGGTGTCGCCCGAGTCGTGGGCGGTCGCACGTCGCGTCGGCGAGCTCGTTGCTGGCCGAGCCGCATCGCCTCCTCGTAACCCTGCTGCCACACCTGCGCAGGACGCAGAGCACGCAGCGGCGGAGAATGATCGTCTGGCTGCTCCATCGCAAGGTGGCGTGGGCCTCGTCATTGATTATGGAGGCGACCAGGCGTATGGGGCGTCGTTTAGGGCGTTTCGTCAGCACAACCTGGTGGATGTCTTCCAGTCGCCTGGTGAGGTGGATCTCACGGTCAACGTGGATTTCCTCCATCTCAAGTCGGCGATCCAGACGACCAACGCGAGGTATGCAGGGCCTTTGGATCAGGCGGATCTCCTCGTAGGCATGGGCCTCCAGCTCAGAACAGAAAGACTCCTCAAGGGTAAGGACGATCAGACCCAGAAGAGGATCATCGATGCGGCCAATCGTCTCATCGACGAAACCGGCATGGGCATCCAGTACAAGGCCCTCGCCATCGCGGCGCCTCCCTCTCCCCCCGCCAAGCCAGAGGTCCAGCACAGAGACAAGAGCTCAGATCCAGACATGTATCCATTCGAGTTCGAACAGTAACCTCCCACTGCCAATCCAACCAATGTCATCAACACGCTCTTCGCCTTCTGAGAGGCGTGCCAACAATCGTGCACTGCCGCAACCCCAGTGCCAGATCTTGAGCCCTGACAAGGAGCAGGCCCTTTTGCAAAGATTAGATTGCAGCACGTCCTGCAACCCGATCGCCTCAGTCGGTGCAGATCAAGATGCCAACCCACACACACACTGCATCACTCGCTCAAGACCTGCCGCCGGCACTCATTCGGCCCCCGACCGGTCCGCACACACTGCAATGGGAAGCGCCAAACCTTGATTGCTCGCCGCCTCGTTGACCTCTGCTGAGCTCTGCCGTCATCTTACTGGGCAAAGTCAAAGTTGACGTTGGAGAGGCCGCCGAGATGAAAGTGGCTTGCGCTTGTTCTTCTGGACCTGCTGCCCATGCCATGCGGGGTATTGGCGCCGGACAAGTGGCCGGAAGCGATGGGCGTCATGCTCATCGAGGTCTGCAACGCCGCGCTGGCGGCTGCCGAATTGAGAGGCACGCCGCCATTGCCGTTGCCGATCGCACCGCCGCCAAAGTCAAAGACGCCGCCTCCGCCCATGCCGAACTTGGTGGCGTGCTGCGCGGGCTCCACGACCTCGGCCTCGGCAGCGAGCGAGTGCCCGTTCGGCACCGCGGTATCCGCAGTGGCAGCACCGAACAGATCGTGCATCGACGTCTGCGAGAAGCCGGGCGGCAGCAACGAGCCCCAGAAATCGTCCATCCCGGACGTGGCGCCAAAGATCTGCGATGGCCAGTTGACGTTGGCCCCCTCGCCGCCTCCGGCTGCAAAGTCGGCTCCGGCCTCGAGCGCGCTCCCCATCGGACCCTCTGCTACTCCCCCAGCGACGCCTTCGGCCTGTGCAGCTCCTCCAGCAGCTGCCGCCTTCGCCTCGCCATCCACAGCCGAGACGTCCTCCTCCATGGCCTCGGGCGACACGGCGCGCGAGACCACCCGACTGCCCGGCGCCGACTTGGACGCCGACGTGTGGTCCTTGCGAGCCTGAAGCAGCGCCCTCAAGAACGACGCATACAGATACGGCGTATGCGTCTCGTTGACCGCGACGTGCTGCAGCATATCCACGGCGCCCTGGACCATGGTTAGGATCGATTCCTCTTCGACGTACCCTGCAAACGCCGGCCGGATGAGCTTGAGCAGGAAGACGCACGCATACGCCAGCGTCAGGATGTGCGCGTCGGGCGCATACCGCATGTTGCCGCGCAGCGGCCCGCAGCTTTGCTTGACAATCGTTTGGGCCGCCTCGAGACACTTGGCAAAGTACTGCGCCCTGTCGAGGTTGGCGCCGATCGGATGGTCGACCGCCTGCTGCAGCCCGAACGAGTTGAGCACCAGCACGGCAAAGTTGTACCGCACGGGCACCGAGTGCACGTGGTGGATCAAGATGCGCGTGTTCAGGTCCAGGTTCTCCGCATCCTCGTCGTCGTCTTCAAACTCGTAGCCTTCCGCTGCCGTCTTTTGCTCGACGCCCTCAGCCTTGCCGTTGGCGTCCTTGTCCTTGCTGGCGTCCTTGGCCGCTGCAGCAGCCGCCTGCTTCTCGGCGGCGACCGCCTTCTTGCGGCGCTTCTTTTCGATGTACTCGAGCGAGGCTGGGGGCATCGAGAAGAGGCCACGCCAGCGCCACTCCTCGCGCCACTCCTGCAGCTGCTCGTTGAAGACGGGCAGCACGAGCGAGTAGTCGATCTCGGTGTTGAGGCCGGAGACGGACGAGGTGGACGAGTAGAGAAAGTCGAGCTGGCGCGAGCTGATGCGGTAGAGATCGACGACGGCGCTGACGGAGAGATCCCAGGGTCGGCTGAAGCGGCTGCCCCAGTTGCGGCAGTTGCGGATGATCCAGTCCTCGCGGATGGTGTAGGGTTTGCCCATCTGGATGCTGATGCCACGATCGACCGCGAAGCAGACGTACCACGTGCGCTCGCGGTTGAGGATCTCGCGCTCGCGATCGAGCACCGCCGGATCGTCCGGATGCGGGCTGTGGTTGAACGTCGCCACGCTCTTGCGATGGAGGTTGAGATCGGTCGCCATGCGGAGCGCGATGCCGCTGTACATCCACGTCTTGTCCTCCTCGAATCTCTCTGCCGGCTGCGCATACATTGCCATGAGCAGGAAGCCCTGGACGATCTCGATGCTCTTGAAGCCGCGGTTGACGACGTCGAAGGCGACCTTGCGGGTGAGCGCCATGCACTTGGCATGGAGATCGGGCCGACGCTCGTAGAACTTGGACGCCACGGTGCAGACGCACGTGAAGAGGAACGGCGATCGGCTGCAGATGAAGGTCGGCGTGTGCCACTCGGCATCGAGCAGACACAGGTGCTGGGCACATCGGCGGAAGAAGATGCTGAAGAGGTCGAGCACCTCTTCGGACGATACGATGCCGAGCGTCAGCAGCTCGGGCGGCATCTCGCGCTCGATGATGATGCGTCGGAGCGGCAGGATCGTCATGGGCCCCGGGCGGAAGTAGTTCTGCGAGGCGACGCCCAGCGGAATCTTCTGACCTGCGGCGTCGGTGGCCGCATTGCCGTCGCCATCGGGGGAGGTCTCGTCTCCTCCTTCGGACTTGACCGTCTTGTCCGGACTCTGACCGCCCGTGCTGCCTGAACGCTGGCTGTCCTTCTCGCGGCTGCTGTTGCTGGCGGCGCTGCGCGCGGCCTGTTTGCGGGCGCGATGGGTGTTGTGGAGACTGGCCTCGGCCAGCAGACCGAGCGGATTGAGCGTGTTGTCCGGCAGCGAGTGAAGGCGCGGCGAGCCTCGCGAGGGACGGCTGCGTGGCGCTTCGAAGCCGGGCGCGCCCGGGCGAGTCTGCTGGCGATGAAGATGCGGGAGCGGCTCGAGGAAGCGAGTGCCGTGCGCGTTGGCGGGCGAGTGGATGCTACCGTCGGTCGAGGAGGCGCTCCTCTGGGCCACAGCACTCGGATTGATGGTGCTCATGGGGCTGGCTCCGTCGTTGCTGGCGCGCGCCGGCGAGCCGGAAGCGTGCGTGCCGTGGGGTCCGTACGGATCGGGCCCACGGTTCCAGGGCGAGCGCGGACCGTAGTCGCTAGCCGAGAAGGAGTGGGAGTGGGTGAGGCGTGGATCGGAGCGTTGAGGCTCCTTGACGGAGCGCTCCGGTTCGCGGGTAAAGGTGGGCGAGGGCGAGCGGGTGACCATGCCGCCGTGCTGTGCGGCGAGGCCCGGATCACGGATGCTGCGGAGGACGGTGGCGAGGGTCTGCTCCATCTTGCGGAGGCTCTGCTGCATGGCTTCTGCCTTCTGGTTCTTGCCGCCCTTCTTGCCGCGATTGCTCTCCTCAAAGATGCACTCGTGGTTGCCGTTGCGGCATCGGTTGCAGGGTGGGCCCTTCTCGGCACCTACGCAGCGCATCTTGAGGCGGCGGCAGTTGGTGCAGGCGCGCGCGCCTCGGGTAGGCTTCTGCTTCTTGGTGGTGGCCTGGCCGTTCTTGGAGGCGTTGGGGGCGCTGGAGCCCTTGTCGGCGGAGGACTTGTCCTTGCTACCGGCGGCCTTCTTGGCTTTGGCGTTCTTGGGCGAGTCGTCGCGCTTGCGCTTGCTGCCGGACTTTTGCTTGCCGTCGTTGTCGTCGGCTTGGTCGTCATTGTCGTCGTCGTCCACATCGGAGTCGTCGTCATCCTCGCTGTCGCCATCGTCATCGTCGTCGTCGTCATCGTCGTCATCGTCGTCGTCCTCGTCGACATCGCGACTCTGACTCCTCTTGGTGGAGGAGGGGGGTGCGCTGGTGCTGCTGTGAAGGGCGGATGGATTGGAGGTGGCCCACGAACCCATAGGCATGTTCTGGCCGGATCGGTAGGGGGAATACGAGGAAGCGGGATAGGCGAGGGAGGCGAGGGCGTGGCCGTAGTTGGTGAGGGGAGAGTGGTGTCCGGGCGTGTGGGAGCCGCTAGCGCCGTGGCTGGACAAGGAGGGATGATGGAGATGCGCGGCCGAGGAGGTGGGTATGCTGTGCTCGACCGAGCTCTGGCGCGAGTGGGAGAATTTGGGCGGCGTGTTCATGGCTGCTGAGTCCGAAGCTTGGAGCAGGCGAAGAAGTGGAAGAGGAAGAAGAACAAGACGGCGCTGAAGCAGGCCGGGTTGCAACGAAGCAACGGCAGAGCAGCTTTGAAGCGAACGAGGGACCGGGTTCGGAGAGCGAGCAGAGCCGGGTTAGGGAAAGGCGGCGAGCCAAATGTTGAGATGTACCGACAGCCGCAATGCTGAAGCCAGGGAACGTGCCGTTGACGAGGGATGAGGGCGAGGCGGATGCAAATGAAGCGACGCGTTGGGCTTGCCGGGCTGTAAAGAAGAGCAGGAGGTGATCGGCCCGGATGGATGTTTGCCTAATGAGGGGGCAGGTGGGAGGAGACGCAGCCGGATGAAGCCGGAGAGGATGGCTGGATGTGCTGTGGTGGACGTGGTCCGGCTGCAGGCGGAGGGACTGACGCGAGCAGGAACGCTGACGGCGGGGTGCTGGATGTTTCCAGTGCTTGCGGAAGGTTCAGGGATGAGCCGATAGCCGTCGGGAAGATTGCGGATGGGGTGGGTATGATGTGGTGGATGAGGGAGGAGGGAGCAGAAGGAGGTGGTGGGGCAGGGACGCGGGGGGCGGCGTGGACGGTAGACCGGCCCAACTGAGGGTGCGAGCTGCGAAGAAAGCCAGTCGACCAACCAACCAGCCGGTTCGGTCGGTCGGTCTGGTCGGCCAGCTGAGCTGACACGGAGAGCCGGTCGAGCACGCGGCGCGGGTGCAGGAGCACAGCAAAGTGTGTGTTTGTCACATCTGCTGCGCCCCCCAACGGCACGGCACGACAGAGTTCCGAGGATGCCGGTCAATCTCGAAATCTCGAAATCTCGAAATCTCGTCGCTCTCGTTGGACGCCTTTGCGCCTCCTCAACCGCCTACTGCCGGCAGAGAGTCGGAGCGGAAAAAAACCCGAAAAAGAATCCCTTTCTTTCGACTCGGATGAAGCCTAATTTCTCTCTTTTGGCCATTGTGGACGGTCTCCGAACTGCTCAGCGTGGCACATCCGTCGTGGGCTGCTTGGCGATGAATCCATCACCGACAAGCTCAAGCTTTCGAAGCTCAGGCGGTTGCGGCAGCGCAAAGGGAAACGCTGAGTTTCTTCGAAGTGGCGCGCTCGCTGCTCGTGGCCGCGGGCCGGCTTGAATGGCCTGGCTTTTCGTCGGCTTCGCTCGGAGCCATTGAGCCGGCTGGACTGTGCCACGCGATTCGGCATGATCGGGCCCCACTGTCCACACTTCAGGGTCCAGCTTGGGTGTCAGCTCGTGCTCTTCGCACTGGCCTCCACCCACCTCATCTGATACGCTGCACACAAGCATGGCGGTGGTCGCGGATCCAGCCAGGGTCGCCTACGTCGTATCGGCTGACCTCGTACGATATGCAGACTTGCTGCCGTCCAACGAGGGCCGCTCGTCGCACGTACACTCGCTCGCCTACCACCTCGACCTCCTCGACCTCTCGACGTTGGATGATGTCGACCACAGTGACAACGAGGACGATGCGGAGGGCGACAAAGGCATGGGATCATCGCAATCGTCTCAGAGGCGTCAATTTCTCGCTTCGATCGGAGCAGATCGCAGCTCATCCGCTGCTACAAAGCAACGCAGGAGGGCTGCCGTCTATCTGCCGCATGCTGCCACGCGCCAACAGCTGACCGGCTATCATGGCGACTCGTTTGTCCAGCGACTCGCAGAGGGAAGGCAAGCGTCTCGCAGCGCGTCTCCTCCGCTCAAGAAGCGCCGCAAGGATGGCAGCGGCGTCGGCACCTCCGAAGGCTCGGACGCGGACTCGGGCGCCGAATCGGCCGACGCAGCAGGCTCCAGTGGTACTTCACGCGGTGGCGACCGCAATCCGAAGAACCAATTCGGCCTGCAAGACGACTGTCCCGCCTTTGAAGGGCTCAGCCGGCACGTCTCTCTGATCGCAGGTGCCTCGATCACCGCAGCCGAGCTGCTTGCCACGGGCCAGGCCGACATTGCCATCGCCTGGGACGGCGGTCGCCACCACGCCAAGAAGCACGCTGCATCGGGCTTCTGCTACGTCAACGACGTCGTCCTCGCCATCCTTGCGCTGCGCAGACCGCGCAAAGTCACCATCACCACCGCCGTCCCCAACGACGCCGGCGAGATGGAGACCGTGCGCAAGACGACCGTCAAGCGCGTCCAGCGCGTCCTCTATCTCGACCTCGACCTGCACTGGGGCGATGGTGTGGAGGAGGCCTTCCATACGAGCGCCAATGTGCTGACGCTCAGCGTTCACCATTATGCCCCCGGATTCTTCCCCTGCTATGCGCCCTCCAGGCAACCGGAGCGCTGGGGACCTCCTGGCTCTCTGCGCGCAGATCCAGGTGCGGGCAGTGCGGCGATCAACATCCCCTTGGCTCCAGGCACGTCGGATGCGAGTCTGGAACGCATCATGGAAGCAGCGGTGCAGAAGGTGTACGAAGCATGGCATCCCGAGGTGGTGGTCGTGCAGTGTGGAGTAGATGGGCTGGCGGCCGATCCGATGGCGGTGTGGAATCTTTCGGCTGCAGCCTACCTCGCCGCGGTGCGTCGGGTGTTGGGTTGGAAGAAGCCTACGCTCCTGCTGGGCGGAGGGGGCTACGACACTCCGAATGCAGCGCGGTGCTGGAGCCTGTTGACAGCTCTGACGCTCGGTCGGTACAATGATACCTCCAAGGAACGACACGCAGCAGCTAAAAATCGCGACCAACCTACCCCGCTCGTCGACAGAGCCACATCACCCCCAAAGGACCCAGAAGACAAGGCGGATCTGGACGTCGTCTCTCTGGAAACGCCCATACCAGACCACAAGTTCTGGCCAAATTACCATCCGCACTACACGCTCAACGTACCCGCCGGCGAGATGATCGACCACAACCAACCAGCTCACTTTGACGCTATCCAATCCACCCTCGACGCACACCTCGACATCCTCACCAAACCATCCAGCCTGAGACCTGCGTAGCAATGTAGCATACGATGGAGAAAGAGACCGAGACTAGAGTACATGCAAAGTAGGCGGCGAGCGTGACACGAAAGAGCCGAGAAAGAGGCGGAGAAAGGTTAGCGAGACCATTGCTTGGAGCCAGACGACCTTGTCGCATTGGCGCCCGATTTGCGGAAGTGGTCCTTGCCGCCGCCGTTCTGGTGGTTGCGACGGTAGTAGGCTCTCCTGTCGGACAGTTGTCGCTTCGAGTTGATCTCGTCGTCGTCTGCCTCTCCCTGGCCATCCGCATCCACATCCTTGCGCTTGCCACCGCTCCCGGACGCCTTGAGACTGGTGCCGATGGTGATGTTGACCTTGGGCGGCACGGCGAATCCGTACGCCTTGGCTACCTTGGCGAGGTCGATCTTGTGGATGTCAAAGATGCGCTTGAGCGAGTACGAGCCGTATGCCTGGAGGTAGGAGCGGTAGCCATCGCGTGCCGACTGGTGGAGGTAGTAGTTCTTGCTAATGAGCTTCTCCAGCTGGCCCTGCACGTTGGCCACCTTGTCCGACGGGAACGTGTACTCGTTGAGCGGCACCTTGGCCACCTTGAGGAAGCGCAGGAAGCCGAGCTCGGTGGGCAGCAAGAAGAGCAACGATTTGCCACTGTTTCCTGCACGTGCGGTTCGGCCGACGCGGTGGATGTAGTCACGCGGATCATCGGGCGGGTCGAACTGGATGATCCAGTCGACGCTGGGGATGTCCAAGCCTCGTGCGGCGACGTCGGTGCAGAGCAGCGTGCCCGAGGGCGCATTGCAGTACTCGAAAAAGGTGTTTGTGCGCTTCTGCTGCTTCTGCTTGCCGTGCAAGTCGAGCACAGGCACGTCGATGAAGTTGAGCAGGTCCGAGTGGTACTTGACCGAATTGCACGAGCTCATGAAGACGATGATCTTCTTGCCCGCATTCTTCTTGAGGAAGGTGAAGAGGAGCAGGAAGCGGCGGTCCGACTCGCACACCACGTAGCCCTGCTCCAGACGCGACACGGTGCTGGCAGCAAGATCAGCGTGGACGTTGATGTAGAGGGGGCCCGGGCGGAGCGAGATGCGCGCGAGGTCCTGCACCTTGGTGGTCTGAGTTGCCGAGAAGAGCATGCTCTGGCGGTTGTCGTTGGGCAGGAGCTTGACGATCTGACGCATCTCGTCCTCGAAACCGATCTCGAGGATACGGTCGGCCTCGTCGATGCAGAGCGCCTTCAAGTTGGAGAAGACGAAGCCCTTGGTGTTCTGCAGGTGGTCGAGCAGACGACCTGGCGTGGCGACGATCAGATTGACACCCTTCTGCAGCTTGTCGGCCTCGGCGCGTCGATTCGCGCCGCCCATGATGATGCCGAATGTCTGGTGGTGGTGGGCCATGAGTTCCTTGGCGACGCCAAAGATCTGGAGAGCGAGCTCTCGCGTGGGCGAGATGATGATGGCACCCGTGCCGTTTCTCGGCTTGAACTTGAGCCTGTGCAGCATCTCGATGGCGGGAATGAGGAAGGAGAGCGTCTTGCCCGAACCCGTCTGCGCGGCGCCGAGCACGTCCTTGCCGGCCATGAGCGGGGGTATGCAGCGCGCCTGAACTTCGGTCATGGTCTTGAAGCCCATGGTCTCGATAGCCTTGCGCGTAGGCTCGGAGAGATCGAGTGCGGAGAAGGGCTGACGCTCGGCGGCGGGAGTGCTCGACGAGGAGGATGATGCTGCCGCCTTGGCCTTGGACGACGACTCGGCGGCGGCGACATCGGCAGCGAGCTGCGAGGCGAGCTCGGCCTCGGCGTCGATCTCTGCGTCCTTGGGTGGCGCCATGATGGATGCTATTGCGGGCGGGCAAATGTGATCCTGTCCCTACGTTTGGCCGGGTTCCTTCGTGATGGTGTCGGAAGAGGTGGCCAGACGAGATGATGGTGAGGGCAGAGGATCGAGCGCTTGACGGAATCCGGCTGGCCACCCTAAGCGTCCGCCCTGTGGAAATTTTCCAAATTTTCTACGCCTGCTCCGCGCCCGCCAAAAAAAAACTCGCAAGCACCTCAAGGAAGGCACCCTGGCTGCTGAGGGCTGGAAGTGACTTCCGAGTCCCGCGTTCTGAGCTCTGCTTTTTCGTTTGTGCTCAGCTGCAGGGCATGGCATCTTTTCTTTTCTTTTTCTTCGCATTTTCGTCAGGCGCTGCAAGCCAAAAAAGCTCGAAAGCGGCTCGGTGTGGAGAAATTTTGTGAGAGGCCAAGCTTCCCTTCAGCTCGTCTTGACCACGAAGAACAGGGCAAAGGCCAACCGCAGCAAAGACCTCTCCTCAGCCTTCGCACTCGACCTTGTTCGCCATCAGGATCGTCGCAGCCGAATCGCAAGCAGACCCCGCCCTCAAAATGCCCTCCAAAGTGGCAAAGTCACCCGCTACGCCCGCGAAGGCCAAGGCGAAAGCGGTCGCTGCGACGCCCTCCAAGCCTGTCGGTGATGCGGAACCCAACTCGAAGCGACGTCGTCAGCGCGCTATCAGCGATGCCGATGTCCCCACGACCTCAGCCTCCTCGACAGCAGCTCCTGTACCGGCTGCCAAGAAGATCGTGTCCCGAAACCGCCTCTTTGCGCCCTTCCGTGCCCTCGGTCTCATTAGCAACGAGGTTCCGTTCGCTCTACAGACACGGTTCGGTGGTAAGGACGCCACCACTCCGGACGTCAATGTGATCACCTGCCTGGGTGACAGCTGGGCAATGTGGGATGCCGAGAGGATGACGTTGCTTTTCGTATCCACCTCGCTCCCCGCACCCATCACCTCGCTCGTCATCTCACTCAGCCCAGACGCTGTCCTTGCCGCCGCAGGCACCAAGGTCTACCGCTTCCGCCGCGGCAAGGTCGATGCCGTCTACGACACCATCGATCACATCATGGCTTCATTCGACAAGCCTAACGGGCACGTCGATGACGATGCCAGCAGCAGTTCCGACTCGGACACCGACTCGAGCTCCGCACCCAGCCAGGCCGAGGCAACCGAGACCAACGCGCAGGGCACACAGCTCTCCTCGCTGATTGTCTTCGGCGACTCCATCGTCGCTCTTTCGTCAGATGGACGTCACGTCTTTGTCTGGTCGGTCGGCACCACCGAGCTCATCAGGCGCATCGACCTCCCGGACACCTTCGTCGCTAGCTCGCTGCTCCATCCCGCCACCTACCTCAACAAGATCCTCATCGGTTCCGTCGACGGTCAGCTCGCCCTTTGGAACATCCGCACTGGCTCCCTCGTCCACGCCTATGATGCCGACCAGGTCCGCGCAGCTGCTGCAGGTCCCAACCCCTCTTCCTCATCGGTCGCCATCGTCAACCTCACACAGTCTCCCGCCGTCGATGTCGTCGCCGTCGGTTTCGCGGATGGACACGTGCTGCTCCACGATATCCGCCTCGATGAAAGCCTCTTCGCCATTCACGCCTCCGGCGGCCTCTCGCCAGGCTCCGTCTCCTTCCGTTCCGACGGCAAGCAGCACTCGGTGGCCATCGCCACCAACACGGGCAACATCAGCATCTTTGACCTCGATCCCTCCGCTGCCTCGGGTTCCAGCTCGGCGCAAAACGGGCCGCGTCTCACCTACTCGGTCCAGGAGGCGCATGAGGGTCCCGTGGGTAGCATCGAATTCGTTCCGGGACAGCCGCTGCTCATCTCGTCCGGTGGCGACAACAGCTGCAAGCAGTGGTTCTTCGAATCCGCTTCGATGCCGCCACGTCTGCTCAAGGGGCGGTCGGGTCATCACCAGCCCCCGCATCTCATCCGCTACTACGGCGAAGAGGGCAAGGAGATCCTCTCGGCCGGACGCGACCGTTCCATCCGCTCGATCTCGGTCGTGCGCGACTCGCGCTCCCACGAGCTCAGCCAGGGCGAGCTGCAGAAGAAGAGCAACCAGCTTTCCGTTTCGGTCTCGTCGCTCAAGCTGCCCACCGCCAGCTCGCTCTCATTCAGCCTTACGCGAAGCCGTGACTGGGACGATGTGCTTACCACGCATCAGGGAAGGCAGTTCGCCAACTCTTGGACTGTCCGCGACAAACGCATGGGCAAGAAGCCACTACCCGCGTCGGCCGACCGCAAGATCATCGCCGAAGCTCGATCCAGCTGCGTGAGTGCATGCGGCAACTTTGGCCTCATCGGCAACTCGGAAGGTCTCGTGGAGATGTACAACATGCAGTCGTATGCGCACCGACGCACCTTCGATACGCGCCCTCTCGATCCCATGGGCCCGACCAAGGCGCAGGAGTTCCCCGCCGGCTCCAAGAAGGCGCAAGCAGCTCTGAATGCGCGCGTCAAAGGCTCAGCTGTCACTGGCGTCGTCACCGATGCGCTCAACCGCATAACGGTGGTCAGCACGCTCGACGGGCAGCTGTCCTGGTACGATTTCGCCACTGCAGCGCTGTTGCACCGAACCAGCATCTCGGCATCGGGCATCTCGTCGATCCAGCTGCACCGCGACTCGAACCTGCTGCTTGTTGTTTCGGACGACCTCGTGCTCCGTCTGATCGACATCGAGACGCGCCGCACTGTCCGAGAATTCGTCGGCTTCCGCGGTCGTATTCTCGATGCGTGCTTCAGCAGCGATGCGCGCTGGATCGTCGCCACCTCGATGGATGCCGTCATCCGCACCTTTGACATCCCCTCGTCGCGCCTCGTCGACGCCTTCAAAGTAGCCAGCATCGCCACCTCGGTCTCGTTCAGCCCGACTGGCGACTTCCTCGCCACCGCCCACGTCGACAGTGTCGGCATCTACCTCTGGGCCAACAAGACGCAATTCTCACCTGTTGCGCTGCAGGGCCTCGACGAGCTCGCAGAGGTGGTCGATGAGGACGACGACGCGGTGGTGGCATTGCCGACGGTGCAGGGCGATGTCGAGGACGCGGCTCTGGCCGAGTACTCGGAAGCTATGGCGCAGGTGGGAGAGCCTGAGCTGCAGCGCGTCTACACGTCGCCCGTGCAGCTGGGCGATCCTTCGACCGAAGAGGGCGGACTGGTGACGCTCTCGACCATGCCTCGCGCTCGCTGGATGACGCTCATCAACCTCGACACGATCAAGCTGCGCAACAAGCCTAAGGCTCCCGCGCAGAAGCCCGACGCCAAGCGTGCGCCTTTCTTCCTTCCCCAGACTGTCTCTGGCGTCGACTTCAAGTTCGACCCCACCGCTGCTGTCGCCAGCAACGACGAGACCGCCGACAAGGCGGAGAAGTCCAACATCTTTTCGTCGGCTGGAATCAGCTTCAAGACCGAGTTCCAAGAACGCTTGGAGACAGCGAACGACAAGGGCGATGTCGACAGCTTCTTTGTCTACCTCGAGACGCTGTCTACGCCGCAGCTGGATGTTGAGATCCGAGGACTCACTGCGCCAGATGACCTCGTGGCGTTCCTCAACATGCTCCTCGAGCGTCTGCAACAGCACCGCGACTACGAGGCCGTTCAGGCTCTCCTCGCCACGCTGCTCAAGGTCCACACCGACCTTATCCTGCAGAGCTTCAACCCGGAGATCAGCACGGAAGACGCGGATGACGACGATATGGAAGGTTGGGCTGGCGTGGACGAGGACGAGGCGAAGCGACTCAAGGCGGTGATCCGCAACCTCATCCGTGCTCAGGTCGCAGAGAGCCGCCGTCTGAACGGTCTGCTCGACCAATGCCTCGGCACCCTCGCTTTCCTGCGCGGTCTTCCAATGACCTAGATGCCCCCTTTCAGTGTAGTCAGCTTGGCAATGGAAAATGTGCTGACAGAACGTAAAGACGCAATGCGGCTGGGATGAATGAGATGACAGGAACGTAGAAGTACAAGTGGTTGTGCGTGTTTGGTTTTGAACTAGGCGGAGGCGGACTCGGTGGCAGAAGGGGCAGCTGGCTTTTCTTCTTGGGAGAGAGCCTTTGCGAGAGCGGTGCGCTTGGCGAGGTAGCCACGGTTGCGGGGGGACGAGTACCAGACGAGGTCCTTCTTTGCGATGGGGTCTGCGGGGCGGGGGAGGATCTTGCCTGCAAACTTGTGAGGCTTGACGAGCGCACGGAGGCTGAGTTGCGTATAGTACCTGCACTCTACGCAACCGCCCTTAGCCTCGACAGCAGCGATCGCAGACTGGGATGCTCGGGAGACGATGAGGTTGACGGATGCCTCGAGATGCGCGGCGCCTTCGCCGAGGATCTTGACGCCGTCCTTGAGCGAGTGGATGCAGCGCGTCTCGTACAGCTCCTTTGCAGTGATCGGCCGGGAGGGGTCGAGGAGGCCACGGTCGATCCAGTGCTGGATCTTGTCCAGGTTCACCGGCACGTACGTCTGGCCGTGCACGTTGTTGAAGCCGCGCTTCGGGTAGCGACGTGTGAGTGGTGTCTGACCACCCTCGAAGCCGGGCACGGGCTTGCCGTTACCCGCGCGAGCCTTCTGACCCTTGTGACCACGTGTACTCGTGCCACCGCGGCCCGACGACGGTCCTCGACCAAGTCGCTTGCGCTGTATGTGCAAGGACGATTGGGTCAGCTTGATGCTTCTGCAGAGACAGGTTGAAGCAAATACTTACGTTTTTCGTGGGCTGGCCGGGCTGGAGGTTTCCGAGACGAATCGCAGCCGAGGCAGGGACGGCGTATGTGCGGAACGAGATGCTCGTGCTGCTCTTCAGGAGCGCAGAGGCAGCGAGGCGAGGGACGGCGAGGCGGGCAGCAGAGGGTGCAGCCACGGCGTGCGAGCTCGAAGCAAGGCCGAGCCTCGCAAACGAGCGAGTGAGAGAGGCGGCCGACATGTTGACGATCGAGCGCTGGCGTGGCCGTGGAAAGGTAAGAGCTCGAGCTGGCGATGAGGTTGCTGGTGACGACGACGACGAGGACAGCATCGAGACGAGGTCCTCTCACGACGCAGTTCTTCGGAGCGCCAACTTTTTTCCCTCGCTCATTGGACCATCGGACGGATCGGGTTAGACCTCATACGCTAAGCCCGATGCTTCGAGTCCGTATCGATTGAACGGAGGCGAGGCAAATTTGAAAATGGAAAAAGGGACCGAAAAAAACCGCAGGGGACGATGCGGAAGCGTGCGGGCAGCTGCGGATCCAGGGGCCCGCTGCGTGGCTGAGCCAGCCCGCTGTTCTCGCCTCCACCTCGGTGCGGCCAGGCAAGCTAAGTCATGCAGCTTTCGTGATTTTCTAGCTTCGGAGCTGTCCCTGAATCCGACGCTCAGCGAGCTAGCAAAGCGCAGCAGCCCCTGTGGAAAAATAAACAGCGTTTGGTGAGGCTCAGGCCGCTTTTTGGCTTTGGCGGTCGCTGACGTGCAGCTCGTCAGACGCGTTGGCTCGGCCTCTCAAGAAGAATCCGAGCGCAAATCTATATATTCGCCGTGCCTCGCTCGAGCCGCTGCAGCCGACGCCGGAATCTCCAAAAAAATATCCACCCCGCAACCCAACGCGCCTCTCTGCCATCCGCGGCCCTCGTACGACGTCGCCAACCGTAGCACGCAGCGACGCTCGCCGTTGCGCAGCTTCTTCGGTCCAACACATCCTGTGGCACGCAGGACCCGCCTCTCTTTTGGTCAACTCTTGCAGGCCTACACGGCGCGTCTGCTAATCGCCAACTGAAGACACGCGCGCTCGAGCCACCTTTACGGCAATCTCACCATGGCGGCCACCAGATTGGATCGACTCGTCTCGCTCCTCGACACGGGCTCGACGCCCGCGATTCGTGCTACTGCAGCCAAGCAGCTCGGCCAGATCGCCGCCGTCCGCATTCGAGGCCAGACAACAGCACAGCACACCGCCGCCCACCCCAAGCCGCCCAAGGCCGAGTCGCGACTCGCGTCCAACGGCTTGGCTTCGGGTGCCTCCACTCCCGCCGTCGACCCTGAAGCGGACGGACTCGTCAAGAGCGAAGATGCCTCCGCGACGTCCGCAAAGCGAGCGGGCAAGTTCGGCACCACCGAGCAGATCAACAGGCAGCACAGCTTTGTCGGTCCGTCCACCGAGGAGCAGCTCGGAGTCTACCGAGGCACCGACGGCGATTGGGACGAGATCACCTCTTATCTCGCCCGTGTCGTTCCCTTCCTTCGCTCCAAGAGCTGGGATACCCGCGTCGCTGCTGCGCTAGCCATCGAGAGCATCTGCCACGCTGCCGGCATCTGGGATCCGGACATCGAGCCTTCCAAGCCCGGCCAGAGCTCCAAGTCGGTGCTCGCCGACGAAGACGAAGACTCCAAGGACGCCAAGCCGGATCTCTCCGAGCTTCTCGCCACCGAGTCGCTCCTCACTTTTGACGCATTCTCGCTCCCCACCGTGCTCGCTACCGGCACCAAGCTGCTCTCCTCGGCAGGCAAGGAGTTCGAGCAGGCCTCGCTCGCCGCGGGCGCAGACCGCCTCGCCCAGGCAAAGAAGGACGTCGTCAGCAAGCTCGGCCTCGGATTCGGCCTCGACGAGATGGACATCGGCATGGACGTGGAAGCGGAACTCAAGACGGGCGAGACAGCCACCTCGGCCGTCCCGCGCTCTTCGCAAGGCAACGTCGACTGGCGCACTGCTGCGGGAGGCGCTTCGAAATCCAAGCTTCCACCTCCGCGATTCGGCGCCTCAGGCTCACCGGGCGGTGCCGGCCTTCCTCCTCCCCGATTCGGCGGGCCGGTAGCTGCTCCGTCGTCCCCGTCGCCCTCTACGCCCACCTTTGCCGCTGCAGCGTCGGCGCCATCCCCTTCCTCCGCTCCGGCATCCGAGACGCCTACCGAGGAGATCGACATGAGCAAACTCAGCGCGCGCGAACGCAACGCTCTCAAGCGCAAGCGCAAGCTCGAGGGCAAGAACGGCGCCCCCGAAGCCAAGACGCGTGTCCTCGACAGTGGCGATGCTTCCTCGCCAGGCCTCGCGGCTGGCTCGGGTCTTCGCGTCAAGACACCTTCGAGCCAGATGCCGGCCACGCCGGTTCATTCGAATGCGGGCGGCGACTACCTGACCGCCGGTCCACCGCCGACTCCGAAGCATCCTGCTGGCGGGCCGGGTTCGCTTCCAGCTGTCACCGGTAGCGCCTCGACCCCGACGCCCATCGGCGAGACACCGGGCTCGCCCGCTGCCGCCTCGTCTCCGGCACCTGGTGGTGCTGCTCCCGCCACCTACGCCTCCGCTGCCAATCCGTTCCAGGTGCGGCCTGGCGAGTGGCCCTTCCGCCTCGTCGTCGACACGCTCAGCGTCGATCTCTTCAGCCCCACGTGGGAGACCCGTCACGGCGCCGCCCTCGGCCTGCGCGAACTCCTCAAGACGCAGGGCTCCGGAGGCGGCAAGGTGCAGCTCGCCTCCGTGGACGCCAACGCCAAGATGCACAAGGCGTGGTGCGACGACATGTCGATCAAGCTGCTCTGCGTCTTTGCCCTCGACCGCCTCGGCGACTTTGTCTTTGACCAGGTCGTCGCCCCTGTGCGTGAGACGGCGAGCCAGACGTTGGCCTGCCTCATGCCTCACATGCCCGAGTCGTCGATCCTTTCGGTCCACAACGTCCTCCTCCAGATGATTCGCCAGGATCACGCCGCCGAGGGTGCCGCCACCGATGCCCACAGCGGGTTCGCCGCCAAGCGTGGCAAGAAAGGCTACGTCTGGGAAGTGCGCCATGCAGGTCTGCTCGGCCTCAAGTATGAAGTCGTCGTCAAGAAGGACTTGCTCATGAACGCCGCCGTCATTAAAACGGACGAGACTGCGGTCAAGAAGGAAGAAGAGCATGTAGATGTCGACGCGGCGGATCCGGGCAGGATGCTCCGGGACGTGGTCGAAGTCGCCATCCTCGGACTGAAAGACGAAGACGACGACGTGCGGGCCGTGGCCGCGTCTGCGCTGGTGCCGATCGTCGACGTGATTCTGGAAAAGCTGCCCCGCGAAGTAGGTCGGTTGCTGGATCAGCTCTGGGACTGCCTGGGCGACCTCAAGGATGACCTGGCCAGCAGCATCGGCGTCGTGATGGACCTGCTCGCCAAGCTCGTCGAGCGCCCGGGCATTGTTGTGCATCTGCGTGCCGAGGCCGAAGAGGAGCGTGCGCTCTCGCTCCTCATCCCGCGCCTGTTCCCTTTCTTCCGACACACCATCACCAGCGTTCGGCTTTCGGTGCTCAACGCCCTGCGGGTCTTCCTGACCGTCCCCTCGCTGCCAAAGGACTGGATCGACGAGCGCGTGCTGCGGCTGCTCTTCCAGAATCTGGTCGTCGAGGAGAAGTTGCCCATCCGCCGGGCAAGCGCCGATGCTTGGGGTCACGCGCTGGCGCATGTCGCCGCTGACGCTGCGTCGGTACGCACGCTGCTGGGCCCGCACGTCGTCAACTTCTTCCGCATCATCATGACGCCGCTCGGCTCGCCGATCGACTTTACGCTCTTCTACAGCGCCTCGTTCGGCACGAGCAGCCATGCAGATGTGAACCGCCACAACGTCGACAAGGGCATCCTCACGCAGGACCTGTCGCTTGTCGGTGTCGACGCGGTGATTCGAGGCCGTCTCAGTGCTGCCGAGGCGCTCGGTGGCGCCATGGCGCGCTTCCCGCGCGAGGACGACACCGCAGCATTCGGCGACGTGCTCGTCGAGTACCTCGAGTCGACCTCGGCGCTGCAAAAGTGCCTCGTCGCCGCCATCATCCAGGAATGGGCACAAGCGTCGGCTCTTCTCGGCGGCGACTTGAAGGATTCGAGTCCCGTCGTGGCCGACCTCTCGCGCCGCCTCATCAGCGTGCTCGAAACGCCTGCGCCGCCCACCTACGCCGAGATGACGGTGATGCTGCAACGGCTGCAGGCCGAGTGCCAGGGCCTGTACAACTCGTTCCAGCGAGACGCCAAGGTCGCCAAGGCCAAGATCCCGGCGCTGCCGACCACCGTCGATCCGCTCGGCCTGATGGTGGATGCCTTTACCATCGACACCGCCAAGCACGTCGCGCAGACCGGCTTCGAGACGCTGCTCGCCCAGGCGGGATCCAAAGCGAAGAAGGCGGCGTTGCCGCTGCTCGAGGACAGACAGCGCAAGCTGATCGCGGCCATCGGCTTCTACCAGGCGAACAAGGAGAGGCAGGACACGCAGGTGTTTGCCTCGATCGCCGGCGCCGTCATCTCGCTCAAGATGCTGCCGGCCAAGCTCAACCCGGTGATCCGCAGCGTGATGAACAGCGTCAAGTTCGAGGAGAACCCGGATCTGCAGACGCGTTCGGCGCGGTCGGTGGCCAAGCTGATCGAGTTCTGCGTCTCGCCTGCGGCCAAGTCGAATCCGAGCGACAAGATCGTCAAGAACCTCTGCGCGTTTGTGTGCCAGGACACGACGCGGGTGGCGATCTTTGCCAACAGCCGCGACGTGCGCGAGGGCATCGTCAGCATGAACGAGCCCGTCGTTGCTCCGCGCGGACCGGGCCGGAGCAGTGCCAAGGACGAGCAGGCCGAGTCGGACGAGGTGCTGCAGGGCAAGCTCATCCGGCGCGGCGCGGCGGCTGCGCTGGCCCAGCTTGCCGATCTATTTGGCGAAAGCCTCTTCGAGGTGGTGCCGATGCTCTGGCAGTGCATGAGCCACGCACTGCTCTCGACGTTTGGCTCGACAGCGACGGAGGCCGACGCGCTGATTGCAAAGCAGGAGGATCTGGGACAGAGCATCCTCGATGCGTGTGCGGTGCTGGACGTCAATCTGCCCAACCTGCGCGGCACGCTGTGCGACAAGGTGGTCGAGCTGCTCCCGGCGCTGACGCTGGCGATCCAGAGCGACTACGCGGTGGTGCGTTCGGCGGCGGCCAAGTGCTTTGCGGTCGTCGCGAGTTGCCTGACCGAGGTGGCGCTCAAGCACGCCGTGGAGCAGGTGGTGCCGCTCGTGGCGGATGCGGCCTCGATCACCAACCGACAGGGTGCGGTGGAGCTGGTCTACCACACGGTGCAGCAGCTGGACCTCAAGATCCTGCCGTATGTCATCTTCCTCATTGTGCCCATCCTGGGCCGCATGAGCGACAACGACGAAAAGGTGCGGCTGGTGGCGACCAATACGTTTGCCTCGCTCGTCAAGATGGTGCCGCTCGAGGCTGGGTTGCCGGACCCGCCTGGATTTTCGGCGGAGCTGCTGCAGCGACGCGAGGTCGAGCGCAAGTTCCTCACGCAGCTGCTGGACGGCTCGAAAGTGGAGCCGTACGCGATCCCGGTGGAGATCAACGCCAAGCTGCGCAAGTACCAGCAGGAGGGCGTCAACTGGATGGCGTTCCTGGCCAAGTACCAGCTGCACGGCATCCTGTGCGACGACATGGGGCTGGGCAAGACGCTGCAGTCGATCTGCATCCTCTCGTCCAAGCACCACGAGCGTGCGGAGCGGTACCGGCTCACGCGGGCGGCGGATGCCAAGCCTCTGCCGAGCCTGATCATCTGTCCGCCGACGCTGACGGGCCACTGGTGCCACGAGATCAAGCAGTACGCCAACAACCTGCGGCCGCTGCTCTACTCGGGCCTGCCGGCGGAGCGCGCGCGGCTGCAGGCCGAGATCGGCCGGTACGATGCGGTGGTCATGTCGTACGACGTGGTGCGCAACGACATTGCGGCGCTCTCGCAGGTCGCCTGGAACTACTGCATCCTCGACGAGGGCCACGTCATCCGCTCCGCCAAGACCAAGACGACGCGGGCGGTCAAGATGATCCGCGCCAACCACAGGTTGCTGCTCTCGGGCACGCCGATCCAGAACAACGTGCTCGAGCTCTGGTCGCTGTTCGACTTTCTCATGCCCGGATTCCTCGGCACGGAGCGGAGCTTCCACGAGCGCTTCGGCAAGCCGATCATCGCCTCGCGCGACGGCAAGCTCAGCGCCAAGGAGCAGGAGGCGGCGGCGCTCGCGCTCGAGGCGCTGCACAAACAGGTGCTACCCTTCCTCCTGCGCCGCCTCAAGGAGGATGTGCTGGACGACCTGCCGCCCAAGATCATCCAGGACATCGAGTGTGATCTGGGCGAGATCCAGAAGCAGCTCTACGACGACTTTAGCAAGGAGCAGAACGAGGACGAGGCCGAGGCGTTTGCCGGCAAGGCGGCAGCGTCCGGAGGAAAGGAGCCGGCGTCCGAGAAGCAGCACGTCTTCAAGGCGCTGCAGTACATGCGCAAGCTGGTCAACCATCCGTCGCTCGTGCTGACCGACGACAATGCCAAGCACGTGGCGATCAAAGCCAAGCTCGAGCGCAGCGGTGGTTCGCTGAGCGACATTTCGCACTCGCCCAAGCTGCAGGCGCTGCGGCAGCTGCTGCTCGACTGTGGCATCGGAGGTGGGGCTGGGGCGGGAGCGGCGGGAGGAGGTGCCGAGTTGGGCGGCGACGGCGAAAGCGCCGTTTCGCAGCACCGCGTGCTCATCTTCTGCCAGCTCAAGCAGATGATCGACATTATCCAGCGCGATCTGTTTGCGGCGCTGATGCCGAGCGTCTCGTACATGCGACTCGACGGTTCGGTCTCGGCGGAGAAGCGCCACTCGATCGTGCAGACGTTCAACGCGGATCCGTCGATCGACGTCCTCCTGCTCACCACCCAAGTCGGCGGCCTCGGCCTCACGCTCACCGGCGCCGACACCGTCATCTTTGTCGAACACGACTGGAACCCCATGAAGGACCTCCAGGCCATGGATCGAGCGCACAGGCTCGGCCAGAAAAAGGTCGTCAACGTCTACCGCCTCATCACCAAGAACACGCTCGAGGCAAAGATCATGGGCCTCCAGCGCTTCAAGCTCAACGTAGCCAACAGCGTCGTCAACCAGCAAAACGCCGGCATGGACAGCATGGAGACAGACCAGATCCTCGACCTCTTCAACGCCCAGAACGGCAACAAGGACGAAAAGGAGCCCGAGAGGAAGAAGGGCTTTGGCCGGTTGACCCAAAAGCAGATCCTCGATGGCGCCCACAAGGGCCCCGAGAACGAGGAGCAAGAGTATCAGGAGATGAGCACCTGGCGTCCTGATCAGTAGCAGCGCTTTCGGCGTCAGAGGCAGGTCGAATGCAGCTTCATTGTGCTCGTAGCCGTTTGGAGCGTCGGGCCGTGGATGGTTCTGGGCTGCTTTTCGTATGTGAGGATGAGGTGTTGTCTGCGGAGCGTTTGGATGGAGTCGTATCTGGAGAGACGTGGGATCGGTTTGCTTGCTTTTCGTCCGATGCTTTTGAACCGGGGAAGGCTCGGGCGAAAGCGAGCTGGTCGAGGATCTTGCCCGAGGTGATGCCGTGTCTCCTGAGCTGTTGGATGGTCTTAAGCGCGTTTGTGTAGAAGGTTCGGTAGAAGGGCATGGTGTACTTGACTGCACCGGGTTGAATCCACTCGACGGTATGATCGGCCTGAAATACAGCTACGGGATTCCAGGCCGCACACACCGCCGAAGCCGTTGCGGGTCCAACGCCTCTCAGCTCGGTGAGGATCGTCATGGCATCCACGACTCCGGCCACGAGAGCGTCGGTGGGCGAATCCAAGTCGAGCTCCAGCGCGTGCAGGTGCTCGGCAGCCCTGGCCAGCGTCTCGGCCACAAGGTCGGCCGGGTTGGATCCAACCAGCGACAGCAGCGTCGGTCGATGCTTTTCCCGAGCCAGCTTCCAACGCACCAGCTTGAGCAGCGAGTCTTTATCGCCCAACCCCCCGCACGGACAAGCAGAGCTGGAAGCGGCCAAAGACTGGTACCACCGATCCAGCTCGACTAGAGACGATTGACCCCGCGCTGACATCGCGGCCTTGCGTCGCACCGCTCCAGGATACGAAGAGATCAGCGCCGCAATCCCAGCCGCATCCATCGTTGCCACCGTTTTCACCATCGCTGCCACGGTGGAAGAGAGAGACAAACGTGAATACAATCAATTCGGCCGCTGGTGGCTCGACCGCGACCCTGGAATTTCCCCTCGAACCTCACGGTAGCCCAACTCAAAATCTCCACGGATGCCTGCTCGTCCACACGGCCCACAACCATCGAATGCCGAACAAAGGAGGGGATGCTATTTACACGCCCTGTCCGCTGACAAACGAGTGAGCCAGCGACCGGAGCACAAGATACGAAGCAGCAGAACCACAACAACAACAAAGGAGGGACAAAGGTGGAGGCCAAAGCGGCGTGCGAGAGCAGCTCTACATGCCGAGATCCGGGAGGAGGTAGGCTTCGGAGCGCTCCTTGTGGATGAGCATGCCGTGGGCGTAATGCACGCCCCTCTCGACGAGCCACCTCCTCTGGTTGCCGGTGCCGTTGCTCTTACCGCAGTTGCCGGGACGCGTGCAGATGACGGCGGCGACGACGGCGGCGATGACGATGATGAGGATGATGATGATCCAGAAGCAGACCCAGCGCTTCTTCCTCGCCTTGCGCGCCGAGTCGACGGCCTTGTTTGTATGCTGGAGGCCCTGCTGCATGTCGGTCTCGACCTGTGCGCCCTGCTCCTGGATGACGTTGAGCGCGTCGTCCTGCTCGTCGACGAGGATCGACATCTCGTTGAAGAGCTGCGCGAGCTCGGTGATGGTGCGCTCGATGCGCTTGATGTCCTCGTGGCGTTCCTGGACCTCGCGCAGCGCGCCGCGCGCCTCGCCGTGGCGGTTCGAGTTGAGGAGCGCCTGGGAGAAGATCTGACCGCCCTGGTCGTCGTCGAGCGCGGCCTTGATCTCCTGCTGCGTAGCGTCGGGCTTGACGATGCGGAACTGGCGCTCTGCGCGCGCGCGGTACTTCTGTCGGTAGCTCTGCTCCACCTGCTGGTACCTCTGGATGGACTCCTTGAAGCGGTTCTTGACGGCGCCGATCTGGGTGTTGCGCACGTTGCGATCGCCGCCGGCGGGCACACGCTTGGTCTGCGACTCGAGCAGCTTGATGCGGTTCTTGACGCCGTTGGTGAGCGACGAGGTCTGCTGCTGGATCGAGGCGAGCTGCTGTTCGGCGTACTGCGCCGAGGCCTCGTCCATGTTGTTGAGCGAACGCGAGTGCAGGTCCGAGATCTGGTTGATGTTGTCGTCGATCTGGCGGATGGTGTCTTGGATCTCGGAGATGTCTCCGAAGAAGGCGTTCATGTCGCCGGCTGGCTTCTCGGTCACCACGTTCTGCATCTCGTAGGAGTTGGGCGCTCCGCCGGCAGGCGCACCGTACGCGGCTGGCTGCGCCTGAGGCATCTGACCGTAGCCGGTGGCCTGTGGCTGCTGGGCGTATGCGGCGGGCTGCTGAGCGTAAGCGGCGGGCTGCTGAGGCTGCGCATAGCCGGGCTGGGGTGCACCGTTGGTGTATGCCTGGTCGTAGGGACCTTGGGGCTGCTGCTGTTGTTGTGTCGGATACGAGTGGTCGCCATAGCCGTTGTTACCGCCTCCGTATCCACCGTAACCACCCGCCTGTTGGGCCTATTCCATGATGCGAGCCAGGTGAGCAAAGCCAAGGTCAGATGTGATGCCATTGCGGAGTGTGGCTGGGGATGGTAGAACTTACCCTCATGGCCGCCAGACGATCGCGAGCCATACTTGCAGAGCTGCGCGCGCGGCGAAGATATCTAGAGAATCAAGAGCCAGGACGGAAGAGACGACGGAGCGGAAAGAGAATGACGAGCAGCCGCAGACGAAGGAAGGTGAGGAACGGCGTTGCCGGTGGAGAAGGTGGATGGAATGGATGGCGCAGAGGGATGGTGGAGCCTTCGGTCAACGGGCTCGTGGCTGCGTGTTGCCCGCAGCCAGGAGGCGAGGCGAAGGCGAGGCGAAGGCGAGGCGAAGGCGAAAGGCGGGCTGAGGCGCGGGCAGCGCGCTGTTGACGGCCAACTGTGGGCCGAGCGAGGCAGACGAGCTGCGACCATTTCTGGAATGCACCGCCCAAATCCCAATTCACAGATTTCCTGCACGCACGTCGCCTTTCTCCTCGCCCACGCCTTTGCCTTTGCGCATCGCATCGCCTCTGCCACTTTGCGCTCTCCTGCACAGATCGTCGTCTCTCCGAGCATAAGCGAGTTCGTCCCTCTCGCCCCTCACCTTGGCACCATCTCGTGCCTCTTCTCCATCTTGACCAAAGCGAGACGGGCGACTTTGGCTCTCACCGCCTTTCACAGCATCGCATCGCCTTTGGATGCCACCTTGTCACGTCGCAACCACTGCATGTGCCAATGCAGGGGTGGCTCTGCACCCTCGGATCCCTGCCAATTCCAACTGCCAACCCACCGACGCACCTCGGAAATTCACCTCCGGTCCGAGCTGCATTTCTTGATCTAACAAACCCGTGCGGTGCATCTCGTCCATCGCACCCTCAGCAGCCACGATCCACCCAAGCAGGTGGTAGTTGCATCGGCGTGGATGATTCAAGGTGGAAACTATGGAGTACATGCCGATGGCGGGGCGAATTGAAACTGGGAACCTCTATGTGCGCCGCTGCGCGCTTACTTCTTCATGCGCTGTCGCTCGGCACGCTGCGTCTTGCGCAGCTTCTTGTACTTGTGCTTGCGGATCTTCTTCCTGCGCTTTCGGCGCACGCTGTCCATCATGATGTTGTGCGCCTCGAGCAGCGGGCTCACCTTGACCCGCTTGGCGTCCGCGCTGTCCAGCGAAGCGTCGAGCTTGGTCGTGTCGACGACGCTCTGCATGCGCGAAGGATCGTCGAGCGCCACCGCGTCCATCTGCGCCACCAGCTTGTCCCACTTGAGCGCGAGCGGCAGCGTCGTCTGCACCAGCGCGTGCGACAGCATCAGATTCGGGTCGTCGTCCGTGAAGAACACGCTGTTCGCCACATGCGCCGGCGCCGTCGCCTCGAGCTCCACCGCCTCGCCACTCTTGGGTTCGCCCGCAACGGGCGCGGGAGGCGCTTCGTATGCACGTCCCTTCTCGGCCAGGTACGTGGCCACGCCGCGCGACCATTCGGCCGACGGACCGTGCGGCTCGCCGAGGATGATCAGATCCGCCTCGGCGCCCAGCTTGCGCGCTGCCTCGGGGTCCTCGCCGCGGTCCAGCGCATTCTGCACCGCCTCCTCCTCCTCCTCGCGCATCCTCTCCTCCTCCTCCAGCTTGGCCGACTCCACCGCCACGCGGTCCGACTCCGGGTGGAAGCTCGACACGAGCCATCGCATCGCTCCGCCTTCCGCCTCGACGTTGATCTCGGCCTCGATGCCTGCAAGACCGTCGATCAGCTCACCGAATCGCTCGGGCGCGATGGTGCGCATCCTGCGCCTCCACTGCGGCTGCGACTCGCCCGAAAAGTTGCCAAACGTGGCCAGCGCACCGTCCGACGTGAAGATGGCCGTGAGCGAGCCTCCGGACGGCGAAGCAGACGAGCCAAAGCCTCCGGCGCGCTTGGGACGCGGCGGCAGCATCTCATGCTGCAATAGCGGGCGGTCGTTGGAGAAGAAGCTCTCCCACGCGACACTGGCGAGCGACGATGGTGGTGGGTTGGCCGAGGTGGGGCCGGCCATGGCGAAGCGCATTGCTGCCGCCTTGGACTTGGCGAGCGAAGGTGCCGAGCTGATGTGCTTGTCGGTGGTGGCAGCCTTGGAAGCGGCCGAGGACGACGAGGCTGCCGAGCTGCCGTTGCCCGACGGCGAGGAGCCTCCTGTGCTGCCGGGGCCCGAGGCATCTCCGGACGATTTGGATGACGAGAGGACCGAGGACGAGACGCGGCGCGATGACGAGCGCGTGGAACGCGGGCCGCAGCTCGAGATGAAGCCGCGAGCGGATGCCGAGGCGACGGCGGCGGCGGCGGTAGCAGAGGGGGCAGTCATGGCTGGCGCCGTACTCTTATGCGAGCCGAGCTGCCTGAGCAGCGAGCGGGCGTAGATCGAACGGCCGCGCATGGTTGGCTGGCAGCACCGCTATCCGAGCAGACGAGGTTGGAATGTGCTGCTGGTGGTGGTTTGACCGGCAGCCCGGTTGGAGCGAGCTGTACTGTGCTAACTACAGCCTCAATTTCGTGAGAGGCAAGGGTCGATGAAAAGATCGTGCTGAGATAGTGGTGGTTGGAAAGGGTCAGATAGCGAGGCTGCGAGTGCAAATCGGCGTCAGAGCCGCTTGCTGCGCAGCCAGGGTGTGGGCTCGAGGTGGCGCCGCTCTCTGCCGCTCTGCGCCGCTTTGCGATAAGACCCGAGCGCCGCGCTGAGCCGCCATTTCGTTTTTCAAAAAATGATCCGCGCCGCTTGCTGATTCGCCTGTATCTGGGCCGCTGAGCCCCTTTGTTTTTCATCCAGCCTGAGCCCGACGCGCTTCGATCACCTTCCGAGTCTTATTTTCCAGCCTCCACGGCTGAGATGCTAGGATAGCTCTCTGCTTCTAATGACACGCTGGAACTGTGACCCCTCTTCGCATCGCATCGCATCGCATCTTCTCCCAGGGCCATGCGACTGCCTTGCTGCAGCCGATCGTGCTCTTTCACGAGCCTAAGTCGCGGCTGCAATCAGCACAGTCCTACGTCGGAAAAGGAGAAAGCATGGGTAGAAAGAGTAAAAATACAAGGCACAAGGCCAACTAAGGAGGCGCTCGCTTTTGTTGATTGCGAGGGAGCGCAGCTCAGGCCTGCGCAGCAGACGCTTGGCGGCCGATGATGGGTGCGCCCGAGCTGAGGCCGTCGATGTCGCCGTACTCGTCCGACTCGCTCATGAACTGCTCGGCGTGCTCCTTGAGGTATTGCACGCTGCGCTTCTCGTCGACAAAGAGGTTGTAGACGCGGCGAACGTCGGCGACCTCGACGGCGTCTGCCTTTCTGCGCTTGGCAGCGAGGTTGGCGGTGGTGATGAGGTTGATCGCGTAGCGGAGCGACGTCTCGGAGGCCATGCGCGTTAGCACCTCGAGCGCCTCGGGCTTGAGCGCCACCTCCTCCTCGGCGGCGCGGATGGTGAGGATGTGCTTGAGATCGTCGAGCTCGTACGGCTTGGTGCTGATGATGAGCACGCGGTCGAGCAGGTCGATGGGGATGCCGTGGGGCGAGCGGAAGCGCGTGCCGCGGATGCGGCAGATGCCGCGGTTCGACGCCATGATGACGAGCGGCGCCAGCTCCGACTCGAGCGCGCGGTTGAGGAAGGAGAAGCACTCTATGTCGAGCATGTGCACCTCGTCGATGAAGAGCACGCCGGGCACGATCTCAGCCTTGCCCTCCTCGCGCCACTCGCCCACCTTGGTGTTGATCTGATCGCGCAGCTCCGGCTTGATCTCGCCCGTGTCGCCCGAGAAGAGCGCAAGGAAGCCCTGCGTGCGCGAGTTGATCACGTCAATCTCGTGCAGCGAGACGGTATGCACCACATCCTTGCGTCGTTGCAGCTCGCCCTCGGGGCACTGCACAAACTTGGTGTCGCTACCCATGGCGTCGTAGTCGCGCGCGCGCGTGAAGCTGCGGCCGAGCTTGGTGATGCGTCCGCTCGCCTTGTCGATGGCGATGACGTCGCCCGCCGTGATCTTCTCCTTCTGCAGCGAGTCGATCATCTTGTTGCCCAATTCGTAGATCGTCTCCATGTCGGTCGTCTTGACCGTCAGCTTGCCCGTCTTGGTGGCGCCCGTGAGTGAGCGGTCGATCTGAATCTCGACCACCTCGCCCTCGACGACCTCGGCCTCCTCACGGATGCGCACGCCGATCGAACGTCGAAACGCCTGCATCAGCGCCTCGGTCTTGCTCATCTCGAGCGAGAAGACCTCGGATGCCGACAGCATGGTGAAGGGAACGTCGGAACCGAGCGTCTGCGCCATGCCCATGGCGATCGCCGTCTTGCCCGTGCTGGGCGGGCCGGCCATGAGGATAGCGCGTCCGGAGATGCGGCCGTCTTGGACCATCTTGACGATGAGGCCCGCCGCCTTCCTCGCGGCGCGCTGTCCTACCATGCCCTGCGACGAGGGACGGGGCTCGAGCTGGTCATCGAGGCCGAGACCCTTGACGTGCGAGTGCGCGCCGATGCGCTCGAGCGTCTGGATGGTCTGTTCGGAGGTGGTGCTGATCTGCGCCATGGCGATGGATGAGGATGTGCTGCCGCGTTCGAGCGACTGGTCAGCGAGGCGGATGGATGATGGTGGTGTTGGTGGTGGGTGCCAAGTCGAGGGTCGCTTCGAGATCCTCGGCGGCTGTCGCCCGAAAGCGAATCTTCGCGGCGGGAAAATGCATTTGTGATTTTGGCTCGGCCAAAAATCCAGGGCAGCAGCACGCGTCTCTCCTCCACCGAGCCAGCAAGTTCCAAGGCAGAGCTCGGACCAACACTCGTCCTCACCGCCATCACGAGCCCCACTTATCGAGCTGCTCTTGCTTCACGTCTCGACCGATCTGCATGGCTCCTGCGCCACCGTGACCATGGCAGGTGCTGTAGCGGGTCCCTCCGAACCCTCACCACGGCCTTCAGCATCGCCACTAGCCTTGCATCCCGACGACCGTCCACCGCATGCTCTTCCCTTTGCCGACGTCTCCAAGCTCAGCAGCCGATCCTCTATCGTACAAGCGCTTGCCGAACTTTCTCGCCACTCTTCTGCCCTCGACGATGAGCTCGTATCGCTCTTTGAAGAGTCGGAGCCTGTCGTGGCCGATGCGCGCCGTTCGATCGCTGGCCTAGCGCCGCAAGTCCAACTCGTCCAGGAAGAGGCCGCTGTGCTCGATCGTCGCCTGCAGGCCTCGGCCTCGGTCGCCAAGCGCATCTCGGAGCGTGTGCGTCTCCTGGACGAGGAACGTAAGCGCATCGCCCTGGCCACCGAGTGGGCGCGCAAGGTCGCCGAGCTCAAGTCGTCGCTCTCGCTGCTCGCCGAAGCGGTCGAGCATCGCGACTGGGACATGGCCTCGATGCACTGCCGCCGCGCCATGGCGATCGACCCTGCCATCCGCTCCTCGAGCTTCGCTGCTGCTGTCGTGCCTTCCACGCTCCTCCCCGAGCCACCCGAGACGACGCTGCTGGAGCTGCGCAAGACCATGCTCACCGCCTTCACCGACGCCTTCATCCGTTCGACGCAGAACAAGGACGAGAAGGAGGCCTCGCGCTTCTTCAAGCTGCTTCCGCAGATAGGCTGGAAGAAAGAGGGTCTCGAGGTGTACAGCTCCTTCGCCCGGTCCATGGTCCGCGAGAAGGGGCGCGCCATATCGGACGCACTCGTCGCAGGCAAGGCACAGCATCCGACGCACTTTGCGCTGCTGCTCACCTCGCTCTTCGAGCATCTGGCCATGCTCATCGACATGCACCAGCCCGTCGTCGATCGCCACTACGGCGTGGGCAACTTTGGACACGGCGTCATGCCGGGCCTGCAGGACGAGTGCGACCGTCTTGGCCACCGCATCATGGACTCGTGGCGCCAGGAGCGCAACGTCCGCCGGCGACTCGACGAGGTGCAGGCGTATCGGTTCACCGGCGCGACGATGGATGCCAAGACGCAGCACTCGGCTCTCAAGGCGTCCTTCGGCGTGCCTGGTCGGACGGCCAGTCCTGCGGCGGGCTCGACCGCCAACAGCTCGTTCGACGAGCCCGCCGGCCCCGATGGTCGCGAAGTCGACCGCATCCTCACCGAGCTCGCCGCCATCTCTTCGCGCTGGGGCCTCTACCGCCGTTTCCTGCAGGGCCGTCTTGCCGAGGAGCAAGGCAGGGATCAGGTCGAGGCAGAGCGGCAGAGCTCGCTCGAGGACCAGCGCGCCGCACAGGCGGACGAGCCGCTGAAAGACTTCCGCCGCACCTCGCTCGACCGACGCGGCTCGGTGGCCACTGCGGGCTCGCTGGGCGACGCGGATGCCGAGGCGGAAGGTTTGCCCAGGTCGATCGACCACGCGGCCGAGTCGAAGCTCGGGCAGGAGGTGGTGGAGACGATGAAGAGCGTCTACCTTCCCATGGAGACGTGGTACCTGCGGAGCAGTCTGGAGAAGGCGTTCCGGATCGACCAGCCGGATACGACGGCGCGGCCGTACACGTCGTCGATCCTCGACGATGCGTTCTACGTCATCCGCACGGTGCTGGCGCGCATCCTCTCGACGGCGTCGCTCGAGACGCTGGCGGACATGGTGCGCGCGGTCAAGACGACGCTCGAGCAGGAGTACATCGAAGTCATCGTGCGCAAGATGGAGACGCTCTGGCGGAGTATCTCGGGCTCGATGGGTGTCGAGGGACCGCGCAAGGATGCGGCGAGTCGAGAGATGCGCACCGTCTTTATCACCTATCTCAACGTGCTCGAGGTGAGCTCGCACTACATGTCGCGCGTCCTTGCCGAGGTCGGTAGCGAGCCGGCGTTGGCACGGGTGTTTGAGCCGCAAGAGATGGACGAGGCTTCGGCGGCGGTAGGTGGATTGGGCCAGCTGGTGAATCGGTTCAAGTCTTCGCTGCGGACCGAGATCGAGCACATGTTCACCCAGCTCACCGCACCCAGGCTGCGCGCGATCCTCGTCGAGACCTACCGCGACGTGTCGTACGTGCTCGACGACGAGGCGTACTCGGATGCCGAATCGCGCGACCTCGTGCGTCGTCGCTTCGTCAAAGCCTGGGAAGCGCTGCTCGTCCACTTTCGGGCCACCTTTACGCAGGCCAACCTCGACACGTACGTCGGCATGGCTCTCGACGCGCTGCTCAAACCCTGGGAGGCCATGGTCACCGGCATGCGCTTCACCGAGCTCGGCGCTCTCAAGTTCGACAAGGACCTCCGAGCGCTCGTCGGCTTCCTCACCACGCAATCCAGCCTGCCTATCCGCGACCGCTTCACCCGCCTCCAGCAGATCAGCTACGTGCTCAACCTCGACGCTTCGGAACAGGAGGCCGACCTCTACCACAACGCCGTCGCCTCGGGCATCTCGTGGCGACTCTCCATGGCCGAAGTCAAGACGGTCCGCGCCCTCCGCATCTCCTAGCCGCGACTCGAGCCGTATGCACAAAGAGAAAACAAACGGTGCGCATTACAAGTACAGAGTCGATCGCACGCACGGTCACTACAGCATAGAGATCGCAAGGTATACCGGGTCGGAAAGCGAGGCCGTGTTGTTCAGGCCGGGAAGCGCTCGAGCTGGAGCGAGTTGGTGAGCGTGCTGATGTACAGACCTGTTTTCAACGCAAGCAAAAGATCAGCCCTCCCATCTGCGGTGTTTGGCTCGAGTCGGAGAGAAGAGACACTTACGGACTGCGGTTTCGATGGCATCCTTCTGGCGGACCATCTTCTTCTGATACGCCTCGTACGCCTCTTCGAGCTCGGCCATCTTGGCCTCGATCTTTTCGGACTCGATGTTTTTGGCGTCGGCGATGGCGTTTTTGCGGTTGCGGTCGTTCTTTGCGTGTTCGAACTCGGCCTGGAGGTTGTCCATGCGCTTCGTGTGCTTCTCGGTGATGTCCATGAGCGTCTTGCGGTTGCGGTTCTGCTTGTCCTCGAGCCTCTTCATCTCGTACTCGGTCATCTCGAGCGAGTGCTTGAGCGAGGCGAGCTGGTTGGTGATGCCTTGCGAGAGTGCGTGCAGGTCGGCCTGGTTCTGCACCTCCTCCTTGCCCTTGACCATCTCGAGGTTGACCTCGTGCATCGCGTTCATGCACGCGTCGAGGTCGTTGGAGAGCGTGTCGAGCGTGTCGAGGTTGCGCTTGAACTCCTCGACCTTCTTGAGCGTCTCCTGGAGCGAGACGGTGTCCTTGTCGAGCTGGTCGGCGAGCTCGCGGACGCTGTTCTTCATCTTGCTCGGGCTCGAGACGACCCTCGCCTCGAGGTAGGTGATCTTTTCGTAGATCTGGAACTTGTCCTGGGCGAGCTCGGCGTGCTTGATGGCGAGGCCGTCCTTGCGCTTCTTGAGCTCCTCGAGCTCGTCCATGGTCTCCTTCTGCTGGTTGCGCGCTGCGAGGAGCTCGTCGGTGATCTCTGCGTTGACGCGCTGGAGCTCCTTGACCTTGGGCTCGTCGAGCTCGCGCTCGGCCTTGAAGCGGGCGAGCTCGCTGCGCTGGCGGTCGATGTCGTCCTCGATCTCGTTGCGCTTGTTCTCGAGGTCCTCGGATCCGGTGACGAGCTCCTCGAACTCGACGATGCGGTCGGAGCGGAAGCGGTAGAAGTTGACCAGCGCCGACATCTGGCGTCGGAAGCGCTTGGGGTTGGGCCGCGTGAGGTCCTGCAGCGTAAAGTCGTAGAGCGTAGCCGCGTTCATCATGTCCTTGACCTCGCGGAAGAACATGAGCATCTGGAGGCCATCCTCGTAGAGCTCGCTGTACTCTGCGGAGGCGAGGGCGTCGTGACGACGTCCGTCCATCATCTCGGTGGTGGTGCCGGAGAGACACTCGAGGAAGGCGACAAAGACACGATGCGCGACGTGGCCCTGCGGTTTCTGGAGGTCCTCGGGCGAGATGGAGAGGCCCATCTCGGAGAGCACGCCGAGCAGCTCGTCGATCTTGACGACGGGGAAGGAAGAGTAGTTGCCGTCGCGGCTGCCCTTGACTGCATCAGGCGGAACGCGTGCGGACGACATGGGATAGGAGGGGGTGGCGGCCGACGCCATGATGGGCGAGTGGAAGCACGAAGCGTGCTAGCTGGTGGAGCGGAAGAGGCAAGTTGAAAGTGTGCAGGAGGCTGGACGCTGGACGCAAAGGGTGGTGGATGATGGTGGTGGTGATGCGGGATGGATGGTGGTTGGGAACCGGGCGAGCTGCCGGCCGATTGACCCAGTCTCAACCCTGTCTTGGCTTGGCTTGGCTTGGCTTGGTGCTCAGTCGACGAGGTGTTGTTCTCTGCGATTTTGGCGCCAAGTGCCAAGGTGCCAATGTGGAAATTGCTGGCCACAGTCAAAGTAAAGGCGCGTTTGGGATGCAGCTCGAGTGTTGCTCTCTCTCGCCGCCTCGCCTCGGCCAAGACGCGTTTTCCCGTCTCCTCAGCGCCATGGCTCGAAAATCGCTCCACCCGCCTGGGCACGTGACCTGACCGACTCCACATTCGGGATTCAACCTCGCCCTCTCTCGCACTCCGACACCGCTTGAAGCAAGTCGACATACCGAGACGACCGCACGGAAGCACCCATGCTGACGCAGTCGAAGCGGCGATCCGAGCTGTGCACTGCTGCAGGCGGGCAGTATGGTGCGCAAGACCGGACGACGCCAGGCGGTCAAGCACGCTAACGACGCCGAGGTCGAGCCGGCCCGCCCTGGCAGCGACGGTCAAAGCGAAAGCGGACTGGACGACGTCACCGAAGCAGGCGAAGCAGGCGAAGCAGGCGCGACGTACGAGGATGCGGTGAACCTGCCTGCGCATCAGACCAAGCATCTGTCCGAGCTCGTCTACCGCTTTCCGCGTCTCGATACTGCGTTTCGGCTGGTGCAGCGCAACGACACCAACAGCACGGGTTCGTCGCTGTGGCTCTCGTCCCAGGTGCTCTCGTCGTTCCTCCTGCACATGTACGCCAAGCTGCCCTCCTCTTCGGACAAGCATGTGCCAAGGAAGCGCGTGCTGGAGCTGGGCTCGGGAACAGGCATGCTGTCGCTGCTCATGGCGCGTCTCGGTTGGCAAGTCGTAGCCACCGACATTGAGCCCGTGCTCGAGTCGGTGCTGCGGCCAAACATCGAAGCTGGCCTCTACCAGCTCATCCATCAAGGCCACGCCACCGCAGACCAGGCTCAAGTCGTCGAGCTGGACTGGACCGACGCTGAGCATCAGCGGACGAGCCTCCCGGATGTTGCGTCCGGGGAGATCAACTTCGACCTGGTGCTGACGGCCGACACGGTGTACGAGCCATCGCTCGTTCGACCGCTCTTCTCGACCCTCCACGGTCTCTATCGGGCTCGGGCCCATTTCAGACCCACCGTGCTCCTCGCACTCGAACGCAGAGATCCCGCGCACATCGACCATGCGCTGCAGCTCGCACGCGACGAGTTCGACTTGCCCTTCAAACAGATCCCCGCCAAACGCATCCGCAAGATCTTTGATACCCTCGGCGACGGATCCACCTGGCCTCGAGACGATTGGACCGGCGTCGAAATCTGGAAGCTTTAGCGAATCCCGAATGACACTACGCACAGCGCACACCGCAGTGTCTACAGCCGGGTCGACCGAGTGGGGGCGACGACCCTGTTCCGAACAGTATGAGCGACAATCGCGCAGAGACATGGCTGTAGATGGCGGAGGATTACTAGTGTTACAATGCAGAAAGGTTCGAAGCGACATGAACAGCGCAAGCAGGCTGGGGAGCAATGACTGCTCAAGCCTCGAGCATCTCGCGGAACTCGCCGCTCTCGATGCTCTCCTTGAGGATGTCGAGGCCGCCGATGAGCTCTCCGTTGACGATGATCTGCGGGAATGTGGGCCACTCGTTGAGCTTCTTGAGGCCCTGGCGGACGTTTTCGTCCTTGAGGATGTCGTAGTGGCCAAAGTCGACCTTCTCCTGCCTCAAGAGGTTGACCGTCTTCTGGCTGAAGCCGCAGCGGGGCGTGTCCGGGTCGCCCTTCATGAAGAGCATCACCCTGTTCTGCTCCATGAGCTTCTTGCAGCGCGCAAAGATCTCGTCCTCGGTCTCGGGCACCACGTCCTCCTCTTCGTCGTCATCTGCCACAGCAGCCGCACCGCTGCGCGCGGAGCGGGCATCGTAGACGTCAGAGGCGGCACGCGGCGCTGCCGAGGTCTTGGAGACGCTACCAGTGCCGTTGGCGCGGGTGGGAGCTACGTGCGTAGCGACCGCTGCGGACAGAGCGGAAGCGTTGGCACCACTGATACGGGACAGCAGCGTGTGGCCGCGGAGCAGCACAAACGAAGGCACCGCCTCGATGTCAAACGACTCGGACACATCCGGAAGCGACTCGGCCTCGATCTGCCGCACGGACCAAATAGGAAGGACAAGATGTAAACGTCAGCAGCCGTCGTCTTGACGAGACAGTGTAGACCCGCCGCGAACGAGCTCGTTGCTACTCACCACAAGGCAGAGCACCTGCGGGTACTTGATGGCGATCTCTCGGACCACCTCGTTCATCTGCTTGCACGGCTCGGCCCAGGGAGCGTAGAAGTTGAGCAGCGCCACGCGCGTGAGGTCGGCCTGCATGAGCTCGGTGAAGTGCTCTGGCGAGGTCACCTCGACCAGGTTGGTGGGTGTGGAATCGGCAGTCTGCGACATTGTGGCGGATGGTCCCAAACGAAGTACGACTGGGAGGCTCGGCTTTGCGGGTGGTGGTGATGTTCTACGTCCACTTCGGGTATCCAGGCAATGGTTGTCGATCGATGCGCTACTGAGCGTCGATAAGTGTGGCTTTCGTAGAAGCGCGGAATGCGATGGTGGATGGATGGCCGAAGCACAAGATGGTGTGGTTGAGATGCTTTGAGCTGCGCAAATGTGATTGGAACCCAGTCATACTGTATCTGCGGCTCTCGAAGCACTTTGAGCGCCACCGCCCAGAAGACCGCCCAAGAGACCGCTGCCCGCTAAATTGTCGAAAAATCAGATAAACCGGCCGCCGCTTTGCTTTCGTTTCCTGACGGGGCCGACTGGCGCTCTTCTGGTTGGCTGCGCCCTTCCTCAGCTCAGCGAGCTCGGCGTGTCGGTAGGAAATCGCTAAATCCGAGCTGGTCCAGTCAAAGACCGCGCTTTCGCCATTTCTTCTCTCGAGCACCTCCACTGCGCCAGCTTGGATCGCGATGGCGCCTTGTCCCGAGACCGATCATCGGGCCGATGGGGTGGACCCGGACCCTGCTGGGCCCACAGATGCAGCGGGAGGCGGGGCACTGCATGCCACAAGCCCTGGTTGCACCAAAGTCGAGGGCCGCTCGAGGGCCGCACAAGCACGCACGGTCACCTCGAATCAATGCTACACCGCGATCCAACGGCACGCACCTTCTCGTCATACGCCCATGCGCCGAGCACGCTAAACGCTTCATCGTAACAGGCTGTCGGCTTCGAAAGCCAACCACGAACATGGCAACGATACCGCACCAACACTCCCTGCATTTGTTCTGATAGCTTCCGACCCGCCCTGCTCCCCATTCGTCTGTCGAGCGACATCCACCCACTCGGGCTCAGCCTTCATCTCCGGGCGCAGCGGCGATCCACGCTCTCCTATCACCGCTGCAGGACGCTTCTAGAAATGGCGCAGCAGTAAGCGGCTGCTGGCACCGTCGCCCCCTCTCGACCGGACATCGCCGCCTGTTCATATACCCTGCCCTGCGTCCTCTCGACAGGCACGTTCGGCACATCAACTTGCCTACGTTGCCCTCTCTGCCATCATGACGGAGGAACAAGCCACAGCTGCAGCAGGCCGCTCCAGAAAGGGGCATGCAAGAACGCCGTCCAGATCGCTATCGCTGCGTGCTCTGCCTGGAAAATTGCGGCCAAAGACCGCTCCCACCTCGCCTGACCTCGGCGAGGATCCAACGACCACCTCGACGTTGGCGCCACCAATTCCTCAGTCGCCGCGCGTACGCAGATCCTCCGCGCCAGAGGAAGGCGCACAGACGCCCGAATGGCGCGCAAACCAGTTCACCACCCCGCTCGAAGCCGACGCCGATTTCGTGCGCAGAACCTATGCGCACTTTGCCATCGCCGGCGTGCCCAACGATGGCTTCTCGGATGGCAAGGAGTATACGCGAGAGAAGAATGGACTGTCGGCGTGGGAAGAAGCCGCGCTCTCGCGTCCTAGCAGTCTGGCTCCCCCGCCTCGAAAGCCGGCTGAGCCCTCGACGCCGACCACATCATCGCCTCGCATCGCGCAGCTCCAATCCCCCAGTACGTCCGGTGGCGCAACAGGAGCGAGTGGTGTCAACGGTCGCATCAATGGCCATGTCCCCTCGCCGCTGAACAACAGTGGCAGCACACGAAGCGCTCGGTCGCAGCACTCTTCCGCAAGTCGGCACCCCGATCCACACACGAACGGACGCACGCCACTGCCAGCCGCGCCCACCAATGCGGACGCTTCCGTCTCCAAAGGCACATTCCTCTCTACAGACGAGCGCGAGCGTCGACAGGTGCTCGCCGACCAGAAGCGTCAGGAGCTGCTGGCCAACATCGATCGGTACGGCTTCTTCTCGGGTCTGCCCGGAAACGCGCACCACAAGGCGACGCTGCTCTCCAGCGACCTCTTCTCTGCGCCTCTGCCCCGCAAAGCGGCCAAGCTGCGCACGTCGCGTCCGCTTCCTGTGCCCAGCAGCCTCTCGTCGCGCGAGGCGGCGCAAGGCATGCACGCGAGCGATGCGGAGGGCGCATCGCACGATGTGCTGCAGGCGCGCGCCGCAGCTGATGCGGCGCATCGGCAGCGCGAGCAGGAGCGCATCGCCAAGTGGACGCAGATGCTGACGGTCAAGGACCGCGATCCGGGCCTGAATGCCGTCGTGTTCGACTTTGCCAACGGCGTCGATCGGCGGCTGCGGCGTCGCGTATACAAGGGCATCCCGGACCGGTGGCGTGCTGCAGCATGGTCGGCATTGCTGCAGCGTCGGCAACAGACGGAGGACGGACGGCGCTGCTATGCGCTCGCCAAGCCGCACATGCAGTCGGCGGCGGCGGCGGGCGTGTCCATCTCCTTGGCCCAGCCGGATCCGGCGAGTTTCGATCGGCTACAGCAGATGGCGAGTGCGCACGATGTGCAGATCGACCTCGACGTGCCGCGAACCATCTCGGGTCACATCCAGTTCCACACGCGCTACGGGCAGGGGCAGCGGTCGTTGTTCCACGTGCTGCACGCGTTGTCGCTGCTCTGCGAGGCGTGCGCGTACTGCCAGGGCATGGGGCCGATCGCGGCGACGCTGCTGTGCTACTACAGCCCCGAGCGCGCGTATGCAGCCATGGTGGCTATGCACAACCACGTCGGTCTGCACGCGACCTTCTCGCCCGGCTTTCCCGGGCTGGTGGAGAACCTGTACGTGCAGGATCAGCTGCTACGCACGCATCTGCCCGAGCTCGCCGAGGCGCTGGGCCAACACATGATCGTCGCGAGCTCGTATGCGACCAAGTGGTACATCACGCTCTTCTCCAACTCGATCCCCTTTGAGACCCAGCTGCGCGTCTGGGACGCCTGGCTCCTCGACGGCCAGGACGTCGTGACGCTCGTCGCCGTCGCCATCATCTGGGCGCACCGAGGCTCGATCCTCAGGGATGGCGCCGACTTTGAGACGATCCTCAGCGCGCTCAGCAGCTTCTTCGTGCCGGAAAACGACGATGCGATCATGTTCTGGGTGCGCGACGCTCTGGCACGCAAGGATGTACGCACCACCATCCAGCGCGCCCGCCAAGAGTACCGCCAGAAGGCCGAGAGCGGCGAAGCGGCTGCTCTGGTTCTGTAGGCCGGCTGGGGTGGTCGCCGTCCTGTTCAGTTAGGATGTGTCTAATCATATGTGCTTTCATAGAGCGATGCAGAGGATGAATCGAACTCCGATGGGTCTGTGGCTGAGCAGAGAGAGTGGAATGATGAGGCTCCGGCGGATGTGGAGACGTGAAGTGGAGCGGGAAGCGGCGATTCGCGTCGAGTGGAGAAGCAGGCGTTGCCAAATTCATGTCGAGCGGGAAGAGTGCGGATATCCACCTCTTGCGCTCCACTCTCGACTGCACCCCGCATCACACTTGGTATCGTACAGAGACGGACACCTTGGGAAGCGTATACATCGGCCATCACTAGGTCGCACCCACTGCAACAATCAGAGAGCAGCAACGATGCTGTGCGCACGACCGCTGACGTGCCGCCACACTCGATAGACGGTAAAGGCCCCACACCCTGACGCCGCACTCCCTGCACACCCGCTTCTGCACCGGCTAGCGGGTTCGGAATACGATGAAGGATTGGCGGCGGTCACCGGAGCCTGCGGGCATGATGGGGATCAAGGAAGCCACGTACGAGGTGCAGGGCAAATGGGGGCAGCCGGACGAGCTGTCCTCAGACGTCGATCCGGCTGCGCCGTTGCGCTCATCTGCTCGGCCTGGGCCGGATCGTGGGAGTCGCTTGCGTCCGAGCCTGTACGCCATGTGTCTGCGCGTGATCCTGCGCAACATCGCATCGGTGCAAGACCTGGGCGAGATGCCGTACCGCAACGCCGCCCCGATCCTCGAAGAGTGTCGGATCGACCAGCTCATCACGCTGGAAGAAGCGTCGCCGCACCTACTGGAGCATACGGACGAGATCTGGAAGCGCAACTGCCTGCGCGACTTTCTCGAGCTGCGCAAGACCTACTCTCTCCACCCTGCCTCGGGCGGTGCTGCGGCCAAGGAGCCCAAGAGCTGGCGGAAGCTCTACTTTCGCACGCAGGGCGAGATCGAGCAGGCCAAGCTCGAGGCGGCGCAGCGCATCAAGCACAAGTACGCTCTGCACCGCGCAGAGAAGGAGGCCAAGAAGCTCGTCGTCAGCGATCGATCGCTCATGCCCAAGCCGCGACACGCGGCGCGTCGCTTCGGCTCGGCGGCGACCGCGACCAAGGGCCAGAGTCTGCTCAACAAGGCGCGCTCGTCGAGCGTCGCGCGCGCCAAGCTCACCGCGCCGCGCAACGGTCGCTCCATCGCAGGATTCGTCGCACACGGACGCAGCAAGGCTGTCGGCATCGAGATCGCACCCCAGGCAGCGGGCATAGAGGTGCGCACGCCTACCCGCCCCATGGTCGCACCCCGACGCGTCACAGCCGGCGCCAACGAGGGCCTCGCCAAGATGAAGCAGTTCTCCAAACCGCTTCCCGGCACCGAGGCGGCCAACGAACAGGCCAAGGCAAGCTCGGCGCGCAAACCGCCCGCGAAATCCCACGTCGACGAGGCCAAGGTCACGCCAGAGACGGTGGCGGCAGCGGCGGCGAACACGGGTCTGCCGCGACTCAAGCCGCGCGAAGTGGCGGCTGCGCCTCCGCTCAGTCCTTGCCAAACGCCATCGAGCGCATCCTCGATGGCAGCGGGTGCTAGAAGCGGCACGTCAAGCAGCGCATCGCCCAGGCGAGAAACATCCACACGACCGACACCGCCGGAACCGGCCAGAACCGAGCGCAGGAAGCTCGACTTCTTTGGCGCCGCCAAGCCCTCCTCGGCTCGGGCCTCGCCCATCGGGCGCGCCCCCGGTTCCGTAAAGACGGCCAGCAGCGGTGGCAGCTCGAGTAGCAAGGCAGGGGCTGTGGGAGCCAGCGTCAGTCCGGCCAAACGAGCTCGGGACGACGACCAACGCCTACGCGACACGCACACAGCGCCAACCACCAAGGCCGCAGCGGCTCGCAAGATGCCGCGCCCACAAAGCCCGATCCCGTCCCACAGGGCTCAGCGCTGACGATCGTGGCGGCGCATCGCGCTCAGTTTGACTCTCTCTCCGCCGCACGTACTGCTGAACCTCCGCAGGGCTGCAAGAGGTAGATAGGCACGTGGCAGTGTAATATTATCAGATCTAATCGGGGCTAGCAAGCAGCAGGTGGCAAGGATCACCCGAGTTGGATGAGGGGCAGAGGGATGGTAGGCGTGGCAAGCGGTTGGGGGGTGTGGTGAGAGAGGTCTTGGCGAAATTTCTTGGGAGGCAACCCAACGCGGAGCGGCGGCGCGTGGCTGTGTCCTGCTGGGCTCAGCGCTACAGCGTTGGCCGCCACCGCGCTCCTCCAGCCGCACGTGCCGCACGTGATGTGAGCATTCTTCAAGCTGGTGGTGAAGTCGGAGCCGCGACGTCGATGGTGGTCACACTCGGACAAAGGTGGTTGTGGCGGTGGGGATGGGGTCTCGGAAGCACGCTGTCGGCTGACGTCAAAAAAAGGAACCCGCCCGATGCAGATCCACACGCTGCACCGGACGCGAAACCCGCATTTCCGGTCTCCAAGTCTGTGTTGCGCCTGTCACCGGTTTCTGTGGACGGTGTGGCATCAGGTATGCTGCCAAGATACAAAGATCGGATGCCCGCGAGGGTCGGGATGCGATGGTGGTGCGCGAGGCCGGAGGCGGGTGTCGTGCGACTGGTCGAGCGCAACCTCCACCGAGGTGGAGTGTGAGAGCCAAAAAATGTCGACTGCATCGGCAGCGCCCGTTGAGACCTCGGCAGAATCGCAATCAGCCGCCCAGCCCACAAGTGGAGGTTGGCCGCTCCCTAGTGGTCTCTGGCTTCACTCGCCATCCACTTCATCCACCCCGCCACCACCACCATCCCCACCTACACCATCATCCCAACCGCGTCACTACATTCCCCCTGACCACCAAGACGCAAGCACGACAAGATGGTGAGTGCCGCAGCTGTGCATCCACGCCTCGAGGGCGCGGCCAAGCGCGAGCTTGCGAGACTGACGACATGCGGGCTTTTTTTGCTGCTCTGCGGTGGGTGTAGGACATTTGCTTCTTCCTTCCAGTGATCTTCGGATGTCCGACCAAGATCAAGCAGGAGGGCGATGGCAGTGCACGCGTGTGTCCGCGCTGCAACAATGCGCAGGTGGTGCAGGCCAAGGCGCGCACGTGGTTCGAGCTCTGCTGGGTGCCACTCATCCCGATGAAGACAAAGCACATCTTCTTCTGCAACATCTGCCAGTGGCAATCTCCCCAGGACGGCGGCTTCCAACCCCAACCCGCCGCCGGTTTCGGAGGCCATCAGGGATACCAGCAGCAACCCCAACAGTACGGTTACGGCCCCCCGCCTGGAGGCCAGTACGGCTACCCACCCCCCAAACAATAAACCCCCTCCCGTAAGAGGTTCTTCCCGAACATGTACATAGCTCAGCTCGCGGTCAAGATACGTTTGATTCCAATTCGTCGAGGTCGCGCGGGGTTAGTTTACAAAGGTATTGGTGGCGAGCATGTGGTCGATCTTGTCTTGCGAGAGTCCATCGAGACGGGTGAGGAGGTAGTCGACTTCGACCTCTTTGGTGAGTGGGATGACAAACGTCTTGTAGATGCGCACGACCGTGTCGATTTCGATCTTGCGTTCCTGTTCGCGCTCCTCGGGCTTGGCACCGGGACGATCCATGTCCTGGCCGTACACCTTGGCCTTCTCGGCGAGCCGCACGAGCAGAGCCGCTTCCACCGCCGGCTTGGTGATGAGCGCCGCTAGCGCCTCGCGGTTCGGCGTCAAGATGTGCGGGATAAACGCCGCAGGCTCGGCGCGGAACTTGGACTCGGATACAAACATGCCTACCACCCACAAACCGGCAAGAATCGAGTGAGTCGAAAGAGCTCCAGAGTGCTAGTGCTAAGGGGTGGGAGACTTACCAAAGTGGATGCGTCTGCTGAGGGCGGAGAGCACCTCGATGTCGCGGATGGCCGAGGAGCCGTAGTGACCATCGTCTGCATTCTCGCCGAGCGTCTTTGTGATGTCTGGTACGATCTGGTCGATGTAGAAGCGGAGGATCTGGTCGTTGACGTTGACCGAGTGCGTCCAGAGCAGTGCCGGGTAGGTGACGGGTGCGAGGATGGGCTTGGGAAGCAAAGCCGGATCGGTGAAAGGATACTCGTCCGGTCTGTCCTTGCGCTCCTTGTCGTCAGTACATCTTTCCTCTGAAGCGGCGACCGACGTTGGGGGCCATGGGGGAACTTACGCTTCGAAGCGGCGAACTTTGGCGTGTGTGCTTTCGGTTTCCTTCAAGAACCATGCGAGCCAGGAGCTGGTCCAACCCTCTCGTTCGCGCAGCTCGGGGAAGCCTTGCGGCGTATAGCAGCGTGCATTGCGTGCGAACTGGGCGCGCTCGATGAGCTGGAAGACGATCGTCTCCTCGAGCCGGATGAGCACGGAGCGGATGTTGTCCAACGAGAGGATCTCCTCGGTAGTCGCAGAGTGGATGTCGAGCGTATGCATCTTGCTGTGGCTGCTCATCGCATCGGCCTCCTCCAAGGTCTAGTCGTGATGATGGTGCATCAACACCAGCCCCGCTTCGAAAGTGTCTCTGGCTCCACACTCCTCGCCGGGCCAACTCGTTCGAGTGAGTGCGCAGGAGCCGAGCGGAGTCTTTCACAGATTTTCCACTCCGCCGCTCGCCGCCTGCGTCCAAAGCCCAAATTTATTTGACCGACGCCCAACCACACGACCCACGGGCCTTGGCTGCACAAGCTCAATCCTGCGCTCGGCTCGCTACGCACATTTGCCGTATTCATAGCTCAGCATCGAACGTCGACCTCATGAATTGCTGCACAGCACCGTGGTCTTGCCGGCGCTGGTTCGGACCGATCCGCGCGCGGCGTGCTATCCGGCCGAGCCTAAGGCTCTGTTCGAAATTCACACTTGGGGGCCCTGGAAGTGCTTCCAGGCCGAGTGTTCGTGCTGTGTAAAGTCGGTGACCGAGGGATGGGCGAGCTGGAGGAGGTATCTGCGGAGGGCGATGAACTCGGTGTCAAAGGTGGGTGCGTTGCGGTACGGCTTGATCTTGAGGCCGTTGCGCGGGTTCATGGCAAAGTTGCGGCTGAGGTCGTCGATGTGGATGGTGTTGTGCGGACCGTAGAGGGTGGGCCATCTGCGCCAGATGAATTCGAGCGCCTTGACCTCGTGGGAGCCCGCTTTGCTGTGGATCTTGAACATGGGCGTGCGGTCGACGACGAAAGAGATGCAGTAGTCCGGATGGTTGAGCATGTTGAGTTCGATCAGCTTCACCTCGAGCCAGCGCCACGAGGTCTGGGACCAGACGCAGATGTCGTAGTGCGGGTAGGCGGCGGTGAGCAGCTCGTGCAGGCCGGGACGCGCGCCGAGCGAGGCGGGCGAGTTGGCATCCAGCAGCCGCTTGGTATCGGCGATGCAGTAGTCGAGATCCAGCACGAGCAGCTTCTTGCCCGGCCGCGGCGCATGCATCGTCGGAAAGTCCGAAAAGCGCCGGATGACCTTTTCGAGCCGCGCACGGTTCTTGGGATCCTCGTGCGGCTTGAGCTTGGCCGTTGCCGACTCGGGCAGCTCGAGATAGTCGAGGTCCTTGACGCCTTCGGCCTGGTCGCTCGAGAGCGCGCTCGCCGCCTCGGCAGCCTGGTCCTTGAAGCGCCCAGCTTCGGGCGTGCCGAGCAGGGTGAACTGCACCGTCAGCTTGCATGCCAGCTCGGCAGCAGCAGCCGTGTCGGTCGTCGTCTCGGTCTCCTTGCCGGTCTGCTTGGTGGAGGTTGGTGCGGGTCGGGCGCGCAGAGCGGCAGGCGCGTAGGGGATGGTGCCTAGAAGCGTCTCATCGGCTGGCGGCTTGCCCTTGACCATGCCCAGCAGCTTCTGGCTCTCGGGAGGCACGTCGGTCATGGAGAAGAGGATCGCCTTGAGATCAGCCACCGTCTCGTCCTCCGCCAGTCGGGCCGAAAGCACCGAGCGCTGGTACTTGATCGAAAAGCCCAGCATGGGCGCTGACGATGCGTCCAGCTCGGCACCTTGCGCGGCAGCATGGTCCTCGGTGACGTCGATCGCTTTGCCTTGGTGATCAAGAGGCGGAGGCGGAGGTGGAGGCGAAGACGTCGATGCGCGTGTCAAGCGCGATGGCCCTGCCTCGGACGAGGAGGCCGCCTCGGTGGTGGATGTGAGCATGCGCGGACGCTTTTCGTCGGTCTCTACGGGTGGTTCGGACATGGGTTGTTTGCGCTTGTGATCGGACGACGAGCACATGGAGCAGCAGCGTGCGACAGCTGATTAGCACGACCTTGATGCGGTAGTCGTTGCAAGTTGACAGCGTTGCGAGGTCCACTGTACGCAGTTCTTGTGTGGAGGTTGCGGGCCGTGAATGCGCTTTGCTGTTGCTCTCTGCGCAACAAGCGGCCCAAGTGATAATAACGCATGACACAAGCGTGCTGAGGCGTGCGCCGAGACCAACACTCGTGCGCACCATTTTTCACCGCAGGAGGATGTTGCATCGACAAGACTGACAATCATGATGCAGTGAGCTGTGAGCTGTAAGCTGTGTGCTGCGACATGTCGCTTCAAGTCGAGCCAGAGACGGCACGGCGCCTCAGCTGAGCGCCTCAGCTGAGCCGTGCTTGAGCGGGACGCGCAGCTGGACCAACACAAAAACCCACACGCACGCCAATTCGACCAACACCCGCTCGCCAGCAGTCGAGCTCAGAGCGCTCAGTGCGCTGAAAGCCCAACAACGCTCAACGTTCCGAAAGCCTCTCAACCAACACCGGCGGTCACAGCTTTCCCTCGACACCACCACTACTTTGAAGGGTCAACCTCCTCGCCTTTCCTATCGCACTCCGCCAGCGGTCCAGCCGGTCGAGCCTTGCATCGGACGCGATCCGCCGCGCGCCAGTCCCTTCCGCACATCCCGCACGCGCCCCCATGCGAGTTGCAGTCGAGCGATCTCAAGTATCCCGGTAGTCCTGCTGCTGCATCATAGAGCAGAACGGTACACATCGTCTTGCCTCACCTCTGCCTCCGCCCACCATGTCGAACAACATCAAGGTCGTCTGTCGTTTCCGTCCGCCCAACTCCATCGAGCAGCGCGAGGGAAGCGACATCGTCGTCGACTTCAGCCAAGATGGCACCCTCGTCAAGATGACCCGCGGCGCCTCCACCTCGGGCCCCGAGGCGGGTGGCTTCACCTTTGACCGCGTCTTCCCCATGACCACAAAGCAATCCGATGTCTTTGAGTTCGGCATCAAGGAGACCGTCGACGACGTCCTCAACGGCTACAACGGCACCATCTTCGCCTACGGTCAGACCGGCTCCGGTAAGACCTTCACCATGATGGGCTCCGACATCGACAACGACGACATGAAGGGCATCATCCCGCGCATCACAGAGCAGATCTTCCAAAACATCATGGCCAGCCCGCCCCACCTAGAGTACCTCGTCAAGGTCTCCTACATGGAGATCTACATGGAGAAGATCCGCGATCTCCTCGCCCCGCAGAACGACAACCTCCAGGTGCACGAGGAGAAGAACCGCGGCGTCTACGTAAAGGGCCTCTCCGACTTCTACGTCGGCGGCCAGAGCGACGTCTACGAGATCATGCGTCAGGGTGGCCTCGCCCGCGCCGTCTCCTCCACCAACATGAACGCCGAATCCTCCCGCTCCCACTCCATCTTCCTCATCACCATCCAGCAGCGCAATACAGAGACCGGCAGTGCAAAGACGGGCAACCTCTATCTCGTCGATCTCGCCGGTTCCGAAAAGGTCGGCAAGACCGGCGCCAGCGGCCAGACGCTCGAGGAAGCCAAGAAGATCAACAAGAGTCTCTCCGCCCTCGGCATGGTCATCAACGCCCTCACCGACGGCAAGTCTTCCCACATCCCCTACCGTGACTCGAAGCTCACCCGTATCCTCCAAGAGTCGCTCGGTGGTAACTCGCGCACCACCCTCATCGTCAACGCCTCCCCCTGTGTCTACAATGCCGACGAGACCCTCTCCACCCTCCGATTCGGTGTCCGCGCCAAGAGCATCAAGAACAAGGCACGTGTCAACGCAGAGCTCTCCCCCGCCGAACTCAAGGCGCTCCTCAAAAAGGCAAAGGCCGACAACGAGCGCTACCAGCAGTACATCGCCAACCTCGAGGCCGAGCTCAAGACCTGGCGCGCCGGTGGCAAGGTCCCCGAGTCCGAATGGGCCGACGCCTCCAAGGTCGTCATCGGCCAGGGCGCTCCGGTGCCCGCCGCTGCCGTCGCGCCTCCGTCGCTGACGCCCGCAAGCCAATCGCGTCCGCTCACGCCGGCGGTCGAGAACCTGCGCGAACTCGCTTCGCGGCCCGAGACGCCGTCGGCCGTGTCGATCGACAAGGACGAGCGCGACGAGTTCCTGCGCAGGGAGAACGAGCTGAGCGATCAGATCGCCGAGAAGGAGGTCTCGCTCAAGTCGGCCGAGGCAGCGCTGCGTGAGGCGACGCAGGAGCTCGCCTTCTACCGCGAGCAGGAGGCGACGCTCTCCAAGGACAACAAGACCATGACGTCCGAGATCAACGAGATCAAGCTGCAGCTCGAACGCGTCACCTACGAGCACAAGGACGCGACCATCACGCTCGACATTCTCAAGGAGCAGAACAAGGACCTCTCGGCCGAGCTCGAGGAGCTGCGCAAGTCGCTCGCCGACACGGCCAAGAGCGCCAAGGACCCGTCGCAGGAGGGCAAGGAGCGCAAGAAGGCCGAACGCATGGCGCAGATGATGGCCGACTTCAACCAGGGCATCGTCTCGGAAAAGGAGGAGCAGATCCGCGAGACGCTCGCCAAGCTCGAGAACGCCGGCAGCGTCGGCTCGGGCGCGCTGTCGGCCGACGACCTCTCGATGCTGCGCGAGCAGCTGCTCGACTCGCAGAGCCTGGTGCGCGAGCAGACGGAGCGCGTGCGCCAGGCGCACGAGGAGAACGAGCTGCTCCACCAGCGACGCCAGGAGCTCGAGAGCCGCTTCGCCACGCTCGAGGCCGAGTACGAGGAGCTGCTCGACAAGTCGCTCAAGGCGGAGGAGGCCAACCACGTCAACGTCGACGTGACCGTCGAGGACCTCAAGGCCAAGCTCGAGTCGCAGTACGCGTCCAAGCGCGAGGCGCAAGCGAGCGAGATCCACGACCTCAAGCGCCAGATGGAGCTCAAGGCCAAGGAGATCGGCGTGCTGACCTCGAGCAACGAGAACCTCAAGAGCACCAACGAGGAGCTCAAGCGCGCGTTTGCCGTCACCACGGCGGGCGTCGAGGGTGGGCGCAACCTCGCCGAGTCGGCGCGCGAGCTGGAGCGCGTGCGCAAGACCATGGCGGCGCAGCTCTCCGAGTTCGACACGATGAAAAAGTCGCTGATGCGCGATCTGCAGAACCGATGCGAAAAGGTGGTCGAGCTCGAGATCTCGCTCGACGAGTCGCGCGAGCAGTACAACAACGTGGTGCGCAACAGCAACTCCAAGGCGCAGCAGAAGAAGATGGCGTTCCTCGAGCGCAACCTCGAGCAGCTGACCAACGTGCAGAAGCAGCTGGTGGAGCAGAACAGCAGTCTCAAGAAGGAGGTCTCGATCGCAGAGAGGAAGCTGCTCGCGAGGAACGAGCGCATCCAGGCGCTCGAACAGCATCTCATGGACAGCCAGGAGAAGCTCATGCTCCAGAACCGCAAGTTCGAAGAGCAGCTCCAGGCCGTCAAGGAGAGGCTCCACCAGGCCAACCAGATGCGAGGAGCGGCGGCGGCAGGCGCTGCGCCGGGACCGCTCGGTGGGTTCGGGCGCATCGCAAAGCCGCTCCGCGGCGGCGGACCCACGGCGGGGCCGCAGCCGGGATCGGTGGCAGCCAGGCAGGCGGCGTTCGGAGGTGCAGGACCCAACGACAACTCGCCCAAAGCCAGGTCGAGCTGGTTCTTCTCGTCCAAGTAGCCGTGCGTACTCGAGGAATCCCGTCTCCCTTCCTACATACCCGCTCTCTCTTTTGTCGACTCGCATAGAGCATAATCCGATCGCTTTTCTTGATCGTTTGTTTCGGTTGACCTATCGAAGGGGTGCTGGCACCATGCACCGATCGTCGAGCAGGATGATACTTGAGTGTGTTTATTGCCAAGTCGAGGCTGCCGTTGCACAGCGACTCGTCTCAGGTGCGGACAGCAGTGGGTGCAGCATCTTCTTCGTTGGCAAAGCAAGGCAGAAAAGGAGCTGAAAAAGAAATCGGAAAAAAGGGCGCGGCTAAAAAAGGGAGCCCAAAAAAAAAAGTGTCGGACAGAAGCGGAGTGGAGGAGCGGGACAGGGTTCGGGACGACGTTCTTGCCATTGGATGCCTTGCTCCTTCTCTGTGCTTTGTCAACCTCCATCGACACACGCAACCATGCTGCTGCGACAGGCGCTTCGAAACAGTCATGCGCTGCGCTCTCAGCTCTCGCGCACCATCGACACTGTGCCGCTACGACCCGCCGCTGCTGGTAAGTCTGCTCGCGCGAAGAGACACGCGCAAAAGGAGAAGGAGCTGACATCGACTCGGCTTTGTGATTGCAGTGAGTGCACCGGTCTGGACGCGCTTTGCCTCGACCGAGGCTCCTACGGCTGCGACGGCGGCTCCGATCGAGGATGCAGAGGCGGTGCTGCTGGCCAAGGTCAAGTCCGGCATCAAGGAGGCGATGAAGGCCAAGGACTCGCTCACCTCGACGGTGCTGCGCTCGATCGTCTCGGAGCACCAGTACTCGTCCAAGCAGAAGGGCAACCAGGTCTCCAAGGTGTCCAAGCTCATCACCAAGGCCATCAAGCGCAGACAGGATACCGCCAAGCAGTTCCGCGCCGCCAAACCTCCGCGCGAGGACCTGGCCGAGCAGGAGGAAAAGGAAGCAGCCATCCTCGAAACGTTGCTCGCAGAATCCAAGTGATCCAGCCACCATCAATGAAACGAAGATGCTACATAAGGCCCTCTGCGTCAGTGTTGCGGCCGAGCCTGTCAGTCCGAGGGCAGATGGTCCACGATGGGAGGCGCAGCAGAGGTGAATGTCAGATCGAAAAAACTACCGGAGAAGCGATGTGGAGAAGCTTGGAAAAATGGGTTGAGAGAGCGCGCCCTGAGTGAGCAGCGGCGGTGGACGAGCCAATCCAGATCGCAGCATTGGGCACCTCAGCAATGGACAAAAGGCCAGAGGACGCATAACGTCACCCGACAGTCCTCGACTCTCCAGCTGCCACTCACCCTACCACCCAACCACTTCATTCCACATCATCGCAAGCACGGCCGAGACCCGCTGCGCTAGCCCATTTCAGCATGTCACGACACCGCGCGGTGCGCAATCTCGACCTCGACGAAGAACTGGCCGAAGATGATTACTACGACGAAGATCCCTACGGTTGGTAGCCTTGCATGCACGCCTGCGGGCCGAAATGAGATGCACTCAGGCTAACCTTCTTCCCTCGACGCTGCGCGGCTTGCTTGGCGGACAGAAAACCTGTCGGCGGAGGACAACGATGCGATGAACGAGGCGTATGCGCAGACCACCGACGTGCTGGGCCCGCTCAGCACCAACGGCTTCACCGAGCGCGAGATCAAGGACGTGCTGTGGGACGCGTACTTTGACGTCGATACCGCCGTCACCCAGCTCGTCGAGGAAAAGAGTCGGCGCGAAGCCAAGGCCGAGCGCGACCGACAGAAGCAAGGTAAGTGCCTGCGTTCGCTGTGGCTCGGTGCCGTCCCTGCTCCGATCTCGATTCACTTGAGTTGCTCATGCCGACGACCCGGAGGGTGAGGCCAGCGCTGCGACTCTCCGTCGCCACACGGGGTCGACGCGCCGAGCTGGCGGCGCAAGGTCCGGCACAACGGAAGGACAACGAGCTGAAGATCTCTTGTCACACCCGCCTCCTTTGCCCTCCCGCGCCGCACAGCAGGCGCGTCCGCGCGGCTCGACGCAGACGATGGCGCCACCATCGAGGCGTTCAAGGCGCTCTCGCTGCAGCGCGATCGAAGAGCCGAGATCCGCGCTGGACGCGGCATGCCGAGGGGTAGGGCGCAGGGGCTCCGTGGGCTCGCAACCGGCGGTCGCGCAGGCATGGCCAAACGCAACCTCGCCGGCTTGGCGCCGGACTTTGTCCGCGATGCTGCCACGACTCCAGCTGCGACATCGCAGAAGCCCCTGTCCAAACTGTCGGCATTGGCGGCACGGTCCAGTGCCAAGCGCCCCGCCGACGCCCCGCCCCCCAATGCGGCCGATCGTCCACGTCCTGCCTCGCCAGCTCCCAGCGCTCCCTCTGCTCCAGCCCCAGCTCCGGCGGCCGGTGCGAGCCGTCCGAGCAAGCTCGCCGCCCTCGCCGCTGCCCGTAGCAGCGCGGCTTCGTCTGCTGCCAAGCCGACGCCCTCACAGATGCAGAGGCCAGATGCGGCTGCAGAGGTGCCCGTCAAGCCGCTGTCGAAGCTGCAGCAACGCATGCTCGCCAACCGCCAGCAGCGCGAAGCGGCGACGCCAGAGGCGCTCCAAGCTGCAGCGGCCGCCGAGGCCGAGGAGCAATTGCGGGCCCAGCCGCAGACGTGCTACGGCTCGGACCTGCCCATCTCGTCGCTGTTTCCCAGCGATCCTTCCGCCGCCGAGCGTGCAGATCGCAGCGAGACGTCGAGTCCGTCGTTGGCCCCGGTCAGCGTGATTGCTGGCGCGGCCAGGGATGCGACCGACCAGCTCGTGGCGCCGCTGGCGCGGCTCAAGCCTGTGCCGGGCGGATCGCCGTTTGCGCTCTACACCGGCGCGGCGCCGGCGGACGCGGCACCGCAGATCGAGCTCGTCCGCAAGGCGTTTGCCGGTCCGAGCCCGGATGACGTGGTGATCAAGGCTCGCGAAGGCACGCGGCTCGGCGCCAAGTGAGGCCCTACACACAGACACGTGCGACGGACCGGAACTCAACGATACCCAACTGGCGCGCGATACTGATTGCACGTCACATGCTTTATTACAACGAACTCACACAGCTGCGAAGAAGGCCGCCTCGGCCAGTGCTTCGACGCCGGCGTCGGGCACGTCGACGCCGCTGCACCGCAAGGCGGCTGTGGGGCAAGCTGCCAAAGCGGCGGCTTCGAAGCAGGGCGGGACGAGCGTGAGCCAGCTGCGCAACGAGATCGAATCGCTCGGCATCCACGCCGGCGGCAAAGCGGCGTCGTCGGCCGGCTCTGCGAGCAGCGCGCTCGCCAGCACCGTCACGACGCCGGTCGGCATCGCGCACGAGCGCATCGTCGACGAATACCGCCGTCGCGAAAAGGAGGGCAAGGCGGAACTCAGCCTCGTCGTGGTGGGTAAGTACCTCGTGCCTCACCGCAAGAAAATGTGGGACGATTCATCTGAAGCGTGTTTTGATTGTCGACAGGACATGTGGATGCGGGCAAGTCTACGCTGATGGGGCGGATGCTGTTGGAGCTCGGCTCGCTCTCGCAGCGCGAGTACACGAGCAACGAGCGCGCCTCGCAGAAGATCGGCAAGGGCAGCTTTGCGTATGCGTGGGCGCTCGACTCTTCGGAGGAGGAGCGCGAGCGCGGCGTGACGATCGATGTAGCGCAGGACCACTTTTCGACCTCGCACCGCACGTTTACGCTGCTCGACGCGCCTGGCCATCGCGACTTTATCCCCAACATGATCTCGGGCGCGGCGCAGGCGGATTCGGCGCTGCTCGTCGTCGACTCGATCCAGGGCGCCTTCGAGGCCGGCTTTGGCGCCAACGGCCAGACGCGCGAACACGCGCTGCTGGTGCGCAGCCTCGGCGTCCAGCAGCTCGTCGTCGTCGTCAACAAGCTCGACGCCGTCGGCTACAGCCAGGCGCGCTACGACGAGATCGTCGCCCAGGTGCGGCCCTTCCTCACCTCGTGCGGCTTTGACGCGGCCAAGCTCAAGTTTGTCCCGTGCGGCGGTTCGGTGGGCGAGAATCTGGCGACGAGGGACGAGGGGGGAGAGCTCGAGAGGTGGTACGATGGACCGACGCTCGTCGAGGTGCTGGATAAGCTCGAACCACCGGCGAGGCAGTTGGACGGACCGTTGAGGATGCCGGTGACCAACGTCTTCAAGGGGCAGACGGCGATTGCGTCGGGTGTGGCCGTCTCGGGCCGCGTGGTGTCGGGCATTGTGCAGATCGGCGATCGGCTCCGACCGGTGCCCGGAGATGAGTCGGGCATGGTACGTGCGATCGAGGTGGATTCGGAACCAGTGCCTTGGGCGGTGGCGGGGGCCAATGCGACCGTCTACCTCAGTGGGATCGATCAGATCCAGATCGCTGTGGGCGCGGTGCTGTGTTCGCCGGCGCAGCCGATTGCGCTGTGCGACTCGTTTGTCGCGCGCGTGCTCGTCTTTGAGCCCACGTATCCCCTCGTCGCAGGCACCAGCGTCGAGCTCTTCCACCACAGCGCCAACATCCCCGCGACGCTCGTCGAGCTCGTCGCCATCCTCGACAAGTCGTCCGGCGCCGTCACCAAGACCAAGCCGCGCGTGCTCACAAAGGGCTCCACCGCCATCGTTCGTATCGCCGTCAAGGCCGGAGGCGCAGCAGGTCAGAGCAGTGGCATTCCCATCGAAGATGCAAAGGCCAACAAGGAGATGGCGCGCGTCCTCCTGCGCATGAACGGCGAAACCGTCGCCGCAGGCATCGTTGTCGAAACCCACTCGGCTTCGTAGCCTCGATGCAATTTCTAAAACATGAGTGTGTCTATTGCGCGCACAGAGTTTACCACTCGAGCGATTTGGCTACGGTGTCTTCGTCGTCTTGATCCTTCTTGACCGCAGGATCGGTGGCGAGGTCGGCGATGTGGGCGATACGCAGGGGTGCAGACTCGTCGATCTCGATCTTGACCGTCGGCTGTGGCTGTTCGGACTTGAATGGCGAGACGAGCGGGGCTGGGTGGGGTTGGCCTTCTGCGAGGAGGGTGACTTTGATGCGTTTTTCTGCCGCCTTTGCATCCAGAGGGCGGTAACTAGGACAGAGGCCTGCACTTCCGACGTCGCACAAGTCGCATCGGGGGCCGGTGGGCACACAGATGACCTGACCGAATCCGACGAGCAGTCTGTTGATGTGCGGATGCAACTGCCTAGGCAGCCAGGATTGGAGGTTGAGGCGAGTCTGTTCTGGATTCTTTGTCTCGTGCCAACCCAACCTATTGGTCATGCGATGCACATGCGTGTCCACACCGATGCCCACCTGAATGCCCATCGAACTGAGCGCGAGGAAGGCCATCTTGGGCCCGACGCCCGGTAGACTGCATAACTCATCCACCGTCCTAGGCACATCACCGGCAAAATCGGAAGCGAGGATGCGCGCAGCCGACTTGAGGTAGCCGGTCTTGCGACGCCAGAAGCCGACCTTGGCGATGCAGCCCGAGATGGTGGCATCGTCGGCGTCGAGCAGCGACTGGAGACAAAGCCCGTTGGGAAGCGTGCGCTGGAGGTTGTAGACGGCTTCGGCCGTGACGGGGTCTTTGGTCTGGGACGAGAGCATGAGCGAGACGAGCGTCGCCAGCCGTTCACGCCTGGCTGCGTCCTCGGAAGATTCCGACTGGCGCCACGCATCGGCTCGTCGATCCTGGCGGCCGTTCTCCTCGCAGCCCATCGTATCGACGGGCGCGACGATGCGCATGCGCTGCTTGGTCAACAGCTCGTACACCTTCTCCCACTCGGCGGGCGCCGGATGCGCCTCGTGCGGCTCCAGGTCCACCTTGAGCGGCTTTTTGCCCGCCTTGCGCGGCGAGACGTCGAACGGCGAGATCGCCGCCTTCTTGGGCTTGCTCGGCGAGGCCGACTTGGACTTGGACCGCGACCGCGCGGGGGAAGCCGCAGCCTCTTCGTGTTTGACTTTGACTCCGTTGGAGGCTCGGGATGCGCGCTTGGCCTTGGGCGTCGACTTGGCCGGCTTGGACTCGGTGAAGACGTCGCTGTCGTGGTCCGACGAGTCGGCGGCGGTGTCGGAAAACGCCGAGCCCGCCGAATCGGCGTCGGATTCAGAGGCGCTGGACGGCGACTGAGCGCGTGAACGCTTCGCCGACGTTCTCATCGTCCTCGTTTGCTGCTGCATCTTGGAGGGTGTAGCCGCGAGGGTTGTCGTGGCGGAGACAGCGCTGCGGCGACGGAGCGAGTAGGAGCGTTGGGACTCGGCCAGCGCCAGTGCTGCCGCCATGGCCGCGTCGTCGTTCGTCGAGGCCTCAGCCAGCGGGCGTGCATTCGAGTGGCCGTTGGCAGCGACGGGGGACATGGACGCTGCAACGGCCGTCACAGTGGCGGAAGGATCGAGCGGGCTGGGCGCAAAGAGCTTGCGCCGCGACGAGGCGTGAGTGGCAGTGGAGCTGGACATGGTGCTCGTAGCAACGCCAACGCTGCGGAGGATATGGCGCAGAATGGTGAACGATGCTCTTCTCGATGCAAGACCACAAGTGGGGACGACAAGGAGGAGAATCGAGTGGCAGAAGAGGGAATACGGATGCAATGGGTGGCGGCTCGAGCTGCGCCACTGGGCCGACTGCATCTTTCAGGGTTCTTTCTTTCGACGTTGGCTTGAGAGCGCCGGCCACCAGACCGGGCTTAATCTAATCGTGCAGCTGTGCTGCAGCCCCGAAGGGAGAAAAAAAAAAAGGAAGCTCAGTCTTTTGGAATGGAATCCTCATCTCAAACTGCACTAAAATATGCACACGCGACTGCTTGCCCTTGTCATGTTTATGTATTGAGACCTGGACTGAAGCCACTCTGACCAAGACTCGAGCCTACTGCTGGCCGATGCGGGCGAGGTAGGCATCCCATCCTGCCTTCTTGTACCTCGCGCCCTGCTGCCTGACCTTGTCGAAGGCGGCGTGCTTGTCGGTCTTGGCCTCGTCGGTCATGAGCGCGCCGTAGATGCCGCGGCCGACGATGATGACGTCGCAGCCGCTCTCGCGGATGACCTGGTCCGGAGTGCGGTACTGCTGGCCCATAGCGTCGCCCTTGACGTCGAGTCCCACGCCGGGAGTGAGGATGAGCAGGTCGCGCTCCGTATTGGGGCCCTCGCGTTCGTCGACACGCGACATGGCGATGAAGCCGCACACGAAGCCGGTGGTGTCCTTCTTGGCCTCGTCGACGCACGCCTGCGTGTAAGCGCCCTTGGTCAGCGCGCCCGCCGAGCTCATCTCGGCGAGCAGCAGCAAGCCGCGTCCGAGCGGCGCGCCGACCTTGGCGAGGCCCGTGATGACGCCCGGTCCGGGGACGAGGTGGGCATTGGTGATGTGCGACCACGATGCGATCTTGTGCACGCCGGACGAGTACTGCAGGCTCGCCGTGTTGCCTATGAGCTCGGAACAACGACATCAGCACGAGGCGGTCAGTCGAGAGGCAACCAATGTGGAGTTCAAGGCCGGGGGCTGGGAGCACGTACCGATGTCTGCAAACTTGCGGTCCTCAAAGATGAGAAAGTCGTGCTTCTGGCTGAGCGCGGTGAGCTGATGGACGAGGTCGAGATCAAAGTCCTCGACGATGTCGATGTGCGTCTTGACCAGGCATACGTCCGGGCCGACGGCGTCGCACACGTCGAGCAGGTCATGCTTGTTGGTCACGTCGACCGAGACGCAGAGGTTGGACTGCTTGCGCTCGATGCACTCGAGCAGCGCCTTGGCCGCTGCGTTGGGCTGCTTGGCCGCCCGCGATGCGTACGTGGACAGCGTGATGCTCGACATGACTGCGCGCGCGACAAACGAGGTCCAGCAAGGGTGGGGGCCGATGACGATGATCGACAAAGGCAAGCAAGCAAGCACGCCGCCGCCCCGCGTTCCAAAAAGCGTTGCTGGATGCAGCCGTTTCCAGGCGCCGGTGGAAATTCCTATCGCACGAAAAAAGCGCAGAGCCAAGCGGCGCTCACGTGAAGCGGAAGAAAATGGGCTCGACGCAGCGAGTCGAGAGAGCGCCAGAAGAAAAAATGCGCAGCCCAAAAGGTCAAGATCGGCCTGCCAGCCGATGAGGATTGGATCAGCTCCAGCCTGAGCCCAAAGCCATCGGATTCACCATCCTGCCGGTGCTGGCGACGACGACACCACTGGCTCTCCACCATCACCACCTCACCCATCCCCCTACGGACTTCCAGCAGCCTCGCTCTGTGAGCTGCCTCTGTCGCCGCACATGGCCGCCAACACCGCCACCACGGCGCCGACGCAGTTCGCCAAGCTGCTCCGCCAGGCACGCATCTCGAGCTTCGACCCCGCCGTGCCCCAGGTCTACACCGCACCGCCCGCCTATGCTGCGCGCGGCGAGTGGGGCATGAAGCGCCCGCTTCCCTCCTCGTCCGCCTCGATCTTTGGCTCGTCGTCCGGCTCGGCCGCCTACCCGGGCGCACTGCGCTACGTCGAGGTCTCCCAGCTCGACACGGCCGAGGGCCAGACGGCGTGGAAGGAGCGCGAGAAGGAGACGCTCTTCGTCAAGCGTTGGGCCGAGGCCGACACCAAGCTCCACATCAAGCGGCCCGAGTCCAACGGCCACACCTACACCGAGCCCGGTAGCCACGGCCCGCGTCCGGCCACCTCGTTCCTCAAGTCGTCCGAGCGCTACTTTCCCTCGGAGATCCCGGGCCCGATCGAGCTTACGCCGGAGGAGGAGGCGATCGAGGATGCCAAGGAGCGCGAGGCGCGCCTGTACAACAATCGCTGGCGTAGCCTCATGAAGCACCACGCCGCCCGCGGTGCTGCCGACCCGGCCTACAAGGGCCTCGACTTTATGGGCGAGCAGTCGACCTCGCGTGCGTTTGGCTTTGACGCCGAAAAGTTCACCACGCGCCCGCGCATGATGACCAACTACAACGCGCTCTCGGACCGCGAATTCGACAAGTTTGTCGCCAGCATCCGCCACGAGCGCGGCGCGTGGAAGAAGTTCTTCAGCGACAAGCAGCGCGGCCAGCTGCTCGGGCTCATCCGCAAGCGCCAGGAGAAGGAATACGCGGCGGCGCTGCGCGCGCAGGAGGACGCCGAACGTCGCGGCGCAACCAAGGAGCCGCTGCCCGAGATCAATCCCGAGGCCGAGCTGGAACGCATGACGATGGCCGAGGTCGACATGCTCGAGCAGTCGCGCGACGTCGATGCGACGCGCGACGCCTTCCGCATGCTCGAGGACAAGACGCTTCGCAAGGCTTCCAACCACGCCTCGACCGCGCTGCCCGGTCTTTCGCAGCCTACGACGCTCCACCCGCACGCCGGGTTGCAGTACTCGCAGCCGGATGCGATCTACACGGCGCTGCTCGCCGAACCGCTCCCCGGTCGCGTCATCCACGAGGTCTCGTCCAAGAGCGACCGCGATCTGCGTCGCTTCGCCAAGGTCGCCGATGGCAGGTCGGTGCTCGTGGGCGGACGCGTGAGCTATCTGCATGCGCCGCTGCGTTCGCAGGCGCCGCCCGCCATCGACTGGAGCCGTCAGGAACCCAAGCAGGGTTCGGCGCTCTTCCGCATCGTCGATGCGTACCGCACCTCGAGCCTTACGCTCGGCAGCGGCATGCATCGCGATATGCTCGCTCCTCGCAACGATCTCGGCTACCTCCGCTCCAACGTCGAACTCGTAAAGACAGACGCAAGCGGTAAGCCCGTCTCCAAGCTCGCGCCCATCGGCAGCCCAGAGTACGTGGGTCAGACCGTGCAGGATCCCAACCGTCCCGTTCGTAGGGCGCTTGGAAGCGCGCAAGAGTCCCACTCGGGCGGAGCCAGAGCTCTCGGTGCGTTCAACGATAGGCGCAAGAACGACGCACAGAAACAGAGGCGTCTCGGCCGAAACGCCCCTCAGCAAAGGGACGACCCCCAGGCTGCCACCATCAAGATGCTCGATAACCTCGACGGCCTCCTCAACCCCACCCAGTCCTAGATTTCGACCCAGACAGTGCGTGATGAAAATGTATAATGCCCCTGTCCTTCGAGTGGAGACTTAGGGAGTGTGCACGCTGGAGCGATACGCAGTGCCTCAATTGGAGCGGGCTGAGCCGTGCAGTGCTGTCTACTCTGCACCGGGGGTGAGAGTTGCGACCTGAGGAAAAGTGGATGAATCACAGAGGGCCAAGTTCGAGGTGTCAGACCTTGCTCGTCGCATGCGTATCGCCATAAAGCGTATCGTCGCGGTGGGCTCGTGCTCGCGATTGGCTCGGTGGTCGGCATTCACATCTTAAAAGTGGAAATGCTTGTAGTCAAGGCGCAGCGTATGAAAGCTGCAAGGCAGTCGGTACGCAATTGGACTGCTACCGACTGCCTTGGGGAATGGTAGGCAGTTGGACTGGCTTGTTTACATGGTGACAAGGGATCTACCTTTTTCACATGTCATTCTCATGACATGCTCGACTCTTGACACCAGCACGAATCTCTTCCTCACACTGCAGCGCACGCAGTCCACGTGCGAAAGCAAAGACGTTGGGATCAGCGCAAGACGGCTGCTGAAAAAGGAAAAATCAATTCGGCGAAACAAAACGCAAAAAAAAAGAACCGGGGAAAAGCAACAAAAGATGCGACGGCGCCAAAGTGCGCGCGCGTTTTTTTGGGGGTGTGTGGTATGGACGCATCACGTCGGCAATATGATGATGGGCAGCGACGACCGCCACCCGCGGATATATCTACAGGGAGGGGATACGGATCATCGACCGTGACGGGACAGAGAAGCCGTGTGCAACAGCAACGGACAGAAAAAGAACGCGAAAATAGAAAACGAGGGTGGGTCCTCCGATCGTCGTCGAGCCGGAGGCTCCATCGATCGAAGAGGGGCAATCAGTGGTGCGCCCAGCCTGAGGTCGAGAGCGGACCAAACATGCCGCTGTGCTGGAAGAGCGAGCGCGATCCATTGAGCAGCGCCGATGGCATCAGCGGACCAGACATGGAGCCGTTGGGGACCTTGCCCGACTCGCCGTCCAGCGTCTGCACCATCTCCTTGAAAGGGCTGCCGACGCCGAGGTAGTCGGAGCTCGAGCGCAGCAGCAGCGACGACGGATTCTCCATCGCCACGCTCGCTCGCGACGTATGCGATGCGCGCGTCTGCGCGGCGAAGGGGGGCTCCTGCTCGTGCGCTTGCGGCCGGTGCGACATGTTGCTAGCCGCAGCCGGCGCCGATCGACAGTGCTGCTCGCCGCCCTCGAGCACGGCCAACGAGGCCGCGCGGTGGTGTGACTTGGCCCACATGTCCATCGGGGATGCGGCCTTCTGCGCGGCCTCGGCATCCAGCGTCACGTCGCCATCGAGGCGAAACGCGGGGATCGCATCAAAGTGGCCGAGTGCCTCGTCGAGAACCAGCAAGAGACGCTGAGACGACTCGTGGTCGCGGTGCTTGCCGCGGCTGGAACGCTTCTCTTCCCACGTCTGCAGGCGGTGGAGGAAGCCGATCCATGTCTCGTCGGGAACGGTGACCTCGTAGTTGCACTTCTTGAGGAACCACGCCTCGGTCTGGTTGAGCTCGGCGAGCGGGATGCCCGTCACCTCGTTCCAGGTCTTGTTGAGGAACGTGTTGTCATCGAGGTGCTTGTTGGCGATCATCATGCCGAGCGTGAACAGCTTGAAAGGCGCCGCCGAGTTGGGCTGGGCAAACAGCCCGAGCACCACCGGGTCGATGGAGCCATCGGGCAGCTGCGCCATGATGAGCAGCCGTAGTGCGTTGAGGATGCCGAGCAGGAAGGCCGTGGGCGACAGCAAGGTCTGCGCTAGGACCTGGTGGACGAACCTGCGGAAGGCGGGACTCGGCTCGTTGGCATACGAAGTGATGATGCTCGCGACCGCGTCTCGGCCAGGGCGGCCGTGCGTCTGGCCGTTGGGCGAGCGGACGTTCTGCGCATCTGGGCTTGCAGAGGAGAGCGACTCGCTCAGCGAGATGAAGAGATGGTCGTTGTTGCTCCAGCGCCAGTCGGGCGAGACGAGGCGCAAGACCGCAACGACGTTTTCGCGCATCCGTCCGGACCACTTCGAGGAGGGTGCCCGGATGGAAGCTTTGGACGAGCTTCGACGCGAACGGATGGCGGACTCCGAGCGAGAACGGTCCAGGGACATGCCGAGGCCGACGTGGAGGGGGCTTCGCGCTGTCTCGACCGAGTGCGCCGAAATGGTAGAGCTCAGAGCCGGGCTCTCGATGGCGATGGACGCGGGCGTACCAGGTTCGGAGCTGCTGGCGGTGCTGGCGCCAGAGCTGTGTCTGGTGAGAGCGTCCGAGTGGCCGGAGCCCTGGCGCGAGCGCTTAGCCGAAAGAGCATCCTTGGCCAAGGCGGAGCGGGCGCGCTCGGCACCGACGGCCATGCGATGCAGATCGTCGTGGTTCGAAGCGGTATCGCTGCCAAAGGTGAACGAGTGTGCCTGTGGACGCATCTGTGGCAAGCGGTCGGGACCGAACGGCGAGCGGAAGGCGTTCCAGTCGCCCGAAGAGGCTGTTTGCGCTGGGCGCTCGAGCACGGTCGAGGACCAAGGCGAGATGTCGGGGGTATTCAGCGACGGCGTCGAGGAGGAAGAGGGCAAGGACTCTGCGGCAGGTGACATGATCTCCTCGTCGTCCTCGTCCATCGCCTCGTCCGAGGTCTCGTGAGCCTCAGCAAGCAGGTCGGGATCGAAGAGAGCCGTGCAGGCATTCCAGATCAACTGAGCACCGATGGCCGCGATGGGCAGCGCAGACTTGTCGAGGGAATCGGGCGACGAGGGTGGAGGGCCTGCAGCCGCATCGGGCGCGTTTTCGGCAGGCGCGCGCTCTTGGTCCTCGGCCGTCGGAACAGTCGCGAAGTCTTGGCTCTGTCGGTTCGATTCGTGCTGAGGCTGCCACTGTCTTGCGTCGCCGTAGCCTCGGTCGTCGTGCGGAACGGCCGGCTGCGTTTCGCCGCGCACAGCGGGTTGCCAATGATCGGCACCGTCCATGTGCGTCCTGGCGTACGCGTCACGCTGAAGCTCGTCTCGGTGCGACGGCCGCGACTGATGGAATCGCTCGTCGTTGCCTTCATAGCGCGAATCGTCGCGGTTCGGGGCGTCGAAGCGATGGTAGCTGTCGTGCGCCACTTCAGTGGGTGCGTATCGAGCGTAATGCGAAGCCCGATCCCAGCCCTGGCCAGTGGCGGCATCGCGGTGCGTCCATGCCTGCGAGCCAGCGAACGGAGCGCCGTCCGAGTTGCGGTGCGCAGCAGGGCCGTACGCGTGGTTCGGGTACGCCTGGTTGGGATGGGGCAGGTAAGGGACAGAGCCCCTGTGAGACGAGGCAGTCTGATGCCAGTCAGACCAGTCCCTTGCAGCCTGAGTACGTCCATCGCGGTGGTAGCCCGCCCAGCTGTCTCTGTGCCGTCGGTCTGCGTAACGTTCGTGGGCGGCGGAATCGTCAGCGCCACGAGACGGTTGAGCATACTGGTGCTGGAACTGATCGGCGGCGAGGCGAGCGTGGTGTTGTTGTTCGTGAGGATAGTGGTGAGGCTGATGTAGGTGTGTGTGTGTGTGGTGGTGAGACGGATTAGGAAGGGGGGGATAGGCACTTTGGCCAAAGGCTGACGGATAGATCGAGGCGCTGGCCTGCCTTTCGTGCGCTTTGGCCATGTGGTGCTGGATGAGCAGCTGGTGCTCGAGCTGCTGGTGCGTGCGGGGCTGCTGATGCGGATGAGGAACGGCGAGGGCCTGGGCGTACCACGCGGTAGCACCAGGTGGGTGGCCGTAGGCAGGGACGGCATAGCCCCACATGGGTTGACGTCCGGCACGTGCGGCAGCGGCGGAAAGGCGCGGAGCCTGAGGAGGAGCTTGCCAGACGCCCTGCTCGAAATGCGCGGGCGGCTCCCCATTGTGAGCATACGCATGGTTTTGGTAGAGATGCGTCTGACCCGAGCCATCGACGAAAGGATAGACGGGGGCGAGGGCGGCGGATGCGGCGGGCAGGCCCCGCTGAGGGTCGTGGTGAGGGAAATGAGTCATGGCGAAGGCGGCGTCGTTATGATGGTACGCGCCCCTTGCGGGCTGCGCATCTGGATAGAAAGCCATGGCTGAAGCGGAGGTAGGTGCGAATGCCAAAGTCGGTGGACCAGGGCAAACGCTTTTGAGGAAGACCGGAGCGAGACCACGCCGACCAACGATGCTGAGATCGATGGGGCAGGTGGGGCGTGCTGAGCCGGTCTAAGGAAATAGGGACGGAGAGCTGAAAGAGGAAGGACGAGAAGACGAGGCTGAAGATGCAAGATACAAAGTGGTATCGTCTAGCTGCCGAGGGTCGGTGAAACCGGATGAGTGAGAGCGAAACGAGGCTGAAGAGGACCGTGAGTAGAGAGCAGCACAATGAAGGCGTCCCTGGGCCCGAGGTGATTGAAGGAAGAATCACCGAGATGAGAGGATTGCAGCCATGAAGAAGTCGACAGATGACAGCGTGCGAGACCGGGATGGGGGGCGGATGGCGGGCCGAAGCGTAGCTATCGAGGCAGGGCGAGGTGTTCCGTCGCTGAGGGAGCTGAGCTGGACGGAAGGGGAGAACCGAGTCTTCGCTATCGAATGACTGCGGGTTGGGACGAGAAGGGGCGTTGGCAATGCAATGCAACCCAAGGGTACGTCCGAGGAGAGTCGTTACACGATCGAGACCCGATCAAGAGGCGTGCAGAGACGGCAAGGATGCCTTTGCCGCTGCCGACTTTGAAAGGGGAACCCAAGGCCGAAGCGGAAAGGACTCGGCGCAAGATTGGCTGGCGGAACGACGCCGAAGGATCAACAACGAGTGTCGTAGGACGAAGCGATGCTGATTCGGGTCGAGGAGCCGTCTTCTTTCCTAGGCGCAACACACCACAACTCTCGAGGAGGAGACCTCGAGCGAGCCGACGAAGCGGAGAATGGCGGTTGCGAAAAGGCGGATGAGCGTGCTCAGGAAAGGGAGAAGAGTCCCACCGAGAGCGACCACCCAACACTGAAGAGAAACCAAGCGAACGAACGGAGGAGGATGAAGGAGGAAGGAGGTGCGGATGAGGATGATGGTGACGAGAAGAGACGAGGGCGGCGAGGGCGAGCGGCTGGCATAGCATACGAGCTTACCAGTACCGTACAGCAGCTGCTGCCGGTTGACGCGAGGGTCCTTGGCAAATGTCGTAACGGCTGGCTGCAGTGTGCAGTCAGCAGGCTGAGCGTGGCAGAGGAGAGCGCAGTCGCCCGCACGGCGAAACCCGCACTGCGAAATCCGCACTGCAAATCCGCAACTGCGACTGCGCAGCCAGGAGTTTGAGCTCCATCTCCCTCACTCTGCAGGCCAGGCAAGGCCTTCTTTCTTTCCGCCCGCACAGCGTCTGGCGGGCGGCGGCAGGTAGCAGGCGCGGCAGGGCTGGGCAAGTTTTCGAAATTTGTGAGTCAGGCAAAGCGGGAGGAGAGGCTTAGCGGAGGCCTAGCGGAGGCCAAGCGGAGGCCAAGGGTGGGCTGCTGCAATTCGAACCCACGGGCACCCTGTGGACTGAACGGGTCTGCTCTCTCCAGTTTTCCGCCTCCGCTGAGGCAGGCTGCGCAGACCAACCCCTGTTCGAGTGGCGGAGCAACTGCGGCGGTGACCCCGATAGAAAGCGCTGTAACCAGTGAACTTTAAACCCACTGCTTGCGCTGATTTCAAAAACTGTACAATCCAATAAGTTCTCATTTGCAAGTCTTTCACCCAAACCAAAGCCGGTCTTGGGCCTGGCAAAACACCGCGGTGGCAGTCGAGTTTGATCCGCAACTCGTTGAGCGGTGCAGCAGCGTCAAAGGTTTTGGTTTGCCCAACAACCATGGGCGGTTCGAAACGAGCCGATCTGCTCCAAGGGATCAGCAGGGGTCGTCGCAGCAGTACCCAAGGCTGCTGAAAGCCATCGCTTTGCGTTGTTGACAAAGAGGGCGTTGCGGTCCTTGCCGGCAGGGTTGAAAGCCAGCTGGGATGGGAATCCGGTCGACTGGCGCAACATGTCGCGACGTGGGTGGAAAACGTGGACGGGCGCGGGAGGGTGTGCGCACCTGGAGATCGTGGGTGGGGAGCATTCAGACTCAGCAGAGCCAGCGCCGCGACCGGGCGGAGGGGGTTGCGGTCAACTTGTCGCTGCCTACAGTACACTGCTGCCGACTGGGCGCGCGGAAGGCTAGTCCGAACTGGCTTGGCTTGGCTGCCCTCGCTTGGACTCTATGCTGCAAGCCATGGGATGGTTCGCCGAACTAGCGTTGATCATGGAGCTGTGGCAGATCCGAATCTCACACAGTCGGATCACTACGACCTCTGCGAGTGAGGTCTGCGCTGGGTAGATTCCGATGCGCGAGCATGTGATGCCATGGATCGGACCGACTCGGTAGGGCCCAGTCGCTCGAGAGCGGGTCGCGAGACGGGGTGCAGCCTGGCGATGGCGTAGATGAGGCAGAGGCGCGGCGCACGCTGTGAAATGACGAATCGGACGCGCTCCGGTTGCGCGGAGGAGCTCGGCAAGTGCCAAGGCGGTGCATGAGCGCGCAAAGGCGAGGCGGGGAGAGCTAGCCAGGAAAAGCAACTTTCAACCACTTTGGACGGGCTTGCTTGAACGTCATGTAGCCTGGCTGACTGGTGGCTGTGACCCCAAACCTTCAACTTCAACCGTCCAAGGTGATGATGGACGCGCTCTCAAGCGAGCTGCAGGATTCGGGCCGGCGCCGTACAGTGTAGGATGCCCTGGCGCTGGATGCAAAGCCGAGATCAGCGCGCGCGACCCATGTGAGACCAGCCAAGTTTCCAGGGCGCTTGCTCGCAGCCAATCGGGCACAGCTAGGGACGGTCAAGAGCAAGGAAAGAGTCGATAGGGGCTGCGCAGAGGCGGGCAGCCGTGCTAATTCTGTACGAAAAAAAATTCAAAGCACACGGCAAAAGCGGGTATGATATCACGGTTGCATACGCAAAGGGCCTGATCGGCGGGCAGCTCACGCTCAAGCGCTAGCCGAGGCTAGGAAAAAAAAAGGGAAAAAGAAAATCATTCAATGGAGCCAGCCGTTTGCGGATGAGCGGCGCAAATGGAAAGGCGCATGGCGCAGGTGCACCTGCATTGGGTTGGCTCGAGAAGCCGATCCACTTTGGCCGCCAAGGCGCAAATTGGGCTCAGACATCCGCGCTCCCCCGCCTTTGGACGCCTTGGTCTTGGCTGCAGCCTCGTCCCACATGGTACTGTCGCCCCGAGTCGGCTGCTTCGGTAGCATCCAACCATAACATCACCCGATTCCAGTCTCGCTCTTTGCCTCTCACCATCACCATCACCATCACCATCCCAGTCCACACCACCCCCGCACCTAGACATCCATCCATCCCCGTAGAAGCGCTCGACGGCGTCCAAATCACATCCAAGCCATCCACGCATCCACGCTACTTGACAGCTGCTCCAGCTGAACCAGCTGAACCAGCTGAACCAGCTGAACCAGCTACAGCCCACATGGCTCTACGACCCACCCCCGCTCCAGCTGCGGCTGATGTGTGGGAGCGAAGGCAGGATCCCATCGGAAGCTTCTTCAGCAGCATCTTTAATGCTCCCGGTAACACCGACTCGGTCGTGAGCAGCGCCACCTTCCCCACCACCACGCAAATCGTTCCCACCACTTCCTCCACCTCCGTCAGGACCACTCCCTCGACTTGTAAGTGCTTTTCCCCATCCCTAAGTCCCACGGAACCCCCCCGAAGGACCCAGCTCGCTGCCGTTGGGTCTCACCTCTGAACCACCTCTCTTCCACCTCTTTTCCTCCTCTCCGCATGCCGCCTCGCTCGCTCGTGCATTTGACTGACCTCTAGCTCGCTCTACTCGCCTACCCAACCCCGTAGCCTCTGTCCCCACCACCACCTCCACCACCTCCACCACCTCCTCTACTTCCTCTTCCACCACCTCCACCACTCCTACCACCTCCAGCACGCCCACCTCCACAACCTCTTCCACCACCTCGGCCTCCAGCACCGTCATCACCACCTCCTCACCCTCCACCCTCGTCACCACCTCCAACTTCGTCTCCGGCACCAGCACCTCTCAAGTCGTCATCACCACCGTCGTCACTCCCGTCGTCACCACCACCGCTGCGCCCGGCAGAGCAAGTGCCAACCGTTCCAGCTCCAACGGCGCCCTCATCGGCGGCGTCGTCGGTGGCGTCGTCGGAGGTCTCGCCCTGCTCGCCCTACTCATCACCATCTGCGTCATGGCCAGCAGGCGTCGATCCCGCACCGGCCACGCCTACTTCCTCTGCTTTGGCGAGCGTCCGTCCCGCGCCGCCAAGGGCGAGCTCGGTCACAGCGGTGGTGCTTGGCCTACCTTCGACCCCAAGGATGACTACGGGGGACCCGGATTTGCGGCCGGTGCCGCCGGTGTCGGCGCGGGTGCAGCAGCCGGTGCCGCTGCAGGCTCTCGAAACCGTCGCCGCCGTCGCGAGCAGACCAATGCCACGCTGCCCGCCGAATTCGCCAACGAAGACGACCCCGAAACCTACGGCTATTCTGGATCGCCCGCTGCTCACAACGCATACAACAACTACGGAGGATACGACAACTACAACGCCTACGGAAACGCGGGCTACCCCGACATGCAGGAGCACGGTCGCGGCGCCGCAGGCGCTCTCGCGGCTGGTGCAGCCGCCGGAGGTGCAGGTGCCTACCTCTACAACAACGCCAGCACGAGCAACAGCCACCAGCGACGCTCCTCCGCCGGCCACCCCTCTTACGGCACTGCGCAGGACGGCTACACGACTGCCAACATGTCGCCGCATGCTACGACGAGCAACGAGAACGTACCTGCGCCCTGGACGCTGCCCATGATGGGCTGGCAGGATACCCACGGCCCCTACTCTGTCGCTGGTGTGGGCCAGAACATGGCGGGCGCAGGTCCTCAGGCGCGCTTCATGGTTTCGCCCTCGGAAGCGAATGTTGCTGCTGCCGCCGCAGCTGGTGCTGCTGCCCCAACGCCGTCGCGCTCGCCTGGCCCGGATTACAGCCACTTTGACCCGCCCGAGGTGCGCGATGCGCGTGCGCGCGAAGCCGCCGCGGCTGCCCTTGCCCGCGGCAGCTTCTCGACATCGCACAGCCACAACAACTCGATCCCCACCGGTCCCACCTCGCCCCGAAGGCAGAGCCGCAGGCTCTCGTCCAACCGAGGAAGCCCGGTCAACGACAACATCGGACTCGTCGGAGGTCTCGCGCCCCCCGCCTACGTCGATGCCCAGGACGGTATCGAGGAGGTCGCGGAACAGCCGCGCAGGTTGCATCTGACCAACGCAGAGCCGGACCACACGGACGACGATAGCTCCAGAGGCGGTCCCAGCCGAAGACCTCCCCACAACCATAAGGACGTCCCTCCCTCGGCGACCTACCGACAAAACTAAACCTGATACCGCCTGATAAGCACATGGACACTTAACAAGCCTCGAGTTTCGCTTTCTATACCGCATCGTCCGGCCTCGGGTTCCGCAAGGCTTCCCTTGATGGCTGGACGTTTGCTCTTTGTATCTCTCGATTCGTCTGAATGCTCAGATCGCTGTTGTAATCTACTCTTTGGATCTCATGATCGTGCAAACTGCTCGCGGGCTCCTCACTCGACTAGGATAAATACGCTTGTGTGATTGAACGCGTGACGTCGAGCAAGAGAGCGCGTGAACTGCGGGGATGGGGGGATGGACTGTGGAGGACTAGGAGGAGGCGAGGGTCTGGAGGTCGTCTGGACGGAGGTTTCTCTTCTTCTTTCCCTTGTGGCCCTTTGCGGCGGTGCCAGGGCCCCAATTGGGAAGGGGGTTGCTCTGGTATCTAACGATCTTATCCGCCGCGCCGAGCGCCGCCTTGACCTCGGGGGACTTTGTGTTGTCAAAGTCGTACTCGCGCTCGGGTTGCTTTGCCAGCAGCACGCGGGCGGGATCGTTGGGCTTGACATTGTCCATCTTGACGGGATGTTGGGTCTTGACCCAGTACCTCAGCACGTCAAAGACCTGGGCTCTAGTTGCGTCTGTCTTGAGCGATCCGGCTGCGGCGTGCGATCTGCTCACCTTGTAGCCTGCCGAGACGAGCGCCGAGACCATCTTGTCCAGCGGCGGACTGACGCAGTGGAACAAGCCAGATGCCTTGGGCGGGGTAAAGTAGAAGAGAGCTTCGCTGCCGAGTTCTTGGGCGGCGAGACTGACCATACCGCGAATGCGCGCGCTCGTTCCAAAAGCGCCCGGATCCTCGTCCAGGTTGGTCAGCACCGAACGACAAAAGTCGCCGTCGTGCAGATCGCCCAACCACATCGGCCCGCCGAGATGCAATCGACTGCCACACTCGTTGCAGCGTTCACCTACCGGAGGACCCTGCGCAGAGTTATAGCGGTAGTTGACGTTGGTCTGACCCGTCTTGCCCGTATTGGTCGTCTGCGTCGCCCGGCCAAAGCGCTGCGCATGAAAGTCCTGGCAGTGCGTACAGATGTACACCGTCCCCGTCTTGCTCGCGACGTTCTTCACCTCGACGGGACCCGTCCAGACGCGCACAAACGTGCGCAGGTAGAAGTCGATCGACAGACTAAGCATCGGCTGGATGTAGCGTCCGTACCGCGCCGCCGACGTCGCGATCGTGTGCAGCACCAGGCGCAGCGCCACCTCGTGCGAGAACTCGGCCTTGACCGAGACACCGCCGTACTGCGAATAGCACTTTTCGGGATAGTTGTGCCCCGCCAACACCGCGAGATCCGTGCACGTGACGCAGAGCAGACCTCCGTCGGCCACGGACTGCACACCTCCATCCAAGAACGGCGCGGCAGAACCGTACGGGTCGAGATCGACCACGTCGAAGCGCTTGTGCGGTTCTCGGTGCGTGTACATGAGCGTGATCGCGTCGCCGGCGTTCATGCGCACCTTGCAGTCCGGGTGGATCGCAGCCGTGCTCGCCGAAGCCTCGGTCGCAGCAGGTGCAGCTGATGGTGCCGAGGCTTCAGCCGACTGCGGAGGCGCGGAGCCCGAGGCACGCGCCTCGTCCTCCCTCTCTGCCAAGGCATCCTCGTCCATGCTCTGGTCCTTGGCGGCCTCGTCCGCTTCGTCGTTCTTGTGCGGCCCGGACACGAGCCACTCATCGACGGGACGGTCCGGAGGAAAGTTGAGTGCGACGTTGCGCTTCATCGCCTCGACCGCCGTGGGCGAGAGGTCGTTGGCCAGTACCCATCGCAGCAGCGGGATCTCCTTGGCGTAGCGGATGCTGCGCAGACCCGTCGCACTCAGCGCCTCGAGCAGCGTGAACCGGTAGCTGCGGTACTCGTCCTCTGCCGAATGCACCTCGACTGCACTCGACTCCGCCTCCTCTGCGGCCCCGGCCTCGGCTGAAGTAGCTGTGGATACGCCGTTGCCGTTCTCGTCGACCCTCGCCTTCTTGGCACCGGGCTGCTCGTCTGCCGCTTGGTCGGCGTCGGCCGCGGCGCTGGTTGCGGGCTGAGCGCCCTTGCGCTTGCCTTTGCCCTTGCCGGCGAGCGCTGCCTTGCGCTGAGCAGCTCGGACGAAGCGCGCCTTCTTCTCGGCATCGAGCTGCTCGCTCCAGGTGTGGATGGCGAGCGTGGAGAGGTCGCGGTTGAACTCCTGGACCGGATTGAGGAAGGCCGCTTCGGCGGACGGCATGACGATGGTGGCCGAGTTCTCGCGGAACGCCGACTCGTGCTCGCCTAGCGTGATGCCCGAGGCGCGGGCGCGCTCGGGCGCGAGCAGGATAGGAGTCGGAGCCATGCTGCCGAAGGTTCTCGTGGGAGATGACTGGAAATACAAGGGCAACGAGCAGGCGGACGAAGAGAGGCCTGGGAAGATCACGCGAGCTCTACGGACGAGCTGCATGCATTGAAGTCGGGATCAAACCCTTGCTGGACGGACGCTTTGAGCGATGTTAGCACAAGTGGTGTGACCAGTGGTGTCGCTCGAAGCTTGGGTCGGGACAGACGGCGAGGTAGACCACTCGCTGCCGTTGGATCAGATGATGGAGCTGTGTTGAACCCTGTAAAACTCAAATCTTCTCGCCTCGCAGGCCAAAAAAAGCTGGCACAGAGGCGCAAAGAGTCGGTGAGTGTCGTGCTCCGAAAACCGAGCCAAGAAGCCGTTTTCTGCTGCCCGATGATGGTCCCGATCGTGCTGGCCCTCGAAATGCCTTTCACAGCTCCACATGCTGCACGTCTGACGGGCGCGATGGGCAGCGCGCAGCTCGAGGCGGAAGAAATGCCGCGCGCTGACCCAATGGAATCCCATCTGAGATCAGGGTCGATGCAAGGGTTCGCGGCATGGAAGACCGCAAACGTACAATCCTGACCGTTGCTGAGCCAATATCTTGCCGGCCCATGCAACAAGGGTGAGAACCTGTGGATGGCTACCTCCTGAACCACCACCATCCTCACCCATATACCCCGCCTTCCCTCCCTTTGTGGTCGCATCTAGCATCGCCCACGATGAGCAAGGTGTCCGAGAAGCAAGGCACGACGCCCACGCTGTCGCGGCTCAATTCGTCAGCCACGATCCCGACGAGGCGAAGCGGCAAGAAGGTCATCATCATCGGAGCGGGTGCTGGCGGAACGGCGCTCGCTGCACGGCTCGGACGACGCGGCCACGATGTGACGGTGCTGGAGAAGAACGACTTTGGCGGTGGACGTTGCTCGCTCATCCACCACGACGGCCATCGCTGGGATCAGGGTCCGTCGCTCTACCTCATGCCCGAGATCTTCGAGGCGTGCTTCAAGGATCTCGGCGAAGACATCCGCTCGCACATCCGACTGCATCAGTGCAATCCTGCCTACCGCATCCACTTTGCCGACGGCGAAAAGATGATGCTCTCGTCCAACCTCAGCCAGATGGGCGAGACGCTCAACTTCTTCGAGAAGCGCGCGGGCAACAAGGAGGACCCGCTGACCAACTTCCTCTCCTTCCTCAAAGAGGCGGGCGAGAACTACGAAGAATCCATCACGCACGTGCTGACCAAGGACTGGTCGGCGTGGTGGGCCTTCTTCCGACCCGAGCTGTTCCCCATGCTGTGGAAGACCAAGGGCCTGCGCATCTACACGACGCTCTACGACCGCACCACCAAGTACTTCAAATCGCGCCACGTCCGACGCGCACTCACGTTCTCGGCCATGTACATGGGCATGAGTCCGTTCGATGCGCCCGCCACCTACTCGCTCCTCCAGTACGCCGAGTACGCCAAGGGCATCTGGTATCCCATCGGCGGCTTCTACAAGGTCGTCGAGGCCATGGAGAAGATCGCGCGCGACAAGTTCGGCGTCGAGTTCCGCTACAGCACCAACGTCAAGCGCATCGTCGTCGACGAGCGCCGCGGCACGGCCAAGGGCGTGGAGCTCGAGTCGGGCGAGGTGCTCGAGGCGGATGTGGTGGTGAGCAACGCCGACCTCGTGTGGACGTACAACGAGCTGCTACCGCCGTCGTCGTATGCCAAGAAGTTGAGGTACAAGGACCAGACGTGCTCGTCGATCTCGTTCTACTGGTCGCTCAGCTCGGTGGTCGAGGAGCTTGGCGGACACAACATTTTCCTCGCCGACGCGTACCAGGAGTCGTTTGACGAGATCTTCCGCGATGGCGACACACCGACCGAGCCGTCGTTCTACGTCAACGTGCCTTCGAGGCTCGACCCTTCGGCTGCTCCGCCAGGCAAGGATACGCTGGTGATCCTTGTGCCGTGCGGACCGATCTCGATCCCGGAGAAGCCGTGCACGGATCCGAACAAGGGCGCACGCAGCCGCGAGCAGTTCGAAAAGACCAAGGAGCGCGCCCGACGCCAGGTGATCGAGACGCTCAAGAAGCGCCTCAACCGACCGGACTTTGAGCAGCTGATCGACCACGAGATCGTCAACGACCCCTTCGACTGGCGCGACAAGTTCAACCTCTTCCGCGGCTCGATTCTAGGACTGAGCCATACGATCCCGCAGGTGCTGTGGTTCAGGCCGTCGATCCAACACGCCTCGTTCAACAACCTCTTCTTCGTGGGCGCCTCGACACAGCCGGGCACAGGCGTGCCCGTAGTCGTGGCCGGCAGCGGCGTCGTTGCGGAGCGAGTGAGTGCATTCCTAGAGGGTCGCGAGAAGGGATGGCTCAGCTGGGAGGCGATCCGGGGCAGCATCTTCCTCGCCCTCATCGCACTTTTCGGCGTCATGTTTGCTGGGTTTGCAGCGGGATTCATCCTGCTCGGCCTGGTGATCGCCGTGTCGGTGCATCTCCTGGGCATCGCCGACGTGCCCGGGCTGGTGCGCAGCAAGGTGATGCCCGAGTGACGTGGTAGACAATGTGCATGCGTCAATCTGATCTAGCAACACTCTTGGACCACTCAGCCCACGTTGGCCAGATGAGGGCCATGAGTGATAGAGGCTGGTCGTTGTCTAAGGTCTAACAGACTCTTCGCATTTCTTTTCTGGGCCGAGAGAGGGGAGGGGTGGTCAACGTGGGCCGCGTGTCAATAGGGCGGGCCTGCATTTGATATGCGCGTCTGAACCGCAGGCTCGGTTAGCGAGTTGGGGTCTTGGCAGCCCAACGTGCATTTGAAATTGCGAATCTCCGCGACTGATGGGATGCCCGGACGACGAATCCACAGGCAGTAGGCGAGAGAACGTGGAACGTCTTTGGGTTTCTTTCTCTGGCAGATTTCGCAATCAGGCGGGGATGGGCGAGTGCCAAGAAGCTCGGCCAGCTCACGTTCCCCTGATCGTGCAGGAGGTGGCACCATGGAGCTGACCGGAAGGCCATGGGCCGTACGGTCTCCGGATGCCCACGACCGAGCACACGATCGATGTGCTCCTCGCGGCGTGACCTGTCGAAGGAGAAGACGATCGAAGATGGAAGACGACGAATCTCCGCGAGAGGGATGCAGAGAAGCGTCTCTGCAGGCGGATGCTCTTCCCTCCCCAGCCTGGCGCGGATGCGAGCGATGCAGGCTCACGCACGCGCCCAAGCGGAGCCGGCGGCGCCCCACCAACAGCGATGAGCTAAACGTTAGCGACTTTGCTGACCCACCGTGGTGCCTGGATCTACGCAGTCAGCACCACCATTGTGATGATGGATGTCTCTGCAACATTGCTTACTGAAGGGGGCCATGTGAAGAGGCGGGGAGCCAGGTCAGACGAGGAGGTTGCGTCCGGAGCAAGCCAAAAAGGTACGACATCCAGGGCTGCCAAGCTTTCTGACCTCTGGGCGGTGCTGCTGCGGCGTCATCTGGTGCTTGGCGCAGTTGACCACTCTCCGTACTGTACCGTCCCGCCCACACGCTCCTTACGATCCAGCTGTCAACGAGCAAAGGTTCCCTCCATTTTGGACGAAGCAGGTGCGTCTATGCACAAAGCTAAGTGAGCGGACGATGCGAGCTAAGGACCATTGTTAGCCCGGTGCGTGGGAGCGACCAAGGCTAGCCTGGGTGGCCGGGGTGGCCAGGGTGGGAGAACGCAAGCATCCGAAGCACGAGGGCGGGAAGAGGCGGCAGTGGAGCGGCGGTGCGCTAGATTGACGCGAGCGGCCATGCGCAGGACCGCGACGATCTAAATCGAGGCTGGCGTGCGGTTCGCACGTCTGATTCGCCCATGATACGCTTTTGCGCACTCGGCGCCATGGCCCAAGGACGGTAATCAGGACGGGTCTGATGGCTTTTGTATTCGGATGAAAGCCAGCGATTTTTCGAATTCGGTTCGAGGCTTGGCGGGATGCCTACGGTTGGAGCTGCAGGTCTTGGCGTTGCGACGGATTGCGTCCGCCATGGCTTCCTCTCGTCCAGTGCCCCGAACGCAGCTGCGGATGTGGATTTCGTGGATTGGTCCGCCAGTTGGCTTGGCTCGCGACGGCCAGGGCCAAGGGGCAGCGGCGGACGGTCAACTGAGCTCTCTGTGCCTGTCTTTGCTGCAGCCCGACCGCCGCTCCGCCCTTTGATTTGAGGCTCCGCCGACCGCCCGCCCGCTCGTCCGCTCGCCCGCTTCTCCGCCCGACCGCACTCGAGCCTGCATCGTGACCTGGCCTGGCCATCATCGCTCGCAAAACATCAAGCTCTGTTCGGCATGTGATTGCTCCGTTGCCAGCGTCTGACCTCTCTTGAGCTTCCTCATCATGATGTGTGCCGCCTAGGAGCGAGGAAAAGCGAGGATGGCGTCGAACTCGGCGGAGCGAAAACGGGCGTAGCGGTAAGGGATCGAGCGCAGCATCTGCTCTTCGGCCTTGGCTTCTTGGCTCGTTGCACCACGCTATCCTCACTTGCTTGGGCTCTTCTTGGCATTCTCCCATGGTGCCATCGTGCCCTCGCCGCCCGCCCCACCCCGTCAATTTGCCCGTGGGTTTTCGTTCCTCGATTCGCCTTCCGACCCTGTGCTTGCTGACCCTTGGCATACGTGGCCCCCGGGTCTTGGCTCGAACCCCTCTCGGCTGCGTCAGAGGCGGGCCGGGGGCCAGCTCAGGCCTATTGTCCTGTGCCCTGGGGGGGCGACCATGCTTCGGCTCGCCAGCCTCGTTTCCGCGGGTCCAGCAAAGGGCTCAGGCTCGAGGCTCGTGGCTCGTCGCTCGCTGCTCCCCCGTGGCCGCAGCAGCTTGCCTCCGGGTCTCGCTTGCCCCCCCCCCCCCCCCACCTCGGTTCCCGCCGCCAGTGTTGTGCCTCTGCGCATGTGCCTCATCCGATCCCAGATGCGCCTCCGTCGGTCCGCGACTCGCCTTTTTTCTTGGCATTGCCGCACGCCCTCCAGCCTCGCCTCCGCCGCCCCGCCTCGTCCTCCTCCTCGCCCTCCGCCTCTCCTGTCCCGTGAGCTGGCCGCTCCATTCCAGGTCCGACACGCCTATTGACCAAGTCTTGGCACTCGCGCCTCGTGGTGGCCCTGTCGATTGTATATAGCATTCGGCCATCTTGCCACTTCCCCTCCCACCCCCTTTGCATCTCCTTCAACACCACCACCACCAGCATCCTACGCTACGTCCCCGTCCTCTCAGCGTCGTTGCATCCATCTGCACCTTCACCTCTCATCAGCAGATCACGTCTCGGCTTCCATCATCCCTACGACCGTTTCCTGTCGCTCTCAGGCCGAACTCCAAGCATGTCCCGGCCTCATCCCACCTACCATTCCGCCCCATGGGGCTCAGTGAGCGAGCAGCACCAGCAGAAGGCTCCATCGCATCCTTCCCACCCGCACCTCGCACACTCGGCCTACTCCATCTCGGCAGGTCCTTCCACCTACCGCGCCCTCTCCAGCGGTCACGTCGCCTCGCCCCCGGCGCCTCAGCACTCGCATCGCCCCGAGGCATGGGCGCATCGTCCCTCACCTGCAGGTCCCTCGACCTCGCCGCTGCCTCCCACCTTCGCCGCTTCGCCCCCTGGGCCCGCCGCCTCGGCAGAGCAGCCCATCATTCGCACCACCCACATCACCGCCGATGGCACCACCATCTACGCGGCTACCGGCCGCAAGCGCAAGCGTCTCCAAAAGGCCTGCGTTGCCTGCCACAAGGCCAAGCGCCGCTGCGATGGCGGTCTCCCCTGCTCCAACTGCGACTTCAGCGGTCGCACCTGCTGCTACTCGGATGCCAACGGCAAGATGGTCCTCCCTACCGCTCGTGCCGCCAACGAGGCTTCGCCTAACGGTGCGGTGATGCCGGCCTCCCACTCCAGCGCTTCGCTCCACCCTTCCGAGGGTCTCTCCCCTGGATACAGCGGTGCCGCTACTGCACCCAGCCCCAGCGCCAGCGAGGTCTCGGGCCGCGTGCGTGCCAACACTCTCAGCTCCAAGTCGAGCCCCATGTCCGTTGGCACCGCCGCCGGCCCGCGTCTTGAAGGGCTCCTCAACATCGACGACGTCGCCCCGGAGCGTAGACGAGAGCTCATCAGCATCTTCTTCTCCCAGATGCACCCCTTCAGCTGCGTCATGGACGAGATCTCATTCCTCCGCGACCTCTCCACCTCGGAAGTCCCCGCCTGGCTCCTCATGGCCATGTTCGCCTTGTCCGCTCGTTTCGAGCAGGGCATCAGCGAGGCCGAGCGCGAACGCCGCTTCTCTCACGGCGAGGCCTTTGCTCGCTCCGCCAGGCGCATGCTCCACGAGGAGGACCTCGACGGATTCACTCTGCTCGACCGCCCGGACGTCGACCTCGCGCTCACCCTCTGCTTGCTCGCCGCCCACGAGCTCGGCATGGGCCGCCTCCAGCGTGCACTTTCCTACTCGAACGATGCCGTTCGCATGATTGCTTCGCTCAGGCTCGCCGAGGGCCACCTGCCCCCCGCTCGCAAGGCCAACTACTCGCGAGATGGCTTCTCGTCGTCGTCGTCGTCGTCTTGGCCTCGCCGTGCCATGTGCGAACGCCTCGTGCTTCTCACCTGGACGCTCGACATGACCATCTCGACGATGGCGGCTCAGACCTCGGCCGTCCGCCGCGCCGAGGTGCTTGCTGCTGTTCGCAACTTTGGCAGCTCCGGCGACGAGGCTCGTGACGATGTGACCAAGTCGTTCGCCCGTCTCGCCGAGATCGTCACTGTCTTTGGGCTCGTTGTGGACTCGAACGAGTCGAGCAGCAAGGGCGAGAACGCGCTCCAGTCGTGGGCTGCCGCCCTGGTTGTCGAGCACAAGTTCGACGACTACAACATGAAGCAGGCCAGCCGCCTGCTCGAGGAGCCCGAGGCAAGCGCCGCCTCCCACCGCGCTTGGTTCTGGGCGCAGATGCATCTGATCGCCGAGTGCTCGGTCTTCCTCATGGAGGCACGCCGCGCGGGCGCTCCCCAGCCTGACCGTGGCCAGCAGAAGGCGGCGGTGGACAACATCCACCTCATCCTTTCGGTGCTCAGCATCACAGGCCGTCGCAACCTGTTTGCCTTCCCCGCGCTGCTCATCTGCACGCAGTACAGCCGCCCGAGCCCTGACGCCGCACGATGGTGGGCCACCGCCCGCCAGTGCTGGAACGTCACCGAGCACCAGATTGCCGAGGCTGCGCGGTTTTTTGTGCGGCCCAGTAACGACGCCCCCTCTCCCGGGAGGAGCCGCAGCTCCAGCGCTGTGGAGTCTCTGACGCTGCCCAGGCTGTCGAGCTCGTCGATTGGCAGCATTTCGGGACGTGCTGCGCCGTCGGCCCCACTGCCTTCGATCGGCAGGCTGCCGCTGCCTTCGCTTCGCCTGTCGCCGCCGGCGTCGAGCGTCCCTGCGAACGGCGAGCAGCACCGATCTCCCAAGCAATCGCCTGGTGTGAGCGCTCTGCCTTCGTGGCGATCTGCGTCCACGGGGCACTCGCCCGAGAACCGCTCGCCGCGAAGCTCGATCGGCGCCAAGAGCGATGGCGACGCTGCCGAGCACGACGCCATGAGCAGCAACGGCGGCAGCAGCCGCGACTCGTCGTCCATCTCGCCTCGCACCGCGCCCATGGAGCTTGGCGGCGACGACTTTGGCCCCGTCATTGCCAGCCGTGGCTCGCGCTCGCCGCCCCTCGCTGCGCACACCTTTGCAAAGGACCCTCGCTCCTCGTGGTCGCCCATCACCTCGCTGCGCGGTGAGAAGCGAACCATCTCGGCCATCTCCACTTGAGACACTCTGGCTCTCCGCCTCCTGTATTACTAGTATTTTTATCACTGTGCCCGGCTCAATCAGATCCGGTACGACAACATTCAGCGTCCGCACGCTTGTGTCTGAGCGGCGTGCGGTTGATCTTGGTGCTCAGATGACGGGGGCTGCTGGATTTGGGTGAGATAGACAATCGAGGAGCGGGGGATGCTTGCTTTGCAGTAGGACCTCAGCCGGGTGCCGGTCAGAGATGCTCGAGCACGCGTAAAGAAAACAGGGTCGCCTGTTGCGCGAGGCGGAATTTCGGTGCATGGAATGCGCGCTAAGCACCGCCCGTGGCGGTGTGCAGGAAACAAGGCTTGCATGCTGGGCTATGCTGCTATGCTGCTGCCTGCAGGGCCTAATCTCGTCGATGGAGGATGCACCGAACGTAGATCACAACCGTTCCGGGTGCGGCGGGTTCGGTCGGTACCATGTGAGTGACAGCCGGTGTCCGGAACACGCCTCGCTAGCAACTTGGTGCCACCCTCGGGCCGTGCTTTGATTGTGCGCTGCAAAAGGTACAAAACCCACCCGCCTCCCCCCGCGCTTGTCTCCACCTCGCCACCATCACATTCTCCCATCCCCTTTGCCTTGCTCTCGCACTCGACAATACGAACAAACCATGGGCGACAACCTTGCTGGTGCTGCGTTCGGATGTCTGGCCGCCATCGTCGCCCAAGCCCAGTTCAATATCTGCAACACCCGTACGTGCCTCCACCACCCCTAGAAGTGGAAGACGGCGACCTCCGTTCACACTGCTAACGTTGTGCTTTACTTGTTTGACCGGGTCGTAGGATCGTATGGTACGGATTCGACGTGTGCCGATAACTGCTGCCGCTTCAACTGCGGCTGGAAGCAGGGCGCGTTGCCCGTCGAGGACTACCCCATCGCCAACTCGCAAGCTCAGAGAGAAGAGGGAAAGGCGGAGAGTGAAGCGCCCCTGCCAGCCTACGACGCCACGCCACAGATGTCGGTCACACCACCACCACCAGCAGCAGCTGCCGGCCCAACCGCAGCCGAGCCTCCCAGCGTCGCCGACGCCAAATAACGTCGTCCGCACTGCATTCTCAGCCTGTCAACGCAAGCACAAGCTCAACCCGCACCAGGCATTGTCCTCGGCCAAATCCTGACCAGCACCGCATTCTACGATACCATGGAAGATTCACCACATACCCGAATCGGAACCTGCGCACTTGTTTCATCCTTCTACCCATGGCCGTATCGCGTGCTTTAGCCGACGTATTTGGTGTGTGTGCCGGAGCAGACGACACGGTCGTCCTTGTCGTCCGCCGCGCCCGGTTTGCGCGCGAGGATCTGGACGTCGATGAAGGCGAGGTTGCGACCGACCTTGTTGCTCTTGCCACGGATGATGAGCAGATCGCCCTCCTTGGCGGCGCCGACGTACGAGACGTGGATGTCGACCGACACGCCGCGGTTCTTGAAGCGGTCAGCCGAGGTGCTTGCGATCACGATGCCTCCGATCCAGTCGATGATCGTCGCGGACGTGGAACCGTGCAGGATGTTCTTGCTGTTCATCAACGTCTTGCTAACGGGTACGTGCGCCTCGATGAATCCGGCAGAAACCGTCTTGATCTCCAGCTAGCTCGAGCAAAGGACAAAATTTCAGCTCCGTTCGTCGATGAGCCATCGCATGAGTCTACTTTGAGGTTGTGGGAAGGGATCGAACTTACGTCGGAGAGGAGGTACTTGTAGATGGGGTTGTTGTCGAGCACCTGCTGCTGCAGCTCGTTGATCATCGCCAGTGTCACGGCGCCCGCTCCGGCGGATTCATTTGCGTCCGTCATACTGTCCTGTACAGTCCCGCTGTGTCGATGGTGCGGAAGGTGGAGAGCGTCGAACCAGGAGGTTGTCGATGATGTCGGTGTGGAGTCATGGCCCTGCGGCCTTGGGCGGATCTTCCCGCCTGGACCCCAACAACCAACACGCCCAACAGCGTTGACCGCGCCCGCCAACTCCACACCAACCCGCGCCGCCGTTGTCCCCAATTTGTTCCTAGCTCAGATCTTACAATGAGTGAAAAATATGGATCAGCGGTGCGAGGCTGAGCTCGGGTGTCGGGCCTTGTAGTAGCGCCTCCACCAAAAGCTTCGTGGACCCTACTTCCCAGTGCCCTTCCCACCCAAACGTCCCACCATCCTTCTCGCCAACAGGGGCGCACCGCCGCCAGATGTTTTCCACCATGGCGGGACCTTTCCGCCAGGGCCCGTTGCTTCCTGCTGCGACACAGAGTCACTTCCACCGCCTCAAGCCCGTGTGCGTCGAACTCCTCTCCCTCGTCGGCCGCTCCAACGCCCCCGCCCACACGGCTCAGCTCGTCACTTGCCTCCGTCACCTCAAATTCACCCTTCAGACCCTCATATCCGAGTCCGCATCATCAAGCCGGCATTCGACACTTCAATCACGCGCCGATGCCGTCGAAGCGTCGAGCTCCACGTCCAGATGGGTGGAGCACGGCCAGGCACCGCTGCCGTCCACGCTGGTCAACTACGTCTTTTACCCGGTCTCGGAGCTCATACGTACGGCTCCCAAGGGCATCAGCAGCCTGTCGGACTCGGTAGCCGAGAACGTGCTCGAAGTGCTGGCGCTTCTGGCGAGTCAGTGGTGGGCGACCTGGTCGTCACGCCAGGAGGCAACGGCATCGCCAGCGTCCAGCAGGTGGCAGACGTGGTGCGACCTTGTCATACTCGCCAGCTCGGCCATGGGGGATGCACCGAACGCAGCGAAGAAAGGCGTGCGAGCGAGCGACGAGGTGAAGCTCGCCGCGCTCAGAGTGCTGACCGAGCTCCTGTCTGCGCGCTTCGAGACAGCCGCACCGACGAGTTTGGGCGTTGGAGCAGCGACGGAAAGAAACGCAGCAGAGTGGGAGTGGGACGGCGTCTCGGACCTCACCTTGCTGGACGACGACGTCGATGCGTCCACCTTAGCAGACAACTCTGTAGCCGGGGATGCCGCGACCGAAAGCGCGGTGCTCGAGCCCAAGCTGCTTTTTCCGACTCCAGAACACCTTGCGTACGCCGCGGCGGATAAAGTTGCCAGAGGCGCCGTCAGCTTTGTGCTCTCGACGGCCTTCGCCGTGGCCGAGTCGTCGGCAGAGTCGATTGACGCTCGCACAGCCGCCATGGCGGTAGCGCGCTCCGCCCTGCTCGTCTGGATAGGAGGCGTGTGTCTCCTTCCCGACGTGAGTCAGGACGCAGCGAACCTCGATCCTGCACCCTTATACTGCATCACATCGGCACAATCTGGCGCGGAAAGCACCGATGGCGATGCAGCTCGAAAGGCAGCGGGACTGCGTCTTCGGCCCTTGCTCCCAGGAATCACGTCGTCGCTCACGCGCATCGCCACAAGCCGCGTGAAGACCAAGCAGGACGGCGCCAAGCCCAAACCGACTCCTGCGCCGGTGGCTGCAGCGGCCATCACAATGCTCGGAGACCTGCTCAGAGGTACCGTCGCCGACGTCTGCCTGTCTCAAACCATGAACGACCACGCCGTTGGTGGCAGGGCGGAGAGCAGCTCAACGTGCAATCCCTCGGCATTCGCACACGTCACCGACCTCACCGAGTTCGCCGAGGCCAACATGCTCGACACCGAAGACGAAACTGTAGCTACGGAGAAGGACGAGGCTGCTGCGATGTCCGATGCAGCGGCAGACAGCAATGCACCAACGCCGATGAAGGACGAGGCTAAGTGGGCACTCTCTACGCTCGCGCAGATCCAGCTTGCGCTGCGGACGTTTTCGCCGCTGACGCAGCCGTCGCTGCCGGGCACCTCGCTCCCCTCGAGCGTTTCCGCCGTGGCGCAGAAGGCGGTCGTGCGGCTTGCGGTCGCTCTGCTCTCCGACTGCGGTGCCTCGCTCGCCTGGCTCGACGACCACCTCGAGGGCATGGCGCGGCTCGACGGCAGGAGCGTCTACACCGACGCAGGCCGAGAAGAGGGAACGGCGTGCATCAACACGCTGCTGACCTGGATCATCGATCTCGCCTCCGAATCCAACTCGACCTCGGTCGCCGAGTGCGCCAAGCTCGCTTTTGGCGTTCTGCAGACAGCCTCGGCTGCGGACGGGCCTGCTAGACGCCTGCCACATCTGACGAATGGGCCGGCATTTGGATCGCTCATGATGCACGCGCTCGATGCTCTGCCCGCGGCCGTCACGGCCCAGAACGAAGCCGCCGTCTCCAGGCTGACGCTGCGAGTCACCACGCTTCTCGACCTCATCTTTGCACGTACAGAGGAGCTCGGAGGCACGGTCTCTGACGCGGCGAGGACCGTAGCGCTGGCACAATTGGTGACCGAACTGCCGCCGCGGGTGCTGCGTCTCGCAGCCCTGCTCAGGACAGAGCGGCTGGACTTCGTCGACGAGCAGAGGGAAGCAGCGGGCTTGCAAGCGGGATGGCGGCTGCAGCCCGCGTTTGCGGGGCTGGAGGCGAGCACGAGCCGCCAGCTGAGCCGCATGTTCTTCCAGCTCGGCCGGACGCTTGCGCTTGCCTTTGTGCAGGACTACAAGGCGCGTCAGCCTGGCACCAAGGGCGAACAGGACGTCTTTGCCATCGTCCCGCTCCTCGTCGAGCGGGCTGCTCAGCTGCGTTCTGTCCGGCTTCCTGCGACCAGCAGCGGTGTTGGTGGCGATCGGGCAGGGAGCGTCGACGCGATGCGGAGGGCCGAGAGTCTGACGTCGCTCGCGCTGGCTGCCGACGTGCTCGCCGGTGTCAGCAGCTGGATCGACAACATCGAGCTCGGCGTCCGCTTGGCCGGGATGGCGCAGGCCAGCAGACAGGCGCGCAAGGTGGCGCATCGACTGGGCAAGAAGGTCTTTGGCTTGGTCATGGACATGCTCGATGGCGATGCCGAAGAAGCAGTCGCCGGCCGGTCGATGTCGCACGGCGATCTAGTGCGGTCGAGCCCGGCAGATGTATCGACGACTTCCGAAAAGACTGGTGAAGGACTGGACATGATCAACCAACAACAGTCTTTGGGAGAGGCGTCGCAGCTCGTGGAGCGGGTCAAGGGCATTTCGCTGATGTCGGACGATATCGAGAGCACGACGCCTGCACGGCACGGGCCTGCGCTCGACCTGGGCTTTGTTCGTGCGGCCAACATGGCCAAGTCGACCAGTGTCACCGAGACACGCGCGCAGCAGCAGCTGGCGATGCAGCATCGCTACGTCCAGGCGGAGCGCAGTGTGGATCTGTCCAATGCACTCGCGTTCGCGCTGGTCAGCGCGAGCTCCAAGCTACTGGGCCATAAATTTCGCAGCTTGCTGCTTCGCGGTTCGTATACGCTGATCAGCGGCATGTCGGCCACATCGACCGTGGATTCGGATCTGGTCCGCCGCGCCTCAACCGCAGCGATGCAGGACGTCGCATTCAACACCGCCTACGGCGACGTCAAGAACTGCCTCCTCGACCATGCCGACTACATCCTCGGCTCGGCATGCCAGCGTCTCATCAGCGGGCTCGACGAGGAGCTGCGTGCGATCGCGTCCGCGAGCTCGACTGGCACCACACCCGCGATCGGACGGGGCGATGGTGGCAAAGAGATGAATGGCAACACGCACCGAGTGGTGCTCCCATTGGTAGCGGCACAGAGGGCGCCGTTCGTGCTGGTGCAGATGATCCGCGTGCTCGGCTCCGAGATCGTGCCCATGGTCGAGGATGCGATCGACGAGGTGCTCGATGCGCTCGATCGATTCCATGCCCATCCGTCCATCTGCGGCGGTCTGCTGGCCGTGCTCGACTCGATCCTCGAGACCATGGCGGCTGAACAAGCCGCAAGGCGCTCTTCCAAGTATGGCTCCAAGCTGCTCTCCACCCAGTCCAGCGCAACGCAGACCGAAGCGGAGGATCTCGAGGCTTGGCTAGCGTTGCGGCGTCGAGACCAACCGGCGTTCGACGAGGGCTCAGGTGATGAGAGTGGCGGCAAGAAGGCTACTGAAGACCAGGAGGACAAGCCGAGCAAGAGCCAGCAGGTGGCGGAGCAGATCCTGGCGAAAGCGGCGGCGTTCCTCACGCATCCTTCGGCGGTGCTGCGGAGTCATGTGCTGGCACTTTTGCGACACGGTGTCGAAACGCTCGCTCCGCAAGGACGCACGGCTGAGCTGCTGCCGATTGTCAACAATGCCTGGCCGTATGTGATGACGCGTCTCGGTGCATCGTACTCGAGCGGTGGCGGTGCGGCACGTGGAGCGCAACTAACACCGATCATCGACCTGGACCGCACCGCGGTAGGGGCGGCGAACCGAGCACAGAGCGATGCCGTCTTTGCGCAAATCGAAGCGGCGCTCGTCGAGAAGGAGCCGCAGGTGTGGGTGGCTGCGGCGCGGTTCGTCGAGGCGGCCGCCGAGCACGTGCCCGAGTTTGTCGGCAAGCGCATCGTCGAAGAGGCCTGGCCGCGGTTCGACCAGCTGCTCATGCTGCTCAGATGGAAGTTCCATCCACGTTCGACCCGCGGTCGGGCGTCAGAACCAGCGAAACGGCACGCTGTAGGGCTCATACAGGACCTTGAGTCTACACCTCGGCCACAGCGCCGCGAGTCGGCGGTGCACACTCACTCGCAACCCCCGTTCATCCTGCCCTCGCCAACAAGCGTACCTGCGCAGCTCACGCTCACCATCGTGACGACGCTCATCAGCGTCGTCCGACACGTGGGGACGCGGTTGCCCGACGACGCGGCATGGAGCATGACGTCCCACCCGTTCCTGCTCGACCTCCTGGATGCTCGTCAGCCACCTGCTCTGTGCAAGGCGGCCGAAGTGCTGTACGTCGAGCTCGGAAGACGCAATCCACCCGCGACAGCGTGGGCCCTGCAGACCGCGTTTCCACAGCCAGCGGCAAGGGCCATGCGTTCGACAGTTCCAACACCATGCTTCCTCGCACATACGCACACCGCCGTACATGCAGAGACGCTCCACCACATCGTGGCTTCCTTCGCAACGGCGTAAGCGCACACGCGTGCCCGCACTTCTTCACATCGCATCGCGCCTTCCTGCAGAAGCTGCATCATCGAATGGAAATCAACGCGAGTTCAAGAGGAAATGCAGAAATCGAGGTCGTGAGGGGCTCAGTCATTGTGGCGCGCGTCAGGGTCGTTTCAGATGGGTGCTCGAAGCTCAGAGGATGTCGACCGAGCTTTCCTCGGCCACGTCGAGAAGCTCCTGCTGATGGTGCTGCTTTTCCCCGAGCTGTTCCTGCGGGGCTCCAGCTCCGGTGCTTTGCTCGGCTACGCTCAGAAGTTCCTGGTGCTCCTTTCCCAGCTGCGCCTGCGGGGCTTCAGCTTCAGTCTCAGTGCGCAGGGCTTCACGAACACTCGGGCGGACCGACTCAGTTCCGCGCTGAGTGTCCGCAAAGTCGTCGAGGGCGACAGTCGAAGTGGTCACTTTTGGTGTTCCCCGGTGCCTCATCCCGACGAAGGGGCGGCACGTGGAGAAGGCGTCTGGCTTGCGCACGTCGTCCTCCATGGCGACGAGCAGGTCGTCTTGCTCGCGAGCGCAGAAGGAGGGCACGTCAGACAAGCCCATCGAGGTGTGGCTCTGCTGATGACAAATCGACTCGACAGATTCGGTGTCTGAGCTTCCAGACGAGTGGCACGAGGTGCACAGGATGTGTGCAGAGACGTCGTCGTAGTGCGTCGTCGCTGGCACGTCACCATGGCGACTCTCTCCGTGCCTCGCGAGTCCAACTGGCGAATCGAAACTTCGGCGAAAAAGGATGCAACACTCGAGCTCGTCCGTCGAACTCGTCGCCTCTGGCTGTTCCCGACGTGCTGCGCGATTGTCACATCGGCTCCTGTATTCAGCGACCGAGAGTGTCTGCTGGTAGCAAAGGCGCATGGCATGCTGATCATCCAGCAGTAGCAAAATCATGCGTGTGTACTCGACCAGAGCCCATACTAGGGCCACTGCCATGAGAAGCGAAGTGGTCCAACGAGACGCTGAGCTCGTTGCCAGTGTCATCTGCCTCGAAACTTGGCCGAGATCCATATCATCCCGGTCGATCACATCATAGGGGCTTACAACCCAGTACAGGAGGCAGGCGGAGGCCGACGCCAGTCCGAATAGGCCTAGCTGGCGAAATCGCCCGTTCATGATGGCGGGGACGGGCATGACCCGATCGGCTCAAATGGAGCCTCTGGATGGCGAAACAGGATAGAAGGCAAGCGAGCACGATAGAACTGGGTGGGAGCTCGGTGATGACCTGGAAGCCTCGCCGATTCCGACGAGGTAGCCCGATGCGGTCGAGATTGGTAGAGCCGGATGCCAAGCGCGTGCGAGACGGTGGTGAGGCAGAGGGATCGTGTGAGGCAGCGACATTTGAGACAGGAGCTGGAACGCCTATTTTTCGCCAATTTCGTCTGGATTATGGCCCTGGGTGCCGGTCGAGTTCTAATTTCAGAGAAAAGCGGCGCCTAGCAGGACGACGTCAGACGGAGTTACCGAGACGGGCAGAGGCATGCACGCCCAGCACGTCCCCCACCCTTTTGCGCAGCCAGGGCTGGTCAGCGCTGATGACAGATGGTGGGCATGGTGGCTGCAGTCTGCAGCTCTGGCGCTCTGCCGGTTGATGCGTATGGGTGACTGGAAAGGAGGTAGGGCGCTTGGCTCTGGTTCAGTGCTGGTCGCGGAGCGAAACCCCCGGCCGGACCGTTTGAGATCCGAGAGTCCGCAGTGGAGACACTACAATCGGCGGTACACTGGACACGTGCGAACTGTGATTCGGTAGATGAGCAGAATATACAATGAGGGGTATTTTCTGGAAGAGACGAGAGGAGAAGGCGGGTCGAGGCCGGAATGAGGCTCACCGAGCCGAGATAGAGCTGAGTGTGCCTGAGGTGGTCGAGAAGAGGTGGATTTGATGTTGGGCTGTTGCGCGCACGCGGGTCGAGATCGGTCCCTGCGTCTAGCGTCTCTCGCGCAACCTCAAGTTCACCCGGCTGCCTCCGCTGCGCAAATACGACCTGGCTCTGACTGCACTCGCAGACGATGGCACAGGGCTGCAAGCGCATCACGCTGCACCTGTGGGCGGAGGCGGCAGCGCGACTCGCCTCGTGCATGCTGGTCTGCGGGGTCGAAGCGGGCGGTCCGACACGCGTGACTCGCCTCGAGCGCCACCCTCGCTGCGATGCAACCTCGTGAGGCTGAGTCGCGACGCTCGGACTGAAGCGCTCGCTGTGCTCGGGGTAGGAGCCTGGCCTGCTCGGCCGGTCACCGTCGGGCGACTCGCGCAGCCAGATCCGAGCGACCTCCTGTGATTTGAAATTGGCAGTCACCGTGCAGCGGTAACGGGCCTGCCGAAAAATCCACGTCCTGCGCCTCGTGTTCGGGAACGCCAGGTCTTCTTCGATGCAGCTCAGCCGAGATCTCGGCGCCATCGAGCCTTGGCCGCTGTGCAGTGCCATTGCGGCTTGTAACCGGTGCGTGTCAGACAGGTGCGTCTGCACAGCGTGCTCTCCCTCGAAGCTCAGCTCGACCCTGCCCACACCCATCGGAGTGGCCTCGGATGCACAGCCCGGATCCCAATGGCACTTGCTCGGGCCAGGCTCGGCACGCGCATATTACTCGGATGCACCAGATCCACGTCTCTCAGATCTCCTTCGCCTGCCCAGGGCGGCGGCCATTGAATTGCTCCGCCTTTGCATGCCTCTGTGCATGCCGTCGGGAGGCTGGAGCGTCGGAAAGCGCAGTCCGCGCACCCAGCGTGGAGAGCTCGGGGCGCCTCTGTGCAGCCGTGCATTGCCCGCAAACGTCTGCGCCCTCTTTTCCTCGATGTCTTAGATCTTGAGCCCAAAGCGCCACTAAGGCCTCTCAACACCGCTCCTCCTTTGTTTCCGCATCGCTCGATCCCACCTTGAGCTCTGCCTCGCGTCCTTTTGACTGTGCCTTTTTTTGACTGTGCCGCTTTCGAAGTTCACCTCCGCCGTCGCCAAGGTCGTCAGGCTGGTTCTCATGCAGGCTTCGTAGCGGAGCTTTGACCCTCGTCCTTTGCAAAAGTTAACCTGCTCCCGTCCCTGACTCGGTCCATTGTATGCCTGAGACCGGAAAAGGCCTCGTTGACACTCCGGCTTTTGTCCAGCGACGTGACGTGCCGCCTCGCGATAGGGCTTGCCTTCCGCCGAGGCCCACCCTGTCTCACCCGCAACACCTTTAGCAGCCAATCTGCTGCATAGCAAAGAGGCGGCAGTGACCGTGCTTGGATCTCAACATATCAACCACGGGATGCAGCCGAGCTCGCTTCCGGCACATCTCGCAGCAAGTCCCACAAAATCTAGGTCGAGTTGTAGCCATTTCGCTTGTGCAATTTTACCGATGTCTGCAACGACAGCTCGAGGACACCGCCAAAGAGCCGCGTGGCCGATTGCGGCTGGTGGCGTTGCGCATGTTTTTTCCCCTTGTGCGTTCTGGTCAAAGGGGCAAGGGAGCTCCTCCTGTGACCGTTTCACAAGCAGGGGACCGTGCGGATGACGACGGTCATGCTGGTCGAACGGGTACGCAGAGCATCCAAGGGCGCACCGAGCCAGCTCAGCTTGCCCCTTCAAGCGAAGTGCGATGCCGTCTGTAAATCGATCTCCTCCTCCGTCTCGATTCATGCAAAAACAATCCTCCCGTACCGTCGCTGCGAGAGGGCTCAAGTGCCCATCGCACTTTGCATTCCCAACTCAACCCAGCAACCCTCCGCTTCTTAGCACCTGACCGCCATCCTCTGGTGTCCCGGCCGATCCTTGCTTTTGCCTCCTACCCCGGCCCCGTTGCCCAAAACATAGTCGGCTGGGCCTGTCCGGCTTCTGCTTTCGGCCAGGCTTCCGAACGCCCCCGCGCCTCCGATGCCCCTCGCGCCCGTCCGCTGATTTCCTCGTTCCCCTTTCCCCCCTACCTGTGCCCACGCTCCAGCTGCTACTGCATCTGCATCGGCTACGCTCCTCCTGTGTCTCAGATTCCAGGTGCATCCGAGGCCTGGGAGATCTTACTGTCGCAGACCAGAAAACATCCGGCCTTGGCGGCCCGCAGCCTGGGCTCGCGGCGCCAGTCTCACTTTCTTTGTCCGTGCCTTGCTCGCTCTAGCCGAATCCGACGTGATCACGGCTAGAACGCACGACTCGCGATCTCCAGCACAAGGCCCGATCAGCCCAACGCATCCTGTGCCGCCGTGAGCAGGGTGACTTGGGCCCGAATCCCGTCCACAAGCCTGTCCAAGCGGTCACAAGGTGTCAGTCTGACGTCTGTCTCTGCGCACCTACATGCACTCGCTTCCGATCAAGGCTCTCCTGCGCCCCCAGACCTAGACTTGTGGACAGGTCGACCGAAGGCTGGATTCCTTCTCTTGGCTCGCTTGCTCCACCCGAACCGTTGACTTGGCTCCGCACACGGGAAAAAGCTCTCTGGTGGCACAGCATCCAGGCGCAGAGTCGTGGTGTCGCGGTACCTCTTGCTCAGTCACCTTCACGCAAGTACAAGTGTGCAGCTTGTGCGACTCTCTCGGCCACCAGCACTATCCTCCCTTCTACCATGATCACGCGATCTTCCTATTCTCCGTCCCATCGACAATCCCACATCCACCTTCGTGGCACCGTTCTCGTCTCGTACGCCAACCGACCCATGCTTCTGACATCCGACATTGCTGCAGTCTTAATAGTTCCACCGTTCAAAGCTCCAGCGACGACGTAGACACATGTGCTTCGAACTGCTAGACCGGCCACTAGGTTGCCTTTCTATGCATTTGTTCCGTAGCTCAGGACAACAACTACAATCAGCATCGTCTTGATTGCCTCCAGTCAGGCGTACTCGTCTCACATTCCCCTTCTTTTCTGGCCCTGGTCGCGGTTCCGCGCTCCGTCGCTCAGGGCCTGACCCCGCTGGCGACTCTATCTCGAACTCTCCAGCTACAGTAGCGTCAGCACAGCCACGAGTTTGCGCAGTACGCTTAGACTGCTTTCCGCTCCAAAGTCTCACTAGATTGCCAGCTTTGTTGTGCTCGCTTCCAGTCAAAAGGCTTCGCCATCCACGTCTATCGTCACCGACACTCTGCTCGAGCCCATACGGTGTTCTGGCCGTCGCTTCGACCGCGCCCAATTCCCGGCTCGGCGCTAGCCGTGCCTTTCCGGTGTCGACAATGTTCGAGCCACTTAGCATCCATACGTCCGAGAAGGGAGGACAGCTCCGGAACGCATTCGCACGACAACATAACATCCTGTCCGGGGACAATGGCTCGCATGATTTGTGGCGCTATCTTGTTTGCTTGCTATGCCCGACCTTACTGCATGGCTTCATCGATTCACCGCCCACCTCGCTCCAACCAGAGCGAACAAAACCGCAGCTACGGTCTGCGGTCGGACCGGAGCATTTCATCGCGAGCGAGACGACCAAACCGCAGGACAAAGGCTCGCCCACACCATCTTCATCTCGTGCTCGGCATTCCAAAAGTCCAACCCACACGACCCGCAGCGTGGTCACCAACAGGAGTCCAAAGCGTCGCCTCGACAGCGAACTAGGAGAAGATGCGGTGCTGATCAACAAGAGAACCGAACGGTCGGATGCAGTGTAAGTGGTCGCCGGTCCCATGCTTTTCTGTTTGTCTGCATCACCATGCTCCCGTCCTACGGCAGCGCTTCATCTGGCCGCGATCCGTGCTCCGCTGCCTCGGTTCGATTCGATTCTTTCACCAGTCGCTGCTCTAGGATTGTCAGCAGGGGTGAACGTGTTCCTCCAGCTTAAGAGCAGTCTCGGACAGCTGGCGACCCGCAGCGACATGGTTACTGGTTCGCTTCCTGCTGGTTCGCGGCGTGCAAAGTTTTGAACAGCGGTGGACGCACAACCCAGCCCTCTGTAGCTCTGTCGACCCATGCCTTTGCGACTCTGACGGCTCTCGATCCCTCTCCTCGTAGAGTGCTGCCCGTGTCCACCTCCTTTGGCTCCGTCCGCTGACCTCAGATCCCGTGATCTGACCTCCACCCCTGATATGGACTCCTGCAGCGCGGCTCTCAGCTACAAGCTTGTGCTGGTGCAGCAGCCGACGACTGGGTCGGCGTTCGAAGACAACCTGCTTGGGCGGATCGGACTTGCGCCTCCGTTGATCGTCGAGCTCCAAGTATTCCAAGATGGCAGGTCCCAAGACGCTTCCGCCGAGCTTCCCTTCCTCATCTGCCAGTGTTCTCTGCTGGACGAAGATGGCAAAGTAGCCGACATGGTGGAGCAAAAGGCGAGAGTCTCTGGGCAAAGCAGCAGCCAGGTAGCATCTGCAGCTGTTTCGAAGAAGGCTAGGGGTGGACGACACAGTGCTGGGCTGCGTGGCAGCTTGGCGGTGGGGCGGTCGTTGGATTCGACCGAAGCTTCGGCGAGTAGTGCATCTGAAGATCTGTCGACGCCGGGGACGAGGGAGACGTCGAGCACGCTGCCGACGTCAGGGCAGACATCGCCGCAGGTGGCGCGGATGCTGTACGGTACGCTGGCTGCTGGGCCCCAGCAGTACAACTCGCCGGAGGGCGAAGAGGACAAGGCCTACTTTTTCTTTCCCGAGATCAGTATTCGAACTCCAGGCAGGTTCAAGATCCGATGCACGCTGCTCAGGCTTTCGCTGCCCGGGATCGACGCGCCCGAGGTGGGCAGTCTGGCCCAAGTCGAGACCAAGGCCTTTGAGGTCGTCAACCGCACCCAGTATTCGGCGCCTTATATCACCGATATCTCAAGACACTTTGCCCGCCAAGGCGTCCCGCTCCTGCTGCCTCCAGGCGTCTCTGCCGAATAGAGACTTGTCGCCGCAGGAATGCCACACCTTCGTTACCAGTCCTTTGTTCCTTCTAATTTTTTTGCTGCTGAGGCTTATCTTCACGGCTGCGATAATCTCACTAAACTTCGTGCAGCGTACCGATGGCTTGCACAGCTCGTGAGGGGGGAAGGCGGCTGTCACTCAGGCTTTGGGGATGAGATGGTGGTGGGGCGAGTGGGGAATCGCGATCAAAATGCAAGCGGGATCGGGAGGCGGCGTTTGGACGGGCAACGTGTGGCGATGCTTGGTGATCCGCGTGGGAAGCGTCCCACAATTTCGCACTCTGCCCCAAGCTCACGCCGCCAGACCAATTTCATTGAACTCAACGCCGAAACCTTAAAACGCCCTCAATCTTCGGCCTCTCACAGAGCGCAGTCCGACGGCGAACCGATGGCGGCCATCCCATGTGGCAGATACACAGGCGAAAGTCGAGCAAGGGAAAAGTGGGATTGGCTTGCTTAGTCGAGGTCGCGATCGTCGGAGGCCGTGTGCGAGTCGGGTGGTTCCTGCCTACGCCGCACGTCGTTTCGCACGGGCACCTGGATCCCCTGTCGCGCCAGACACTTGGCGAGCTCGGTGGACTCGGTCATGCCTGGGAAGCGACGCGGGCTGTAGATGGCGAACGGCTCCGTCAGCGCCTCGGCCAACACCTGCCCACCCGGGCTCGACGGTCCGGTCCCCGGCGGAGAAGGCCCACCAAGCGCAATGAGCTTGAAGGCTAGGCGGAAGTGGCCTTCCTGCCGGATGCTGAGGTCGGTGAAGACAAAGAAGCACGCACGCGAGCCATCCATGTCGCGAGCCACGTTGGCGCTCGCCACCAGCCGGCCCTCGAGCATGCGCGTCCACGGATACGCCGTGTCGTTCGACTCGACCAGCACTGCTTCGGCGTGCGTGCCCTTGACCATGTCCTGCTTGCGAAGCGACACTTGCAGGACTAAGTTCGGACTGTTCTCGGCGCTGCGTGTCGGCCAATCCGAGCGTTGATGCGGGCGAGAGAAGAGGCGAGTCAGCAATCGATCGAAAGCAAGGATCAACAGCACGTGGCCAGTCCACAATCGTAAGATGACCATTCGCCGTGTCAAGTGTTGGACTCACTCTTCGTCCTCGGTGCCGTCTTCCTTCAGGATTTGAAGCTGAAGAATCGGTAGCGGATCCAGAGGGCGCTTGTCTTTGCTGCCTAGTCCGCAGAGACGACCTTGTTGCGGCTGCTGGCGGATGATGAGCTTGTAGGCTCTGCAATGCGAAGGGAAGTGAGCAAGACATCAACGATCAGCGTATGGCTCGAGGCAACGACGCTGGCGGCCATGAGACTTAGACAAGGAGACATACCGCCTTTCGGAAGAGTGATGAGGAAGCCCAGTCAGCATGGGCGGCGGGGCCAGAGGCGCCGTCCGTAGGTCGTGAAGGCCAGAAGCTCCCGTGCTACTCGATGCTGTCGAGTTTGTGCGGGTCGTTTGAGACTGCATGCTATGTGAAGAAGGACTGATGCCATGGCGCACGTTGTTGAAGGAGCTGCTGTTGGTCGGAACGGAAGTCTGCGCTGGGTCCGCTGCTGAAGAGTCGGTCTGAGTAGCACGAGCCCCAGCACTCAGTGGTGACGGTGCAGACATGAGAGAAGTGATCGCCATACCAGGACTCCGTCGAGCGGCTCCTGAGGGCGCAGGATTGACACCGGCGGCGGAAGGCGCGCGCTCACCCATCCGCTCTTCCGAGTTGGAAAATCGCACTGGTCAGGGTCACGACGCAAGACAGGTGTGCGGAGGGAAGGAGGAGGAATGTGGGGTTATGCAAGACTTACCTGTGTTGACGTCGGAGATAGGAGGTCGAGAGTGATCGTGATCAACTGAGGATGTCGAAGACGAGCCGACGTCGGGCGGTCGCTGAGGGTTTTGGGCACGTGGGTTTTGGGCACGTGGACGCAAGGGCTCTGCGCCTTCAAGCTGATCTCTGTCGTCGGTCGACATGGTGAAGGGCGACAAACTGTGCAAAGCAAGCTTCTTGAGGTGGTCTGAATCAGAAAGAGGGAGTCCCGCTTCTGCCCGCCGAGTGCATCGTTGTCGAAGCCTGGATCAGGACAGGCCAGAGTCTGCAATCCTTCTGGGAGCGAGCAAGAAGACTCTTATCTCAAGAGCGGGCCGGGCAGGGCTGGAAGGAAGTGACGGAGCGTAGAGCAAATGAAACGACGGAAGTGTAAGTTGGAAGCCGAAGCGGAACGAGAGGCGGTGCCGTCAACTTCATGGGGTCAAGAGGGGGCGAGAGAAAGAGGCGACTTCATGCTGGATGTGTTTGTCAGGGAAGGTGCTCTGAGCAGCATAGAAGAAGCTCGGGTGCGGGCGGCGAGAGAAGAGTGGACGTCGCCCAGAGGGAGAAGAAGGGTAAAAGTGTTTGGGCGGAGTCCAAGTGCAAGCAAAAGACGGGTTGTTTCGACGCCCGGCTGGGGCTGCAGCAATCCGACGAGAGCGAGACCGTGTCGTGTTAGAAATGACGCGGTCAAGACCCAGACGTCCTCGGATAGCCTGCGAACCAGGGCAACGGTTCAACAAATCAGCTGTTCGAGCTTTCATGCGGCTGCCGATACCAGCCAGCTGCATGGTCGAAATCCCGAACGCAACGCTCGCACGAGCACGGCGCTAGAGGGGGTGGGCTACGTCTCATGGCGCAGTGCGCGCGGGCGTAGACGGGGAAGGCGATTCGAGTGACTGAACTCGAACCCGTGTCTCTTCTGCTGGCCGGGGGCTTTCGGCATACATGAGCAAATGCGCGCAGCTCGCAGCGCGCAGCGGGACGGAGCGAGACGGACTTCAGGTGAGAACCACGAGAGGGAGGAGCATCCGGCCTATACTACTGATCGTCCGCCTCTTGCTCAATCTCGAGCAGGCCTGTGCCGCTCCTGTCCGCGGATACACCTGATTTGAGGCGCATCCGGAGACGAACCTGCGTCTTCGAACCCGGAAGAGGAGACACCATTTCGAGACTACGTCAGGCCGAGGTAGCCATGGGCGCTGCCTAGAGTCAATGCTTGTCACCGCTGGAGTTACCGCTGGCCAGCGGCACTCCCTGGCTGACATGTGACTGGACTGCCGGCCAGCGCGTCAGGAGGCGCCGAAGCGACGCGTCGAGACGGACGAGGGCTGGCGCGGCGAGCGCAGACCCACCAGATAACGGCCAGCAGCGGTACCGAGCGAACAATTCTCTCGCAATCAAGCCGAACGAGTGCAAGGTCTCAACAGCCGGGTTCATCGGAACGAGATTCCAGAGCAGGGAAAGAACGAGCGAAGGGAAAGCCGATACTCACCACAATGGCAGAGAACGTCTATGAAGACTGGTTGTCCTTTCCTGGCAGCAAGCTGTGGTGAGCGGAGGAGCCAGCCAGAATGCAATCCGAAATAAATTGAAAGGCTGAACGGGCGGAGGTGGGAGGCGGGAGGGGCCGCAAAGGTGGAGGAAGGGGTGCAGAGGGTGAAGAGGTATGTCAGCCGGGTCCTACCGTGGCGATCTGCCAGAATGACCAGGGATGGAGTAGGACCGAAAGGCTCAAAGGTGCACTTGGTGGCACTTTTGCGTGCGATTCAAAGGCTGGCCCAGCGTCGCAAAATTCCCGACGCTGAATGAAGGTATCAACGAGATCGCGGCACCCAAGTCACCAGAAGCACGTGGAGGGAGACAGACCTGAAATGTCGCCCAGCCGACGGATTCGCGAGTCTGTGCAATGACGGACCAGCCAGGGCGGGGGAAGACGCAAGGCCACGCGGAGTCAGGCGGCGAGGACCGCCGTGTACAAGAAGCCGCACGGAAGGCTAAAGGAGGAGCTAGCCTTTCCGAGGCCGGGCGACACAGTCTCTTGGCGGCCGACGAAGTTCTGGATCGCTATGAGCCCCAAGTGGATCCGAGGCAAGGGAACGCAACTGGGAAGCAGCGTTTCGAGACCCGATCTGAGATCACTCGACATGGCCGCACGGCGACCGTCAGCTAGCCAAAGGACGCAGGCGGTCGCACGACTCGGAATCCTGCCGACGACGATCTTGGCAACATCAGCGACATGAGAGTGTCGCAGTCGACTTACGACAGTCCTGGCAACCCTGGAGCGGAGATCGTAATCCGAAACTTTGGAGGTCGACCTTACCTTGGACGCAGACTGTCTACCACAGCAACCGACCGAGAGCTGCAACAGACCCCGGAAGACCCAATTTGCGGGGAACAGCCGTAGCCACGGAAGCGCAGGCGTTGCGTCAAGGACAAGCAGGACAATTCGAGGGACCCTGAACAGGCGAGCGTCGAAAACACCCGGAGAGAAATGACTGTGACTCGCGTCGCCGAGGCGTCGGAACGGCAGGCGGACCAATACGCACGAGCAAGCACCGAGCCGGGAGGGAGAGCTCTCGGCACGCCGCAGCGGCAGCTCTTCTTCCTGGTCTGCGCCCCAAAGCGAGGAGGATCAAAGCCGCGCCGTGCACTGAACGAGAGGCCTAGGCTTCGGACAGCGCGGAAATGCCCGAAACAACCGAGGTCGCTCTCGATTGATGACATTGAATGCACGCGCGCCGCTTCTGCAGCCTCGTCGAGATGCAGAAAGTTGGGGCGTAGTTGAATTTCTGGAGCGTCGGCGGCGCAAGCACCTCTCATCTACGCCTCCTCCGAATGGGACAGGCACCACGCCCGTAGTCACAGTGTGGCGACGCTCGAAGAGAACGTTTTCGCGGACTTACCCTTCGACAGGCTGCCAAGGGATACTGCTCGGATGGACGAATGTGGGAAAGAGGAGAGTCGCTCGCAAGGAAACCGACCTGGTCCGAACTCAGATGCTCCGAGCCACGGAGGTACCGCGGGACTGTTGCATCGGAACGCCGTCGAGTGCGAATGGCTGAGTCTGGTCTCTGAGGCTGAAGGCGTCGCCACGCAAGAGCTACAGAGGGGAACAGATCCGGGCGCCAGAAGCTGTGCCCGTGTCGCTGTTGGATTCTAGGAGGACTGGCACGGCCGCCGTATGTTTTGAAAGCTAGGAAAAGGTCAACGGCAGCGGCATTGTTGATGAAGTGCTGGATGAGTTGCTGCAGCGTCGGGCCAGTTGAAGCTTGGTGACGACCATGAGACCACGCGCCCGGCGTTGCTGAGCGCGCCGTTGCTCACTGCCGAGATGCAACAAGGTTTGGCCGTCTAGATCCGCCCACCGAGGCTGATTGCACCTTCACTTCCAGCCGCGCAATGAGCTCGGAATCCAAGCGGGACAGCCGCCCTTCTCATCCAACTTATTAATACGCCGGGCACTGGAGCTCGCTTGGTTGGTCGCTCACCATGTCTATGCAGCCCCTTCGGATGCTCCTGGCGCCGCAACCCTGCGTCTACGAATCATGCATGTGCCGCTGGTGCTCTGAGATGAAGAGGCAATCAGCCAGACGTCGGTGGGCGGCGGCGCATTGGCACCACCGTTCTCGGCCGCCCACCCAACGGACATGCAGGTGGACCCACACTGTATCTCGTGCCCTCATTCAAACTTAAAATGTCGCAGCCTGAATGCATCGGTCGTTGCCGATGGTCAGAGAGGCAAATGCACACACGCTGCAATAAAAAAAAGGCGGGAGCGCAATACAATGACCTCACACCGCGGGCTACGGCGACATGCGTAGCTGCGATTTCCAATCAGCTCTCCTAAGCCGCCAGACAACCAGAAAATTCAGCTACCCAGTCGCATTTTCGGCTTCGTCGCGGCTTGCTTTCCCTCTGTTTCGATGCGCCACCGCTCGGCAGACCAGCTGACGCGAAGACTCATCAAACCCTCATGCTTTCTTGTCATTCTTCAGCCGACCAGGCGTGTGACGCCGAGATGCCCGAAGATGGCTTGCCTCCCCTTCTCCTTGCGCGTCACTGGGCTGGCCCTTGTCCTTCGGCTGCATCACAACATGCCTGCAGAAGACGATTCTCGCAGTCCCTCTTGGCTCTCCGCCTTGTCAAAATTTGGTCGGCATTCTTCTCGACCATCAAGCCAGCTCGATGTGATGCGCCGCTCAAGCGAAACGTCAGCCTGTTCGCAGCCGGACCCTCGGCGCATGCGACGTGCGGCCCTGGAACCGTTGACATTCGTAGGGTCTGGTCCCCGATTCCGATACAACTTGCACATGGGGGAAGGAAGCTCGCGAGTTGCTCACAGTGGTTATGGCGTCGTCTGCCTGCTGACATGCAGAAGAAGCCCTTCGAGAGCATCTTCCGCGGACATGGACGCGTCCGAGGCTGATCGGATTCGGAGGGCGAGGCTGACCAACTGCAACACTCGTTACAGTACATGCCGCTGTGGCATGGCACCACCTAGGCGAGGAGCATGTCCAATCACCGGCATATCCAAGAAGGAGCCGCAGACCGTGCGAACCTGTTCCCGTCCATCGTCGAGCTGGCTTCCGTGGAAGCCGATTTGCAAATTCCAGCAGATGGCGCGGCTCAACGCGGTCTCGCTTAGCTTGGAGGGCAACCGCAACGCTGAAACGCAATACGATCCATGCGGGTTCATTCGAGGACTCGAAGGTGCAGAGTCTCCCATCCGAATGGAATCCCTGAATCTTGGCATGCAGAGCCAAAGAAACGACCGAGGCAAGTCGAGCTGAGTTGCGATGGCCAATTAGCTGATTCCCAACACCCCGACGCGACAGGGAGCCAAGTCCGCCTCGGCCCGTCATCGCACCGATAGCGTTCGCCTCAACGTTTCTCCGGGCGTTCCCTCGGCGATTTGCCGAATGCTGGCAGCTACAGTATGCATGAAGGAGCCGCGGTCGCGTCGGTCGAGAGCTCTCACATGCGTCCGCATCGTCTGCCAAAGCCAAGTCACCGCTCGCAAAGTGTGAAGCCGGAAATGCGGGGAGTAATATCCACTACGCTGGGTGCACATCGATCCTCTCAAACCTCTTCGAGACACATCGAGATCGAGGCAGCCGGACCCGCCGATTCCCAATGTGCTCGACCCGTCGAACGATCACGCTGTAGAAGGCGACCCCGCTGCACCACTCATGCTCGGTCTATAGTGTAGATTCGATTCCTGCTCTTTGGACGCTCACGGCGAGTCGAGGTCGCGATCGCTATCTGGACTTGGTGCCCGATTCGACGAGGGCGGCGAGTTGCCGACACTCGACCAGCCGGACGTAGGTAGCGCCGTGCCAGCATCAGCACCGCTGCGCAAATTCAGCGACCACTCGGGCGCCTCGTCGCTTGAGGAATCGCTCGAGTCCTCGTCCCCCAGATCCGGCCTCGCCTGAAGCCCCGAGCTTGCGACCTCGGTGCTCTGCGCTGCGTTGGACGCCTTGGACTGAGCCGCCTCCTGGAACTTCTGCCTCGACTTGCCTCCGATCGGCCGCGTCGTCCTGCGGCGGTAGAAGAGCAGGTACGCCGAGGCGCTCTTGACGCTCTCGGGATTCGCCACGGGGCGGACACTCGAGTCGTCAAACTCGTACCACTTGCCGTCCGCGGCGCTCTTGGCAAATGCAGTGTAGTGACCGCCACCCAGGCCGCCAAAGTGGTTGTCCACCGCGTACAGGTCGTAGATCGGGCTATCGACGGCGACCGCATCGTCGTTGTCTTCCAGCGGTCGCAGGATGCCCGAGCCCAACATGCTTTCCGAGAGCTCTTCGCCGGACTCCTTGGCCTCCTCTTGCACTCGGCGCAGCGCCTGCGTGCCCTCGACTCGATCCGTCAGATCCAGCCCCTCGAGCGGGAAGTCGACGAGCATGTTGAGCTTGTCGCGCGAGTGGCGTCCGGCGCTGAAGCGCTTCAGATGCACGACGAGGATGTCCGGCGCCTTCCACAGGTCAAACTTCTTGGTCGCCTGGCGGAACTCCTTGCACGACGGGCAGTACCACGGATCGTCCTCGCCCAGCTGCTCCTCGCGAGTGAACTCGTCCATGCAGTCCTCGATCGACAGCGTCCTGGGTCGCGAGGGACCCGCCGCATCGCGTTCGCGGATGGCTTCGTCCACCACTTCTTCGAAGTCGCCCCAGAGCTGACCAGAGTCGGACTCTGCCAACAGATTGCGTTCACCGAACGCGGCCGACCACGTGCAAACGATCGCGCCGCCCGTGAACACGAGCGGAATCGCCTTGATCGCCTCGTTCTGAGGCGACTCCTCCTCGTCATCGTCCATCTGAAGCTCGTCCGCCTCGGCTTGCGGGCCGGCGGCTCGCCTTGCCAGACGCGCCTGGCGCTCCAACAGCTCCTCCGAAAGGTGGTCTGCGCCGCTTTCGCTGCCCTTGGGAAGGCCTTGGCCGGCCTCGGCGACGCTGAAGCGGATACGGAGGGCCGGTTCCGCCTGCACAGCGGGCTTGCTGCTAGGGGGTGTGACGTCGGGTGCCACCGACTCGGTCGCGCTGGTGTCAGGCACCACAACAGCATTTCCGTCCTCATGGATCTCCGTGACCGCATCGAAGTTGTCAGGTTGGGCCGGAGCAACAACCTCTACGCTGCTCTCGTTGGCGGTACCGTCGTCGACCATCTCCCAGTCCGAGATCTGTGTCTGAGCCGACGCTTCTGCTGGCACGGGTTGCGAGACCGCGCCACTGTCCTCCTCAACCGCCTTGACGAATTCGTCTCGGTCGCGCGCGAAGCGCGAGAAGCCGTCGATGACCGCTTTGCGCACGGCGGTCGGGTCGTTGACGTCGTCCTTGGGCACGGCGATGAAGAAGGGGATGCCTACTGCCTCGGCCCGCGATCGACGGCTGACATACGTCTGGCTCGAGGAGGCAGCCGCCACGGCCTGGGCATAGTTGGCAAAGACGGGCAGGATGGCATGCTCCGTGTCGGGGATATCGAGCGCCTCCTCGGCGTCCTCGACAGATCGGTGGTAGCGGTAGTGGCGCTGCTTGGAGAGGCGCGGCGCAGCAGGGACCTCCCAGAAGTAGACAAAGTCGCCATCCTTGATGTCGACGAGCGGTTCGTAGTCCTCGATCCACTTGTAGACGCGGTGATGCCAGATCTCGCCGCAAACGAGCCGGCGAGCCTCGACGCCAAACTGCGCGGCCACCTTCTGTCGAAGCTTGCTGACGGTGCTGCCGGCGGGGAGCTGAACGTGGAACTTCTGCATGGGCTTGTTGGGCGAGAGCGGCACAAAGTAGACCTGTTGGCGCCATACCTTCTTGTTGGGGATGGGCAGGGTGAGGTACATGAACGGATCGAACTTGATCGAGATCTTGCTGCACTCTGGGCAGACGAGCGTGCTGCGATACTGGCCCTGGAAGAGATCGACGATGACCGAGTCGTTGCGCGCCTTGTAGATGTCCCACTGGCGCTTGGCGAAGGCGACGAGGGCCTTTTCGTCGCCGCCCTCCCAGTCGGGTGCCTCGATGTAGGGTTTCTTGAGGATACGGTTGAGGTCCTCGTGGAGTCCATCGAGCAAGAAGGCAAGCAGCTCCTGACTGTCGTGCTGCGCATATCCGCTGAACTGGGGCGCAAAGCGCGAGAGGGCGAACTTGAACTCGCGCGGCCAGAACGAACCGCCCTGACCGTTCCAGATGTTTGAGACGAGGTTGCCGAAGGCTTCGGCGATGGCGCCGCCCATGCCGAGCGGATTGTCCGTGTTGAGCTCCTCGCGGAAGGCGTCCGAGACAAAGTACTGCTGCAGCTCGTACGTGTTGCTGAGGCACTGCAGGGCGCTGTTCATGAAGCACGTGTTGCCGAGGTTGTTGAGGCCGCGCAAACCGCGCGACCTGCCCATGGTTCGGTCGACGGCGGTCTGCGACCGCGTTACGCGGCCAGCCTCGCTGCTCTGCACGGCGCTGCTGCTGCTGGCGGTGAGGGAGGGCTGCTGCAGGTTGCTGAAGAAATCGCCGCCCTGCTGAGCAAAGATGCCCTTGACCGAAGAGGACGGTTCGACAGGAGGCGGGTCGGTCTGCCATCGTCCCGACTGACGCGTCTCGACGACGAGGTTGAGCTCGATCTCGTCGATGCCTACCGCCTTGAGCGATACGTCGGGTCGGTAGCTATCGGGCCTCTTCTCGCCGGCATCTATCAGGTCGACGCCGTCGACCCCGACGCGGCTGATGCTGACCAGGCCCGTGCGCAGCTCACGGACGCTGGGCTCGGGGAAGTGGTAGAGGCGCATATCGACATCGGCCACCGCGCCGAGATCGAAGGCGGTCTTGGCCCTAGCCTTGAGTTCGGACAGCTTGGTGCTTACCGACAGGCTGAACCACGGCGGGCTGACGGCGTCGACCGAGTCGTCATCGACGAGCCTGAGAAGGCGGATGATAGGTGGATAGAACTCGACGCTCTCCTGACCCTCGTTGAGACCCTCGATGACCTCTCTGGCAAAGACGGGCCCGTTGCTGCCGTACCAGCCGACGAGGAGATTCCAGCCTTCCTGGGGGAGCATTTCGTAGTCGATGTTCTCGTTGATCTGAGGTCGCAGTTGTGGGAAGCCGGGGCTTGAATCTGCATCCAAGAGGTCGGCGTTATCGATGGGTCCGACGGGGACGTCGGTCTTCTCCGCCGGATCCGCATCGCGATGCTCCGAGCAGGCGACGTTCCAACGTCGGTACCAAGCCCGGCTGACGAGATACCAGGTGTCGCCGGCGTGGAGCGGACGGTTCTTCATGGGCCGGATGGTGTCCAGCTGCTTCTGACCTGTAGGTCTCGGCTCGTTGCTGGGAGGCAACGTCGTCGTCGAGGACAGAGGCACAGCTTCCTGGTAGGTGGGCAGCTGCTCGTCGTCAGTAGCCGCAGGTGCGGCGGTGGCGCCATCGTTGAGGCTGAGAGACTGCTCTGTCATGAGGCCCTCGACGTTCGGATCGTGGGAAGCCATTGTGGGTCGTGCTGAAGGAAGCAACTCTGCGGACGAGACGCTCTGACGCAGTGGTGTTGGTTGGACGGGCGACGGATGCTCGAAGGGGTCTTGGTCGCCGAGGTCGCTGGTGGATCTGGAGAAGCCGGGTTTGTTGTCGTTCTCGATGTCGCTGCTGTTGTCGTCGATGAGCGGGCTGGCGGTGCGGGCTCTCTTGTATGCGCTCGACTTTCTGAGGTCTGCGGCCACGAGGGTGGAAGGAAAGCGAGGGCTGGGCTTGTGCTCCGGACTAGGAAGCGGAGAGGGTGCGGGACGACGCGCAGAGGAGGGGATGCTAGTGGAAGATGCAAACACACCCGCGTCGCTGGTGTCTGAACTGGACACACGCGGCTGCTGGGACTCGTGCACCAGATGAGCTGGTGGGTTGTGGTTGGAGGAGGAGGACGAAGCTGACTGGTTGGATGCGGCGTTGTCGTTGCTGGGGTAGTGACGCATCGGCATGAGGTGCTGCAAGAAGACGCTGTCGAATATGCTGTCGTTCAAGTCGCACTTGGTCGCTCAGCGCAGCACGGAATCGCAGGCGAGCTCGCAATTCTGTGTGCGGTGATCGCTTTAGCCGAACCGAGTGATTCTCTCGACGAGCAATGTGCTTTGTCGATAGCGAAGATGGGAGCGAGTCGACGTCGGAGGCGGCGAAGGCGGCGGTGCGGATCCGCTTGGATGAATGCAACCAGATGGACGGGATTGCGGAGGGTCGAGATGGGAGAGCCAAGGAGTGCATTGTCAACCACGGGGCGCTGATCGTCGATCCGACACGTTGGTCTCGGTCTGTGCTTGGCCGACTGCTGCATGGAGTCGCACTTTTTTTGCTTCTGCGCAAACCGAGGCGTAAAAAATCTATCGGAAAATTGACGCGGTCCATCGAGATTCCGTGACGCGGCCAACACTCTGCTCGTTTGATGTCGCATGCTCACTGAAAGACCAGATCGCAGTCGCAGCCCCGCTGTTCGATAGAATCAGCCCTCAAAGAAGTGGATGTGAAGTGCGTGTGATGACGTGCAGAGTGGCAATACAAAGCGCTGCAGACAGCCAAGGGTGGCGATGCTATCGGCAGAAGCGAATGCATCTCGAGATGAGCGCATCGGTCCTCACGATCTGGAGATGGCGCGGCGGGAAACATTTTCGGTGAGAAAAGCCTCGACGGCCGCTTGAGGGTCGTCTGGGAAGCGGATGAAGAGACCCTGCAGCTCGGCCATGCTGACGCCGCCGACGGCAGCTGGGGTTGGCCGCAAGATGCCCGACGCTGTTGTGCCGGCTGCATCCGCTTGGAGCTTGGGCGCTCCATTCGCAGGACCCTGCGGCCTGCCGTCGGGGCCAAGTCCCAGAGCGGCGCGTCGCTGCTGTGCCTCTGCGACGACGTTGGCTCCCAACTCGCTAGCGAGCTGGTGCAGTCGGCTGTCCGCCTGCTCGACAGCCTCTCGGAGGCCAGGGACCACCTCTAGCGTCTTGTACGCGACCTCGGTCGAGGCGGCGTCGATGGCCCCGGCAGCCTGCGTGAGCAACGGCTTGGCCGCCTCCATGGCTGCGGGTGGCAACGCGAGACGCCTGGCGGCGATCTCGCGCATGGTGGTGCGGTAGAAGCGCAGCATGAGTTCCTGCACCTGCTCCTGCTCCGCATCGCCGAGTTCGGCGATCATGTCCACGCGGCCCGGTCGGATGAGCGCCGGATCGAGGCGCTCGATGTGGTTGGTCGTCATGAAGATGATGCGGCTCTCGCCACTGGCCACGCCGTCGAGGGCGTTGAGCAGACCCGAGAACGTCACCGACGCCTGGTAGCCATCCTCGGCCGTCTGCTGCCTGCCCAGGAAAGCGGCATCCACGTCTTCGAGCAACAGGATGGAACGGTCCGGAGCGTTGGACAGTAGGTGGTTGAGCTTGTCGTCCGTCAATCCTCGTTCCGAAAGATTGAGCAGGCAGATGTTGAAGTCCAGATGCCCTGCCAGTGCCGTGATGAAAGACGACTTGCCGCTACCCGGTGCGCCGTGAAGCAGGTAGCCTCTTCTGTACGGGATACCGCGCTCGGCGTACCAGCGATCGCGTTCGAGGAAGCGCTTGACATCGCCAACGATGGCCTCCTTCTTGCCCTTGCCCAGCACCACACTGCCCAGCTCCCTCGTGCGCCGCGGCTGTCCGAACGGCCGCCATTCGGGACCCCAGCTCGTATAGATCACCGTCTTTCCCTCGGCCGAGGAGAGCGCCAGCTGCCGCGCCTCGTCCAGCAGCTGTGGAAAGAGGTGGGCGTAGTTGAAGAGCGTCGTGAGCGTGACCGTCTCCCACGGTGCGCCCGTCGAGAGGTCGACCATCTTACCATCGCGTTCTCGCGTCAGCCGCATCCACACGCCGCGGTATCGGAACCAATGCGTGCCCGGGCCGGGCACCAGTGAGAAGCTCGCCTTGCCTCGCTCGGCGGCCTGCGCGTGCGGCGTCGAGGCCGAGGCGTGCGGCGTGTAGTTGGTCTCGACCGACAGCTCGTGACTGAGGATGCGGACGGGCGAGACCGACGAGCCGCTCGATGCGATCATCAATGGGTTTTCCACGCCATCCCTGGAGCCTGGGCTGTGTGGCTGCTCTGCAGATCGGTCCCGCAGGCCGAGAAAGTCGATCAAGCCTTCTTTCTTCTGCTTGCCGAGCAGTCCGCGGTTGCGCAACGACTGCGCTCTGGCCTGCGCCGCCATCCAGTGGAGGAACCATGGATGCGCGCGGTCCTTGGAAGCGATCTCGAGCGAGATCAGCAGCCTCCTCTGCGCTGTCGAGGCGGCCACCTTGGCGCCTCGGCGCACCATGGCGATCGCACCTCCGAACACCATCAGGCCGAGTCCTCCCGAGAAGATCGGGTTGTCCGCGATCATGTTGGACAGCATCGAGCCCGATCCCGAGGCAGATGTAGAGCTTGAGCTTGCAATGGATCTTGGCACGTCGCTGCTTCCACTTGCCGACGCCTGCGCCTCGCTGCCGGATGGAGATGAAGCCGAAGCCTGGTCCTGGACGGAGGAAGGACGTGGCGCATCCTCCTCTCTGTATGGAGATGCGGCCTCCTTCTTCCTGGTCCGGTAGTTGAACATGCTGCCGTATGTCTGCGGGGCCTGCTGCACCCGGTCGTTGCGTCGTCGCGATGTCGATGGAGGAAGTTCTTCTTACGGATGGAGGACAACGCCTTCTGCTTCGGGACTCGGTGGTGGAGGCGGCTCCTTCCGGTTGTCCAAACTGGAAAATCGGAGGACAAGAAAAGGCTCCGACCCAGCTTGGCCAGGGTCTGAGCACTTTTTTTTTGCGGAAGTCGGGCGACATGCATCCAGGCCTTTGAGGATTTTGCCACCTTTCCAGCTCGCTTTCCCTATTCATACTCGCCCCCCTTCTCAACAGCTTGGCATCGACAACCGCACGACGAGTCACGTCATCATGGCGCCGAAGCTCTGTGTGATCTGCAACACGGAGCGCGCCGTGCTGCGGCGGCCCAAGACGGCGCAGCAGATCTGCAAGGAGTGCTTCTTCTACGTCTTTGAGACCGAGGTGCATCACACCATCGTCTCCAACAATCTCTTCAAGCGCGGCGACCGCGTGGCCATCGGCGCCTCCGGCGGCAAGGACTCGACGGTGCTGGCACACTGCATGAAGGTGCTCAACGAGCGCTACGACTACGGCCTCGACCTGTTCCTGCTGAGCATCGACGAGGGCATCACGGGCTATCGCGACGATTCGCTCGAGACGGTGAAGCGCAACCAGCAGCAGTACCAGCTGCCGCTCAAGGTGCTCGGCTACGGCGAGCTGTACGGCTGGACGATGGACGACATCGTCAAGAGCGTCGGGCGCAAGAACAACTGCACCTTCTGCGGCGTCTTCCGCCGCCAGGCGCTCGACCGCGGTGCGGCAGCGCTCGGCGTCGACCACATCGTCACGGGCCACAATGCGGACGACGTCGCAGAGACTGTGCTGATGAACGTGCTGCGCGGCGACATTGCGCGGCTGGAACGATGCACCGAGATCGTCACCAAGGGTCCGGACGGGACCGAGGACCCCGAACACGAGGGCTGCGGCGCCAGCGGATCCAACGGCATCGGCGTGGGCGGGAGCGGCATCCGACGCAGCAAGCCGTTCATGTACGCGTACGAGAAGGAGATCGTCATGTACGCCTACTTCAAGAAGCTCGACTACTTTTCCACCGAGTGCATCTACTCGCCCAATGCGTATCGCGGCTATGCGCGCACCTTCCTCAAGGACCTCGAGGCCATCCGACCCTCGTCGATCGTCGATATCATCCAGTCCGGGCAGAATCTCAAGATCTCCTCGGCCGTCAAGCAGAGCCGCAAGACGGAGCTGCAGAACTGCGTGCGCTGCGGCTACATCTCGTCCAACACGGTCTGCAAGGCTTGCATCCTGCTCGAAGGCCTCGAAAAGGGGACCCCGCAGCTCGGCATCGGCAGCGAAAAGTCGAGAAAGATCAAGGACATTCGCAGCGAAAACGCAAAGACCCAGGACGCCTCGGATAGCAAGGAGGCCAGTAGCGAGCGCAGAATTCCGCAGTGGACAGGTGTGGCGAGGGACGCGCCACCCATCAGCTCGTTGCCCTTTGTCCCGCCTCAGCGCAAACCCGATCTCTCCTTCTGAGTCCAATCACGCCTGCACTCCGTCATCTGTATTTGTACCGGTCAGCTTTCGCTTGTCATCGCATATGCTTCCAACATCCGTGCGCGCTAGGATTCGTCGTTGGCGCGTCGGGCGAGGTCGGCGTTGGCCTCGAGGTCTCTGCCCTCGTCCCAGATCCACGTCTTGACCGTGCCGTCGTCTCCGCACGACGCGAGCAGGCTCTGGGCCTTGTTCCATACGGCGCCGTAGGCGACATTGTTGTTGGTCGAGAGCGACGTGAGGTCCGACACGAGCGAGCCTGCCGTCGCTGCACCCTTGGTATGGCCTGCACCCATCCCCGCCCTCGTGGGCGCATGCAGCGTATCTCTACCATGTCCCTCGAGCGTCTGCAACACCTCGGAGCTCTCCTGGTCCCACATGTAGATCAGACCATCCTCCGACCCTCCTACGAGCAGCGAGGTATGTGCGAAGCTGGAGCGGATGAAGTTCTTGCTCGTGTTCTGGTGTCCCTTGAAGCGTTTGAGCGGTCTGAGCATGCGCAGATCCCAGAGCCGGTTCGAGTTATCCTTGGACGAGCTGAGCAGCAGCGAGCCGGTCTCGTTGATCTCGACCGAGGTCACTTCGCCCAAATGGCCCGTAATCGTGCGGATGCACAGCCCGGACACAACGTCCCAGAACCGGATCGTCGTGTCCTTGGACGCCGTGACGATCAGGTTGCCGATCGGATTGAAGATCGCCGAGGACACGCCGAGCTGATGGCCCGTAAACGTCTTGACGATCGAGCCGGTCTCGACGTCGTACATGCGCACGAGCTTGTCGTAGCCCGCCGAGACGATGTGCCGCTCGTCGGGATGGAATCGGCAGCTGTAGACGTCGCCCACGCCCGCCCGCAGCGTCGTCCGGCACTGGGCACTCTCGACATCCCACACCTTGACCGTCGAGTCGCCCGAGGCCGAGGCCACGTGTCCGCCCGTGCGCGTCGAGTCGACGTCCCACACCCGACTCCGGTGACCTTGCAGCACGCTTTCGCAGCGGCCCGTGTTGGCATTCCACAGCCGCACCGTGTTGTCGCTGCTGCCGCTGACAAGCTTGCGGCCCTCCTCGCCGACGAAGCGCACGCTCTTGACGTTCTTCCTGTGACCGCGCATCGTATGCGCCACGGCGTTGGGCACGATGAAACCAGTGTAGTCGTGCAGAAGCCCCGAGATGACCGGCGCCTTCTTGGGATGGTAGCGCGCAAACTCCACCTGGTAGGCCACGGCCTGGTGGAGCATGGTCAACAGACGGTGGGGCGGCACATAGGTGTATCCGTTCGTCGAGGTCTTGGAGGCGCTCGTGCCCGAAGTGCCATCGGCAAGCATAGCATCGTCGAGCATATCCGAGGTCTCGCTTGCGGTGCGAGCGACGTTGGACGACGAAACGCCTGCACCAGCGGATCCGGAGCCGGGCAGGCCAGACTCCTTCTCGAGCCAGTCCTGCTCGAGCATCGCGGCGAACTCCGAGACGAGCTTCTCCCTGCCGGGCTGGATGCCCTCCCATGTGGCAAACGAGGGTGCATCTGTGACAGCCTTTGCCGAGAGCAGATAGCAGAGGTCGCGGAACTCGGACGGATGGGGCTGATAGTGCTCGAGCGGCTTGAGGCGCTTGTTGAGGAAGGTGAATCCCTTCTGAAACTCGCGGTGCTCGATGTGCTCGAGGAACTGCTGCTTGTATACGGCGTAGAGGAACGCCTTGTGGTTCTTGACGAGCGGTTTTTGGAGCAGCTTGTCGACTTCGGGCCAGTCGCCTTCGAGAATGTGTCCGCGGAGCTTGCGTGCGTCGAGTCCGGCTTCCTCGCGCTCGCGGCGCTTGATCCCGGCCTCCTCCATGAGCAGCTGACGCGTGGCGCCGAAGCCTTCATCGGCGAGCCACTGGTCGATCATGCGGAGGATGTCGTTGCGCACGTGCGGATCGTCGGGCCGCAGGATGGCCGTGCGAGACGAGGCGTAGGTGGCCTGATTCGTCAGCGCATCGCGGGAAGCGCTGGTGCTAGCCGTGTGCGCGGTGAGCTGACCGACCGTCTGACCGAGGATGGACGAGTTCTGATAATACGGGTGGTAGCTGTAAGGAGGTGGGCGGAGGCCGTGCAGCTGGAGGTCGGCGACGGTGTGGTCTTTGGCGTCAGCCAGCAGCACCTGTTTTCGGCGCTTCCACGTTTCCTTGGTCCCTCCAGGTGCCGAGCCAGCAGAGGCGGATCCGTTGGCGACTCCGTTGGTGCCCGAGCCCGAGGCTGCAGCTGAAGACGAGATGCCGAGACCATCGACGTTGCCGAGATCAGGCTGCGCGCTGATGGAGCGGTCGAGCGCGAGGGGGCCAGCGGCGATGGCGGACTCGGCGGTGGCACCGATGGTGTGGGTGCGGAACATGGACGCGGAAGCTGTTGGTGAGGTAGGCGCTGTGAAGGAGCCGGTGGGCATGGATTGGAGACTGCCGTTGGTGGCGCCTGGCTCAGGGAGCCGGAACGTCGACGCTCGCGGGGTGAGAGGCGCAGGCGATGGAAACGCCGAGGAGGAGGAGGTGGGGTCCGACGAGGCATGTGCGATTGTGTGCGACGAGCTGGCGTCGTGAGCGGCTGTGATTGTGATCTGCGCAGGTGGGCGTGGAGGCGTCGCAGCTTTGGTGGGAGCGCTACCACGCGGGTCTGCATCTGCTGAGCCGGATGGCGGCATTGTGCAGAAGAGCTGGAGGCGTACGACCGAGGGATGTGCGATGCCCGCAGCTCGATAGCAGCCGTGGAGGGCGACGAGGGGACCTGCAGCTGAGATGAAGAGGGGTGAGTGCACAACGACGAGGCGAGCATCGCTTGTCACTCCACTTTTGGCCGCTTGGCCTTTGCGTGGCGAGCAGACCCTTCAAATCACAGCTTTGGAAACGCGACCCCTTTTTTTTGCGAAAGTCAAAATAAAACACTGAAAATTGGTGCCGGAAAAGGCACAAACAATTCGGTCGAATGGCGATCTGGCTCATCCGCGCGAGAAGGTCGGAGCTGCACCGCACGGACGCGCTGGAAGACAGCGTGGAAGATGCTTGTCATGGCACTCGGCACTCTTGTAGCATTCTGACTTCGACCACCACTGCCTTTCTTTCTTCGCTCATCCCTCTCCGCCTCAGTGCTCACAACAAGATGAGGGTGATGCCACGGACGAACATGGCCAGCGTGGCTAGGTGGAGCGTTGTGGTGCTGCTATGCGTGCTTGCGCTGGTCCAGCTTCCCACTGCGCTGGCGCAGCGATCGCAGGAGCAAACGAACCTCTTCAAGCGCATCCAGTCGTCGAGCCAGGGCTACGTCGATGTCGACGCCAAGGAGTTCGCCTCGATCGTCCAGCTTCCGCGCGACTTTGCCGTGTCGGCGCTGCTGACCACCACGTCTGGCGGCATCAAGTGTCCGCCCTGCGTGGCCTTCCAGCCCGAGTTTGAAAAGGTGGCGCAGCAGTGGAACCGCGATCGGGCGGTCAAGGCCAAACACGTCTTTGTCAAGGTCGAGTTCTCGCGCGCCCAGCAGGTGTTTGCGCAGTTCCAGCTGCAGCACGCGCCCGTGCTCTACACCTTCCCTGCGCCCACCAACGCCAACGCCGCGCCCGAGCATGTGTCGTTCGACTTTAACGACCGCGGCTTCGCAGCCGCCGATGTGGCCGACCATCTCAACAAGCTGCTCAGCACGCGCTTCAAGTACAAGCAGCCCATCAACAGCAAGCTCGTCACGGCCTCGATCGCCGGCGTCGTGACGCTCGTCGGCGCCATCTTCTTCCTGGCGCCGTACGTGCCCGTGCTGTTCAAGTCGTCCAAGCCCATCTGGATGCTGCTCTGCCTCGGATCCATGATCCTCTTCACCTCGGGCCACATGTGGAACTCGATCCGTGGCGCGCCGTACGTGGCCATGGGCCAGGGTGGCAAGCCAGAGTACTTTGCCTCGGGCTTCCAGTCCCAGTACGGCGTCGAGACGCAGATCGTAGCGGCCATCTATGCGCTGCTCGCCTTCAGCTTCATTGCGCTCACCGTGCTCGTGCCTGCACAGAGGGATCCCACACGGCAGAGGGCCGGCGTCTACGTCTGGTCCGCCATCTTCCTCGCCACCTTCAGCCTGCTCTTCTACATCTTCCGCACCAAAAAGTACGTCCGCCCCTCCCTTGCCGCACTCAACGTGTCCATGTCCGCCAGTAAGCTGACCCGCCTCTCGTGCTTTCTTTCGCAACAGCCCAAGCTATCCTTTCCGTCTCTTCTTCTAACTCGCCTCGGTCCCATCCCAAGGGCAGGTGATCCAAATAGAGGTGCAGGAACGAACATTCGCCGTGCCACAAATGCTGCAGTGGAAGAACCGGTGACATTGAAAACAAGAATGGCGTGCGCGCGTGTCTACGAGATCTAGATGTTGAACCTGAGGACGGCGTGGGCTGAGGCTATCGGCCAAAGACCTTCTTTTCGAGCATGCGGAAGGGGACGTAGAGGACGATGCTAGCGACGAGGCCGGTTTCGAAGCCGAGATCGCCGGCGCGTTTGGCGATGGGGCCCTGGAACCAGACCTGGTCGATGCTTGGCACGACGACGGCGAGCGAGACGGCGCAAGCGGCGAGCGCGGCGAGGCCGGGTGGCAGCTTGTTCCACTGGTTCCAGTGCTTGACGTCGTACGAAGCGTAGTCACGCTTGCGGATGAAGACGTGATCGGCAAAGACGACGCCGACGTACAGGCTGGCCCAGTAGCCGAGCACGCTGGTGAAGTCGGTGAGCGTTTCGTAGAACTTGTCGTGTCCGACGATGGCGAGCGGCAGAAAGATGGCCGTGGCCAGCAGCGGCCATACGAACCTAGGCACGGGACCGAGGAAGGGCAGCATGGTCTGGAAGTTGAGTCCGATGCTGTAGATCGTCGCCGAGATATTACCGCAAACAGACAGAGCGAGCAGCACAACGAGGAAGCGACCAAAGTTGCCCAGGTTGCCCGCCAGAATGAGGTGAAAGAAACGACCGGACGAGACGCCGAGGGCCTGGGACCATTGCTCGTTGTCGTACGAGGAGCAGGCGAAGGCGGCGCCGATCATGATGAAGGGCACGCACGAGAGGAAGAAGCCGCAGTAGACCGACCAGAAGAGCTTGTGCGGCGAGACGTCCGGACGCAGGTAGTGCGAGACGTCCGAGACGAGCGCCGAGTACGAGATGACGAATCCAGCAATGATGGCTGCGAATCCGAGGATGGCCTGTGCGGATGCCTTGGGCTGGTTTGCGGCGACGTGGAGCGCGTTGGGACCGGTGCCTGCCTCGCCGATGAGGACGAGGAAGCAGATGAGCGTGGGGAGCCAGAAGAAGCGTTCAAAGTAGTGGAGCACACGGATGCCGCTGAAGGAGACGACGAGCGCGACGCACGCGGCCACAACGATGCCGACGGCCGGTGTCAATGTCGTGGTGCCATCCGCGCGTGTTGAGACGGCCGAGAGCGTCTGGCCTCCGACGATCGAATTGAGGATGCAGTAGCCGAGCATGGTGGCAGCATTGGCGATGCAGATGATGCTGGCGCCAAAGTAGCCGAACGAGTAGCGGCAGTGGATCATCTGGCGCATGCCGAGCTTGGGACCGAAGAGCGAAAAGTAGGCGGGGAAGATGGAGCAGAAGCCGCCGACGAAGAGCGTGGTGAGCATGGCGGAGCGCATGTCCATCTCGAGGAGCGAGACGAGCGTGCCGGCGGAGAAGGAGAGGACGTTGACGTTGGAGGAGAACCAGACGAGGCTGGGGCTGTACCAGTCGGTGCCCGTGCGTTCGGAGAGGGCGAGCGGACGGATGCCGACCGACTCGACGTAGAAGCGGCTCAGCTTCTGCGCGACGAGGTCGAGCCGACGCAGCACGCCGTGGCGCTCGATGGTGCGCTTGTATTCGCTCAGGATCGACTCGGACGTCGAGTCGTCGCCCTTGAGGTCATAGTGGCCTTCGGTCGCCGAAGTGTCGAGCGCATGCGACGGCAGATGCGCCGGCTGCTCGACGTCGGTCTTGAATGTCGATGCCATGGTGATGGGAGCCGCTCTCACCGGAGTGGGGAGTCGGAGGGTATCGTAGCAGTGACCGATGGCTTGCAATCTGGACTGTCGCTCTTGCGAGATGTCGTAGCCGTGTCCATTATATGGGGAGGGGGTGGCGGATGGCTGAGAAGAAATGATAACGAAAGTATTTCTTACGAGTGCCGCTCGCTGCCAGGCGGAGAGGTCCGATTGCAAATTCAGGGTCTGATTCGGCGGCTTCTCTGGGATTTTTCGCAGCGATTCGCTGACTCGAGAACACTCTCTCTCTGGCGGCGGCCCCACGTTTTCGACACGCGAGCATCGCACCCTCGCTCTCTCTCGCCCCAGCGCTAGGAAAGAAAAGGGAATTCGCCTCGCTGATTTTCGCTTTCGCGGCTCAGCCTCACGCCGCCGGCAGCCTCGTCCGCCGCCAAAACCGAGCCCGCCACTATCCGCCGATACGCCCACCACCGTGCATACCCTGGCGATGGTGGGATGCGAGTGGGGTGGTACCCATGCCAATCGAATCGGGTCTGCTCCGTCATGCTAGTGCGCACAACGTCCCTCGTCCAGTTACGGAACGATTCACTTTGTGTGCTCGCAGCGCGCCCCCTCCTTTTTCGGGCCGAGAGAACTGCACGCTCGTCGGCCAATCCATCTGCCACTAGAGCGAATCCAGCGCCGCTTCTGCTGCCGACCTGATGGCCGTAACGCATGCACGGACCAATCGCATCTATCGTCCGACTCGATTGCATTCGCTTGCGTCTACCGGGAAAGCTTGCGCATCCTGGCCGACACGTCTTCGATCCTCTGCTGGAGCGCGGCGAGATTCGCCTCGACCGTCTTGCTGTTGTGCTGCATGTTGGTCTCCATCTTGCGGAGCAGCTCGTCCAGTTCCTGCTGCTGAGCTAGCCTCTCCTCGCGGCCCTGCTCGAGCTCGTCGAGCACGCTGCCAAAGTGCGCTGCGGATGCATGCAGTTCCGCCAGCGACTGCAGGCGCTCGAGCACCGACGGCACGAGCGGCAGCAGCGGCTCGATCCGCGTCGAGACGCCAAACAGATGCTGCAGCTTGGTCACCTCGGCAGGGGTGAGCGTCGTCGCCGTCTTGGACGCGCCTCCCTCTCCCCCAACGTCCGCCGTCTCGGCGCTGAGCTTGCGACGCATCTCGTTGGCACGATCCATCTCGGTGACGAGCACCTTGACGCGGCGGCTGATGGCGTCCAGATGGCGCGGCTGCGAGAGCAGCGAGAGCTGGTGCTCCAGCCGCGCAAGCGTCGGCAGCACCGGCCGCGGCACCGGCCTCGACTCGTCCAGCAGCGCCTCGTGCACGCCCAGCGTCGTCTCGAGCTCGTGCAGGCGCGCCTCCAGCTGCACCGCGTCTGCACCTGCCGCACCAGTCGTCGTCTTCGCCGTCGAAGCGCCTCCAGCCGCTTGCAAAGCGCTCGCATCGGCGGCAGTGAGCGCAGAAGGCGCCTGCTTGATCTGGCTGAGCAGTGTGCGGAAGGCTTCCTTGTCCGAGTCGCGCGAAGCGGGAACAGAGACGGTATCATCCGATGCCGAGGGTAGCTTGGCCAGCTGGTCTTGCAGCAGCTTGAGCTGCGTGAGCATCTGTGTGCCGTCGACTTGGTCCGCGTCATCGCCCGCTTGGACCCCATCTGTGCCATTGGCGTTCGCCTTGAGTTCTTCCTCTAGCTGGCTCGCTTCGAACCTGAGCCTACGCAGGCGGTCTACCGCCGACTCCCCTGCCGTCTGTCCGCCTGCTTGCCGCGTTCCGTCCAGCACGTACGTCGTCGTCTCGAGTCCTGCGTCGATCGGCCTGGGCGGCCGATTCTTCCGCGAGCGGCGACCAGGCAGCCGGCCCGAAAAGTCAGCCGCATCGACATCAAGGTCCGTAGCGCCGGTGAACTTGGATGCGGCGTCGGAGCGCTTCAACGAGGAGCTGTCGATGTCGTCGTTGCCTGCCGCAGCGCCCTTGGCGTCGCCAGCATGCTTGCGGTGACCTGCGCTTTGATCCGAGTCGTCGCTCGACGAGTCCGAGTCCGCGGCGTCTGCACCACCTGCGCGATGTTTGCGAGAGCGGGTGCGTCGGCCGGCAGGCGTGGCGTCGTCGGTACGACTCGGTCCCTCGTATTCGTACACGTCGGGTGCGGACGTGTCCACGTCCGGCAGGCTCGCGTACTTGGCGTAGCTCGTGGAAGCAGACGAAGCGCCTGCTTGTTGAGACATGGTTTCGCCCAATGCTGTTGCGCACACAATGCGTTCGCTCGTCGACGTGGGTGGGTGAAGAGATGATGACGGAAGATCGAAGGGTGGGTGCGCGCGAAACGAATGCATGCGCGTGCGCGTGCCCAGACCAACACCTCTCGAGCTTTCAGGGCGCGTTCCGACTTCACACCAAAGGCAAAAAAAAAGGACACCCGCAAGCACAGTCCAACACGCACGTCCCTCTCCCTCATGAATTTTGGATTTGGACCAGATCAAGGGCTCCAGGCTGACGCTTGCAAGTGCACAACATCGTCTCTACATCCACAGCCAGTCGCCCTCCGCACTGCTCTTGAGCATGCGACGAAAGCTGGCTCTAGACGAGCGCAATGCGACCGCGAAAAGGCCGCTCACTGCTGAGCGGTTCGGGCAAATGTGCGGTCCATGGCCTCCTTGATCTCGGTGTACACCTGGTCGACGGGCTTGATCGAGTCGACCTCGACCACACGATCCTGCTTGCGGTAGTAGTCGACCACGGGCATCGAGGTTTCGACGAAGGTCTCTGTGGCATCGCAAAGCGAGGAGAGGAACAGAACTGCTTGTCAGTGATCCGAACAGGACGAGTGGCTGCTCCCAAAGCGTCAACATACGGAAACGCTTCTTGATGGACTCAATGTTGTCGTCGGTGCGGCCGCTGGTCTTGCCACGCTCGAGCAGCCTGCTGAGCATCACCTCCTCGGTGCACTGGAGGAAGAGCACAAACTGCGAAGGGCACACCGACTCGTCAAACTTGATGGCCTGGTCCATCTTGCGCGGGAAGCCGTCGACGAGGAATCGGCCCTTGCCGTCGGTCCACTTTGCGCGGTGCTGCTCGGGCACCGAGGGGTTGGCCTCGGTGGCGCCCTGCTTGGCAAGCGCGTCGGCGATGGCGTTGGAGAGCAGCGCGACGGTCACTTCCATGGGCACGATGAGCCCCTCCTTGATGTACTCGGCGATCATGGCGCCGTACTGCGAGCCTTCGCGCTGCTGCTCGGCACGGAGCAGATCACCGGCGCTGAGGTGGACAAAGCCATAGTCCTCGACGAGACGCGCGCACTGCGTGCCCTTGCCCGCACCGGGGCCGCCGAGCACAAAGACGACGGTCACCTTGGCGGCGTCGAAGCGCGGCGTGTCCTTCTCGGCAGCCGTATCGACGAGGGCAGGCGCAGCGACGGGCCCAGCGGCCGCAGGAGCCACGGGAGCCGCCGCCGCGTCCTCCTCCTTCTTGTGCTTGAGCTTGTCGAACAGACCCATTCTGCCGAGCAGCGTATTTGACCAGTTAATGTTGGGCGAAGTGCGAAGATGCGATGCGACTCTCTAGGCTTCGACGCGAAGCACGGAGAGGTATCGATGTTACGGAAAAGGGAGACGAGGGACGGCGGTGTTCCAGTCGCAGCGGCGAGGGCTGAGAATCTTACGCTTACTGGGGCTCCTGCGAACGAGGAGGAATGAGCGGGTTGGGATGCGGAATGCGCTTCTCGCGGAGGTGCTTTTGGGGATCGTCGTGGCGAGCGCGCGAGACGTAGGCAAAGGTACCGAAAGCAGCGATGGCGATCACGACGAATCCGACGGGGCTCGGATGGTTCTTCTTGGGTCCGGCACCAGAGGTGGAGTAGGCTCGGAACGAGTGGGTAGGAGCAGCCAGACGACTAAAGCGGGACAGACGGAGGGAGATCGACGAGGAGCTGGAAAGCATTCGTACGTGGTTGAGACGTGTCGAGACGAGAGACAGGAAGGTCCGAGCTCAAGAGGATGGTCAGGTCGCTGGGATGGGACGGGAAGAGGTGCACAATCTCGGCGAGATAGGAGAAGCGCACAGATCTGCGCCGTGCTGCCAAAGATCTCGCGTGTGCTTCGGTCGGATTGCGCCGCATTGGGATTTTTCGTGCGAGAAATAGGTGTCCACTTCCGATGTGGAGTACATCATCGCGATGCGAGGCCACGGTTGGTGCAGTGCTTCGACCACCACCTGAGCTTGGCCTGCAACGAGTGGACCTACATCTCTGCACGCCTTTGGTGTCAAGCCGGTGCCCAGGGATGTCGTCGTCCGGCTCTTCGTCGGCGTACGCCTTCAAGCCCGGCGGCTCGCTCAAACTCAAGGGCGACGACGGCAAGAAGGACAAGAAGAAGTGAGTATACCCCCGAACCCATCGGCGGCGAGAGCCACATCAACAACGAGGATGCAGTACACTGACAGTGAGATTGCGACGCTATCACTCTTCCGCTACGTTGGACTGACCATAGAAAGAAGAAAGTCAAATCGTCGCTGTCGCACGAGGCCAAGCACGCCTCTACATCGACCTCTCCGGGCAAAGGCAAGGATCGAGAAGAGGACGAGTCCATCCGGGATGAAGACGGAAGAGAAGATGTGGAAGAGGCCCTCGAGCGAGGTGTTGCTCCCAGCGGCCGCCGAATGACCGAGGCCGAGCGCAAGTTCGAAGAGGTCAGGCGCAAGCGCATGCAGCAGCGCATCGCCAAGGAGGCCCGCACCTCGCACAAGGAGAAAGTGGACGCCTTCAACAAATATCTCGGATCGCTCTCGGAGCATCACGACATCCCCAAGGTCGGCCCGGGCTAAGCCCTCCCTGCTCCCGGCAATGCAAGTTCGACGCCTTGTTACAGCTGTAGCGTGTGGCTTGCAGTCCGACTCTCCTCGTGTGTTCGTGCTGCTGTTGGTGGGACTGAGGCATCTGGGCGCGGCTTGGTCATCTCGACACTGCTTTGGTCTGACCACGATGTCTGATCCTGCAGAGGCAGAGGTCCGTTGCGATGGGGTTTTGCGACGCAGAGCAAGGACACATCGGCGCCTTGTCAGGGTCCAGCCCAGCCAAATGCAGCCGAAGTGAGATTTTCAACGGGCGATTTTCTGTCGAGCCTTTTTTGTACGAAGACATGATGCTTGGCATCTCTTGACGTCGTTCATCTGTCTGGACCATCTCGACGGCTGCGCCTCTCGTCCGCTGTGCCTCTCCATCATGTCGAGTCCATTGCAAGCGGCGCGCGAAGCTATCGACGCATGCCATCGGAAAGATCCAGCGTACGCGCAACGCGCTGCCTCGTCCTCTTCCACATCCGAGGCTGCCCAAGCTGGCGATGGCAAGACCAAGGTCGACGAGCTCGCTTACGCGGACAGCATGGAGTACTGGACGTCGCACCTGATTGGCCTTCGAATCGAGACACCAGAGTACCACGCATTTGCTGCCTCTGTCGCGCCCTCGCCCACGTCCGATGTCGAGTCGATCACACGCACGGGCGACCTGCTTCGCCTCGCCGCACGCTGTCAGCACCTGGAGCGCTTCCTCACTCCGCGCACCTCGTATCCCGACGGCAAAGCGGGCTACCTCAAATGGCGTCGAGACCTCTACAAGTCCCAGGCAGACCGCGCCAGGCAACTGCTCGTCGAGGCTGGCTTTGAAAAGACCGAGGCCGACTGGGCGCACAAGTGGGTGAGCAAGACCGAGCTCAATCCGGGCAAGGAGACCGGCGACATGGGCACCCAGATGCTCGAGGATGCGGCGGTGCTCGTCTTCCTCCAAAACGAGCTCGAGCTCTTTGCCGGCCAACACAGCGACTACACCGAGCAGAAGTTCGTCGACATCATCAGGAAGACTTGGCGGAAACTCAGTGCGCTCGGCAAGCGAGAGGCACTCAAGCTCAGCATGCCAAAGGGCCTCGAGCCCATCGTGCGCAAGGGTATCGAGGCCGTAGAAGGTAGAGCTGCGCCGGAAAGCCGGTCAGAACGAGGGTAAGATCCGCACTCCCCAACCGTCCCCCAATACCCAGCGCTTGCACGAGCGGAAAAACGCTCGCCTCTAGGGTGCTCCTCACACCATGTCCATGCAATGCGTCCAGCGTTTGCTCTCAGTGACGATGTGGGTGAGAGCGTCTGCAACTTTTTTGTGACCATGTATTGATGCTCTTGGGTTTTGGGCTTGCCTCTGTAGGGAATCCGCCGAACCGGCACAGACGACCGACGCAGCTGCGTCCGCCGAGGGGGGCAACAGGAAGAAGCAGACGTCGTCGTCGGCTGCGGTCATGTCTGGCTCTACGCTTCCGCGCGCATTGCGACCCAAGACGGCTGCGGAAGCCGAGGCGCTGTTGGCCGAACGCGCTGCGCGCACCTCGCCCACCGACGAGCCCGACATGTTTGGCGCGCGTCTGCTCACCTCGACCGACGACATCTGGAACCACAATGCGTGGGACCACGTCACGCCACCGTCGTCGCACTACGAGCAGGTGGCTGCGACGCTCGCCAAGCAAGCCGAGACCAAGCTCTCGCTCGAAGAAGCCGAGGCGTACCACGAGAAACCCGCCGGCTACTGGGACACGTTCTACTCTGCGCACGAAAACCGCTTCTTCAAGGACCGCAAGTGGCTCCACCTCGAGTTTCCCGAACTCGTCGAAACGACGCTCGAGACAGCGGGCGCCAAGACGGTGCTCGAGGTCGGATGTGGTGCGGGCAATACCGTCTTCCCCTTGCTCGAGATCAACAAGAACGAACGGCTCACCATCCACGCGTGCGATTACAGTGCAGAAGCTGTCGGCGTTGTGCGATCCAATCCGCTCTACGCTTCGCCTCCAGGAGGTGCCAAGTGCAGCGCCTCGGTTTGGGACCTCAGCTCGACATCGGATTTGCCAGAAGGACTGGGCGAGGCGAGTGTGGATGTGTTGGTGTTGATCTTTGTCTTTTCGGCGCTGCATCCGCGCGAGTGGGAGCAAGCCGTGCGCAACATTCGCAAGCTGCTCAAACCGGACGGCATCGTCCTCTTCCGCGACTACGGCCGATACGACCTCCCCCAGCTCAGGTTCAAGAAACGTCGCATGCTGCAGGACAACTTCTACCTGCGTGGCGATGGAACCCGCGTCTACTTCTTCGAACCCGAAGAGATCCTCGCCATCTTCAATGCCCGTCCGAACTCGTCCACCACCACCACCACCACCGCTCAGGACGAGGAGGTGGAACAAATCGACCAAAACATCACCACCACCTCGCCCCCCACAAAAAGCGACTACGACTTTGACACGGTCCAGATGGCCATCGACCGTCGCCTCATCGTCAACCGCAAGGAGCGCAAGCAGATGTACCGCGTCTGGCTCCAGGCCAAGTTCCAACTGCTCACCCACGCATGATCCCACCCACAGACCCAAGTTCAGACTGGAGAGCACAGCCTCTAGTCGGCTTTGTCAGAATGTATGATATTGAGGCAAGAAGGGCAGCGACGCCGACAGCACAGGGAGGATGAAAGACGAAACGGCGTGTGCGCGATGACGAGGAACAAGCAGAGAGAAATGCCGATGTGCATAAAAGTCATGCCAGAGAGACAAGTGCCGGGATGCGCCACGACACGTCGCCTCTCTTGCTTTTGGAGAGTTGTGCTGGGCGCGCACAGAGATGGAAGGGATGCTTGCAATGCCGCTGGGCCAAAGAGGGTATCGTCGCCTAGCGTCGTGTCTATGCGGATGCGAGAAAGAATTAATCGTCCGAGTCGTCGCTCATGAACTCGTCCTCGTCCTCAAAGACGGCCATATCCTCGAAGGCGACCTTGTATCGGAGGATGCCGCCGATACCACCGAAGCCCTTGCAGAACTGCATGCCTTCTTGGGAGCGGTCGGTGACGAACTCGAGGTTGGTACCGAACTGGCGGTAATTCTCTGCGAGCCACTCGAGGAGCGGCATGGGGTCCTCGACCTGCTCCATGGCCTCGCCCGTGGCGCGGTCCATGAAGCGCGTGCGGTCCTTCTCCTGCTCCTTGGTGAGCATGAGGATGTGTTGGGAGCTGTCGCTGTCCTTGAGCACGTAGCGGGTCACGTCGAGGTTCTCCCAGACGATGAGCGTCTCGACGGCGCCGAGGTCCAACGCCTTGAAGGTGTCGTCGAGGCCGAAGCAGTACTTGCCGGTCTCCATGGAGATCTCGTCAAAGTACTTTTGGATGAGCTTCTTCTCCTGGACGAACTTGACGTTGGAGAGCGTCTCGGCGGCGAGCTCGATGGCCTGGTTAAAACCGTTCTCGCCTCCGTAGGATACGTCGACGATCTTGACGATCTTGGGTTGGAGGCGGTAGTCGAACATGTCGGACTGGCTGAGCTCGGTCTTGAAGTCTGCGGAACCGGCGAGGACGAGGCCGGCGACGTTGCACTTGTTGTCGGTGATAAAGTGCTGGGTGGAGAGCTCTGCGATCTTGCGGACGTAGTTGTGGCGGGCCTCCTCACGGAGACGGGCGAAACGGAGGGCGGACTGACCACCGCGGCCGTGCTTCTTGGGGAGGTCGACGGAGAGCTTCTGGAGGACGGTGCGGGTGTTGCCGGAGAGGGTGCCGAAGAGGGAGCCGTTGCCGTCCATGACGATGAAGCCGAACTTGGCGTCCGCCTCGAGGAGCTCGCTGAGCGCTTCGGTGTGGAACTTGTTGTCGCAGAGGTAGAGGGAGGTGTTGATGGGCTTGAAGGGTTCGAAGGAGAAGTTGACCTTCTTCTCCTTGCCTTCGTCTGTGAGGATGGTGCCGCAGTAGACGACGAGGCCGTTGTCGGGGACGCGGTTGTAGAGCTTGAGACGCTGCTGTGTGGAGGTGATGGCGGCGAGGACGGAGAGACGGTTGACACGCGACTTGATGTTGGAGGCGGTGCCGTACTCCTGGGTGAGCATGTTGGAGGCCTGGGAGATCTGGGACTTTGGCGGGAGGATGAGCGAGATCATCGAGGTACCAGCGCCGCGAGCAGCATCGAGCTGCTTGACGAGCTTCTTGACCTTCCAGATCTGGATGTTGGCCTCGGCGGCGTCGGCTGCGTTGGCCATGATGACGACGGATGCGACGTTATGCGGAGAAAGCTAGGGTGACCGAAGAGCTGGTGCGGAGATGTTTGACAATGGGACGGAGCGATGCGACCGAACAGCAGAAGGACGCAGACGAGGCAGCACGATCCAATGAGACGAGCGAGACTGGACCCAAGTAGATGCGCACGAAACCGAAATGCAGACAGCGGGATCAAAGATGCGAAAGAGCGGCCCGGACCAGTTGAACTGATAGCGATGCGCGAGCGGCAGAAGGGAGGGGGGAAGGGAGGGATGTGAGGATGGTGGAGGCGATAGCAGACCGAGCGACACTCTGGCAGCTGCCGACTGCGGGATGCAGCCAACTGCGACTGCTGCACCAACGAAGTGGTTTCTCTGGTTGTGCGTGGCGGCCGTTTGGCTGCGCGTCAGAAGCCTCAAATCTCTCAGCTTGGCCCAGAGAAGAAGAAAACGACAAGTTGGCCACGCAGCCAAGACCGCACCAAGCAGCTCTCTGCTGCCCTCCAAAGTTGGACGGATGAGCGATTTCGGCTTGAGTCCAGCTAAGGGGTGCAAAAAATTTGTGCCGATTTCAGCAGCTGATCGGGCTGCAGACCATCGGCGATTGCATCTCGCCCGACAGATCGGCGCTGCAGTGTCGCACTCGACGGACCAACCAAGCAGCCGCATTTCACACCGAGCTCACCGCGTTTCGGATCGCATCCGGTCGTGCTCGGTCGGTTGAGCCGGTGAAATGCCTCGAATCCACGCGCTTGGCTTCCATGCCGCTGTTGCCTCTCTCGCTCCAGCCAGCGAGAGGCGGATGTCGGCTCGAGACGAGTCCCACCAACAGCTTCTTAGACGCGGGGCGTACAGCGCGGCAGTGGCGGAGCAAGTGAGCTGCGCCGGTGAGAGCGTGTGGAGCAGCGAGGTGTGGACGGTCCACCGGTTCCTTTCTCCGGCTAGATTAGAGCGTGTGAGGGTGCGAGTGTGCGGGGTCCGACCGCGCCTTCCCTTGGCCCGCTCTCCACTCCAACCACCGATCTTCTCACCGCGTTCCTTCCAACTCGCCTTCCACGTTCGTCCACCGCACAAACGGCATCCGTCTCGCGAGCAGGTTCCTAGGTCGGCGGCATCTCCTCCAGCTGCGCACCACAACATGTCGCGTTCCTCCAAGGTCAAAGGCCGTTCGGCCAAGTCGACCACGGTGAGGGTACAGTACGATGCCACGCTCAAGTCGTCGCTCGTCCACCTCCCCATGTGCCTCTACGCCCCCTTAGTCGACCTCGCCGTTCCTCCACAGTCGCTCGTTGTCGAGATCGACGCTTCCCCCACAACGCCCGCCGCCTCGCCCTACTTTGCGGGATGGTCCGGCATGAGCGCGGCTCCGCTCTCGGTCGGCAGCTCGCTTTCCCACTCGAATGGCGCCTTTGCAGGCTCCTCCGCCGCATCCTCGGCGAAAGCTTCCGCTTCCGACGTCCTCAACATCTCGCCCTCCCTCGCTGCATCCTTCCAGCCCCCGCTCCAGGATGGCGCCACCTGCAGCGTGCGCCTCTTGCGCTCGCCTCCGCTCCCCACCGCAACCAAGATCGACGTCACACCCCTCTCCGCTGACGACTGGGAGATCCTCAGCCTCCACGCCGAGGAGGTGGAGCTCAACATGCTCGGCCAGGTCCGTGCTGCCGCCACCCATCAGGTCATCACCGTGCATGTTGGTCGCGGCGGCAACACCGTCGTCCGATTCCGCGTCGACTCGACCATGCCGCCAACCGCAAGCGTAGATTCTCTCGAGCCAGACACGGACGATGTCGATGCTCCCTCTGCCCTCGCTGTGCGTCTGTCCACCGACACGGAAGTCATCATCGCTCCCAGGCTCCGCAAAAAGACCGTCGATCCCGCCCTGCAAGAAGAGCACTCGTTAACCCCTGCTGCCAACAGCTCTGGCAGTGAGGATGAGGCGCATGCGCTCCGCCAAACGCTACCCAAGCTGCTGTGGCGTGTCTTGCCGCAACGCTTCGCGCAAGGCCTCGAGCTTTCCAGCTCGGCGTCGGGCGTGGCGGTGCCCGCCCTCTCGTCCATCGGCCACGCGCAGCTCAAGCAAGTCTATCCGGACGGCCGGCTCTCGGTGACCAAAGTATCTTGCCCGACCAACAACAGCGCTTCCGAGATGTCCAACTCTGGCCGCGACAAGGGGGCGGCGTCTGCAGCAGCCGAATCCGACTTCGCCGACTCTCGCAAAGACAGCGCCGAGGCTTCAGCGACCTTGCCTGTGCGTCCGACGGCGAGTGCACGATTCATCGACGCCGATCAGCTGCCAGGCACGCGCGCGCACGCCGACGTGCCATGGCCGGAGCGCCACGTGCTGGTGGGCGCAGCCTTGCGCGAGCAGCTCGGCATCCAGGACTACGACCTCGTCCGTTTCGGCCCGCCTCCACCCGGCTTCGGCGCAGCAGCCGGCGCCACGGCGCCATCCCGCACCGAACCTTCAGCCAGCGACGCTGCCGCTCCCAGCGACGCCGAAACGAGCCTTGCAGGTGTCGAGCACATCCTGCGCGAGGCTGCCGATGCCGTCGGAGCCTGCTTCCGCGCTCGCACCCTCGAGGCCTCTTCGGCGGCGGCGCAGGCCAAACCGTTCCAGGGCGCGAGCTCGCTCTTCCTCACGGGCGGACCGGGTGCGGGCAAGACGGTCATCGCCAAACATCTCGCCGCCGAGCTTTCGCACGACTACCGTCTCTGCCTCGCCACGTCGTACCGTGACTGCTCGCCCTTCAGCGAGGAGCGAGTGCCTGTCCTCCGCGCCCGCTTCTCCGAATGGCTCAACGAGGCCGCGTGGAAGGCACCGAGCTTGCTCATCCTCGACAACATCGACCGCATCATCCCCGCCGAGATGGAACACGTCGACTCGCAGCGCTCCAGGCAGCTGGCCGAGGCGTTTGTCTCGCGTCTCCGCGACTGCGTCAAGCACTTTGGCGTCTTTGTCATCGCCACCGCTCAGGGTTCGACGAGCGTTCATAGTCTGCTCAACTCGAGCCATCTCTGGCTCGACAATCTCGCGCTCAAGCCTCCAGGCAAGGAAGGTAGGAGGGACATCCTCGCTCACCTCGTGCGCGAGAAGGTGCGAAAAGCCGCACGCATCCACGGCGACTCGGATGGCGCGGTGCAGAAGAGCCACGGCGAGGCGTCCGATGGCGACCTCAATTTCGTGACGCTCGCTGCGCAGACCGAGGGCTATCTTCCGGCGGATCTGCGCGATCTAGTAGAGCGTGCAACGCACCAGGCAGCCATCCGCGCTGCCAACGACGCTTCCTCCAAGGGCAGTGAGCCTGCCAGCGCAGCACGAGGCGTCAACGGTGAGGTCAAGCACGCCGTCAATGGCGCTGGGGCGCTGTCCGTGGCGGAGGAAGAGGAGCTGTCGATCACGATGGACGACTTTGTCAAGGCCCAGGATGGCTTTACGCCGCTGTCGCTGCGCGATGTCAAGCTGGAGAAGTCGACGGTGGCGTGGTCGGATATCGGCGGACTGATCGAGACCCGGCGGGTGCTGCGCGAGACGCTCGAATGGCCGACCAAGTACGCGGCGATCTTTGCCTCGTGTCCGCTCCGACTGCGTTCGGGTCTGCTGCTCTACGGCTATCCGGGATGCGGCAAGACGCTGCTTGCCTCGGCGGTGGCCAAGGAGTGCGGGCTGAACTTTATCAGCGTCAAGGGACCCGAGATTCTGAACAAGTACATCGGTGCCTCGGAGAAGTCGGTGCGCGATCTCTTCGATCGGGCGCAGGCGGCCAAGCCGTGCGTGCTGTTCTTTGACGAGTTCGACTCGATCGCGCCCAAGCGTGGACACGATAGCACGGGCGTGACGGATCGTGTGGTCAATCAGATGCTCACGCAGATGGACGGTGCCGAAGGCTTGGATGGCGTCTACGTGCTCGCGGCGACGAGTAGACCCGACCTCATCGATTCGGCTCTGCTCCGACCAGGACGACTGGATAAGTCGTTGCTGTGCGATATGCCGACGCGCGACGACCGCGTGGATATCATGCGTGCCATTGCGCGCAAGGTGCATCTTGACCCTGATATCGATCTGGACAAATGGGCCGCCAGAACAGACGGCTTCTCCGGCGCCGATCTGCAGGCGCTCCTTTACAATGCTCACCTCGAGGCGATTCACGAGTCGATCAACGCGGCGACCCAGGAAAAATTCCCGGACGACGCCAAGGCCAAGGACGACGACGCGGGCTCGCTCAAATTCACCACGCTCGGCGGCACGGGCAAGAAGACGCTGAGCGGAGCGGAGAAGCAGGCACTTGCGAGGAAGCTCGAGCTGGTGCTCAAGTCGACCAATCAGCAGGCGCAGAGGAAGCCCAAGACGAACCGGATCCTTCCAGCACACCTCGGCCAGGCAGCGACAGCGGTCAATGGCGTCGAGACGGCGGAGGAGAACGGATCGGCGAAACGCGGTGCCAAGACGTTGGTGACGGAAGCGCATCTCGAGACGTCGATCAAGACGACGCGACCAAGTGTGCCGCTGGAAGAACAGCGCCGCCTCCGCAGCATCTACCGCACCTTTGCCGGGGACAGAGATGGCAACTTCCCCGATGGCGAGGCCAGCACCCAGATCGGCGCACGCAGCAGTCTCATGTAGTGCGGCAAGCATGCAATACGAGCCGTGCTGATTCATTGTCGAAGTCTCGTGGCAGCAGCGTGTGATGATAGTGCAATCCGGCAGAGCAGTGATACGGTCGGCAAGAAGCCTCGGTAGGCTACCCGACGGAAGCACGACTGCATGTGCACATGATGGCGACTAGCACGGTTGGGCGGATCGGCAGAAAAGCTGAGCAACGCACCGAACCCTGAGAACCCTAATCGAATCCACAGGCTTCGCTAGGCAGCTTTACGGAAGCCTGACTTGGACCTCGTCGTTCGTTTGCAGCTGTCGCCAGCACGTGCAAGTCAGAGTTGTTTGCCATGTGCTAAGGACAAGAAGCAGCGCGTGAAAAGCAAGGGGACCGACGTCGTGCCGAGGCTATGGAGAGTGAAGGGCGAGGAGGGGTCGGGAATGGCGGGCTCCGAAGGATGCAGGAGGAGCTCCGGCTTGGCATGCGCAGGGTTCTGAAATCTCACTCTGGGTGCAAGTCAACTTCTGTGAAAACGCAAGCCCAATCAGGGTGAGGAGCGCGGCCCTGAAAGTCTCCGGGGTCGGCAGGGATCGACACCGAGCGCACCTCACCATAGACCGCGGTCAGTTAGCGTGGACGAAGGATCGTCGTCGCCACGTGCGTTACAGGTCCGGACCTCACTATGGCCCTGCACACTTCGGCGCTTCCACAACCATCAGCACCGCGCCGGTGGCGTGGCTCGGCATCTGATCCTCGGCGAAACCCCACGACCATCCCCGCTGGGGTGCACAGATCGTTTGGTGTCCATTGCTAGAAACAGCCTGCATCGCGCGTGAGTCTGACATGTGGCCTTGCAAAGCCCACTTGCAGCTTTGGGTAGCGGGGTCATGTTGGGGCAACCAACTCGAGGCCGCGATGCTGAGCATCCGAGGTTGCCAGGCCACGCTGGAAGGATCCGGCTTGCAGACGCGTGTCGCCCTTGCCTAAGCGCCCATCTCAGTCAGGCCAAGCGAGCGTCGAGAAATCACCGAGCTCAAGGCGTTTGGCAGCTGCACGCACAGTTCGAAAGGCACCTTTCACGTTCAGCTGACGTTGACTTTCGCACACTCGCTACACACAGGCACGCACGCGCGCAGCGAGCCGCGTTCCCATCGTCAACGCGCCTCGGGCCTGCCGAGCAGCAACCTCAGTTTCCCGCTCCGCACCCTCACGGCTTTGCCGAGTGGCGAGTCCTCGCCACGCTGCCTCGCCACCTCTTCCGCTGCACAGCACTCCCACCTAAGCGCTCCCCCCTGCCGCCCACCCTTTTTTTCGGCCCAGGAAAAGGTCCGAACCCTGGCGAAAGAATCTCCCGCCACAGGATCCTCATACTCCTCAGACCAAGTCGGTCGTCAATTCTTGTCTGTGAAACACGAGTCGAGCACCGGCTGACAGTGTTGCCTACGGTGGCGGCGCGGAGAGGCGTAGGGAGCGAGTTGAAACTCGATACTGTAGCTTCGTCCGTTGCCGAGTCGATCCGAGCTGCGAAACCGAGAGCTTTAAATTTTCCTAGGCGACCCACGGCAAAGGCGCCGTCCGGCTTGAGGGTGCAAGAAACGGAAGCAAGGAGCTGGAAAATGAAAAATCACGACTGCCGTGAGTGATGGCGGAGGCTGGCTCGCCCCAAGGGTCTCGGGAATAGCCATCCAGCACGCAAGCCAGCCAGCCCAGCCAGCCCAGCCAGGCAGGCGGCGCGCGTGCATGGCGGGTGCAGCACTCTGCATCTGCCACTCGTCGCGCCTGCAGCTGATGGCGCTCTTTTGACATGGGCTGCCGTGCTGCTGCTGCTCCGCGCCTTTGCTGCCTCGGAGCCCCATCGAAAGTTCGCCCCGGCGCTTTCAGGCGATTTCTCACGCTCTCGCCTTCGCAGCACTTTCAACATTCATACTGCAGGCAACACGCCCAACTCTTCGGCCTCTTTTGGCCTCGATCGAATCGCCACAGCAGCAGCCGTTGTGAAGAGTGCTCCGCAGGCGCGGGTTCAAGATCTCCAGGAAGCAAGCCCTCTCTGCAGAATCACTGCTGTGCGCGGGACTGCGTAGCAAGCGTGGGATGGAGCAGGACGAGGCGTAACCAGAATGCTGGGCCGGTGAGGAGGAGGAGAAGGCTGTTGAAAGCTGTCAGTTTCAGGCTGAGTCGGAATGCTTCCGAAGCCTCCGTGAAATCGTGCGTGGCCTCGCTGCGAATTCACGGCCTGCTCCGTGCCCATTCGGTGCTGCAAAAATAGAGTGCTCCACCGCCACCGCACCCTTATCGCTTGGCATCGCAACCAGCCTTCAGCCACACGCCTCGCCCCTTGCTCCAGGCCGCAGCAGCAGGCCGCAGCAGCAGGCCGCAGCAGCAGCACCGGGTGGCACGGCTCAGCCTTCTTCGGGCCCGGCCGCCCTCGCTGAGGTACTTAGCTTTGGCCAGGCACAACATCCTTTCGCCTGTGGATCGACTGATCTCTTATCAAGAGCCATCTCCACCGCCTTCCCAGCTTACCATCACGTCCTCACGTCCTACACCTTTCCTCCTTTCTACCTCGATCTCACCCTGCCTCTGCACACCCACCTCATCAGCAGAAACACCATCATGTCCGCCGCTACCCAGTCCGCTCCCAACGGCATCTCGTCGTCGCCGACCAAGCTCGCCTTCGACCACAGCGCTGCGCTCCAGAAGATCGCTGCCGTGCCGCTCGTCTCGGACTCGCTGAGCTTTGCGCAGTCGACGATCCAGGCGCACCCCCTCCTCGCCACCACCTACGGCTATGGAGAGAACCTGGTCAACTCGTCGCTCAAGGTCGCCGAGCCCATCACCAACCGCCTGCACCCGCAGCTCGCCTTTGTCGACTCGCTTGCCGTCAAGTCGCTCGACTTTGCCGAGAGCAAGTGGAGCTACCCCTTCCACGCCAACACCCAGGAGCTGCTCGACGCCGCCAAGGTGCCCGCCGAGCACGCTCGTGGCTTTGTCCAGGCCTACTCGGCGGCGCTCCACAAGGCGTACGGCGAGCGCCTCTACACGCCCGCCAAGTCGGCGTACGAGTCGCACATCGTGCCCGCCTACGACTCGGCCCACACCAAGTTTGACGAGATCAAGAGCCAGAACGCAGTCCTCCAGCGCGCCACGGACATTGTCAAGGACCTTCAGGCCAACCTCGCCAAGACGCTCGAGAACGTCTCGTCGCGCAGCAAGCAGGAGGGCGACCAGGCCACCCAGAAGGCCCAGGGCCTCTCGAACGCCATCTTTGCCGAGCTCGAACGCGTTCGTCACTTTGCCCAGAACCTGCCCGCCGAGAGCCGCAAGCGCGTCGGCCCCGTGATGGACACCTTCTCCGAGACCTACGAGCGTCTGAGCAAGGAGGCCCGCAACCCCGAGCTCCCCGCTTCCACGCGCTTCCTCAACGTCCTCAAGTTTGTCCGCGAGCAGTCGCTCCCGGCGCTCCAGAAGGCGATTGTCAACCCGCCCTCCAACGCCACCCAGAAGGCTGAGTCGGTCGTCGACTCTGCCGTCGACGCCGCCAAGTGAGCTCCAGCAGCACGCTTGGTTACGCCCTCCTCTGCACATCATAGAGCGGTCTCATCCGTCCGCCATGCCTCCCTTCCCACTCTGCATGTTCCCCGTCTCCCTCTCGAGCCGATCGCCGCATCGGCTTTGTAGCGGCATTGCGCCGTGCTAGTTTCAGTCGTGCCTGACAATTCTCAGAATACCCGTATGCCAGCTTCCTCCAACCTGCTGTTGAGTTTTCCGTTCGAAGTCTGTGATTGCCGTCTGTGCACCTGTCGGGGTCTAGGCGGAGGGGGATGGGATGCGCGAGACGCGGAGGGGCATTTGCGGGCCGACGTCTTCCTGGCCGACGACGCGCGAGCGGATGACGGCGGTCTGCTTGGCCTCGATCTGCCAGCCGTCGACCTGATCAAAGTGGAAGCGGCCTACGAGGTGGCAGAGCATGGCTTTGAATTCGGCGAGCGCGAAGCGGTTGCCGATGCATCCGCGCGGGCCCGAGATGAAGGTCATGAGGTGCATCGGGAGGCCGTTCTGGCGCGCCTCGGCGGGGAGGTCGGTCCATCGCTCGGGCACGTACTCGGCAGCATCGGGTCCCCAGATGTCCGCATCCGAGTTGATCGCCTGGATAGGGATGAACACCTCCCTACCCTGCGGGATGTGGATCGACGTGATGCTCGTCGATCCATCGCGACTCGGATAGGCGCGCGAGAGCGGCACATCGCTCGCCGTCTTGGCCACACGGATCGTGTTGGGCACGGCCGACTTGCATCGGAACGACTCCTTGCACACCGCATCCAGATACTCCATCCCCATCAACTCGTCGTAGCCAATCTCCCGGTCCATCCCGCGCCCAAAGTGGTCGTGGATCTCGTCGCGCAGCTTCTGCTGCACCTCGGGCTTGCCCGCCAGCAGCCACAGCGTCCACGCCGTCTGATTGGACGTGGTCTCGTGCCCGGCGATGAGCAGCGTCGTGATCTGGCCGATCAGCTCGGCATCGTCGAGCTTCTCCTTGGCGCTCACATCGGCCGCCATGTTGGCACGCATCATGAGGTGCAGCAGATCCTTGCCTGGTGCGATGCCTAGTCCATCGCTCCGTCCACCGCCGGCGTCCTTCTCGTCAAAGTCGGCCTTGGTGAAGCCGCCCTTGGACGCCGTGCCGCGCGCCGAGACTTCGGCAGCCATCTCGCCGTGGATCTCCTTCTTCTTGCGCTCGACGATCTGCATCGAGACCTCCTCGAGCTTGGCGTAGGCGGCTTCGGTGATGCGCTTGCGCTTGCTCGGGATCGACTCGATCCAGCGCAGCAGCGGGATGCTCGAGAGGTACAGCTGCATGAAGCGCACCAGATCGATGCTGAGCGTCAGCCGGAAAAGCGTGTTGAAGGCGTTGCCCAGCACATCGCCAGCGCGCTCCACCACCACCGCAGGATCCACATCCACTTTGAGGCTGTCGAACTTGTAGCCGAAGCCGGCATCGCCGATGATGTCGAGCGCCGCGCGCGTCGTCCACCACGACACATCGAGTACAGGCGCGCCCGGTCTGCTGACCTCGAGGGAGGGCTTGGACTGCGCGACGAAGGGCGTGTTGACGCCATCGGCGCCATCGCCCTTTTCGCCCGCGGTGGCTCGGGCGGAGCGATCGACCATGTCACCGATCTTATCGGCGAGCTCCTTGGAGTATCGCATGAAGATGGGGCTCAGCTCGCGGATGGCGCCGACATTGAAGGCGGGCTGGAGGATCTTTCGCTGGCGCTTGTGCACGTCGCCCTCGGCCACCAGGACGCCCTCGCCAAGCGCATTCTTGAGGACGAGACGCGCGGTGTAGGGCTTCTCGAAATTGTACGAGTTGGCGGCGCTGAGGATATGAAGCATGGCGCGCGGATCGGCGACAAAGATGCGCGGCGTGTAAAAGAGGCCGCGGTAGACGTAGACGCGCGTGCCGAGTTGGCGCACAAAGGAGAGATGGCCCTCAACGGGAGGCTGTCTACGGATGAAGCCAAGGTTGCCTGTGAGGAGTGGGAAGCGGTCGGTCTGACCTGGTCGTGGAAAGTTGGCGTACATATCGGTGCCGAGGATGTGCAGTTTGATGTAGCGCCACGCCGATACGCCGAGCAGCAGCGTTGCTATGGAAACGACGATGGCTATCGGGACCAGAACAACAAATGCCAATGATGCGGCCGCAGGCCTCTGACGGACAAGCCCGACAGCCCCTTCGAGCAGGCTGCCGAAAGGGCGCAGCATGTCGGTCGACAATTGAGCCTTCATGGCTGATTGCAGGGGGCGGATTGATATGGAAGGGGTCGGTTTAGCCCGCGGCTCGCCAGAAGCGCAGGCGGCAAGATGCTTATATATGGTGATGAGATCTTCTAGAGCGCAGGAAACTGCAGGCACCGACAGGCCCAGGAAGGATGGGCGGCAGGAAGAAAGAGGTGGGATGACGCGGCCGTAGTCGCAAGGTGTGGAGGCAGGTCCCAAGCACGGCAGTCGTTGGGCGGTGGTAACGTTGACGCGGCTGTCGGCGCTGCCGTCGGAGGCAGCTGCGATATTCCGTTCAGAACCTCCGGAACCTCCGCGAGGACGAGCCGTGTGGCGCTCGGCATGGTCGCCGATCTCGTCTCCGCGGCGATGCACGTCCCATGCACGCCAAACGTGTCAACTTGATGAGGTGCCTTGGCTCTTCAAACACAGTTTCTGCTGTCACATTGTGATTAAGGTACGGCTGTCATGGCCAGGAAAGCGCCCCGCGTGTGGTGACGCCAATTTGTGGTGGCCACCGTGCCTTGCAGCTTCGAGGTCGCCACCGCCGTGGGGTGTGAGATCGACATAACAACCGAGAGAAAAACACCTCCTCCACTCGTCGACCGAAAGCCGAATTCTGCATCAGCACCTGGCCAAGATGGACCCTGCTCCTTTCTTCCTTCTTCACCTGCCCCACGGACAACACGCATTCAAACGAAGTGGCGATGCCCTCCCAGCTCGAGCAAGAGGTGGCCGAGCGTCTGGCCAGCTCGCTCAGCCTTCCGAACGCCAACGAGCTGCTGGCCCAGCGTGTCATTGCTCTGTCGCGATCGCTCCCTTCGGACAAAGCTTTCGTGAATGCAGCACGCGCCTTCGGCCGCTTCGACGAGCCCTTCCTGGTCGGCCTCCGCGGCTACATCGCAACGCATCCTGATTACAGCAACGGTACCTCGGCCAGTACATCACAGACAGTCGCCTCACCATCTCAACAACGCGAGCGGGCCGGTCTCGCCACCTTGGGCGGTGAGAAGCATGTCTTCCGTTCGAACAGGCCAAAGAGCACCTCCCACGATACCACAAACAAGCGCACAGACTCTCTTAGATCGCTCGACTCCAACCATGCTGCTAAACGTCCGCGGGTCTCCGGCGCCCAGCTCAGCCATCTTGGGGGAGATCTGGATACGCCTGCACCCAAACCCCCATCCGCTGATCCCGTTTTCAAAGCGCCTGTAAGGCCTGCTTCCCATACTCAGGCCCATGCCAGACCACGTGGCAACGAGACTCCGAGCCATTCGGGTGGCTTGACCGACACAGCTGCGCGCCGGCTCGAAGAGCACCGTCGCAAGCGTGCCATGGCTGCGGAAGCGTCCAGCAAGGCTACGCAGTCTGCATCGACGTCGCGGCAGCCTGCAAACGTCGTTTCCACGTCTTCCCTCTCCCGCTCAGATGCGAGCGCACCCTCCAGACCAACATCCAGGAGCGAAGATCAACGGAGGCGCGACGACTTTACCCGAGATCGTCGCGACACCGAGGGTGATCGTTGGAACGGTCGATCTCGCTACCCGGAGCCGCCGTCTTCCAGTCGCTTTGAACGCCGTACTTGGGACTCGACACCCCGAACGCTGTCGCGCAAAGACGACAGAGGGGATCGATGGACACCACATCGGTCGGAAACGGCCTCCGCATCACGTCGCTCCGATGCCAGCCTCGCTTCCACGCGTTCTGCCACATCCCGGCGGTGGGACGAAACGCCATCCAGGCGCCCGCGTTCGCCCTTGCCGTTCGAGGTCGAAGACAACGCCGCAGATCAAGACCGCGACTGGGATCAAGACGATCGCCAGCTGGACCGCGAGTGGTACGACATGGAAGAAGGCGGCGTGGCGGCGGACGAAGAACACAATCCATTTGCTCAGTACGAAGACCTTGCCGGCCAGGTTTCAGCGCCTCTGGCAGCAAAGAAGGACAAGGTGACCGCGCGGCAGGCGCAATACAATGCCGACACAGATGCGTGGGAGCGCAATCGGCTTCAGACCAGCGGCGTCGGGCCTCGATCTGCCATCGACCTGGACAACATGGACGACGATAGCGAGAGCAGGGTGCACCTTCTGGTGCATGATCTCAAGCCGCCTTTCCTGGACGGCAAGACGATCTTTACCAAGCAGCTCGAGCCCATCAACCCGGTCAAAGACGGACTTTCGGACATGGCCGTCTTTGCACGCAAGGGCAGCCGCCTGGTGCGCGAGACGCGTGAAAAGGCCGAACGCGCCAAGGCGGCCGGCAAGGTGGCCGCGATGGGCGGCACGACGCTTGGCAACATTCTTGGCGTCAAAGCGGACGACGACCAGGATGATCCGCGCCCCACCGAGGCCGCTCCAGCCAAGGCGGCAAACGGCGGCAAGGCGGCTTCGGCCGAAGGGACAGACGCGACAGATGGCCGAGGCGACTCGCAGTTTGCCAAGCACCTCAAGTCCTCAGGAGGTGGATCCGAGTTCAGCCGAACCAAGACGCTCAAAGAACAGCGTCAGTTCCTGCCGGCCTTCGCCTGCCGCGACGAGCTGATGAGGATCATCCGGGAAAACCAGGTCATCGTCGTGGTTGGTGAGACCGGCTCGGGCAAGACGACGCAGCTGGCGCAGTTTCTGCACGAGGACGGCTACACGCAGTACGGCATGATCGGATGCACGCAGCCGAGGCGTGTGGCGGCCATGAGCGTCGCCAAGCGCGTGAGCGAGGAGATGGAGTGCAAGCTCGGCGGGACGGTAGGCTACTCGATCCGCTTTGAAGACTGCACGAGCAGCGAGACCAGGATCAAGTACATGACCGACGGTGTTCTGCTGCGCGAGAGCCTCAACGAGGGCGACCTGGACCGATACAGCGCCATCATCCTCGACGAGGCGCACGAGCGCTCGCTCAGCACCGACGTGCTCATGGGCCTGCTGCGAAAGATCCTGCAACGCCGCCGTGATCTCAAACTCATCGTCACCTCAGCCACCATGAACGCGGACAAGTTCGCTGCGTTCTACGGCGGAGCCCAGACATTTACGATTCCTGGACGTACTTTCCCCGTCGATGTGCTGTTCAGCAAGACGCCATGCGAGGATTACGTAGACAGCGCGGTCAAGCAGGCGCTGTCGATCCACCTCTCGCATCCCAAGGGCGATATCCTGGTGTTCATGACGGGTCAGGAAGACATCGAGGTGACGTGCCAGGTGATCCAGGAGCGGCTCGAGCAGATTGATGATGCGCCGCCGCTGCTGGTGCTGCCAATCTACTCGCAGATGCCAGCGGATCTGCAGGCCAAGATCTTCGACGCGGCCGAGGGCGGCGAGCGCAAGTGCATCGTGGCCACCAACATCGCCGAGACGTCGCTGACCGTCGACGGCATCATGTACGTGGTCGATGCGGGCTACTACAAGCTCAAGGTGTACAACCCCAAGGTGGGCATGGATTCGCTGCAGATCACGCCGATCTCGCAGGCGAATGCCAACCAGCGGTCGGGACGAGCCGGTCGAACGGGCAGCGGGACGGCGTATCGGCTGTATACGGAGATGGCGTTCCGAAACGAGCTGTTTGCCAACACTATCCCCGAGATCCAGCGAACAAACCTGGCGAATACGGTGCTGATGCTCAAGGCGCTCGGGGTGAGCAACCTGCTCGAGTTCGACTTTATGGATCCGCCGCCGCAGGAGACGATGCTGACGAGCATGTACCAGCTGTGGGTGCTGGGTGCGCTCAACAACGTGGGCGAGCTGACGACGCTGGGCCGCAAGATGGGCGAATTCCCCATGGAACCGTCGCTGTCCAAGATGCTCATCACCAGCGTCGAGTACGGGTGTTCGGTGGAGATGTTGACGATCGTCAGCATGCTGTCGGTGCCGTCGGTGTTTTACCGGCCCAAGGAGAGGCAGGAGGAGAGCGACGCTGCGCGCGAGCGCTTCTTTGTGGCCGAGAGCGACCATCTGACGCTGCTGCACGTGTACAACCAGTGGCGGAACAACGGATACCGCGACTCGTGGTGCGTCCGCCACTTTTTGCACTCCAAGACGCTGCGCAAAGCGCGCGAGGTGAGGGCGCAGCTCGAGGATATCATGAAGGCACAGAGGCTCAAGCTCGTATCGTGCGATACGGACTGGGACGGCATCCGAAAGTGCATCACGGCAGGCTACTTCCACCAGGCGGCGCGCTCGGCGGGCATCGGAGAATACGCAAACTGCCGAACCGGCGTCAAGATGTTCCTCCATCCGACGTCGGCGCTGTACGGACTGGGATACTCGCCCGAATACGTCGTGTACCATCAGGTGGTGCTCACCTCCAAGGAGATGATGAATACGGTCACGCAGGTGGATCCGCACTGGCTGGCCGAGCTCGGTGGCGCCTTCTACTCGATCAAAGAGCGAGACGCTACCACGGGCGCAGCGAGGGCCAAGAGGAGCGGCGATCTGGACCGACTCACGAACCTCGAACAGCAGATGCAGTCGGATCGCACCCAGCAGCTCGAGCGCGCATGGCATGAGCGCGAGCAAAGTCAGCTCAAGCGCGCCGTTCAGACACCGGCGATCGCTACGCCGGGTGCGACGCCGATGCGCTCCCGCGGCCGGCGTTTCTAGCGTCTTGACGGCGCATGCCGTGGAATACTAGCTTATGTTCGGAGTGGATGCTCAATTTGCGGTGACTGTGGATGCGATGTGCGAGCGAAAGAGAGGGTCTGTGTTCTAGCGGACGACCTGGCCGGATTTGATCTCCTTGCCTGTCTTCCTGATCTTTTCGAGCACGGTGTCGTAAGGGGCGGAGCCACGGACGATGACCGACTGTGACTCGAGCGAGACCTCGTATGAGTCGACGCCTGAAGATTATGCAGAGGTGTGAGCTCACGTAGCGCTGGGGAAGGTGGAAGAAAAAGGGGGGTGGGGGGTTGCATACCTTGTAGTTTGGAGAGCACGCGTTCGACGGCGCCCGAGCAACCGGAGCACGTCATGACGACGTTGAAGCTGTACTCGTGCTGTGTACGCGTATCATTTGAGAGCATCAGTATCACAGCTTAGCACGTTTGTGTGGGTGGCTGTGACTTACCTCGCTCATGATGGGTTGGCGATGGTGAAGGGAGGAGTGGAAGATGGTGGTTGGTTGGGATGACAAGTTGGATCCAGGGTCCAGCTCGACTTGGGCCCAACACCTCCACACTGCCCAGCACGCCATTCGAAGCTCGGAGCCTTTTTTCCGCTTCACACGCTCGACCTCGCCGCCCTCCGCTCGGCGGATTCTTCGGGCCTCCAACGGCCTTGATGCCGCAGGAAGCCCGGAGCGTGACCAGCGTCCCGAACCACGGCCAGCGGCAGAAGACGGCACTCCTCCGCTCCGACGCTGTCCAAGTCCAGAAGCTCGGCATGTAACTTGAGCCGACTTTCGACAAGCTGTCAATCGGCTCCCGAAACCTTAGCCACCGAGCAAACCTTGGACTTGCAGTGCACCGGCCGACCCATGGCTTCACCAGCATATTACCCGCAACGAAGCATGTGCCTCGCGCAGCAAGGGTGAGGGCCTCTAACTGGCCGGGAATCCTGTGAGCGGTCAGAGACGTGCCTGGACCCCTCAATTCAGTGTGGCAGTCTTTACCGCAGTCAAGGCACGCTAAAATGAGGTGGTCATCGGTTCTTCGTGCAAGTGTCCGACGATCCTTTCTCCACAAGAACACCGTCGCTTCCGCTTGATGCGTCTCAGCAAGGCCATGTCAACTTGCGCACACCCCTGACAGGTCAAGTCTGCCCAGTTCCATGCTACGCTGCTCGAAGCTTTGCTGCAAGACAGTCACGACGAATGCGCTTGAGGTGAGACTGCATCGCACGCAACCTTGCCTCCGCCTCCTGCAACGACCTGTACGATCATCCAAAATTGGGATTAGCAAGCCATACAAACGGGGCAGCCCGGCCCGGGCACACAGTGAAGCTGCTCAGAGCGCAGGGGCCGCTAAATGGGTGGGGAAGGTGCGACGGTGGGCGGCGCGTGCAGGCATATGAAGCGTCAAAGCAGCCAGAGGTCGAGGGGTCCAAGCTCTCAGCTCAAAGGGGAGCATCTTTCTAGCAATCGTCTTGGGCCCGCCCGAATCATGGTGGACGGCATCCGGAGGCGCATGCGGTTGCATAGTCCCGAGGGCGCGTGCTGTGGTGGCATAGATGAAGCAATGTACCCGCACGAACCCAACCACTGACCCCCTCTAAGACTTCATCTCGTCCGCTGTCCCCACCTGCTCTGCTCAGGGGGAGCACAGCCTCTCCCAGCCCGCACGACCTAGACTCGACGCTAATTTCACCCTTCTCATCTCTCGCGCCTTCCCTTCACATCGCCATCCTCCAACTACCCTTCTCTCGTACATCTTCACTTCCGAATCCGAGCGATCTACCAGCATGGTGTCTAGGAAGCGAACGATCAAGCTTACGTGCGCGTTTGTTCTGCTGCTCTCTGCGGTGGCGGTGGTTTCGGCGCACGGCGACGATGCTGCGTCGCCTGCAGCTTCTCAGCTTCCCGAGCAGCCCGGTCAGGGAGGCAAGTCGGCGCCCGCTGCTCAGCCTCGTCAGCTGTCCGACTCGCCGGACGGAGACCACGACGACATGGATATGGGATCGATCTCGTCGCCCCAGGGTGGATCGGACGCCAAGACGATCCTGGCCAACTCGAAGCACACGATGGGCGGCAGCGACGATGCGACCGATGGCGATCAGGATGCCAAGGACCCGCAAGGCGGTGGCAAGAAGCGCAACAGTGGTCACAATGGCCAGTGTGTGACGCAGTGCGCCTCCAAGTCGACCGAGGGCGCCGGATGCGGTACCGATCTCAGCAAACCGGACTGCTTCTGCAAGGCTCCCCAATTTGTCGAAGGTACTTTTGCCTGTATCAATGTCACCTGTCCTCAGCAGTTCCATGGCGCTGCGGGCGTCATCAAGAGCATCTGCAGCGTGGCAGGCGCTCCGGATCTGCAGATCCCTGGCTACTCCCAGCCGGATAATCTGGAGAACATGCCCACCATCAACGACGACCCCAAGCCCGATTCGAATGCTCCAGCAGCGGGAGGCTCGGCCCCTGGTGGTCAGGGTGGCGCTACGTCGACCTTCACCATGCCCGTGTCCAAGCAGACGCCGAACGCAGGCTCCACCTCGCCCAGTGGTCCCGGCAGCTCGAGCTCGGGCCCGGGCACCACTTCGGCCGCGGCTGCCCACTTTGACATGCTGCGCGTCATCTCGTTCACCGCCGCCGCCGTCATCCTCGCCTCGGCCGCTGGCGCTTTCGCCCTCATTTAAGTTTTGGTTCTTGCCCTCATCCCATATCTTTCCACGGTCCCTTGCGTCGGCTCGCATCTCAGACTCTCTTTCCGTCTCGCAATTCAATGTGCCTAGTCCCGAAACCAAAGCAGAACGCTCAAAACGAAGATGCTGAGAACAGAACCTGAGGATAGAAACCAATGACAATTTGAGAGGGCGAACTACAAGAAGGCGTTGGCGCCCATGATGCGACTTGGCTTCATCTCTGCAAAGTCGCGCGTGACCTTGTCCAGGCCGTCAGCGCTCCTCTTCTGCGCGTTGGCTTCGCCAGACGCGGGAACCAGCTTCCAGAGCTTGATGCCGTGCTTGGGCACCGTGACCTCGGGGATGGAGCCAGAGACGGTGCCGACCTTCATCTGGTCCATGGGTACGGGTTGTGTCGGGTTCTTGGAAAAGTCGACGCCCTTCCAGAGATCGTAGGCGGTCCAAGACTCCTGCGCGAGATCCTCGCCCTCGAGGTATTCATCGTAGAAGACGTCTTCGAGGCTGATGGACATGTTCTTGGGCGATTCAGAGACGTTGATCACCGCCACAGCGTAGGTGCCGTTGGAGAGACCGATCTTCCAGAGCTGAGTGTTGCCGTCCGACTCGTTCTTCTTCCACATGCGCGTGGCGGGCGAACCCTTGGGATCCTGCGAGATGTCGATGACGTGCTTGTTCTTGATGATGGCGCGGGTCTGGTTGGTCATCTTGGTCAGGTCGTTGCCGAGGATGAGCGGCGACTTGACCATCGCCCACATGGAGAAGTGCACCAGGCTCTCGTCGAGGCTCAGGCCGCGGTTGCCCACCTCGAGCATGTCGAGGTCGTTCCAGGCACCCGGATAAGCCTTCTGCCCGAGGCTTGCGGCAAAGTCGAGGATCTTGGCCACAGAGCAGTGGAAGCCCTGCAGATTGCACGTCGTGATGTCGGTGCAGGGACACCTGTCGTCGTCGCGGTTGAAGGAAGGGTAGATGTCACCAGAGATACGCCAAGAGTTGGCGATCTCGGTGGCGAAGAGCCAGGGCCAGTCCTCGCCCCAGTTGCACATGGAGTAGAGAATGGGATCGCCCTTGGTCTTGTTGAGCGCTTGCGACATGGCGTTGTAACGGTCGAAGGAGAGCTTGGGCGTGCCCTGTTGTCCCTGGTTATAGCAATTATTATTATTATTATTATTATTAAGCATCATCGCGCGGATTAACTACAGAGTAACCAGGGCATATGCCAGCAGGACATGGGTCATTCGGGATCAGGGAGGTCAGGAGACCGTCGCAACCCATCGCACCAGAAGCCTTTCCTAACTGGTGGCCGCCCGAGGAATTTTGCTGAAGGAGCGAAGCACGGTCGTTACTGCCGAAAGAAGGTGTCCAGACTGCTCTGCCCCTTAGATCTGGCCGCCTTCCGCAGCTGGCGTTGGGTGCGGCTGAGCGGAGGGGTTGGCCGCTTATTTTCGCCTGCGACTTGAGGGGCTGAGCTGGCGCTTGCAAGCGCCGTCGCAGGGTCCGACGGCGGCGGGAGAGAGTGGCCAGACCGATCAACAACCAGTTGCGAGGAGGTCGAGGCTGAGGGCATTAATGCTCCCCGAGGGTCTCCCGGGATTTTTCGTTTTAGGCCCCGTGCCTGAGTGGGAGCCAGCGCATGTCGAGAAGGGCCGGCTGCAGCAAAAATGTTGAGATCTTCAGCACTTACGAGAGATTCAGAGAGAGGGGGCGCACCCGCGGTGTCCTGTCTCGAGTCTAGCGCAGGCGTCTCTAGGTCAATGGCCCGGCCTTTGCCTTTGTCCCGCACCTGAGTGCCGGTAGAAGGCAGAGGGGGGCTAGTCGAGGCAGAAAGAGCTGCGTCGCTCTCCATGAGCTTGATAGCTTCCATCTCTTCGGTCGAGAACCGAATTGCTCCGCATGAGGGGCAAGGCAGAGTGCGATTAGAAGCCAAGAACGCCGGTAGCACACCGGTGGCTTGCCTGAAACAGTGCCCACATAGACGCAGAGTACGGTGCGTGGCTCGTTTCAGGCGCCCGCAACAGGCACATTGTGTGCTCTTCCGGAGCCAGTCTTGCGTTGGGGCAGTGGCCCTGACCCCGTCCGGCAGGCACGATTCTTGCGGAGGCGGAGTGGCCACGCGCGGTTCGTCTTCCCATTGATCATCTTCTGGCCCGGGATGACCGTCTTCAGCAAGGAAGGAACAGAGCTCCGGACGCGGCGCGAAGTCGCCAGTGACCAGGCGGTTGTCCCGGAGCCAAGCGGCCTCCACTTCCATTTTGGTGAAGATAGGCGGGCCGAAACGAAACGAGGCAATGGTCGTCAGGATGCGCTTGATGCACTGACGCTTGAGACGGGCATACGCGAGTGAGGAGGGGCAGGCCGTTCGTCGGTGAGCCAAACGCTCTGCTGCTGCAATACCGCCGGCATATGCGTCTAAGCAGATGACGAACCATAAACGAAGACGGAGCCTCTGATGTGTATTCAGCCTTGAAGACAGAGTTGGAAACCCGAGGGCAACTTCGTGTGGCGACGGGCTGACAAAGTCCATACAAAGGCTTTCAACCTGCAAACCCAAGAAGTCGGCCAGGACGTCCGACAGTTCCTTCCAAAGGCCTAGCGCATGCGGGCAGGCAAGGTACACGTGATCGCATGTCGGACCTTCAGCCATACAGCCATAGCAGGGCGCCCGGCGATGCGACTTCAACTTGGGCATGGGGGCGCGTCCCCACAGCACTAAGAACCAAGTTTCGCGAGGCTTGCCAGGGAGGCTGTAGCGGTGAACTTGCGGCCAAATGGCTGACCAAGCAGCGTTTTTGCGCCACAGCGTCGACGAGCTTGAAGCCAGGGGGGCGTTGTCTTCACCCTCCTCTCCAACATCAATCCATCCTTCTTCGTCCTCAGGGCGGCGTCCGCGTACAGGAGGCAGCGGAGAGCCACCTGGACACAAAGGCGCCTTTGGAAGGAGGAAAGACCTTCCCACCTTGGGCCGGAAAGCAGAGAGAGAGACGCCCGCCAGAGAGAGAGCTCTCCAGGGGGGTAGGAGAGGCCGACGGAGAAGAATTGGGCATAACACCGGAGAGAAGCGAAGGACCGCTGTATCCAGCGTGGAAGCTCGGACAAAGGAAATCAGCTTTTCCGCCAGGGCCCGAGGCCACGAGGACAGAATCGCTTGCCAATGCTTCTTGAGCGTCTTAAAGGCCGCGGTCAGCCTCGTTTTGTCGGGACGAGACCTCTTGAGATGCGCAGCATAGACTTTGGGTGCCATGAACGCCTCGGCCACATAGAGAGAAGGGCACTGGAGGGCTGATGATGCGTCTAGTACGTCGCCGGGACAAGAGTTTGCCGCCAACCACATAAATTCTGCGAAGGAGGAGAGGCCGACTGAACCGAGAGCCTCGAAGCAAGCACTGTCCAGCTCTGGGATCGCAATGAAGTCATAAGCAGTGCTGAAGAAGGGAAGACTAGCCGCTTCTGTCGGCGAAAGCGAAGACCAATCCACCGTAGGAATCACATCCAGGTTGAAGCGAAGAAGTGCTGCAAGGCAGCGATCCGAGTAGCGCCGATAGCTTTCGTCACGAATAAGTCCGATGGCCGAAGGGGCCACCAGAGCCGTCGCAAACGATAACTGCCAGCGAGAATGGAGAGCGTGAACGAGAAAGTCTCCCACGAGCGAAGAGAGGCTTGCGTCCGAGCCTACAAGAGCAGCGGTCAGGGAAAACGCCGTGCAGGCGTCTGCCATATCAAGAAAGTTGACTAGGCCAAGTCCGCCCAGCGCCTTCGGATAATAGAGAATATCAGGTCTAAAAGTGAGACCATTGCCATCTCGAAACGTTGACCTTGTGTGCGCAAGAATGACGGTGTTGGTTGCCGTTACATCAACCGGGCCCTCGAATAGCATCCATGCTTTGGAATAGCCAAACGTCTGCAGCGTGTGCGCACGGGCAAACAGGTTGGTGTGGCGTCGGATCAGACGAGCGTTGCCTTGAACAGCCTTGTCCAACATCTTGATTGCGTCCTGCGAGGGGCGGCCATCCATGCGTACTAGTCTACCGACAGTCTTGAAGGTCGACTCGAGGTCGGAGACCGTGTAAGGAGTAGATGCAGAAGCGAACCAGTGAGGGTCTCGGCTGCCGTTGAAGAGAAGGCGGACGCTAGATTCCTCAACATTAAGCTGGGATCCGCTTAGGGCGTCGAAAGTAGAACGAAGTTTTTCAAAGTTGAGGAGATCCTGCTCCCCGCCCAAGAAGAACTCGCTGTTGTCGGCATAGCTGCAGCTGGAAAGGTGATGCTCCGGGCCAAGGAAGGACAGACGGATGCCGCTTTTAGTTGCTTCCCAACGGTCAAGGAAAGGCTGATACGCGAGGAGATAAAGAATGACCGAGGAGGGAGCACCCTGGAGGAGGCCCCGAGCGAGGGTGATGCGTGTTGTGAAGCCGTGATCTACAGCTATGACTGTGCTGGTGTCGGCCATCAGCGAGTCGTAGAGGTGAAGAAGACGGTCAGGACAGCCAGCATTGACCAATGTTAAACGGACCCAGGCGCGATGGACCTTGTCGTAAGCCTTCTTCTGATCTTGCGAGATGTGGATACCGGGACGACGCAGGCGCTTGCTGGCGTTTGCCTCCGCTAGGATGTATAGCCGTACTGAGAGCGCGGAGGATTGTCGTCCTTTGACAAATCCTGTCTGAGAGGCCGGAAGGATGTTGACCAACTCCTCGTGCAGTCTGCGCGCGAGGAGGCTATGAACGAGACGCAGATCGCTGTCCAGCACCGCAAGAAGGCGGTAGTCGTTAACACGCTTTCGAGACATACCGGCTTTGTTCTTGAAGAGAAGCCTCGCCTTAGTGACGCTTGGGAATGTGCCGCCATTGGCCAGCACATCATTCAAGACGTCTGCAAGGAAGCGACATAAGGGGAGGCCGCCGCTCTTGAGGACACTGAACGAGAGACCATTTGGTCCCGGCCCTGAATCTTTTTTCGTGGCTCGTAATGCCAGATCAACCTCTTCTGCAGTGAAGTCCGCTGCAAGCTTGACCGGGTCCCGGAAGTTGACCCGCGAAGCCGTCAGGAAGGACAGGGACCGCCGAGTCCATACGAGCGAATCAATAGGAACCTCGGCGTAGAGAGCATTGAAGAATTCGGAGACTTCCGAAGCTGGGATAGGCACCACAGCTGAGCCCTGATAGCGCTTAGGCCAAATGGGGATGTCCGGTTGGACATAAAGGACGTCAAAGCGTTCCTCCGGGAACAGAGCCCACCTGGCCTTTTCGTACTGCTTGGAAGCATCCAGAATGTCTTGCAGATTGTTGGAGCCGAGAACAAGATCATCTAGAGCCTGGCGATGTTGATAAATGGCCGCGTTTGAGAGGGCTCGCCGAGGCAGAAGCTTGCGAGCATCGTAGAAGATGGCTAGCTGAGCGTTCTGCATGTGGCGCATCCACGAGGCGGGTGAAGCCTTGGAGGGGAGACTCTGCAAATGGCTGGTCATGCGCACATAGAAGAACGGGATGCGAACGGCCAGTCGGTCTAGCGCCCACCAGGTAGGGACCCGGGCTGTCGAAGATTCGCCTTGCACGGATGTCTTACTCTTGAGGAGAACGATGCAGTGATCAGAGGCACCAGGTTCGAGAAGGTGCAGCACATCGTCAACTAGATGGAGGTGACGATCCGGCAGGAAGACGTGATCGATGCGCGTACCCTTGACCAGGGAGGAAGCAAGGTCACGAAAGTCAGCATCAGATTGAGAAGGTTGGAGGACCGCATCGGCCGTCTTGCGCCAGAAAGAGAAGACCAATTTGGATGGATGAAGAAGGCGAAAGATGGGAACCAGAGGCTGCAGCGTGGAAAGGATAAGGCCCCAAGGATTGACGGAGCGAGCCTGATCCGCCACGTTTTGAGTGCTGCTCTCTGATTCGTTGAAGTCGCCTACTATGATAGTGCGCTCCACGTCCGCTGCGGTGAGTGATGAGAACAGAAGGGAGGATTTGGCGCCGGCGCCAAGCATGAAGGCGAGGCGTTCTTGCGGTTTGGCGGGCAAATAGACCGAAATGATGGTCCATGCCTGAGACGTTCCTGGCATGCGGATGCGAATGCGAGAAGCGCGCTCCGTATGGTCTGCACCACCCACGATAGCCAGAGCCGGGTTCGTTACCAAGATGGCAGTGTTTGGGCCTTGGAACAGGCGACAGCCGGGCTCTAGAGCCTGAAGAGCCCACTCGAGCGAATCTTGACCCTTGCCTCGGTGGTAAACGCGCCATTCTTGAAGACACCAGACATCGATACCAAACTGCTGTGTGCGTTCTCTAATACGAGAAGCGTTTGCAGGGCTGAACATATGCACGTTCCAGCTAGCAATAGTAGGCAATGGGCCGCCGTTGCAGCAAGAGCCGAAGTCGGAGCCAGTGACGATCTCAGATGGAATGGTAGCACTTGCTGTATCCGTAGCAATGGCCTCCGAAGGGAGAGAGAGACCAGGACTGTCGACCAACTCGGTATTGAGACCCGCAGAGAACGGAATATCGACCAGCGATGTGTAGACACACAGATCCGTCCGAGGAGCACTTATAACCGAATCCAGAAGCAATCGTTGCAAGAGACGGGTGTCAATCCCACTTGAGTGGCGCCAGGCCGGAGAGAGTGCGGAGACTCCCCCTGGAGTAGCGCTGGACCTAAGAGCGGAAGGGCTGGCCGTTGGTCGAGGAGCCAGCCCCGTCGCGAAAGGACCGCTCATCGGCTCCGCCAAAGGGGGAAATAACCGTGTTGTTCCGGGCCCGAGAGGAGGGACGACCCGTACCATCCTCTTCAGCCGAGCGATAACGAGACGGAACCGCGCGAGTCTGCATATCGTCCAGTTGCATCGGCTCCCGGCTATTGGCCTGAAGAGCGTCTCGAGGCAGCTCAGAAGCATGACCAGAGTAAGCAGCCACCGGGATTGAGGGAGAGGCATTGGGGCGGTCGAGATCTGTGTAGCGACCGCTAGTCTTGTTGAGCGTACTAGGAACTCCTAGGCCTGCAGCCCCGTTTGCATTGCGCTTGTTGCAACCGTTCGAGAAATGGCCCTGCATGCCGCACGTGTTGCAGATCATCTTGGGACAATCATTAGTAACATGACGGCTTTCCGGTCCGGAGAATTCCTGCGCAGTGTGCTTGCAGACCCGGCAGTAATCGAAGCGGTTAGGATACTCGATGGGAAGGAGGGAATTGGTTGAGTCCCAGAGTACATAGCCAGGCCAGTAATAGGCGACAGCGGAGGCGTCAATGTCAGCCGGAACAGAGACGACAACTGCAATGGAGTTCGAAGGCATCCATTTCTTGATGACAGACGAGTACTCCTCGATTTCGTAGACATCGTGAGCTTCCATTGCCACACCGCTGCGTGGGACAAAGTGACGCTCAAAGAGGGTGTCGAGGCAATCGATGAAAGATCGCATACGGAACGAAGGGAGATTACTGATCTTGAGGACGTAGAAGCCAGGCGGGATCTGAGCACCCACAAAGGCTGGGGGACCAAGGGGAAGGCCGACGACTGACCATTTGTCCCGGGCCGCAGCTGAGACCACCTCCTCCGCCAAGACGTTGGAGGCGGGCGTCTCTAGGTCGATGTAGCGACGATCGCCAACTCTTCCTTCAGGGTATCGAATTGCAGGGACGTCCTTGTCAGGGAAGGATTTGCAAAAATGCTCGAGAAGGTGATCACGAGCCTTGTTGCGGTCCTTATTCTTCACGTTAGGGAGAAGAAAGCGGACTACGTTGGGTCCGACAAAGGCACCTTGACACTCCAGGGCTAGGAGTACCTCGAGGAAGGGCATGGCGGGCTTGCTGTTCCTCACCCAGCGCAGATTGCCGCGAATAGCAGCGCGACCAGTGATACTGGTTACGCCGACCTCGGAGGCCGAGGGCGGGTTGCTAGGGGCAGGAGCAGAGTTGGACATGGCGTCAAAAGATTGAGGGAAGGAAAGCTGTAGAATTGAGCTTGGAAGTAACGAGACGAGTGTAGCGAGAGCTGTTGAAGGACCAAGGAACGGCTCAAGCTCTGCTGATCTATATAAGTACCGTCGCCTTCCGGGTCGAGAAGGACGAGGAACTTGCCCGAAGGAGGGAGAGGTGGGGGAGGTGGGTTGAGGCGACGTGGAAGGAGAAAAATTTTTTCCAGCGGATACGCCCACGCTTTTGCAAGGAGGAGAGGGGGGTTCTCCATGGCGAAAACAGATAAATGGGCCCCAAAGACGACGAGAATCATGATTGCGAGCAGAAGTAAGTGACGATATGTGGTGGAAGCGATCAAGGTGATGAGAGCGGCGGCATGTACACCAGAAGAAGAGATATGCGCAAGCAGAAGATTATGTCCAGTAGCGCGCCCTAAGGCGCAAAAGGAGCTCCCGGCGGGAGCTAAAAACACCCAATGTAAACTCGTACATTGGCGCGAGGCGTAGGTGACGCTGCGGACTGTGCCCATGAGTCCGTAACGGAACGAAGCAGCGATCGGAGACCACATAGCCCTTGGCACTGTTGGACAGGCGCAATTTGAGCCTAGCCGACACGCGGCACGACATGCGCGCCGACACTGCTCATGCGCCTTGATCCAGATCCGGCCACGTTGAGAAAAGCAAGCGGGAGCGACGTAAGGGATACTGGTGGCAGTAGGAGGGGAACTACACGGCGAGTACATGGAACTTACAGTATACGGCTCTGCTGGTCAGAGTCCGTTCTAGCCAGTGAACGACATGCGTGATGCCAACAATGCTGAGCGAGATGAAGTGTGGTGGACCTCGTGCAACAAGATGAAATGGGCACGTCCCCGTGGCAGCTGTGCAATTGTTTCGCGCGACGGCATAACACGGCGCGGCTCTGTGGAGGAGGTCGAGGGTCCACCTCGCTCGCTGCAGGGTGCGCACGGATGCAGCCTGACCATCACCACCTCCTTCACGCGCTCAACATCGCATCGTCTCTTTCCCCCTGGCTCTTGGGCCACTTCTTGGCATCGCCACACAGATACCATGGCGCTATATGCCTACAGGTGAAGCCGCTCGCTATGATGGACGCCGATCTGGCGCGCGAACTCCGCGAAGCCACCGACCAGCTCCTCGATATTGCTCCGCCCCAGCCGTCCACCGCTTTCCCCGCCTCGCCGCATCTGCAGCATCGTTCTCGCCCCACGCCGACCAGATCCGCCGCTCGTCCTGCGCCGAAGCAGCCCGCGTTCTCGTCCACGTCCAAGCTCGAGCTCCTCCACTCGCCCACAGACGTCCGCCCGTGGCAGTGGCCCACGCCACCCACCACCGCCGCCGACACGGATTTGCCTCGGACTCCATCGCCCTCCGCGCCCACCTCAAGACGAGAGCCGATCAAGATCAAGCTCGGTGCCGACGTGCTCGATGATGCTGATGACAACCTGCCCGCACGCGGCCTGTCGAGTCGAATCGCATCCGTGAGAGGCTCGTCGACTTCACATGATACTCGTGTCGCACGTGGCAACATTGCCGAGGACGACGATGATCTCCGCGCTTCATCGCCTAGCAAATTGCGCGTGCGTACTCCGGTCAACGATATCTACATCAATCAGTACGGAGAACGCGTCGTACAGGGCAGGGTCGTAGGCCGGATCCTCGGCGGTCGACCGCGGCCACCGTCACAAGCTGACCCGATTTCGAACTCCAGCACGGATTCGGCCGCCGAGCAGACTATCAGCCCCGAGCTGCAGCCGCATAGCACTCAACTATCCACTACACGGTCTCCGTCCACGATGGCGAGCGGTGGCGTCGCCAGCGCCTCTAGCCCACCTGCCTTCTTCCTGGAATCCTTCCCTGATGCTTTCGCTCCCGCCCCTATCACCACTTCTCCGGCCAAGGACAAGGTACGCAAAGTGTCGAAAGGCGGACCGCCGAGTATCCTCAAAGCGCCGCGGGCCGTTGCCGGTGCACTCACGCTCGCCAATTCGGACAACGTCGACGATCCGGTCCTGGTGCGCGACGCGAGCTTCCACACCGCCACAGAGCTGGGGTCGCCCACGTCGGTCTCATCGAAGCAACTCTCACCACCTCCAACGCGGGCCAAGCTAGCGGCTGTGGCGGACGTGGACTCGGGCTTGGCAGGCTTACGGCTCGATGCTCCCGATGCGCCGAAACGTTCAGCCGCGTCGACGCCTCTGCTCTCACCCAACGAGGGTGCGGCGACATCAGACAGCACGCGTGGGAGGCTCGAGCTCGACTCGTTCCGTCGCCCGACACCCACAATCGAGCTGAGCCAGGCCAAGACAGAGCCTGTGGTGCTACATGGCAATCGGCGCCAGGCGCGTGCATCCGGCATCGGCAGTCCACCGTCCACATCGCCAGGCGAAGCCGAGTCTCTGAGCATGCTGCACCGCGATTCCAATCACGAACGGGACTGGCCGTCACTGGAGCGCCGGGCGGGGACTTGCTCTGGTCATGCGCGAAACGGCTCAGCATCGGAGCCTACGAGTCCTCTCATGTCGCCTCGGTACGTCGACGATACTCGCGGGCATCACGGCGATGGGGTCGACTTGGACGAGGACGACGCGGGATCGATCGAGTCTGCGCCGTCGTCGCTGATCTCGCTGCCTGTCTCTACGGTCACCACGTCGTCGCGCACGCCGAGCCATGCGAGTCTCGAGCGGCGGCGGAGCGGCGGTAGCGCGACCTTTTCGTCGCCAGCGTCGCGGCGTCGGTCGGTGCGGAGGAGCGAGGGCGACGAGCGCTTTGCACGCGAGGTGCGCATCCGCGGCTGGTCCGAGGTGGGCTCGCAGGCTCGCGGATGGGTGGTCTTCGAGATCGTGCTCACCACGCTCCAGGCCACCCACATCGTCGCGCACCGTCGGTTCAGCAGCTTTGTCAACCTCCGCCGCGCACTGCTGCAGGAGTGTCCAGAGCATGCCAAGTGGCTGCCCAGGCTGCCGACGCGCACGACGGGCTTGCTCAACAAGTACGACGCGCGCTACTTGGAGAAGAGACGCATGGCCCTGCAGACCTGGCTCGAGCGTGTCGTGCTCGATAAGGTCTGGGGCAGCGCGGAGGCGCTGAGAGAGTGGATCCTCGCTTCAGACTAGAGTCGTGTCGCAAATGGCAAAGCGTAGAAGCAGGGCAGCTGCTCTTGATCGTCGTGTGCTGCGGAGAGGTGCTTCGAGATGGTCTTTGGAATGCGAACGACAAATCGACGGAACTGGGGTTGAGATTGCTGGAGACCACGAGAAAGATGGAGAGGGATTACTCTTCCTCCGCAGCTGCTGGGGCTGCGGGGGGGTTGCGCAGCAACGAGTCCTGGCGAGTCTTGCCGCGCAGCTCCCATCGGTCCTATCGATCGACCATCGCACGAGGCAGAATGTCAATTCGGCTGCCTCTTCCAAGTCAAGAAGGACTTTGGCACTTACGTCGGTGTACTTTGCGGCATAGTAGGTGAGCACGGGCACGGTGATGCCCCAGAGAACGATGGCGCGCGCCTTGGACGACGTGATGCGGAAGCGCTGGTACATGGTCGAGTGCATGTTCTGCCATCGGTCAAGAGCCGGGTCGGCCTTGTATGGGTGGTAACCTCCGCCTGCCATTTTGAAGATCGGAGCTAGCTGAGCGTGAGCTGGGTCTGGGCTGGTGATTGAACTACAGCGGTGCCTGGGCGAGAACGGTGTGAGCGGTCGAGATGATGTTGAGGGTGGTGGAGAATGATGCGCAACGGCAGGCTTGGGCGAAATCTCGAATATCGCCCGGTCGCGCTCGGATCCGTGGGTCCGCATCCTAACACGCTCGCCCAAGAAATTCGTATCGCCCGAGAAAGCCACTCGACCTCCACCTGTTGGCTCTGCTGAACCCTGCACTTGGAATCCTCCGGCCCGCTGCCAACATTTCCACGCAAACACCATCTTGCACCATCATCCGCAGCACCGAGGGAAGTCAAGATGAGCGGACGACGCCGATCGCCACCACCTGCTCCGCGTCCGTACGCAGACGGGTCGAGCCATCGTTCGGGATACCGGGACGATGGGGCTTCCGGCTCGTCGTCACAATACCGCCGAAGGCGCAGTCCGAGTCCGCCGCGCGCACGCACCTCGCGCTACGAATCCGACCCGCGCGATCGGCGCAGAGACGATCGAGACGACTACCGTCCCCGTCACCGCGAAGCCGACCGGTACCGCGATCGCGACGACGACCGGTATCGGGACCGTCCACCCCGACCGCGTCCGAGTGCCTACGAGGACGACGGCCCAGACCCTCGTGACCGTAGCTCCTCCATGCGCAACGACGATAGGCACGCAGATCGCTCTGCCCGCACCAGCTCTCGAAGGAGCCGTTCGCCTCCTCCACCACCGCCACAACGCAGGCCAGAAACGCAGCCACCAGAACCACCCGCCGAGCTGAGCGAGGGAGAGGTAGACGAGGATGCGGATCCGGACGAGGCGGCCATGGCGGCCATGATGGGCTTCGGCGGCTTCACTACCACCAAGGGCAAGAAGGTCGACGGTAACGCAGCAGGTACCGCCCAGGTCAAAAAGGAACGCACCTGGAGACAGTACATGAACAGGTACGTGCACCGCTTCGCGCCCAAAGCATCTTCCAAGCGACATATTGACACTTGCTTCTTTCTGCCATCGACAGGAAGGGAGGCTTCAATCGACCTCTGGACAAGATCAAATGACGACGTTCAGGCTCTCGTGCATCTGCGATCCGAAAGTAAGCATTGCATTTTCCGGCATGGTGAAGCGCGTCAGTTTGCGAGGACGACCTTGAGCATCTCTGCACCGACGGCGCCCGCCTCCTGGAAGCGATGTTCGAAGAAGGTGCGGGTCTCGTCGAAGCGGCGCTGGTAGCTGTCAAAGTTGCCGAACTGGACGGCCTGGGCCCATCCGCGCGAGGCGATGACGAATTCGGTGTCGTCTGCGCGGAAGCTGTGATCGCGGGCGGCGGCGTGGCATGCGTGGCGGAGGCGCTCGGGCGAGCGAAAGAGGTATTCGCAGACGCCGATCCAGATGCGAAAGATGGGCGTGGCGGCGAGATCGAGGTGGTCGTAAGGATGGATGCCGAGCGTGCTCCAGCAGTCGACGATGGCCAGCAGCGAGAGATGCGAGTTGGGCGGCGTCGCCGCGGCTGCTGCTGCTGCGCTCGGCTCGGACGGGTCGTCGTGGGCCGATGCAGAGGAGACGGCTTTGCGCGCCGCCATGTGGAAGCGATCGAGCAGCTTGTCGCTCATGAGGATGGGTTTACGCTCCTCCTTGGTGCCCGTGCGTGAGAGGATGCTGTTGCTCTCCTCGTCCCGCTCCCATCCGAAGACCTTGCGACGTGCGGCGAAGACGCGCTCCATCAATTGATCCTCACGCTCGGCGACCATGAGCTTGAAGAGGTCGGTGCAGCTCTGTGCGAATTGCGTCACCTGGGTCTTTGCCGCCGGGTTGAGCAATGCGAGTCCAGCGTAGACGTGCCACTTGGCCGAGTAGATGCGCAGGCAGATGTTGATCTTGACCGTCTCGATGCCGCCCGGGTAGCGCTCCGACTCCCACGGATACTGGTTGGAGCAGCTCCAGGCGGTGCCCATGGAGAGGAAGGCGGCATGTGTCACGGCCTGGGTGTTTGCGGTGACGGTGTCGTGCTCTTCGTAAGTGAGGTAGACAAAGTTGGACTTGAAGCACGCCATGATGCGCTCGACGAGGCGGAGCTTTTCGTCGGGCGCGCGGTGCTGGATGAGGATGAGCGGCTGGCCGGTGGGATCGACCTTGGGCCCGTGCATCGAGTGGCACGAGATGATGTAGGTATCTTGCGGCAGGTGCTTTTCGAACGCCTCCTTCTCGGGTGCCTTGACGGACGTCTGGCCGGCCACGATGGCGCCGATCTTGGTGGAGGAGCCGTACTGCGCCACGACGGCATCGATGTAGGCGGCTTCGACCGAGTAGATGATCAAGTCGCTGCGCCGCGATACGAGATGGCCGTCGCGCAGCACGTTGAGCCCTGAGCCTTGCAGCTCGGTGCTGAGCTTGTCGTAGTTTTCGGGGCGGTCGCAGACGTTGACCTTCTTCCAGCCGGCTTCCCTCATCTTGGTCGCGTAGAGGCGGCCCATGTCGCCCATGCCGATGATGCCGATCTCGACCGTGTCCATCTCGGAGGTGGAGCCCATGCTGAAGGAGAGCGCTGCGCTAGTGAGGGCGAATGTGAGGCAGCAAGGCGGTATGAGTATGGTGGTCGTCTTGTCGGCAGTCCCGAGTCACAGTAGCGTTGATTCTGTAGGTTTGACGCGCCTCGAGCATCTGAGCACACTCAGACTTTCGGAACCAGGCCGAAGTGCAAGTCGGATCGCATCTGCGACGGCTGCAACCGCTACAAGCGCGCGGTGCAGCCTGCACTGCGCCGGGAACACGGAAAAAAGAGAGCTTCGCGGAAGTGGAGGCGAGCTGGGCTGAGCGGGACAAGTGCGCTCACAAGACCAACACCCAACCAACTGACTGAGCGCAAGAAGATTGTGAATCGATTGGACCCTGGCAGCGACAAGTGACAATGAAAGAACAAGAACGGATTCGGTGATTGTCCGTGCGCAGCGCTTCCTCCTCTTCATCATCACATCCCTGCGCATGCCCTCATCGTCGAGAGGACGAACGGCATCGGGCACCGGTCGCCATCCGATCCTTACCGCGAGCATGACCTCGGCGTAGCCGTTCCGCCGCCTCGCTCTTTTGCCCTTGCCAATCCTTCTGCTGCGGCACCATGGCCTTCTCCCTGCAGCAGGCGCTCGAACAGATCCGCAGCGACAAGATCAAGGACCGCCAACAGGGCATCGAGGCCATCGACCACATCTTCGCCGACGCCGACAATGTACGCAATCTCGACCCCAAGCACGATGGCCGCGCTTGGCTCAAGACCTTCCAGTCGCTCTTTGCCTGCGTGCTTGCCGACAAGGCCGCATGCATCCGCAAGGGATCCCTCGTCGAGGCTCAGCCTGCAGCTCTCGCAAGGCTCCAGCGCTCCGCTCAGACACTTCGTATGCTGGTCGACAAGGCCGCTCCCCTGCTCACACGAAAGGTCGTCAAGGCGCTCGTCGTTCACATCCTTCAGATGCTCAACCACCGAGGAGCCATTCTTCAGCCCATCGCTGCCGCCTACATCGCTGCACTATGTGCGATAGTGAGACAGCCACATCACGTCGATCATCTCGACCCGGAGGACTGGTCCGCCTCCGTCTCGCTCTGCTTCGACATCTTGCTGGGCCGAGAGCTTGGTAGCGCCGTCTCGCTCGCCGATGCGCAAGAGTGGCTCGCAGCCGCTCCCTTCGCCGAGGAGCTCCCTGTCCAGCGACGCGGTCTCAGCCTCGAGCATGCCGTCACTGCAGAGTGTCTCGGCCACCTCATCTCCAGCACCGTAGCTCCCTTGCTCGGCGACGACAACTTCGGCCTTGTGCTACTGGCGGACTATGTGCGCTTCCTGCTCGTCTCTCCGGTCGAGTCGTCCGCCCACCTTCCTGTCTTCACCGGTCTTGTCGTCTTGCTCGAGCACCTCGAGCTCAATCACACCTCCGAAGTCGTCTTGGCCACGTTGACTCTACGCCAAGTCCTGCTCAACCTCTGGAAGACCAAAAACTCGCTCCTCAAGGCCCAGCTCCTTTTCCTCTTTCGCACCGTCGTCAGTCCCGTCGCCTCGTGCGCCCTCGCTCGTGCCGACGCCACATCACCTTCTCAACACACAGCGCTCTCGACCTTGCAGCCAGAGGCGGTGCTCTTCTTGGAGACCATTCACGATGCCCTGCTTCGCGACCCAGACACCCGCTGGGCACTCGAGCCACTCCACCTCGACGCGCTTTCCCTTCAATGGCCTTGTCACGCTGCTCGAAGCCTCGACAATACCGCGATGCGTCTCAGCCCTACATCCACCGACAAAGATCAGCTCGCCTGGTGCCGCCTCCACCTTCAGCTCGATCTCGTCGATGTCCTCACCGTTATCGAAAGTCATCTCGTCGACATCTGCAACCACGCACCCTCCTCCGAGCCCGCCGCAGACGACGTGCGTAGCAACCGTGCCATGAGCCAACCTACCAACGGCCGTACCTCTTCCAACAAGCGCAGTCGCACAGCGTCCAGCTCTAGTCCGCACAAGCGCTCCAGGATCGATCTGCACCAAACACGTGAAGGCTCGTCCGAGCCACCGTGGCTTCCTCGTCTGGTCGGCATGGCCTCTTACATCGATGAGTCCGAACCAACGGGCCCAGCAGCTCGCCTCTGTGCCGTTCAGCTCTTGACCGTCCTTGCGCTCGATCGACCTCACCTCTTCACCTCGGCTTCGCTCGAACAACTTCAAAAACACCTCCTAGCATTGGCTTCCGATCCAGACAGCATAACGATCTCTTGGGCTCTGCTGGCATTGGCCTCGGTCGCGCTCATGCAGCCTCACGAGGTCTCTCAACCCCAAACGAGCGAGACTAGCTCGAGGCTGACAACGGCGAGTCAGGCTTGGTCCATCGCAGCACGCAAGCTCCAGATTCCTGGCACCTGTCGCGCTGCCGCATATCTGCTCAGCGTCATCCTAGCAAAGTCAGCTCTGCCGGATTCCACGCTCGAGCCAGAGATCTCTCGCTTGCTCGCCGATGTCGATCTGCAGGGGCCGCCCATGGTCTGCGACAGCGTCTGCCACCTCATGGCACTCCTCATGAGCCGTGCCACCTCCAGTCGCGTCTTCCTCCATCTCGATCCCAGGGGCAAGATCGGTGCCTGGTTTTCCACCACCTATTCTCCCGCAGCAGCCCTCTCATCCTCTGGTTCCACGGGTCCGTTTCTCGCGTACAGCGATCTGCTACGCCTGGTCGATTGCCTCGTTGCCGATGGCGACGCTCGGTCTCCATCTTGGTTCTCGAACGACAGCAGCTTCGACTCCAGTCCGAACCTCGCCATTGAACAGCGGCGCGCAAGATTGCAGTCGCTGCGCGACCTAGCTCTTCACTCCAGCATCGCGGAGACAAGCAATCCGGATGGAATGATGGTAAGCGCGCCGGTATCAGTCGGTCCTTGGCTAAATTCGCCCGAGGCCCTCCATCGCATGACGGTCGTGCTCGACAGAAACGTCCACGCTTGCCTCACCGCCCTCCAGGACCACATCGACCCAGCAAATGCAACTCCAACCTTGACTTGTCACGCCGCCATCACGGCGGTGCATCTAGCCGCACTGGCGCTTGACGTCGGCACGCGATCCACGCCTCCAAGTAGCTCGCATCGTGCGTCCCAGACTCGCGACTGCTGTCACATCATCCTCGCGACCCTCAAGGTCGCATCTCACCCGGAAAGCGTCCGCACCGGAGTCTACACCCTTGCCATCGAGCAACTCTCTCTGCTCGCGGCCGATTCCGGCTCGCTTCCTCACACGACCTCTGCAAGCCAGCTGCTCGTCCGTCCCGGTCCCCGCAGCGGCATCGCGACCCATTCGCAAAAAGGACCTCTGCATCATGAGCCTCCATCCCGAGCCACGAGCGTCAACGGGACGTCGCGGCGCACGTGGACGGCGATTCGCGACGCCAACTTGCTGGATCGGGTGCTTGATAGCTGTGCCGAGCTGTTCGAAGGCACCATCTTTGGCGACGAGCAAGCCGAGCCTTCGTCGCAAGCTGGTGCCTCCGCCTCCGATATCTTTGAGGACCTGCCAGAACGCAGCTCGTCTTCCCCCTTCCGCGCGCCAGCCGTGGCCGGAGACGATTTGGACGCGTCCACCGAGATCATCCTTCGTTCTACCGCGCGTCTCCTTCTGGACGTGCCGCGGCTGGTCACCGGAACGGCGGATGCGAGTCGTCAGGAGCTGGTGGTATCAGCCTTCTTCGACTGCCCCGTCCAGGGCATCGTGGTTCTGGCGCCGGTGCTTTTCGACTCATTCCGGGATGGCACGCTCTGGATGAGCCAACGCGACGTGAACGATGCCTTGGACCGCCTCGGCACCGAGCTGCTTGCCTCGTATCGCTTTGCTCGACAGCCGAGGGCGCGGCTCACGACCATCCGGGCCGTCGCTTGCGTCATGCCGCTGCTGCTCCGCGAATTGGACGAGCAGTCCGACCTGTTTGACAAAGTGCAGAGACTGTCGACTTTCTTTGCCGACCAGATTGGGCGAGCCAAGTGGCCGACGCCGTGGGAGGTGCAGCTCGCCTGCGCCGAATTCCTTGCCGAGCGCCTGCGTCTCGACCCGCAAGGACGTTTGTGCAGGTCTGGCAGCGCTCGTGGACCAAGTGCTTCTCCCGTGACAGCCCTGCTCAAGATCCACACTGATCCGGATGTGCGCGTCCGCGGTCTCGGATCTCGCATCGCTTCCTCCATGTTTGAGACTTTCACCGGCAGCGAGACCGATCTCGACGAGCTATATAGCCAGTTTCGCGACAGTCTTCCGAGCGACTCGACGCAGTCTCGACACATCCTTACCCGGGCACTGAGCCTGTGCAATGCCGCGATCGCCAGCTCATCAGTCCGGCGATCCTCGCTCTTCCACCTGCTCGAGATCGTCTTGGCAACCGGCATGCTGTCCGACACGGTGCAGCAGCTCTTTGCTCAGGTGGCGGCTCGGCTCGGCTTCCCGGACGCTGCAGCATGCTATCAGGCCTTTGCAGGCCAAATCACGTGGGGACTCGCCACCAACGGATACGACCCGCTTCAGCTGCCTTGGAAGGTGCTCGGCTTCGCCAGCAAGCGTGCCTGCCTCGAATCGACATTCTCTGCTTGCGGAAGCATGCTTCTGGCCACGCAGACCGCACAGGGTCGTACGCAGTTTGGCACCCTCGTGCAGCTGACCCGGCGGAGCCACCAGCAAGGCCTGCAGGAGTGCCTTCCCTTTCTGACGGCCGCCTACATTGGGTTCGCTGCGCAGGCCGCGCAAGGCCTGCCCGCCGATGTGGTGGAAATCTGCGACTGGACGCTGCGCGAAATGTCCTCGCTCGGCGTGGCGGAGGGAGACGACCGTGCGAAGCTGAAGGAGATGATGATTCAGGCCGACGACCTCACCATCTCTACGCTGCTGTTGCTCTTCTTCCAGCCGGGTCCGACGCTGGCAGACAGTCGCCGATCCATCATCCAGGCGCTGAGTCAGCTCGACGTCAAGTGTGCCGAAAGGGTGGAGGCGCTCACGCCGACCACGGACGACGGACAGGTCACCTACCACGAGCCGAGCCGGCCCTTCTTCTCGGCCGCGGTGCTGTACGTGGCGCTCTTGGCGTTGCCGAGTCTTGGCATTGAGCCGTTCACTGCCAAAACGGTCTACAATGTGCTCAGACACATATTCCACCGCATCTCCGCCTCGCGTTTCGTCAACGACCAGCTAAGGATGTGCGCAGCGCTGCGGATCTATGTTGCCATGTGTGGCGACGCCTTCTGGAAGGACGCGCTCAACAACGAGCTCTTGATCCGGAGCATCGAACAGCTGCTTGATCAGCCGCAGCTGCTCGACGAGTTTCAGCCCTTGGTGGTCTACGCATGCTCGAGGTCCTGCCTGGCGGGCAAGTCTCCAGACATTCTCGTGTCGTGCATCATCACGTGGTCGCAACGGCTAGAGGACCGCCTTGGTGTGACGGTCTCAGGTGGCTGGCTGCTCGAGGCTGCCAATGCCTTGGCCCGGTCGTCGCCTGTGGCCACCTCGGCGGTCGGACTGCTCTGGCCTGTCGCGCTCGCTTCTGCCGAGCAAACAGCGATCGAGAGTCTCATCGATATCGATACGCTGGCCTTCGCCCTCGAGGCGTGTCCACGGATGTCGCCTCAGCTGCCGTCGCTACTGCGCATTCGAGCCGTGCTGGCCAGGACAAGCAAGACACGGCTGACCGCCTTTTGCAACGGCCCGGCGTGGAAGCTGTTGGAGCGAGTGGCGGATGCGTCGCGGCCGCCGTCAAAGCAACTGGGCCCGGATACTGCAGGAGATGTGATCAGCGACATCTTTGCTACCATCGTGGGCGTGCAGGAAGCGCCAACGCTGCATCGTGAAGTTCGTCGGCTCGGGGGCCGGTGGAACGCGCAGACAGTCGAGTCCTTCCTGGAAGCAGTCGACACGAGCCGCATCAGGAGCCTATCTGCGGCCACCATCCTCATCATCCAGGGTCTGGCGCACGATCTTCCCATCGAGCAGGCGTACGAAGCATACGAATCGCTGCGCAGCATGGCAGCTGTCTTGGATGAGCCGCTCGCAGAGGTGCACCCCGCCAAAATGCCAGCTGCATGGAAGGAAGAGCTGGGTCGCGTCAGTTCCGGCATCAGCGCTCCCGTCTCATCAATCCGGACCGCAAGTGCAGAGGACGTCTTGGATCCCGTGCTTGTGGACGCGTCGACGTGCTCGAAACGGTGGCTTTGCCGGATCGGTGCTGTCCTCTGCGACCTGCTCGGCTCGATGCAGCATCTGGCGCTCTTTCGCCCTGTCCGACGCCTGGTCGAAACGAATCCGGATGCAGCCCGAGCGCTTTTCCCCGTGCTCCTGCTATGCTTCACGGCGGAGGATGCCGTACAGAACCCCTCCGGCGAATCTTCCGACAGCCGAAGACGAAGTCGGGGAAGCGCATCGACCTCGAGCGAGCTCCAGGTGCAGGGACCCGCCGCATCGTGTCGGGCGGCGCTCGCCCAGCATTTCGAAGCGGTGCTTCGTTCTTCCGCTTCTGACCCGGTCTGCAGCGAGATCATTGTCGAAGCGCTCCTTGCTTTGCGCGCGTTCCGGCCGGTGCAGGAGGAACCGGACAACGTGTGCTTCTGGTACCCTGTCGATACGAGCCTGCTAGCCGGCCGATGTATTGCTAAAGGTCTGCTCACTGCAGCGATCTTTTTCATCGAGCATGGCATGCAGGACGCAGTCCGGCAGACAAACGCCGCGTCCGTGCGCAGCACCACTGCTCTGTTGCACCAGGCCTACATGAACATCGACGATCCGGACGCATTCTACGGACTCACAGACGGAGATGTGCGCGACTCGGTGCTCAAGCGACTGCATCACGAAGGACAGTGGTTGCGAGCCTTTCAGTACCATGCTGCAGACTACGAAGCCGGCACGACCGATGCGGAGCGCCGAGGCACCGCCGCTACACTGGGTCAAAGCCTCGGATATCTCGGATTCTCTCGACTTGTGGATCGTCTCGGCTCGAACGAGGCGAGCTACGCCGGTTCTGCCTCTGTACTCCATGAGGCGGCTCTCTCGTCGTCGACGACATGGGACCTGCCCGTCAGCCCGCGTGCTCTCCCGGGTAAGGCGGCTGGCGTCGAAGCCGTGCTGCATACGCTGCGCCAAGCAAGCGCCGAGCAGGACATTGATGCGCCCTTGTCGGTTGCGTTCCGATCCAAGCTACAGGCGCTGTGCTCTACGTCGGTCGAGAGTGCCAAGACGCTGCGCAGCCTGCAGGGTGACCTGCTTGCGCTGGGCCAGATCAGGGACTGGCGCAGAGCTTCTGTCTCGATGGGGGCCGAGGAGGCGGTGGCGCATCTGCGAAGCCCGTGGTCGAGAGTGGACGCGTCGGAGCGCTTCGAGCTGACCGAAAGGGTGCTGGACACGCGCCAGTCGGTGCTGCAGGCCGTGCGGCAACGCATGCAGCTCGACCAGATCGGAGACGTCCTGGACGGGCCGGCCGAGGAAGTGGCCAAGGTGGAGAGAACGCTGCTGGTCGCGTCGAGCCGCCGCGCACGCGAGCACGGCAAGTTGCAGAAAGCCATCAACGCGGTCGCCCGGGCGCAGCGCATCGAAGATATGCTAGGAGACGGCGCGGCGCTCGCGCGCGAAGAGTTCGCAGCGGTGCTGTGGGACCAGAACGAACCCTCGCCGGCGATCCAGCTGCTGTCGCAGGTCATCGATGGTCTCGGCGCCACATCAAGCTCCTCGACGCCGCAGAAGCGTCGTTCGGCGCGGCTGCTGGCCTTGCTTGCTCAGTGGCGAGCCACGGCGCGCTCGCAGCAACCTCGGGAGATCGATCGCAGCCTGTTCGAGCCGGCACTGAAGCTGACGGCAGGAACGGCGTCGTCGAGCTCCAGTAGCGAGACGCCGGCGGCACCAGAGCAGTCCGAGATCGCGTACAGGTGGGCGAAGTTCGCCGAGCAGCAGCACCGCGGTTCGGACCTGGCCGAGATCACGCGCCTGCGGCTCTACACGGACCGACGTCGGGAGGAGATCGCGCAGAACCAACGAGAGTGCGAGCGGACGAGCTCCAAGACGGAGCGGTCCAAGCTGCTGCAGTTCCAGCGGCAGGCGGAAAAGATCCTGCTGCAGGACCAGACGCGTCTGATGGAGCTCGAGGCTTCGCGGATGCACTTTCTGCGGCGGAGCGTGGCCATGTACGCGCGAGCGTTGGCGTCGTCGGACGAGTACGACGATGCGGTGCCTCGGCTAGTGTCGCTGTGGATGGAGAATGCGGCGGATGCGGAGCTGAACCGTCTGATGGCGAGCTGTCTGCCGTCGATCCCGTCGCACAAGTTTGTCGGCCTCATGCACCAGCTGTCGGCGCGGCTGACGGAGGTGCCGGATGCGTCGGACGCCATGGCAGCGTTCCAGACGAACTTGTCGCGGCTGCTGCTGCGCATGTGCCAGGAACATCCGTTCCACTGCCTGTACGCGATCTTTGCGCTGATCAAGACAGGAGCGGATGCCAAGGCGGCGGCGGCGACGACGCATCGGCCGAGTCAGCGGAGCGGACTGGCGGTACCCGAGGGCGGCGCATCCACGTCAGCGCCGATGTCGGCGCCCGTGCTGAGGTCGACGGCGGCAGAAAAGATCTGGACGCACATCAAGCGGCGCTCTTCGCTGGGCAAGCGGATCCGGACGTTCGAGGAGCTGTGCCTAGCGTACGTCGAGTGGGCGGAATTCGAGCTGACCTCGCGTGCGGATCGGTACTTCCAGAGCAGCGGAGCGATCAAGAAGGGAGCGCTGCGGATGCCGCCCTCCGGGGAGCTGCGGCTGGCACGGCTGCGGGATCTGGACGTGCCCGTGGCGACGGCTCGGCTGGAGATCGACGCGACGTGCCGGTACGAGCGGTTTGTGTCGATCGTACGCTACGGCGACACGTTCACGACGGCGGGAGGCATCCATCTGCCAAAGATCAGCGAGTGCATCGGAAGCGACGGACGACGGTACAAGCAGCTGTTCAAGCGGGACGACGATCTGCGACAGGACGCGGTGATGCAGCAGGTGTTCCGGATGGTCAACGGGCTGCTGGAGGCGGACCGGCGGACGCGGGAGCGACATCTGGCGCTTCGGACGTACACGGTGCTGCCGCTGGGACCGCAGTGCGGACTGCTGGAGTTTGTGGTCAACACACGGCCGCTGGGCGAGGTGCTGATGGCGCTGCATGCGCGGTACCGGCCCGAGGACATGACGCCGAATCAGGCGCGGGCCAAGCTGCGGGAGGCGCAGGCGCTGCCAGCCGAGGCGAAGCTCGAGGCGTTTTTGGACGTGTGCCAAGGGATGCAGCCTGCGCTGCGGTACTTTTTCAGCGACGCGCAGCGGATGCCGCGCGAGTGGTATGCGATGCGGCTGCGGTACACGCGGAGCGTCAGCACCAACTCGATGGTGGGGCATGTGCTCGGGCTGGGCGATCGGCACGTTTCCAACATGCTGCTGGATCAGGCAAGCGGGGAGCTGGTGCACATCGACTTTGGGGTTGCGTTCGACCAGGGCAAGCTGCTGCCGATTCCGGAGCTGGTGCCGTTCCGTCTGACGCGGGATGTGGTGGACGGGATGGGGGTGCACGGGGTGGAGGGGACGTTCCGGCGGTGCTGCGAGGAGACGCTGCGGGTGCTGCGAGCGCATCGGGAGGTGATCAAGACGGTGCTCGAGGTGTTCCGGCACGACCCGCTGTTTGCGTGGACGTCGAATCCGATCAAGGTGCTGCGGGCGCAGGAGGCGGACGAGAGCGTAGGGCGGGGTACGCCGAGCCTGGAGCGGTCGGGATCGACGGCGGCATCGGGGACGGTGCGTACGGGTGGATCGCGGTCGGCGACGCCGATGCCGGCGGCGGGGGTGGTGGGGGTGGATACGGCCGAGTTGAGCGCGGACCGGGCGGTGAGTTCGGTCATGTCGAAGCTCTCGTCGAGTCTGAGCGTCGAGTCGACGGTCAATGATCTGATCCAGCAGGCGATGGATGCGGGGCATCTGTCGGCGATCTTCCATGGATGGCAGGCGGCGCTATGACGGCGGTGCGAGTCGTCTGCCACGCGAGACGCAGGCGACCGTGGACAGCTCGCCAACGGTGTCGGAAGTTGGAATCTCACGGCTCATTCACATCGATCTGGATTGCAATGTTTGGGTTCAGGAGGGGGAAAAGCTTGGCTAAGGATTGTGCTGCAGGCGAGGGCAAAAGGAAGGTGTCTCGGGAGGGGCTCGTGGTGATGCAGTGCGCGGGGAGGCGGGTGGAATTAGAGCTTGCTCTGACGTCGTGGCGAGGGGAGCTGCGGGGGAATCACCAATGGCGGGTGACGTGTTTGCAAGGGCTTCTGAGTGAGCGGCAGATTGAACTTGGCTACGACGTGTTGAAGCTGCGGGTCGGGGGGGGTGTCAAGTTGTGCGCAAGAGGTTGCACCGCGGTTGGGGGTGATTTGGTAATCCGAAGCGTGCGGTGCGGTGACGGCCTCCGAAGTCATTTGGCGCGAGGCGTTTCACGTTGCAAGGCTGCAATCTTTTTTTTTTCATGTGGAAATCCTCGTTGCCACGCCAGAGAGATCCACCGCGCATCGCTTGCAAATCGTACAACCGTCACCCAACCCCAACCCTGCACCTGCAACACACACCCGTGGCTGCCCACACCAGCCCGTGCACCACCGCCAGCAACAGTCCACCCTGCAAAGCGACCTAACTGATCCCCGCAAGGTAGAAGCATGCGTGTGAACGAATGGGCGCGATTGTCCAAGATCGGAAACAAGTGGTTACTGGTGAATGGGCTAGAGGCGGAGGAATTCTGGCGGAGATATTTCATGTTGGGATGCATCATGTGGAGCCGACGCAACGTAGCCATGCATGCATCACGGCACTCTAGCAGAGGCAGGCGGACGTGCTTTTTCACGCAGCCGACCCTTTCAACGCGTGTGGGAACCGTTGAATCGCGGCTCCTGTGCCTCTGGCCGTGTGCCTCTGGCCGTGTGCCTCTGGCCCCGCACAGGCAAGGCGGGGTTTGGTTATCAAATTCCGCAAACGCAGCGCGCCTCGCTTGCCGCGGCCCCGACGTCAGCGCTCGCCATCTCCGACACCTCTTCTGCCTGGGCGCAGATGTGAAACATGCTCTTCCATCCCCAGCCGCACACTGCACGCAGCCCATTGTGGCCACAGCGCCTCAGCGCACAGATGATATATACACTCCATAACCCCTCCCACACCTTTCTTCCATCTACCCATCAGCAAGTTCTTCACCATGGCTGCTGTTTCGTCACAGATCCCAAAGGAAGCGGGTGTTGCGCCTACCACCCGCCCATCGATGGGTGAGCAGAAGCTCACCGACACCAAGGGCCCCTCCATCGCTCCCGACAATGCATGCGATGAGCCCGCACCGTCCGCACCGGGCGGATTCGGCAAGAAGGCCATCGCCACCGACCCTGTCACCGGCGATGGTTACGACAAGGTCTACGGTGTCCGTCCCAAGACCACCTGGCATCTCAAGCCCGCTTCGGAGCGTACGCTGTGGGAGTTCATCGCCTCGATCGACATCGCTCCCGATGAGTGCTACGCCAAGCGCGACACGTCGTCCAAGCTGCGTGGGCCACCGCCTACGCAGCCGATCTGGAAGGAGAACGTCTTTATCCTCACCACGGCTTCGCTTGCGCCGCTGCTGCACACGGCGTGGAACACGGCCTTGCCCAACCACACTATGCACTGGGCACCCGCGTGGGTGATGTACCACCTCTGCTTCATCGGTTTCGCCGTGCGTATGATCCGACGTCTCCACCACTACATGGCTCTCTACGGTACGCTCGACGAGCAGAACCGTGGTCGCGACCTCGTCGACGACAAGCACGTCAACCATCTCGGTCAGAGCATCTTCATCTACACCATCTTCCGCACGCTCGCGCCCTTCATGCTCGCCTGGCGCGGCGACATGTCCAACATCTGGTCCGGTCTCTCCTGGGCCACTCCCCTCAAGATCGGTTGGTGGGAAATCGCCCTAGACTACTGGTTCTACCTCTACCACCGCTCCTGTCACGAGTTTAGTGCGCTGTGGTTCATCCACAGACAACATCATGCCACCAAGCATCCTACTCCCATCCTGTCGATTCTCGCCGACGACTACCAGGAGGTGCTCGAGATCTTCATCGTTCCGTTCCTCGCAACCGCCATCTCGCCCAAGATGAGCTTCATCGAGATGTGGCTGGTTGTGTGCTACACGCTTTACGTCGAGGCTCTCGGTCACTCTGGTATCAGGGCTTACTGGGCCCACCCCGTGCTAGGCGCTGTTCTGGCTCCGTTCGGCATGGAGTTGACCGTCGAGGATCACTCCAACCACCACCTGTACGGAAAGGCAGGCATGAACTACGGAAAGCAGACGCGCGTCTGGGACCGTCTCTTCGGCACCGTCGACCCGAGGCGCGAGACCCAGGAGGTCGGCTTCTTCGGCTCCTAATCCATCGTCGTGCCACCTTCTTGTACAAGGTACTATACAGGTTACCTTGGTACGACGTGCTCCGAAATCGTATTGAGATGACGTTAGTACCTCTGCGTGATGCTGCCGAGCACAGCCTGTGACTGCTACGAGCTGAGATTCCGCTTGCGAGGTGGTGTGAGTCTAGGTTACATGGTGAGAATGCGAAGCTTTGTCGCCATCGACCGCTGGCGCAGATGATGGTAGCGCCACCTGCGGCTTGTTAAATTGCGGGAGCTGGGCGGGGCGCGTCGGCGAAATTCGACAGGTCCCGCGGTTCTGGCGAAATCTCGGTGAGATGCGTCGGGCTTGCCTGACGCTGGGTCGGTGAAAGACGTCGAGTCGAGCTGCGGAAATTCACTAAAGCGCAGGCGACGGCCAAACGAGCTCGTGGCGGTCGTCGGCGGCGCGCACACCATACACTCCATACGACTAAAGGCAGAGGCGCACGCGGCCCCGAGCTCAGATCAAGTGCGCGTGCAGCGCCGCGACGACAATAGGCGCTCGCCTTCAGCTGCCCGACGCAGCTGCCAGAGGCGGGTCGCGACTCGCCCGCCAGGAGGAGGAGCGGGTACCTATAAACTTAGATTTGCTTCTCTGCGAGGGGACGGGGTGTTGCCCCATCCACTCTACTCGCTACACCACTTGGTATTCGCTATCAGCCTTCTCACAGTCATTCCTTGGTCGTGCAGTTGCAATCGCAGGCATTTGCATTGCAACCAACTCGCGCTCGCGTGATCAGTATCATTGCCCGACGACGCCGACACCTCGATCGGCACTCGGTACTGTCGCCGTAAGGCAGCACCTCTACTGCGACGCTCTGGAACCTCCACCAGGGCGCTTCAGTACGACTGGTGAGGCACTACGGATCCTCGTGCCTCAACACGTCGGATTGTGCCGCGCTACTTCTGGACAGAGCGTTGACAGGGCTCAGCAGAGGCTCGTCAGACTTGCTTCACTCGACGGATCTCACTGCGATACGTCGAATCAAGCTCACTGCGAGTCTATACTTGAATCTTATTTGGTTGTATCGTATGCCTGTGACGACACGAAAACGATGTCACTGTGTGTTTCTGGTGAGGGGCAAACTGACGACGAGGCGAGTGCTCATTGGCGATGCTGAGCGTGGAGGGATGAGCGGGATGAGGATGTCCAATGTCGTGGGGTTTGACGAGATGCGGGTTGGATTGGACGTCGCGCTGTGGCGCCAGCATCGCGGTGTTTGCGCGCTGTGCAGATGATGCTTCCACCACCCTTTGGAGCTTGGGACAGCAGTTGGACTGGTAGCATCTTGCACACGGTTTCGGGTGTCTTGGATGTCTGGCTCGAGCCTGGCTAGAGTCGTGCGCGGCCAGCTTGTAAGCGCGTATACGCCTGTTGCGCGAGCCCTGCAGATGATCGTGCAGCCTTGTCACGCGACGGCAGACGACAGCGTACGACGGCGGTCTGGTTTGGCAGAGCTTGAGTAACGACAAGAAACGTAAGCCGGTCAGGAGGGCGTCGTTGGGTCAGACTCGTGCGTGGACCGCACCTCCTGTTCTGTTCTGGCTTGCTAGTTTCCTTCCTGCGTCCTTTGTCGCTCTGCCTGTTTCGATGCCTTCTCCTCCTCTGTCCTTACGCACAGCGGCACACCTGGACGAAAAGCTGCTTGGCAACAAGCTATTGCCTGAATGTCACCACCAGCCTAACTTGCCATCTCACACATACACACGCTTGGACGCCAGAAGCCTCGCCCTCGCCCCTTTGCCTGCACGCGCTTCGCATTGCATCGACTTGGCGCGTATTACTTTCTGCTGCGGGTGGACGAGGCGGGAGTTTTGCGTTTCGACGCAGGCGTCGCCGCGGTCCGATCTCGTTTCGGCGTCTTTGACTCTTGCGTCTCGTCTTCCTCCTTTGCAGGCGCGCTGGCGCTAGCGTTGGCGGGGTTGCGTTTGGACTTTGCAATGATGCGATCCGCCTCCCAGTTGAGATATCCTTCCCTGCCGCGCTGCCATGCGCGAACCTCTGCGCCCGAAGCCTCGTCCTCGTCCCCGCCGGCATGCGTCGCCGAGTGCAGCGGAGCTCCCAGCGGGTCGGCAGCACGCAGCTCCCCCAGCGCACGCAACAGCGGTGCCGTGTCCGCCTTGAGCTTGCGCGCATGCTGGCCGAGCGTCTCGCTCACCACGGGCCCCGCCTCGGACCCGACGAGGATGGCCGAAAATCGCTCCGACAGAGCCACCATGCGAGCCAGCGTCTGCTCGGACGCCGACTTGGCCTGCAGCAGCTTATGCTGCGTCGCCCGTGCCTACATGACCCACAAAGCAAAGTGTCAGCGAACCATACAACGCCACCGAAGCATCGAGGTGGAAAAAGCGACGACGTACAGCTGCGATCTGACGCTTGAGCGCATCTTCGGTCTCACCGAGCCGGTAGCTACGTTCGTTGGCGCTGGCCGAGGCGGCGGAGGCAGCGATGCTCTTGCGCGCCGCCTTGGCCGGGCGCGGCTTGTCGGCGTCGTCCGCGGGCGGCTGCGGAGCGGCGGGGCGGAGGTCGAGGCCGCGGTGGTGGTCGAGCGTGATGAAGCGCGCCTGGCGTGCGCGGATGCCAAAGACGGAGCGGAAGCAGTAGAGCTCGAAGGTGTCCATGGTGTGGTCGAGCGCGTTCTCCATGAGCGTGAGGATGGCGTGGATGCCCTGCTCGGCCTCGAGCTCGCCGCCGTCGACGTCGGCGAGCAGGCCGCTGACGACGTTCTCGAACTCGGTGGCGATGCTGTACAGATGCTCGTTGGAGAGGTAGACGAGCGCATCGATGAACGATTTGGGATTGTAGCCAAAGTGCTCGGTGAGCAGCTCCAGATGCGCGTCCGTCGACGCCTCCTCCTTCTTATCGGCGGCTGAGGCGGCGGCGGGTTTGGCAGGCGCAGTCGAAGGGCCTGGTTCCGCGGACGAGGCTGCCGCAGCGGTGGCTGCGTGTGAGGATCGCCGTGCTGATGGCATGGTGGAGAGCAGCGTATGGGTATATGGGAGGTGCTGGTGGATGGACGTGTAGAGGTGGACGAGATCAACACCCCGCTCTCGTCAAATGCAGGCTGCAACCAAAACTCGCTCGGAGCTGCATCTCTGCTGCGAGTCGCGTCCCCGGACGCGTGGAGGAATTGAAGTCAAGATGTTAGGGCCTTCGCTTCTACATCTTGTTTCAAATCTCGGAAGATGGAAGTGCTGGGCGGCGAGTCGATCACTCCACATCGCTGCGTCCTCGCTGCCACGCACGGCCTACGCGCGCCGGCTCAGCGTAAAATGACACTTTCCACCCCAGGCTGCGCAAGTGCCACTTTGCACCCTCACCTTGGCAACTCCACTCTACTCCACCACTCGCTCGCCCTTGCGCTCACCAGCTGCCCATCCCCTTTGGCTCGGACTCGCTCTCTCACACTCTAGAACTGCATCGCACATTCGCCCGCTCTCGACGACACGGCCCAAGATGGAGTGCGCGTTCGGCATCACAGGCAAGGGGTATACGATCATCGCGTCCGACTCGAATGCGGCGCGATCGATCGTCAAGATGAAGACGGACGTGGACAAGCAAAAGGTGCTGAGCGACCATCTGGTGATGGCCTTCTCGGGCGAGCCGGGCGATACACTCCAGTTTTCAGAGTACGTCGAACGCAACAGCAGACTCTACAGCATCAGGTAAGTGCCCCCCGACGTCCATGCCACGCTCGAGGTCGGAATCGTCCACTGACTGGTTTCCTTTTGGGCGAGGGTAGGCATCATGTGGAGTTGAGGCCCAAGTCGGCGGCAGCGTGGATTCGCAAGGATTTGGCCGAATCGCTACGCTCGCGCAACCCGTACCAGGTGAATCTGCTGCTGGGTGGCTTCGACCTGCCCAGCTCGGAACCGGCGCTGTACTGGATCGACTACCTCGGAACGCTGGCGACGGTGCCGTTCGCAGCGCATGGTTACGGCGCCTTCTTCGCCATGTCGACACTCGACCGATACCATCGCCCCGACATGTCGCTCGACGAAGGACTCGATCTGCTCCGCAGGTGCATCAACGAACTCAAGCAGCGCTTCATCGTCGACCTCGGCTCGTTTACAGTGCGCGTCATCGACCGCGACGGCACGCGCCAAGTCCAACTCTAAGCCTGTACCATATCATCGACCTCACGCAATGCAAACCGATAACGCCAGAAATACCCTCTCCCGATCTCCAAACACAGTTCTCGCACCGCCGAGGCGCAGCACGCATTCAATCAGAGAGGTCTGCTCTGCTTGATCAACCTTTTCGCCTTGCTCTACCTCTCGCGCTCCGATGCGTCGTCCTCCTCGTCCTCCTCCTCGTCATTGTCGTCGTCGTCGTCTTGGCCGTCGTCGTCAGCCGAGTCTTGGTCTGGATCTGAGCGTGGTGGCGAAGGGGGGTCGGGCGAAGTGATGGAGTTGAGTCTGTGAGGGCGAGAGCGGACAAGGCTACAGATGTTAGGGCGGAAGGTGTGCGACTCGGCATTGTTCGGGGGGGAGGCAGACTCACATGCGGACGAGCGGTTGGCTGACCTTTGCCACCTCTACGAGGCGGGCGCGGAAGTCGTTTGCGAGCACCTCTTTGTCGGCAAACCTTAAGGTTAGGCGCGGGCCCCAACAAAGTGCAAGAATCAGCATGCGTTTGGCGGATAAGGTTTTGGCACGGTTGGCTGGCTGGGCGGAGGGGGACTACTCACTCGTGGATGACGCAGAAGCTGCGGAGTTTGAGCCAGTGGATGTCGACGTGCGTCTTGTCGACGCCTGGGATCTTGGGGGCCACTTTGAGCTCGTCGTCGCCGCCCCAAAGGTTGCAACGCTGACGGACGGGTGCGGACTTTTTGGGTGGAGCTTTGGCTTTGGATTTCGAGTCTGGTGGAGGAGCGCCGAACCACTTGATGAAGTCCTGTCTACGCACGGCCTGTTTGAGCGCCTGAGCCTCGGGCGTGTCGTCGAGGATGTGCTGACGGATGGCAGCGAGGTCTTGCTTCTCGGGCTGCCATCGACCTGCAGCGAAGAAGCTTCGGCCGCCGGGTTTGATGAGCACGTGGTAGCCGGCAAAGGGACCCTTGCGACCGCCGCGCGAAAAGGTGGCCATGAGGTTGGTCTTGTAGGGCGTCTTGTCGTTGGAGAAGCGGACGTCGCGGTAGATGCGATAGACGAGATCCTTGGGAGGCAGCCAGGGGACGGTGGCGTCGACGTGCGTCATGATGTCGTCGAGCACGGCCGAGGCAAAGTCGCCAAAGTTGGACCAGCAGTAGCGGTAGACGGCGTCGTGGCGGACGAACCAGTCGCGATCGTTGTTCTGCGCCAGATCCGAGAGGAAGCGCAGCACGTTGGGACTGAGCTCGCCCTTGGCGACGTGGTCGGTCTGGGGCGCGCCGACGAGCTTGGCCACGACGCGAGTGACGCCCGGCTGCCAGTCTGCACTCGAGCCGGGCGCCTTGTTCTTGGGCGTCAGCTTGCGACGCTTTGGTGCGCTGCGCTCCTCTTCATCTTCGGAGGCGGATGCGGATGCAGAGGCTCCGTCGTCGTCGTCGTCCGGAGTGGGTGCGTCGTCGCTGTGCTCGTACTCGTCCTCGGTGAGGTCGTCGGGCGCTGCATCGTCGTCCGAGTCGTCGCGGTAGCTGAGGCGCTTGGCCGTGGAGGCGCGCGCCGAACGCCGAGTGGTCATTGGCTCCAGGGACGCCAGCGAGGCATTCGACCGAGATGAAGCTGCGACGGCGGCGGCGGAGGCAGCAGCGGCATGGAAGGAGGCTCCATCTGCGCTCTTGCCATGACGCTTCCGTTGGGCCATGATGAGTTCACTCTGGCCAAGCTGCTGCTGCTGCTGCTGCTGCTGCTGCTGCTGCTGCTGATGCAGCTCCTCCTCCTCCTCCACATTTATTGCGCTGCAGCTGCCGAAAGAAATCAGAAAGAAAAGGTGCAGGAGAAATGCAGGCGAGAAAAAGGCGAGAGCAGCAGATGAGTAAGAGGATATGGCTCGTGCAGGAGGCGCACATCCACCAAGCTTTGGCCCGAGGAAAAGAGAGGTTGCGCAACACTGCCAAAGTGCCGCACCGCCGCACCGCCGCACCACCGCTCAGACCGCTTTGGACCCTTTTGTTTCAAAGCGCAGCGCCCTTCCCACGCCTTTTCGGCTTCATCACTCATCCTTCGCTCTTCCCACCGCCTTCCGAAGCTTCGTTCTCTCGCCTTCGCCCTCTCATCTCCGACTCGACAGCTCACGCACAAAAGGCACAAGGCGAATCCCACTAGCTGGCACCTGGCGATCGCTTGGGCCTGCCCTGGCTCATACATATACCTCCCACAGCTGTCCACCTCTGGTTCGCCAGCACCCCATCCCACCCCGCTTGCGCTCACGCTCTCGCTCTCGCTCTCGCCTCGCACGTTTACTCCAACCCCTGATTCGCAACCATGGTCGCTGCTCGGGCTGGCGCCCAGCAGGCGCTCACCCTCTATGGCGCCGCTCCTCGGCCTGACGCCGGCAACAAGCAGGGTCGCCCCATCCAAGTCTCCACCAACCTCTTCAAGGCGCAGCTCAAGGGCAAGATCCTCGACAACGTCCAGCTCCTCGCCGTCGAGATCACGCCCATCGACGACTTTGATGCAAAGCCTCGTCCCGGCGCCCGTCCTCCTCGCAGCGAGAAGCTCCCCGCCCGCCTCACCATGCAGATCCTCACGCATGCCCTCCGCACCGCTGCCCACGACGGCCTCCACGGCATCACCGACGACTTTGCCCGTCTCATGGTCTACGATGGTCGCGCGCTCGCCTACTCGGTCGTCCCCTCCCCCGCCAACGTCCTCGAGTGGGAGACCAACCTCCCTCCCAACCAGGACCTGCCCCCCGTCGCTGGCACCCCGGGCGCCGTCCCCGCTCGTCGTCCCGCCCCTGGCGCCGCCGCTTCCGCCCAGGCGCCCGCTGCCGCTGCCGCTGGCGCCGGCGATCGAGACCGTCGGTTCAAGATCAAGCTCTCCGTCGCTCGCAACATCGACCTCGGCCTCATCCTCGAGTCCTGCCGCGGCGATCGACGCGCCATCATGGCCACCGCCGCTAACCCGCAGGAGCTCATCCAGGACGGCATCCAGGCGCTCGACATCCTCCTCCGCATGAATCTCCAGGCGCGCTACATGTCCGGCACATCGGCCAACGCCGCTCGCAAGTTCTTCGATCCCACAAAGGCCATGCAGATCTCCCAGGGCGCCAACATCTGGCCCGGATTCTTCCAGTCCGCTCGCCCTTGTGCCGCAGGCCTCGTCGTCAACCTCGACCCCGCCTACTCCGCCTTCGTCGCCAGCGGCCCCTTCATCGACGTCGCTACCAAGCTCCTCAGCCTCGGCGGTCCCTCCGGTGATCTTGGCGGCGGTCGCGGAGGCGGCCGCGGTGGGCGTGGTGGTCGTGGTGGCCGCGGCGGCCGCGGCGGTGGTGACTTTGGCGCTCGCGGTGGCCCTGGCGGCCCTGGCGGCCCTGCCCCCATCACCGTCCTCAGCCAGCAGGACCAGCGCCAGCTCCGTCTGCGTCTCAAGAACGTAGACATCCGCGTCACCCACCGTCCCACCAACAAGCTCGAGTCCTTCCAGGGCTTCACGCCGCGCGCCGCCGACGAGACCGAGTTCACCACCAAGGACGGCAAGTCGTACACCGTCGCGCAGTTCTTCCTCGAGAAGTACAACTACCGCCTCCGCTTCCCGCGCCTCCCCTGCGTTCGCTTAGGCGCCCAGCGCTCCGCCGTCCCCATGGAGTGCTGCGAGGTGGTGCCCAAGGGTCCCATCCCCGCTACGAGCCTCACCCCGAACCAGTCGGCCGACATGATCCGTCGCACCATGCTGAGGCCCGACGAGCGCAAGCGCCGCGTCGACGAGATCCGCGCAGAGGTCGGCTACGAGAACGACGCCTACCTCCGTGGCTGGGGCGTCACCGTCGACAAGCAGCCCATCACCACCGAGGCCCGCGTCATCGCCGCGCCCGAGGTCAGCTACGCCTCGGGCTCCCAGCGCCCGCGCGTCAACAACGGCGCCTGGAACCTCGTCGGCGCCAAGTTCTTCCAGCCCGGCGCCGAGCTCATCACCTGGGCCGTGCTCGACTACAGTCGCCAGCCCGAGGGCGCCGTCCAGGAGTTCATCATGGCCCAGGTCGACGCTCTCCAGAAGTTAGGCATGCGCGTCCGCAACCTGCGCCCGCGCATCGTCAAGCAGCGCGTCAACTTTGATCTCGTCCGAACCCACATGACCGAGCTCGGCCGCGCCGCCTTCGCCGAGGCCAAGCAGAGCGGCGGCCCGGGCAAGCTTCCTCCGCCGCCGCAGCTCTTCATGATCATCCTCGACCAGCAGGACCAGGCGTTCTACAACACGATCAAGCGCGCCGCCGCCCTCGAGCTCTCCACGCCGGTCGCCACGCAGTGCGTCAGCGCTCACAAGGCCTTCAACATGCGCGGCCGTCCTCAGTACGTGGCCAACGTCGCCATGAAGATCAACGTCAAGCTCGGCGGCACCAACCACGTCGTCACCAGCGAGCGCGACCTCCCTCGCTTCGGTCGCCAGACCATGCTCATCGGCGCCGACGTCACCCATCCGGGTCCCGGCTCCGACAAGCCCTCGATCGCCGGCTCGGTCGCCACCATCGACGGCGCCGCCAAGCGCTACTCGAGCGAGTTACGCACCCAGACCAACCCGCGCGGCGGCGCCGTGCAGGAGGTCATGCTGCACTCCAAGGGCATGATGCTCGGCCACCTCAAAAAGTGGCAGGCCGCCAACCAGGGCCGTCTGCCGGACTCGATCGTCTTCTTCCGCGACGGCGTCTCCGAGGGTCAGTACCAGGCGGCGCTCGACCACGAGCTGGCGGCCATCAAGGATGCCGCACGCGAGCTGCGTCCCGATGCTACGATCAAGGTCACCTTTGTGGTCTGCGGCAAGGGCCACCACGTGCGCTTCTTCGCCAAGGACGAGCGTGACCTCCAGGGCGATCGCTCGGGCAACCTGCCGGCGGGCACCTGCGTCGACTCGGCCATCGTCTCGCCCTTTGGCTTCGACTTTTACCTGCAGTCGCAGGCGGGTCTCGTCGGCACCGCTCGGCCGTGCCACTACGTGGTGCTGCGCAACGAGATGGGCTTCACCAGCGAGCACCTCATCCGATGCATCAACTCGCTCTGCTACACCTACTGCCGCGCCACGCGCGCCGTCTCGCTCGTCCCGCCCGCCTACTACGCCGACATCCTCTGCGAGAAGGCGCGCGCCTTCGTCTACGGTCCCGACGATGGCGAGACGGTCGCTTCGTCCGAGCGCGGCGAACGCGAGATCGACGAGATCAGCGAGGCCGAGTCGATGCGCATGATGAACCACTTCAAGCAGAACGCCGCCTTTGTCGAGTGTCTCTGGTTCATGTGATCGTTCGCTGCTGTGCGCGCACCGTTCCCCTCCCCCGTTCCCAGTGTCTTCCCAAATGTTTCTTCGCGTTGATCTACGAGCATGTGCTGCCCTTTGTGGCCGACGTCCAGGCACACTGACTCGCTCTGAATGCCAATGTCTCCTCCTGTCCGTGAGAAAAGTGTGTAAAGATTGTGGTACGCGTGAGCAAGGTGGGGCTCGCAGCTTGGCCGCGGGTCTCCTCCACAGAGGCTGCACGCTGCGCAGGGCTGCTTTGTTCGATCGCGGGAAAATGTGCCCATCATTTTGGTAATCACATCTCGCACAGGGCGCGATGAACTCGGCCCATCTCGCCTTGACGACCTCCCACATTCTTCGTCGACCACGGCATCGATCATCGACCCGGCCCCAGCTCCAACACCATGGTCTGATCGCATACACGCCGATCCTTTTCTCAAGAACCACCGTTTGCTCCGCCGCTTGTCCGGAGCTCCACCTCCACCTCGAAAGCCCGCGCGCGCTTCCACATTCTACGCCGCGTCGGCAGATTCGCCATCATGCCCTCGCCTACACCGGCTGCCATTCCACAGCGGGACGCACGCGCCGCCGCGCTCCTCGAGCAGGGTCGCAGGCAAAAGGCCGAACTCGACCGCATGGTCAAGTCGAGCTTTGCGCACACCTCGTCTTCTTCCTCGGCCAGCTTGACCTCGCGCGCAGGTCGCATGCACCCCAAGGACGCCAGCGCCAAACTGCTCGATGCCGACATCGACTTTGCGCGCCGCAACCTTCGCAACACCTGGCTCAACCTCCTCTTCACCTGCACCTTCACCCGCGAGGCGCAGGCCATCGACGGCTACGTGTGGAACGACACATCCTACACCCTCATCTCCGCCTACCGCGCCTACATCTCGGCCGCACAGAAGGCCGTCGATCCCGCCTCGGTCCAGGCGCCTGGACGGCGCGGCAAGTCGGCACAGGATGCTCAGCGCGTCAAGGCAGAGTACCGCAAGTTCCTCGTCGACGAGGAGCTCTTCTGGCACGAGCTCGTCGGCCGCCTCGTGCGTCTCTTCTCGCTCGACGAGGCGCGCGCCAATCTCGAGGCGCTCGGCATCGATGCCGATAACGATGCCGACTCGTCGCTGGCCTCGTCGCTTCCCTCGGACTCGTTTGCCTCGCGCACCAACCGCCACGACAATGAGCCGGACGAATCGCTCTCCCAGGCCGCGCTGCTGCCCGCCAAGCGCATCCATCTCATCACGCTCCTGCACAAGTTCCTCATCTTCTGCGGCGACCTCGCCCGCTACCGCGAAATGTCGTCGCACGATGCACCTGCCGACACCGCGTCGAGCACTTCCAAAAAGACCAAGCCTGCACCCAAGTACGACTTTAGCCGGGCCTCGGCCTTCTACGAGCAGGCGCGCCTCCTCCTGCCCGATCAGGGCAATCCGGCCAATCAGCTCGCCGTCGTGTCCACGTACAAGGGCGACCTCTTCGCCTCGCTCTACTACTACTACCGTGCGCTCTGCGTCAAGACGCCCTTCGCCAAGGCCAAGATCAATCTCGAGAAGCTGCTCGCCAAGCCCACCGCCGCCTACCTCGACCAAGCTGCGCGCGCCACCGATGCGTCCGCCTACGTCTGGGATGCAGCCAAGGACGCCGAGGCGCGCCATCCGCAGCAGGTCGCACGCCTCGCCGCCGATGTCGAGCTCGCGGAGCGATCCATCGAGGCATGGCTGAAGCAGGTGGTGGTGCTGCACGGACTCTTCTATCGGCGCAGCCATCTCGACCACATCTCGTATCTGTCGCGCTCCGTGCTCGCCACCTTCTCGACGCTCGTTCGCGCACGAGCGCTGCGCGCCGACCAGGTCGTCCAGTTCCTCGTCACGGCGCTCTGTGCCTCGTGGACGACGCGACTTTGGCGCAGTGCGCCCTCGTCTTCGGCGCGAGATGCGCCTCGTCCGTCGTCCGAAGGCTCCGAGGACCCGCATCGGCCTCGCGCCATCCGCAGCGAGCGCTCGTCGCGCAAACGCGCACCCTCGCCCGAGACCGGGCGCTGCGTCGAGTTCCAGGTGACGGCGCACGTGCTCGGCGTCTTCCGCGAGCTCGCGGCCGTGGACACGGCCGAGACGCGCGAGGCGCTCGAGGTGGGCAAAGCGACTGGGCAGGCGTCGGATGCGGCCGGAGCGTCGCCCATCCGCCACCTGACGGCGGTGGTGCGGCGGACGCTGCCGGCGCTGCGCATCGTGACGAAATGGACCAAGACGCACCTCGAGTACATGCAGCGCATCGAGAAGCGCGCGCGCGAAGCGGTGGAGCAGCTGGGCGAGGGCGAGGGCGAGGTGGTGCGCTCGGGCATGGAGGTGCGACCGGACTCGGAGCGGCCGCATCCGCACCACACGGCGTACGTCGACACGCTCGAGGCAATGGAGCGGTGCTGGTCGCAGTACGTGGATCTGATCAACGGCCTGCGGTGGGCGTTTCCGTTCGACTCGCTGCCGAACATCGGCAAGGTGGGCGCGGTGGGTGCGCCGGCGCTGTGCCTGGAGGAGGATTCGGACATGCGCGGGTTCGCGCCGACGCGCAAGGCGACGCAGTCGACGATCCCCGGCGGCACGACGATCAGCGTCGGCATGGGCGAGGCGTGCGCCAACGTCGAGGCGGTGCGGCCGAGCCAGGTGCATCCGAACGAGGAGCAGCTCATGCGCATCGCCGACCTCATGATCGACGCCAAGGTCATCGCCGAGTCCGACGCCAGCCCGATCGTGTTTGACGACACCAACAACGTCTTTGTCTACCGCCGTCGCGCCGAAACCAAGGCGGACGCGGCGGCAGCAGCGCAGGTCGGCCAGGCGTCGAGGGACGAGCTGGCCAGCTCTGCCTCGGTGGACGATCCCGTCGAGGCGGCGATGCGCGCCGCGGTCGGGCGACCCGCTGCGCCGAGCGATGGCGCCGAGGCCGACGTGGATTCGATGGAGCAGTCGCTGCGTAGCGTCGACTTGCAGAATGCGGCGGCGGGGGCGACGCCAGCGCTCGGCGGCGAGAAGGGGCTGTCGGGTCAGTTGCTGGTGCCGTCGCAGGTGCGTGCCAAGGCGGCGCAGAACAAGGACGAGCTGGCGCGCCAGCTGTTCGCTGCGTATCCGCTAGCGTCTGCGCCCGGCGGCACGGCCGAGCTCAACTCGCCGACTGCGGCCCACGGCGCGCCGCTCAGCTCGATCTGGGCGCCGAGCGCGTCGGACATGGGTGCGGCGACGCTGCCTGCGCACCTGGCATCGTACGGCGGGCGCAGCGATCTGTACCAGCGACCGATGCAGTCCGCGTATCCGGCGCCGTCGTGGCCGAACCACGGCTACGCGCAGCAGACGGGCGCGGCCTTTGCGGATGCGTTTGGCAACACGACGCCCGACCCGTTCAATCCGCACGCGTACGGCGCCGCCGCCCCGATGCACTCGCATCATGCGCAGATGCACTACCCGGGCGCAGCGCCGTATGCGGGCTCGCCGCTGCAGGCTTCGCAGCAGCGCATGACGCCAAGGCCGGGCGACGTTCACGGCGCGCGCATGGGTGGCGCGGGTACGCCAATGCAGGACCCGTACTATCCCGGAGCGGGCGGTCCGGGCGCCTCGCATCCGCCACACTTCGGATAGACGGCACACTCCAAGCTGTAGAGTATACATGCAGCAATAGCATCCAAGCTCACTCGTAAGACTGATGATGTTGTGTGTGAGGAGCTGCGCGTTTATCGTACGAGAAGGCGAGGCGCGAGCTGGAAGAAAATCGCAGCTGCGAGTGCCGGCCAAAAAAAGGGCGCTCTGGCTCAGCGCGGTGCTGCGTCTGACTCGCTCAGCTGCGCCGGCTGGCTTTGACGGCGTGCAGCAGCACGGCCTTCAGCGCGCTCACCACCATCACCCTACCCGCCCTCACGCCTACTTTGACCGCTGCTGCGAGTGCTGAGCCAGAATGCCTACCGTCGGCGTGGACAAGGAGCGCTTCTTCGAGGCGCTCGGCCGCACCTACACCACACGCGAGTTCGACGAGCTCTGCTTCCAGTTTGGCATCGAGCTCGACGACGACACCACCGAAGAGGTGCAGAAGGCGGGGCTCGGCGAGAGGCCGCAGCTCAAGATCGACATCCCCGCCAACCGATACGACCTGCTGTGCCACGAGGGTATCTCGCGCGCGCTCAACGTCTTTCTCGGCAACATCCCCCAGCCCAAGATCCGCCTCACGCAGCCCGAGAGCATGATCGAGGTCAAGCTGTCTGCGGACGTGGCCAAGATCCGTCCGTACTTTGCCGGCGCCGTGCTGAGGAACGTCACCTTTACGCCGGAGAGCTACGCCAACTTTATCGATCTGCAGGACAAGCTGCACCAGAACCTCGCGCGTCGCCGTACGCTCGTGGCCATCGGCACGCACGACCTCGACACGATCCAGGCGCCCTTTTCGTACGAGGCGTTGCCGCCCAGACAGATCAAGTTCGCGCCGCTCAACAAGGACAAGGAGTACGATGCGGCCGAGATGATGGAGCTCTACGAGAGCGACAAGCATCTGTCGCGCTACCTGCCCATCATCCGCGAGAGTCCGGTGTACCCGATCATCTACGATGAGAATCGACAGGTGCTCAGCATGCCGCCGATCATCAACTCGAACCACAGCAAGATCACGCTCGAGACGCGCAACGTGTTTATCGACACCACCGCCGTCGACGAGACCAAGCTGGGCATCGTGATCAACATCATCGTCGCCATGTTCTCGCAGTACTGCGCCGAGCCTTTCACCGTCGAGCCGGTGCGCGTCGTCTATGCCGATGGCACGCAGAAGGTGACGCCCGATCTGGCGGATGTGCGCTTCGAGGCGTCGGTCGAGTACATCAACCGCTGCACGGGGCTCGAGCTCTCGCCCGAGCAGATGATCGGCTACCTGCGCAAGATGGGTCACGAGGCGCAGGTGGATGCGACCAAGCCGGGTACGTTGGTGGTCGATGTGCCTGCGACGAGGCCGGACATCCTGCACGAGTGCGATCTGATGGAGGATGTGGCGGTGGCGTACGGCTTTGACAATCTGCCAAAGACGTTTCCCGCGACCAACACGGTGGCTGCGCCTTTGCCGATCAACAAGCTCGCGGATCTGGTGCGTCGCGAGTGCGCCTATGCGGGTTGGATCGAGGTGCTGCCACTCATCCTGTGCAGTCATGATGAGAACTTTGGATGGCTCAATCGGGAGGATGGGGGTGGGGAGGCGATTGTTTTGGAGAATCCAAAGACGGCCGAGTATCAGGTGGTGCGTACGACCTTGTTGGCGGGAATTCTCAAGACGGTTCGGGAGAATAGGAAGCATGCGTTGCCTTTGAGGACGTTCGAGGTTTCGGATATTGCGTTCCAGGATGCGGACGAGGTGGAGCGATGTGCACGTAATCGACGACATGTTGGTGCGGTGTACTGCGACAAGTCGGCGAGCTTCGAGGTGGTTCACGGACTGTTGGATCGTTTGATGCTCGCACTTGGCATTCCTCGAATCGAGGGCGAACGATCCAACCACACCAAGGGATACTGGATCTCTCAGGTAGATGACAAGACCTACTTGCCAGGTCGAGCAGCTACCATTCACCTCCGCCTCCCTCGTGACAAGGTCAACCCCGGAGCTGCAACCGATGCTCCCCCAACGCACCCTCTGGATTCCATCAAACACGCCCTCGCTTCCGTCCTCCCGGGAGCCGAAAAATCCTACTCCGATATCCCCGTAGGCACCATCGGCGTCCTCCACCCCACCGTCCTCCGAAACTTTAGCATCGACTACCCCTGCTCCGCCCTCGAATTCAACCTCGAACCCTTCCTCTAAAAACCCCCCACCCCATGTCTCACACTACCACCACAACGAAGAAATCCATCGTCTCGGCTCCAACAACCCCCCCTTTGCATCGCAGCAAGAAGAACAAATTCGCATGCCATTGCAGCCACCAAAGCCAACAAGCGGAAAGGGGAGGAAAAGGGGGATTACGAGGCAGTGTTGAAACCCGTTGCGTGCGATCAAGAGTGTGCGAGGAGACGAGGACGACGAGACGAAAGCGAGCCAAGATACAAATCTAGAAGCTGGAATGTGCGAGAAAGCGCGAGGCAGCCAAGGCGAGACGGTTGAGGTATGCCCTCCTGCTTGTCGCGAGGTTAGTCGACGTAGTCTTCGACGCCGCCGCACTCGCAGACGAGCATGCGGTCGCCGTAAGCGTCGTCGATGCGGTTGACGGGCGGCCAGAACTTGGTCTTGCGGAGCTCGGGCACAGGGTAGACGGCGCGGTCGCGCGAGTAGGGACGGTGCCACTTGTCGTCTGCGACGTCGAGCACCGTGTGCGGCGCGTTCTTGAGCAAGTTGTCGTCGCGGGGCATCTTGCCTGCGCGGATCTCGTCGACCTCGGCGCGGATCGAGATGAAGGCCTCGACGAGCCGATCGATCTCCTGGAGCGACTCGGACTCGGTGATCTCGATGAGCAGGCCGGTGGAGATGGGCCAGCTGCACGTGGGCGGATGGAAGCCGTAGTCGATGAGGCGCTTGGCAAAGTCCATCACCTTGAGCCCCACGTCTTCGAACTCGGCCACGTCGATCAGCAGCTCGTGCGCCACGCGGCCGCGCGCGCCCGTGTACTTGAGCTTGTAGTGGTCCTTGAGCCGGTGCGCCACATAGTTGGCCGCCAGCAGCGACGTCTCGGTCGAGCGCTTGAGCCCGCTCCAGCCGAGCATCTTGATGTACGCCCAGGCGATGGTCAGGATCGAAGCCGATCCCCACGGCGCAGCCGAGATGGGGTCGATGGCCATCTCGCCGCCCGTCGAGGCGAGCGGATGACCGGGCAGGAACGGCGCCAGATGCTCGGCAACGCAGATCGGACCCACACCGGGGCCTCCGCCGCCGTGCGGGATGGAAAACGTCTTGTGCAGGTTGAGATGCGTCACGTCTGCGCCCATGATGGCCGGGTTGGTCAGCGCCACCTGCGCCTGCAGGTTGGCGCCGTCCAGATACACCTGGCCGCCGTTGTCGTGGACGATCTGGAAGGCCTCCTGGATGTCCTCAAAGTAGCAGCCCGTGGTAGCGGGCTCGGTGATCATGGTGGCGGCGAGCTCGTGCTTGTGCAGCTCGGCCTTGGCGCGCAGGTCGTCGAGGTCGATCGAGCCGTCGGCCTTGGTCTTGACGGGTACGACGCGCATGCCGGCCATGATGGCCGAGGCCGGGTTGGTGCCGTGCGCCGAGGTGGGGATGAGGCAGACGTCGCGCTTGCCCTCGCCCTTGGACTCGTGGTAGGCGCGGATGACCGAGAGGCCGGCGAACTCGCCCTGGGCGCCCGAGTTGGGCTGCAGCGAGACGGCGGGGAAGCCGGTGATCATGCAGAGGTCGCGCTCGAGCTCGCGGATGAGCACGTCGTAGCCCTGCGCCTGCTCCTCGGGCGCGAAGGGATGCAGCTGCGAGAACTCGGGCTTGGAGATGAGCATCATGCTCGACGTCGAGTTGAGCTTCATGGTGCACGAGCCGAGCGGGATCATGGCGTGCACGAGCGAGAGGTCCTTGGCCTGGAGCGAGTGGATGTAGCGCAGCATCTGCGTCTCGGAGCGGTGCGCCGAGAAGACGGGCTGCTGGAGGAACTTGGACTTGCGGCTAAAGTCGGGCACGGGCGCACGGTCGGACGAGGCGGCGGCGCCGTTGGCGGGCGCGACGTGGACGGGCGTGCTGATGGTGAGCGAGTCGGTGGAGGCGGCGTCGAGGCCGATGCGCGAGGCGATGTCGAGGAGGTCGTCGGGCTTGTAGGGCACCTCGCCCGTCTTTGTGGCACGCGTGGCGTAGGCAAAGACGTTGAGGAGGTCGGTGAGCTCCTCGATGCTGACCGTCTCGTCGAGCGTGATGCCGATGCGCGTGTCGCTGATCCTGCGGAGGTTGATGCCGGCCTTTTTGGCCTCCTCGTGGACGCGGACGGCGCCGACGCCTGCCTTGGCGAGGTCGATGGTGAGCGTGTCAAAGTAGGCGCCGTCGCGGTTGACGACGCGGAGGCCGAGTTCGGTGAGCTCGTGCTTGAGGAGGCGGGTGAGTGCGTGGACCTTTGCGGCGATCTTGCGGAGGCCGTCGGGGCCGTGGTAGACGGCGTACATGGCCGACATGTTTGCGAGGAGCGCCTGTGCGGTGCAGATGTTGGAGGTGGCCTTCTCGCGGCGGATGTGCTGCTCGCGCGTCTGGAGGGCGAGGCGGTAGGCGGGGCCGCCGCGGGTGTCCTTGCTGAGGCCGACGAGGCGGCCGGGGATCTTGCGCTTGATCGAGTCGCGCACGGCGAAGAAGGCGGCGTGGGGTCCGCCGAAGCCGGGGGGCACGCCGAAGCGGGCGGCGTTGCCGAGGGCGATGTCGGCGCCCCACTCGCCGGGGGGGCGGATCATGGTGAGGGCGAGGAGGTCGGTGGCGGCGACGACCATGCCGCCGAAGCCCTTGATCTCGGCGGCGAGCGCCTCCCAGTCGGTGAGGCGACCGTCGACGTCGGGGTACTGGACGAGGGCGCCGATGATGTCGTCGCGGGGGATCTGGTCTGCGGGGGGCAGGCGGTGGCCGTCGGGGGTGCGGAGGTCGGTGGCGACGACGTGGATGCCGAAGCCCTTTGCGCGCTGGCGGAGGACGGCGAGGGTTTGGGGGAGGACGCCGCGGTCTACGAGGAAGGTCTTGCGCTTCGACTTTGTCTGACCGTAGGCGAGGATCATGGCCTCTGCGGCAGCGGTGCCCTCGTCGAGGAGCGAGGCGTTTGCGAGGTCGAGGCCGGTGAGGGACTTGACCATGGTCTGGAAGTTGATGAGCGATTCGAGGCGACCCTGGGAGATTTCTGGCTGGTAGGGGGTGTAGGAGGTATACCAAGCGGGGTTTTCGAGGACGTTGCGGAGGATGACGGGGGGCACGAGGGTGTTTTGGTAGCCCATGCCGATGAGGCTCTTGAAGGGGCGGTTCATCTTTGCGATGGTCTCTGCGCGCTGGGCGAGCTCGCTCTCGGAGAGGGGCTTCATCTGGTCGTAGAATTCCTGGGACTGTTCGAGGCGGACGCTGGGGGAGACGGTGTCCTGGACGAGCTGGTCGATGTGCGAGTAGCCGAGCGCGGTGAGCATCTTGTCTGCATCGCGTTGGCGGGGACCGACGTGGCGGGGCTCAAAGGTGTCGAGGGGCGCAAAGATGGAGTTTGCGACCTGACGGGAGCCGAGCTCGGGCGCGTTTTCGGTGGAGCTGAGGGTGGCGAGTGCGCGGCGCGAGGTGGCGGCGAAGGGAGCGAGGCGGGAGGACGAGGCGATGGGGAGCGAGCGGACGGAGCGGGCTGCTGCGGCGGGGAGGCGCGAGCGCGCGAGGAGCGAGGTGGCCATCATCGTGTCGAGAGGGTGTAGGCCGTGACCGAACCGACGGAGGGGGTGGGGGCGATGGTGGTGAGAAGGAGGCCGGAGTGCATGCGACGTCGTCAAGCTAAAGAGGCGAAAGGGATGCGGCGCTGCTGAGAGCTTACGATGCTGAGTGGGGCCAAGGCTGTCACGGGTCCAAAGGAAAAAAAAGTCGCAGCCTTTGCGCGAATGGGAGCGGAGGTTTGCGCCTTTCAGAGGACGGTCAGGGCCGTTTCGACCGGAAACTTTTGAGCGTTCTCGACACGCACGGCTTCGGGTGTTCCGACTGGGCCCTTGCGCGAATTGGCTCGAGATAACGCGTGAGACGAGACGGGTGACGGATTGGCGTCGTCGGATTCGCTCGTCCCAGCCTTTGCCTTGGCTTTGCCTTGGCTTTGCCTCGGCCCCACACCAAGCAAGCAGCACCACACCGGTCAAGCAAGGGTCCGCGCTTTGATTCGCGCGCTTTTGGATGCACCAGTTGGCCGCTTGCCTCTTTTAGTAATCCCAACTGCCTCTTATGGTAGGTCGTCGCCATCTCATCTCGCCGCCTCGCCCTCGATTGATTGGCCATCGCCTCTACGCCTCGACTCGTAAGCCACTCTCTCGCGCAACACTCGAAATGCGAGCTCATCTTGACTACGATCCATCGCAGTGCGTGTCTGCCATCCAAGTCGCATGACCTTGCCATCAGAGCAGCGCCGCCATCTTAGCCACCCGCCAAATCCGAAATCGCCTTGGGTTTTTTTGCCGGTCAGACTTGAATGCGAGATCTTGTGCATGTTCTGACTTTTTGGCTGCGAGATGTGAGATCACAAATGCTTTCATGCGGCTAAATGCCAAAGCTCGGATACTGGCGAGCGAGCTTGCGGAGCTCGGTGTCGCAGTCGACGATGCTCGCCTTGCGTCCGGCGAGCACCATGAAGGTCTGATTGGCATCGTCCGTATTGCTGTCGCGATAGCGGCTACGTCCTTGGCGGCTCGCCGTCCACGTCTTTCCGTTGCTCGAGCGCGAAAATGACTCGACGACGCCGTGGCGACGCATGAGCTCGAGCGCTCGGATGCAGTGCGCATCGGCCACCACCTCGACCTCGTCCTCGAGCTTCTTGTCGCCGTCATCGTCGTCGAGCGAGGTGTGCATCGTCAGCGTCGCTCCGTCCATGTGCAGCACCCTCACTCCGCTTCGTTCGTCGTCGCACCGAGTCTCGGCCGTTCGCGCATGGTCGTTGAGCATCCGCTGCATCCGTCGCAACAACACCCATGCATCCTCCACCATCCCCCCATCCCTCTCCTCCACCAACAGCTTCGAATCGTTCTTCATCGTCGTTCGTTCGATCACCACAAACGTCAAAAGCCGTCGTGTCGTGAAGAGCACGCGGTACTCGACGCAACCAAACGCATCCGTCTGCAGCCGTGAAACGCTCTCGTGAGATAGCGCCTCGTCCCTCGTCCCCACGTAGACCTTGAAGCTCTGAAACTCCTGCGCTGCCTCGTGACCCCATCCGTCCAACTCAAAGTCGTGATGCTCCGACTGCACCGACATGCCCCCCAACGACGTATCCCCCACCTCGCTCGCTTCCGCCCAGCCCGCCGATGGTAGCTGCGCCGGACTCGTCGAGACCATCGCTTCCGTCCGCACCGCCTTCGAGTTGTACCACGCCGCCGACGTCACCGAGATCGACGGAAACGCCTTGGCGCTCGCGCTCGTCACCACCGACGCCGCGTCCGACTCCACCCGCTCCGAATCCCGTGTCGTCTCCGAGTCATGGCTCCTCGCCTCCCTCGCCGCTTCGTCGGGCTCGACTGGGCTGTCTACCTCCTCGTTGCGCTGTGCCTCGGGCTCGGCGGCTACGTCGGCCGCCTCCGCTCCCAGCGCTTCCGCCAGCTCGCTCACGTCCACCTCGGGCTCGAGGATCGAGACCTTGGTCACCACGCTCGCGTCGGCGTCGGCGGTGCTCGTGTCGAACGACGCATCCGCGAACCGTTCCTGCTCCGAAACCTCGTCCCCATCCGACGTAGCTGCTCGTTCCTTTTCCGTCGGCGCCGAGGCAGCGGCCAGGCCTAGCGACGCTCCCAGCCCACGCAGCGCGAGCTCGGCGCCGTTCCACACCTTGCCTCCCGCATCCTGCAGCGAGCTGAGTGGACTCGACACCTCGCCTCCCTGGTCTGCGCTTTCGACGCGCGTCGGCGACGGTGCGCCAGCCAGACCGTCGCGCTCATCCGCGACTCGGGTGGATGGGTCGATCGAGATCGCCGAGGTGGCCTCTTCCGGTCGCGCCTCGGCGGCCGAGGGCTTGGGTTCGGGCGTCTCGGCGCGCGCGGGCGAGTCGGCGGTGCTGCGAAAGCCCAGCTTACCGAGCCCGCTCAGCATCCCGCCCCACTGCGACCAGCGCGTCGATTCGGTGCTCGACGAGCCGAAGCTCGACGCGCTCGTAGAGCGATGCTGCATCACGGGCGACGAGACGACGCGCTTCTTGCCCGTGCCCGTGCCCGCGCCCGCGCCCGCCGAGAGCAGACCGGTGCGCACGTCGCGCTTCGTGTTGGCCTGCGACGAACCGCGTTCGCGAATCGCACCCGAGGTGCCGCGTCGACGTCCGTCGCTCGTACTCGCCACCGCCGCAGCCCGCATCAGATCCCGCTCCCGCTCCAGTCCCGTCAGATGGCTCACCACCCGCCGCAGCAGCTCCGCCCGCGTCCGCGCGTCGATGCGATGCTCGCCGCATCCCGCGCTCGCTTCCACCTCCTTCCGACTGTCCAGATCAAAGCAGCCTGCATCGCTCGGCGGCCAGAGAATCGCCGTGTCCGAGAGCACGATCAGCTCTCGCCCACCCTCGTCCCCTTTGACCAGCCTCTGTGCGGCTTCGGAGCGCATCAGCTCGTACAGCCGCGCGCGTGGACCGCGAGGCACGACAGGAAACGCCTCGATGCACTCGCTGAACAGGCTGCGCTGCTGCGTCGACTCGGCATTCGTCGCCGCTTCCAGATCCCAGCTCCACGCCCACACGGAAAAGTACTTCTCCAGCGAGCGTTCCAGCCCGGCGCGACCTGCTTTCTGACTGAGAATGTGCGCAGGTCCGCCGTTGAGCAGCGTCCAGTCCCTCCAGGCGCGGCGGATGCATTCCTCCAGCCACGCATCGGGCAGCAGCTCGTCGTGATAGTCTCTGATCGGCTTGGCATGCGTATCGGACGAGGGAGGCGGGCGTGTTGTGCACGGCAGGTCGATGCTCGCATGCACCCACACGCCTGCTTCGACCTCGAGCAACACCATGCGCCGCTTGCTCGAGTGCACGTTCCACGAGCGTCCTTTGGCCGCGGCGACTTCGTCGGCGGATGGATGGACCATGGCGCAGAACTCGATCATGCCCTTTGCGATGCCGATCTGCCGCAGCATCCGGTCCTTGAGCGCAGCCCGGGCGCGGCTGGTGTAGAAGAGGATCTGCGCCGCCTCGCGCTCCGCCTCGCGCGCGTCGGGATCCTGCTCCTCCGCTTCCTCATGGTGCTGTGCAGACTGCGGCGATGGCGGACGCTTCGTCTTGGGCGGCTTGAGTGCAGGGCAAAAGATGGTGAAGTACGAGAGCGAGGCGGGCTTGAACGTGGGCCGCGCTGCTGTCGATGTTGCAGCCGAGCTCGAGGGCGCTCCGAGCGACGAGAACGACGGCAGAAACGACATGCCGCGGATGATGCGCTACGGTTCTAGCGGCCTGCACCCAGGAGCGCGAGCGTGTAGCTTGCACCAAGATCGATGGAAGCGGAAAGCAAGGCGTCTGCGTGCACAGGCGCAAGCTCAAATAGCCCGGACCTGCATGTGACACCAAAGTGGAGGCGCGTCTCGCTCGTCCAACACATCCGAAGCGCTCGCCTGCTTTTTGTCAGTTGGCAATCGTCGTCTTCCGAAGAGCCCCCGCTCCCTGTTGCCGGTCAAGCTCACCTGGCCTTGGTCCGCCTCCGGAGTGGCATGCGTCGCGACGGACAAACCACGACGCGGATCCAGTCCGCCTTTTCCTCTCGCAATCCGAGCGGCAGCGCAAGACCGGCGAGGTCGTTCTCACTTCCGTCCACTCGCAGTCATGCCCTACAGGACTGCTGCCAAGTCGAAGATTGCCGCAACTTCTGTCAAACGCACACGCGCACACACAGGAGCCTATCGAAACGAGAGCACGCTCTGGGCGTTGCATGGCATGGATGTGGATATGTACACGGAGGGGCGAGGCCGACTTACGCGAAGCTGCGCAGGCCCGAGGCGAGTTTGCCGACCTCAGAGATCTGCGAGACCTTGCACAGGGTGCCCTTGAACTCGGGCAGGTAGCGAGCTCCTGTGAGCGGGTCCGAGACCGAGCCGGCGCCCGCGGCCGAGATGAGGCGATGCGAAGCAGCGCAAATGACAAACGTCTGCTCCAATGGGTCGTAGCCAGGCACCTCGACGGCGTCTCGCGGGCTTCGCTCGGCGAGCGAGATGATCTGCTGCGCCTTCTGCGCCACCGCCGGTGCGGGCGACAGCGCCACCAGACGCTTGGCAAAGCTCGCGGCCATGGCGTAGTTGTTGACCTTGCGCGCCTCGGTCATGGCGCTGCGCAGCGCCAGCGTCTGGTGCTGCGGCTGCAGCTGCGTGTGCGTGAAGAGCGCCGCCAGCTCCAGGTTGCGCGCCACGTTGTCCGGCTCGGCCGCGATCAGCTTGCGACGTCCGAGCTCGATCGAGACACCCAGGATGTACTCGCGGCAGAGCACCACCAGGTCCCGAATCTCGGTCGCCTCCGCCTCGGTCGACGCGGGCGTAAGCACGAGCTGGTGCAAGAGGCGTCGGAAGATGGTCTCGGCCTCGGCGAGCTTGTTGGCGCTCACAGCGCGGTAACCCTCCTGCAGCTCGCCCGAGGCGAGCGCCTTGACCGAACGCGGCGAGGCAGGATGCGCCTGCGTCACCTTGCCGTCGCTCTCCTCGTTGTTCCTGCGCAGGTGGACCTCGATGGGCCCGGCGCTCGGTGCGGCAGGCAGGAAGCTACGCGCGGCCAAGTAGGACGAGAGGAAGAGCGGCTTGAGCGGTGCAAAGTCGACGATACCCGCCTGCCGCGACAGAAGCGTCATGGCCGTCTCGAACGAGCCCGCAGCGGCGTGGTCGGCAGCCACAGGCGAGTTGCGCAGCCAGTGTTCCGCCTCGGAGCTGCCGGCCGCCAGCCCGTCGAGAGGCGTCTCTTGGAGCGGGGCGACGACGGCAGCCTCTTCCTCGGGCAACGCGACGTCCTCCTCTTCGGCGAGGTCCCATGCCTCCTCCGCCTCGCCAAAGTCCTCGGGCGCGCCATCGATGCCGTCGTCTTCTTCGTCCTCCTCGTCGGACTCTTGCAGTGCCTCGCCGTCGAGCCACGACTCGATGTCGTGCGCCTTGGCGCCGTTGAGCGCATTGTCCTTGAAGATGGGACCGCCGTCGTTGCCGGCGACGAGCGCGCGGTCAAAGTAGCTCTGCTCGCTGCTGACGATGGGCCAGTTGTGCTGGAACGCCTGCGAGACGGCGGTGGGGGGCGCGAGCTTGGAGGAGCCCTCGCCCAGACTGAGCTGTCGGTCGACCTCGGCGGCCTCCTCCTCCATGCCCGCCTCTGCGGCGATGGCGGTCGCGCGGTCCTCGAGGCCGTTCGACTTGGCCGCGGCGTAGGCGAGCGCGGGCAGACCCACGTCGGCGAGCACGCTGGAGCGGGCCTCGGCGTTGCCGAGGTAGAGCGCGTTGTGGAAGCGGCTGAGGTGATCGCCACGCTTGTCGGCGATGACGGCCATCTTTGCGAGCTTTTCGGTGTTGCCGGTGATGAGGTAGAGGAAGCTGAGCTTGTCGAAGCTCTTGGTGCGCTGGTAGGCGCGCTCGACGATCTTGTGGTTGCCCTGGCGGAGGGCGGCGGCGGCGAGACGGTCCCAGACCTCGTCGACGTTGAGCGACTCGGCGGTCTCGAGGGCGACGTCGAGGTTGCCGCACTCGATGGCGAGGTCGAAGCGGGTGCTCTTGTCCTGGACAAAGTGGAGGGCGATCTCGGGGTAGCCCTTCTTCTGGAGGAAGGCGATGATGGCCTGGCCGACGAGGTTGCTGTTCTTGATGATGGTGAGCACGTCGGCGTACTTGCCCTGGACGAGGGCGAGCTTGAAGCGGAACTCGGTGGGGTCGATGGTGATGTTTTGCGGGCGGGCGGATCGGTCGAGGCAGAAGACGGTCTTGCCCTTGACTCTGGTGAGGTAGACGGGCTGTTCGAGCGTCTTGATGATGCCGTTGTCGCCCTGGGGGAGCGCATACTTGATGTGGTTGAGGGTGCTGTAGAGGAGCACGCCGCTCTCGTCCCAGGCTGCGCTCTTGATGCGGATGGTCTCGTGGATGAGGTTGCTGGAGGCGAAGGACTTGTCCGCGAGGGTGATGGTGTGCTTGCTGAGGAGGGCGACCATGCTGCCGTCGAAGCTCCAGACGACGTACTTGACGGGCGGGCTGGTGAGCTCTGCGAGCGTCTTTTGCTGCTGGATGTCGTAGAGGATGACGCCGGTGGCGGTGCTGAGAATGAGGCTGGCGGTGCCGCCAAAGAAGATCTCGTTGGTGGGCTGGGGCGGGGTGATGGTCTTTGTGACGGCGTTGTTGAGGTCGCGGATCTCGATGGTCTGTGCGGCCTTGTCGAGGACGGCGAAGCGGTTGCGGGCGACAAAGATGGCGCTGGAGCCCTGGCCGCGCTTGCCGACGCTGGAGGACTCGGCGAGGTCGGCGCCGGCCTCGCGCGGGAGGGGAGCGACGTCGAAGGAGCCCTGGTCGCCGCTGACCGAGGTGACGATGACGGAGCGCTCTGCGGGGTTGTAGCTGAGGGTGCGCGGGGGGATGTACTGGTTGCCGAGGCGCTTCACGCTGAGGAGGGCGTGGTCTGCGCCGGTGGCGTAGTCGAGCGAGCGGACCTGCTTGTCGCGGATGTAGTAGAGCGTGTTCTGGTGTACCGAGAAGGCGGGACGCTCGCGCTCGAGCTTGAAGACGATGAGGCCGTTGTCGTGACCTGCGGCGAAGAGGTTGAGGGTGGGGTGGGCGGTGAGGACCCAGAAGCGGTCGCTCTCGCGGCGGAAGGTCTGTACGGCGGTGCGCTTGCCCATGTCCCATACGCGGATGGTCTTGTCCTCTGCGTCCGAGATGATGAGTTCGTGGCGCGGGTGGAAGAGGGCGGAGGAGACGTTGTTAAAGTGACCGCGGCAGGTGTCGACCTCCCAGGCCTTTGTATCGGACATCCTCCAGAGCTTGATCTGGCGGTCGTCGCCGGCCGAGACGATGAGGGGGAGGGTGGGGTGGAAGGAGGCCCAGTTGATGCCGCGGTCGTGGCCCTCGAGGACGTACTTGACCATGGCGTCGGTGTTGCCAAAGAGGTCTGCCTGGGCGCTGTTTGCGCGTGCGATCTGCTCCTCGATGCTCATGGGCTGCGCCGAGGTGTTCTTCTTGCGGAGGCCGCTGATGTCCCAGACGCGAACGGTCTGGTCCATGGAGGCGGAGACGATGAGGTCGTCCTTGGGGTGGAACTGTGCGCACATGACGTAGTGGTTGTGACCGGTGAGGATGGCGATGCAGGTTCTGCTCTGCCAGTTCCAGATGCGGATGGTCTGGTCGTCCGAGGCGCTGAGGATCCAGGGGTGCTCGTGGTGGAAGAAGACGGTGCGGACATAGTCGAGATGGCCGTTGAGGGTGAAGAGGCACTTGCGGGTCTTGTGGTTCCAGACCTTGATCTTGTAGTCGTCGCCACCGCTGACGAGGAGGGGCTGGGAGGGATGGAAGCAGATGCCTCGGACGGGTCCGTCGTGCTCCTCGAGACGGTCGTAGATGGTGCCCGTCTGGTAGTTCCAGAGCTGGATGGAGCCGTTGTGGAGCGAGGAGGCGAGGAGCGGGAGGCGTGGGTGGAAGGCGATGCCCTTGACGCGATTCGACTTGGACTCGAACTTGGTGAGCATCTGCATGGTGAGCGAAGGATGGCTCGAGAGAGTCGAGCGGCCCGGTGCGGAGGAGGAGAGGGTTATGCCAATACGTCGGCAACGGCGACGAGGGCCAGGGCGGTGGGGCTAGAGCGGCAACGTTGCAGCCGCGATGTGGCAGTACGGCGTTGCAGTGAAGCGTGAGCGTGAGCGTGGACGATCGAGAAGAGGAGGGAGGCAACCACCGATGGTCAACGAAGAGGCGGAGGCGGAGGCGAGAGGCAGGGGAGATGTCGAGAAGATGCGAGCCGATGCCAACACCTGATGACCCACCGACGCACGGGGAGCTCGGTCGGTGGCCCTGCTCTTAGCTGCTGCGCTGAGGCGGCTGCGCTGAGCATTGCGCTGAGCATTGCCAGCTCAGAGACGTGTCGTCGGGTGCGTGTCTCTCTCTCTCTCCCTCTCTTGTCCAGTCGACGTGGCTGCGTGCGGCTCTGAGCTGCGAATGGCCTGTGCTTGGCCGCGCCTCGTTCTTCCAGCTGCAACGCTACGCTTTCTATTTGCTCGATTTCAAGCCGCCCTTTCGATCTCTATTCCAACGCCAGATCACTATTCAAATCGCCAGATGCCCAGCTGTGAGTCACGGCGGTCTAACCACTCGAGCAAAAAAGGCAGCCGCACGTGACCCCAGGCACCGCGTTCCTTACAGACGGCTGAATGCAACACAGCCGCCATTCGTGATTCTCCACTTGTGCACAACCGTATCTTGCTTGGCGCCGCTCCCTCACCACCATCGTCTTCGCTCCGCTGCACCTTGCAACACCACCATGCTATCCATGTTCACCTGAAATCGTCTCGGATTGCGCACTGACATGGCGTCGCACCAGCCCACGACACCAGACCCGCCGCGGCGCCGGGGATCGCGTCCGCGCGGAGCACGATCCAGCCACACTTCTCGCCTCGATGTGCCCCGCCTGGAGATGGGCTCCACCATGACGGCTCAGCTAGCGCACGAGCGCAACGGCCGCCTTCTCTCGCACGCCGGCTCCTCCAGTCGCCACGATCGCTCTCGCATCCTCGCCGCAATGCGTCGCGACGATGCCGACCTCCGCAAGGCACAACCGCAGGGTCACTGCGATCAGCTCACCGCAAGACTCGCCGAGTCTCTCCTCCATCATCTGCTCTTCGCAAAGGGGCAGCTCACCGAACCCGTCAGCCTCCTGCGCAAACGACGTCTCGCGCACGCCTCCCAGCCTCCTTCGTCGCCACGCCAGCGGTCGCGCACCTCATCCTCCCGACTCAGAAAGCAAGACAAGCTGCTCGCTAGGCTAGACCAGCTTCGACACCACCTAGAGCAGGCTGCCAACCACCTGGCTGCCTTCGCCGCCACCAACGGCGAGGGCCCCTCGCGCAACCCCTACCCTCCATCTCCGGCCGCCCTCTCTCCCAACGACCTCAGGCTCCTCGTCGTCATCGGCGCCAGCGCCGCCATGCCCCGAGAGGTCTTTGTACTCGATCTCATCCAGGCGATCGGCAGATGCAGTGCCGAATCCGCCCACGTCGCGCTCGACGATCTCTTGCAATGCGACGCAGATCCAGCAGACCAAATCGACTCTGCATCCCACAGCGACGATCTCGAGGCCCATCTCGCCCATCTCGCCTCGCACGCTTCCAACTCCCAACGCAGCGCCGCTAGGGAAAAGACGAGCAACAACTGGGAACGCAAGCTCGTGCGCCTCTTGGTCGGCGATCGACGTCTCGAGTCCTTCCTCGGATCGCCGCTGGCTCCCACCCGCATGCACCTCTTCCTCAGCGCACCCGCTTCCTTCCGGTGCCCCGGTTGGTCCGCCCGTCAACATCTCGACTTTGATCTCGACCCTCTCTGCGAGCCCCTCTCTCCCTCGCACCCTTGCCAAGCTGCCTCTGCCCATCCTCTCTGCTCTGTACAAGCCAGCAGCTGTTCCACGCCGCCCCGGGCTCGCTCCACGTGCGAATCGTCCTCCTCCGTCACCGACTCGGGTCTCGAGGACAGCGCCTCGGAACATCCCGGCGAATCCAGCATCAGCTCGCTCTCCGAAGACAGTCGTCCTCCCTCGGCGGCCGACAAGTCCTGCAACTTGAGATCCAACGGCGGTTCCTTGATCACCGACGGCTGCATTCCAAGATGCAGCAGTCCTTTGGCCGCCACCACCGACTCGCAAAACCAGCGCAGCCTCGATCTGAGCCGCACAGGCTCTTCGCTCGGATCGTCCACCGTCTACGCTCACGATCCGCACGATGTCGTGCACGGCTCCGAAGCAGACACCGATGTCGAGATGACGCGGAGCGAGCTCGTCAACCAGAGCAGCCTTGACGCCACGTCGTCTGATCTGCCCCTCACCCACGACGAGTCTGCGCTGCCTCTGCCCGCGAACCGCCGTCGCTCGCGCGAGCCCAAGGCTGGTAGCCTCCTCAGCCGCAACTTGATCCGCGGCCATCGCGCCCGCCATCCCTCGCTCGCCAGTTCCGACTCGTGCTCCGTGCGCTCGCTGCCCGCCTCGCTCAAACGCACACCCCGCCTGGCCGGTATCCAGATCGACTTCTCCGACCCTGCTACCGACCTTGTGCGGTCGCCCGCGCCCGTCGCCGAAACACTCATCAGCGCCCACGCCGAGACGCGTTGCTGGTTCCAGTGCGAGGCGGTCCTCGAAGGCTTCCGCTGAGCACAACGACCTCGTCGTCTTCGCCTGCACCTGCAGCACCCACCGCCACATCTAATCTTATGCCACGTTTTTGCTTCCGCGTCCAAATCGACAACGTCCGTGCATCTAATCGGCATCCAGATCGAAGCTGAGCCCTTTACCCGATTTGGCTTTGAGTTTGCGTGCCTCTGCATTCTTTGCCTTCCTCTTGGCTCCCTTGGATGCGACGCTGTCCGAGGGAGATCTTGCTTCGCGTTCGCTGCGGATGAGGTCCTTGACGTGGTCCAGGCTCGATTCGCCCCGTCTGGCATCGCCTGGAGGCTTTTGCGACTCGATGGCGGATGTCAGCGGCTCGCTTTCTGGAGCGTTTCCATCTGTGATAGCTTGACGTCTCCGCTTGAGCACGGTGCTGTTGCCGCCCGAGGAAGCGATGGTCTGGGCCGAATCGGTGGAAGGGAGGCGCTGCTGCGCCAGACCCGCTTTGGCTTGGAGCGCTTCCTGGTGCGAAAGATGCTTGCCGTCCTTGAGCACCACGACCTGTGCGCCATGGATCTCGTCGTCGCTATCCAAGTCCGCGTATTCGTCGTCGTCGCGCGCTTTGCGCTTCTCCGCCGAGGATGCGGACGAGACGAGCGAGTCGAGCTCGTCAACGGGCCGCTTGCTGGACGAGGCGTATCGCTCGCTCGCCGATACCTGCGCCTTGAGAGCCTTGAGAAAGTTGGGCACCTCGGGCGCACGGTACTCGAGCGAACGAGAGGCTAGGTTGCCCTTGCCGCCCGACATGATGCTAGCGTCCAGATGCACTTGGACGCCGTGCGACAAGATGCGCGAGGCTGCGCGGCCGAGTTCTTGTTGGACCCTGATGGCTCACTTTAGGCAGAGGGGAAAAAAGAGTGGAGGTCTCGGCTCGATCGGCGCTCAGATCAGCCGGATGACAGGTGCCTTCCTCAGCCCACACTCAGCTCTGCCTGCCCTCTAGACCATCATCATCTCACCCACGGCGTTGAAGAATCATCCATTGCCGCCCGTCTCGTCTTGCGCTTTGAGCGTATCCTTTCAGGCACCATGGCTCGGCTTGCTCCACGTGCAGGGCGCACTCCAGGCGTCGACGTCCTGCTACTCGGCTCCGGATGGACGGGCTCCTTTCTCATCCCTCTCCTCCAGCAGCACAAGCTGCACTTCGCCTACACATCGAGGTCGCCCCCCGACGAGAAATCGCCGCAAGATCCGCACAGGATCCAGTTTGAACTCACCGATCCGGTCACCGAGCATTCGCTCCGTCCCCTCCCCAGCGCAAAGACCGTCGTCATCATCTTTCCCATCAAGAACCTCTCCCAGGTGGACGATCTGGTGAGAGAGTACGAGTCCCTACATGGCCGCACGCGCTGGATTCAGCTCGGCAGCACCGGCATCTGGGGTCCTGGCACCAGTTCCTCCTCCTCACCCTTTGACACTGACAACCCGCGCGCCGCGGCAGAACAGAGGCTGCTCGACCTCACCGCCCATGCGCACCATCCGCGCGCTGCCGTCCTGAACCTCGCAGGTCTGTACGGTGGTCTCCGCCAGCCCAAGAACTTCGCCTCCAGAGTGGGTGCCACCAAGGAATTGCTCGCCCTCAAGGGCTCGGTCCATTTTGTCCATGGCCTCGATGTCGCCCGTGCCATTCTTCTCCTCCACCAAAGCATACGCTCGGGCTGGGGTCGCAGGTGGATCCTCTCAGACACACGCGTGTACGACTGGTGGCAGCTCTTCAGCTTCCTACGCCCCGACATCCCGGACCACCCTGACGACAGCCCCGAGACGGCTCAGCGCTGGGTCCGAGAGCTTCAGCACGAGAACCACATCCGCACTTTGCCCCGGCCCATCGCCTCCCAGCCAGGCCAAAAGCTTCCGCACTACCTCGAGCGCGCACTCGACGGTCACGAGTTCTGGCGCCTCTTCCGCGACGCTCCGAGCGTGGACTCCGTCTACCATGGCGGAGAACACGGCTTGTGGGGCAGCGCTCCCTCCCAGACTCCTCGCGACGACGAGAAAGCACGCAACCAGCGCGACACCGAGCTCGTCGGCTCCAGCAAACAGTCGTTCGTCATTCGTTCCTTCGACCCCACCGTTTCCGAGGACCGGCTGCAAGATCTGATCCAGCGTATCGAGACCGATGCCCAGCGCCCGCTCCCCACCAAGGCGAGCTTCGAGGGCAGCCACGACCGCCTCGGCCTTAGCCACGAGCGATTCTGCGAGCTGCGCGATGCGTGGATCCCCTTCCTCCGCTCCGAGCCCGCCTCGTCCACTGCCGGAGCAGGGGACTCGGACGCCTCTGTCGATGGCCGTCGCCGAGCTGGGCCCGATCACGACACCTGGGCGGCAGAGCAAGCGCGTCTCGCCTCGTTCTCGCACTGCAAGGTCCTCATCGAAGACGTCGACCTGCACTTCATCCACGAACGCGCCAATCCGCCTCCGGCCGACTCGAGCGTCAAGGTGATCCCGCTCCTGCTCCTGCACGGCTGGCCGGGCTCGGTGCACGAGTTCCTCGACGTGATCAAGCCGCTGGCGCATCCGGGCAACCTCACTCCTGTCCACTTTGACGTCGTCGTCCCCTCGCATCCCGGCTACGTCTTCTCGAGCGCTGCGGCAGGCCTGGCTCGGGATCCGCAGACGGGCGCGGTGGTCGGCATGCATTCAGGACCCCAGGGCGATCTGCTCGTCAAGGACGTCGCTCGCATCATGCACAAGCTCATGCTCCGCCTCGGCTACCACAACTACGCGATCCAGGCGGGCGATTGGGGCGCGGCGGTGCTCCGAAGCATGGCGTTGCAGTTCCCGCATCACGTTCGCGCAGTCCATCTCAACTTCTGCCCGGCCCAGGCTCCGGCGATGGTGTTGCCGTTCGTAGGGCGTCAGGCGACGCCAGAGTGGATCCTGCGGCTGCCGCAGATGATCTCCAAGCAGCGGTACTCCCAGAAGGCGTTCGGGGTCTTCTGGGACTGGAGTCGTGGCGAGCGATCGAGCCGGTGGTGCGGAGCGGGTGCGTTGGTCGGTAAAGCTGGCGAGGCTCTCACCGAAGCAGCGTGGACGGCGGTTTCCTGGCTCAGTCTAGGCTCGGTACCGGCGCCCTTGTCGCGAGAGGATCGGGAGGGTCTCGGTAGGGGCATCGAGTTCGCTGCAACTGGTAGTGCCTATGCGGCGATGCACGCAACTCGACCCTCGACGCTCGGCTTGGTGCTTTCCCGCTCGCCCCTAGCTACACTCGCGTGGATCGGCGAAAAGATGTACGCCTGGACGGATGCCGATCCGGACATCGCCACCATCTTGGCCAATGTAACCCTGTACGAGACGACGGATAGCATCGCTGGCTCCTTCTACCCGTACCGCAACCGGGATCCCAGAGGTCCCTCGCAAATCGCTAGCGATCCAAAGAACTACATCCCCCAACCCACGGGCTATTCTAGCTTCCCCTTGGAGATCATCCAGGCGCCCCAATCGTTCGTCCGGGCAAGCGTCAATCTGCGCTGGTATCGAAAACACACCCACGGCGGCCACTTTGCCGCTCTCGAACAACCCGCCTCCCTCGTCAACGACCTCCAAGACTGCTTTGCAGACATCTGGCCCTTCTGATACACTTTGCGCGATTCGCCAAACAAATTCCAAAAAAAAAAAACCAACAATTCAGGCCACAAAATGCACGTGTCCCACATGACGCTCTTCACACCAGTCGCTTACCCTTCCTTTTCACAACGGCAATGGAGCCATGCTGATGTCTCTATTGTATCTAGGGCGATGCAGTGCGGCCTGGACGAGGACTAGAATCCATACGTGTCGCTGAGCTTCTCGAGCTTGTTGTACATGAGGAAGATGATGGCGCTGGAAGGGGCGCTGCGGAGGCAAGTGACGCCGCATCCGGCATAGAGGCCGCGGATGCCGCGCGTGGCGTAGATCTTCTTGAAGGTGTCGAAGAAGCCGGTGCGCTTCCACTGCTGGCCGGCGACGGCGCGCTGCGTGACGGCGCGCATCTCCTGCTCGGTCTGCATGGTCGACTTGACGCAATCGGCGGGGAAGAGCACGACGTTGTAGCTGATGCCGGCAAGCGCACCGGCGCCGACGAGCTCGAGCGAGCTGAGGTCCTTCTTGGTGACGTCGTTGCGCCTCTCGAGCGCCCGCTTGCGCGCGATCAGGTAGCGCGAGCAGCCTTCGAATGCGAGGAACCACGCCACTCCGCCACCGGTCTCGCGCAGCAGCGTGCCTGTCTGACCCAGCCACAGTCCGCGAATGCCGTCCGCTGCTACGGTGCGTCGCAGCAGCGTCAAAGGTCCGTCCAGCGCCTTGAACGCTTGTGCCGAAGCCGGCACGCCGCCCGTCGCGCCCCGAACCGCGCTCGTCGACAGCGACCGTTGCTGCTCCAACTGCCAGGCGGCGCCGTTCTTGGCCGCACCGGCCACGCCGCTGGCCGCGCTAGCAGCGGGTGCCTGCTGCTCGCGCGTGATCATCTGCACCTGCATCTTGCACTTGATCAGTTCGATCGGCGTGAGCACCAGACTGGTCACAGCGCCTGCGCCCGCTGCGGCGATGCCGAGCTGAGGCATCGAAAGAGGCGCATCGGCGTCCGCCTGGGCGGCAGAGGCGCTGCTCGCCTGTCCGTTTGCCCACCGGATCGCCGACTGGATCTGGTTGTACGTGAAGAAGAGGCACGCATTCTCCAGCGTGGCTCCCAGCACGGGCATGCTGAGACCGCGGTACAGTCCGCGGATGCCTTCCTGCAGGTAGGTCTGCTTGAAGCAGTCGAACGCTCCGGCGTAGCGCGGCGGCAGATCGGCCGACTGCGTTTGCAGCCGCACTTTGACCAGATCAAAGGGATGCTCGAAGACCTTGCTCACCATGCCGGCGATGGACCCGAAGGCGATGTCCTTGGATGCTTGGCTCAGCCGTCCGTGGTCGGTCGAGGGAGCTGCAGGCTTCCTCTCTTCGTCTGGCGAGTGGATCATGTACGACCGTCTCTCCGCGGACCGCGGCTCGGATGGGTTCTGGTGGTCCGCGCCTGCGCCCGCACCCGCAGCGAGAAGCGTGCCGCCTGTGGCCCGGCGCCAGCTCTCCTCCTGATGTTGTCGAGGCGAGTCACCTTCATCCATGGGTACCGAAGCCGAATGGCGATGAATCGGAGAGGGCGGCTGCAGCATCACAGCCGACATCGCGCTCTCGAGGGCAGCGATGGAATCGCCAGACTGGAGCGAGAGTGTCTGAAAGGGTTGAACAGGCGCAAGCTTGGCTGGACTGTCGACGCGGACGGTACCCACTTCGATCTTGTCGTCCGATGCGACGGTGTGGTGTGAGGAGAGCGTTGCGGCTGATGCGCGTGCGGACTGATTCAAGCTGGTGCGGGAGGAGCTGTCAGATGCTGTGCGACCTGCCGATGCCGAAGAAGACGAGAAGGGACGGCCGGATCTGGCGCCGTCGGGCAAGGCCAGCGAGCCACGGCGCGTGCGCAAGAGCGGGCTGGGGATGCTGTCGAAAGCCGAGTGAGCGGCGGGCTCGATGGCGAGACCGAAGGAGGGGCGTTTGCGATGAGCAAGCACCGATCCTGCGTCCGAGTTGCGGTAGCTTGCGCCGGAAGAAAGCGGGCGCGGATGCGATCGCGTCGAGACCGCCGCAGCGGACGTCACTATCGAGCTGAAGGCGGAAGCTTCTGCGGAGCGGACGTCAAGTGCTTTGAGCGAGGACGAGCGGTTGAGAGAAGGTGGTCCGTCCGAGCGTGCCAAAGAAGCGCCTGCGACGAGAGCTGATGGGTCTTGGTGGTCGAGAGGATAGCCGTCGCCAGTGGTAGGTCTTTGGAGCTGGCCGAAGGCGGGCTGGCGCAATGCCGAGGTGGACGAGGTGGGTGCCAGCCGATGCGAGTGGTGCGTGGGTTGCGAGTGGTGCGAACGATGCGAGTGGTGCGAGGAAGCAGACGACGCAGCGGTAGCTGCATGTGGAGTCAGGGCAACGCTGAGTGGGCCCGAGGGTGGAACCAAGAGGGGCGGCTGCGCTCGCGCCTGCGATGCCAGATCCGAGTGCGAGTGCAACGGTTCCGAAAAATTCGAAAGTGTTGAATCCACGCGTGCGCGCGAGCCTGCCAAATCCGACGCTCGCAGCGTCAGATCGGCGCTATCGGAACTCAGATCGTGCAGATCGGTGGAGAAGGCCGAGGTCGAAACCGACATGGGTCGCGAGATGGACGTGGTCGTAACGCGCTTGCGCTGAGACGAAGAAGAGCCAAGTGCCATACCGCCGCCGAGGATGGGAGACCCCAGCAGACTGGACCACGGCTTACTGCTCACAAGGCTGTTGAGCGAACGACGGCTCGAGTGGCCACGCGCGGCCGCGTCGGCAGCACGTGCCGGAGGAAGCATCGTCGCTGAAGCTGCCTGCGGCGTCGACTTGAAAGCCGGTACTCCTCGAGAGGGTGAGAAGGCATTCTGCGAGCCCGTCGACAGGCTGGGCCGATGTAGGCCATCCAACGTACCAAAATTAGCCGAATCGCTGGACAGACGGTCAGCCATCGCTTTTTGATCGAGTCGCAGATCACGCGACAAGGGCCGATACGGCTGCGACTGGAACGAGAACGGCGCCCGAAGCGCTGCGGGAGAGTCGGTCGCAGCAGAGCTTGCAGAGGTGATCGAAGAGCCAGAAGACGAGACGCCGCCCCTGTTGTTGCTGGCGGCATTCGCAGCAGGTAAACTGTTCGACGATGGAAGCAGTATGTCCTGAGGCGATTGCATGATCACATCTGCGTCGTTTGGTCGCTGTGGCCGCGACGGTCTGTGCGTCTCCGCCTGGGACGCGTTATCGTGCATCAATGGCGAGAGGCTCCGGGTCTCCGTGCCATTCGACTCCGTGGAGGGGTTGCCCGGTTGAAGAAGGTCAAAGTGGGCGCGGTCTGGCAGACCGATCTCGGAAGGAAAGGATGCGTACGCGGCACGATGCTCCTCGACAGCTCGTTTCGTTCGAAGGATTGTCGGTCCCGCGGATCCCGTCAGCCTGCGCGCTTCGTCGTGCGAAAGATGCTCGATCACGCTGGTGCGGCTTGCGGCGCGACTGCTCGAGTCCTTGCGCGGTCGCTGCGACAAGACATCACGCAACGGTCTGGTGAGTCCATCGATGCTCTTGGTGCGCGAGCGGGGCGAGGCGGGTGCAGCAGCTGGCGCGTCCTCCCCTGATGCGCCTGGAAGAGGTGAGGCGATCTTGCTTCCGAGTGTTCGCAAGAGGTCCAAAGAGGGAGAGCGCCGTGCCAAGCTTGGAGAAGCGCGGACGTTTGCGTCCCAGCCATCGGCGTCGATCTGGCTTGACTGATGGTGGCCGCGCATGCCTTCGAATGCAATGCTCGGACCGAAGGCGTCGTCTGCTAAGCCCAGCAGGTTGAGCCCCCCGGGGCTCGGTGCTCCGTCCATGCTCATCGCTCGCGAACGAAGTGTCGCCAAGTGATCATCAGGACGTGGAGACTGCGCGAGGTTGGGGACTCGGAAGACGGCCGTGTCAGCTTCGCTCGGGAGACTTGCTTGCAGAGGTGATGTCGGCGACATGGCATTGTCAGGTTGAGCGATGTCTCTTGCCTCACGCTCCCTTTTGCCCATGAGTCTGCGTAGACCCGAGACGAGACTGCTCTTGTTCTTTGTGTGCTTGCGGGTATTTGAGGCAGCGCCGCTCGAGTCTGAAGGGGCTGCGGTTGAGGAGAAGGTGGCATGGTCGTGTGACGGGGCGGCCGCGGTGGAACTCTTCTTGGTAGGGCTGCCGGGCACGCCTCTCATGCTGGAAGTTGCCACGCGCTTGCCTCTTGCATTTGTGGTGCTCTGACTTCCGAAATCGTTCGTCTCCAGATCCTGGCTCGCCGGAAAGAGTTCGGTGGCGCCGTACGGGAAGGACGTCTGGCGGGCGGCTGGTCCGTCCAGCACGGATGTCGGGCGCGCGAGATTGCGACGCGAAGCTTGCGGGCTCGAACGAGCCGATGTGAAGAAGGACGAGGTTTGCGCCAGGGGGCTGCCGATCACGCTGCGATTGGAGCGACCATCCATCGCAGAGAGGGAGGGTGCGAGCGTGGAACTGGACACCGATGCGGATGATTGGGCGCGAATGCGGCCGTCTGGATTGACCGAGTGGTCGTCGAGCGAGCCCGCGGTGAAGCCTGTTGCGGTGAACGAGGATGCGCTTTGGATGGAGGGTGATCGTGGATACTCTGCGAGGGCGGAGCGCACGTTGTCGGAGCCAGCGTGGATGCTGCAGGAGAGGCTGGGGCTGGAGCGAAGGCTGGAATGAGCGGTGCTCCTGTCGCCTGGAGATCGTAAGCCATGAGCAGCCGCAAAAGTGTCCGACGCGAAAGGGGGCGAAGGGCCGATGGGCGACAAGAGCTGAGGAGATGTATGCGGCGCCGATGAGCGCGAGGAAGAGGCGGTGGAAGGGCGTCGGAAGGAGTGAAAGTCGTCGGCGCGATTTTGCTCTGGCAGGTCGGGCAGAACGGTGGCCGACGCCATCCTACGCATGGTGCGAGGCCAGGGTTTGGAGTATGCGTGGGCCGGGCTGACGCCGGACACATCTTCATGGGATACGAAGGGAGTCGAAAGGGCCGAAGTTGCGGAAGCTGCCGAGGAAGGGGTGGAGCTGGAGGAGGACGATGGGCGTGGCTGCATGGATCTGCGATAAAACGAGGACTGAGCAGGATCTTCGAACTCGTTGGTGCGGACGGGGTTGGAAGCGCGAGACGAAGGGTGAGCTGGGGCAGCGCCGATGCCATGTTCGAGGACTGGAGCGAGCGATTCAAAGCGGTCGAGCGAGGGGAGCAAGAGCGGAGACGAGCGGGCGACCTCTTCCAGGAAAGCAGCGTCGTTCTTGTCCCACATGCCGTCATCGACGCTGTCGACGTTGGCAGAGAGCGAATCGCGTGACTGGATGCTGCTGAAGCGCTGACGGATGCTGCCCCAGCGTGGAGTGCGTGTGAGCGAAGGAGAGCTGGGTGGCAAGGTGGGAGAGGCAGCGGCGGTGGCAGCGAGGCTGCTGGAGCCTTCGAGGTCGGGCGACTTCATGGCAGCGCTTGGGCCGGTGGTCGTCCACCGCGCAGCAGCGTGCCTTGAGCCAGAGGGATCGCTTCTGATGTCCAGCGCGTGACTATAGCCTTGGTGGGGTTGGGCGTCGAGCGATCAAGTACGAGGGTGCGACGCGAGGTGGTAGGAGGATATGCATGAGCGCGACTGATCGGCGGGCGAGGATGTAGAGTAGACGGGTGGTTGGTGGAAGTAGGAGCGAACGAGGGTATGTTGCGCAAAGATGGCGAAGGCAGGAGTGCGAGCCGAAACGGTGTAGAAGAAGATGCACTCTGCCTTGACCGAACGACGATCAAGTTGGGAGGCTGACGTCGAGGGACGGAGAAGATGGCCGGTCGCGGTTGAGGATGGATGCAGTGGGCGGATCGCGAATGGAGGAGCCAGCTTCCGCTTGCGGACAGGTGGAGATGTAAGCGGACACAACGGGCGCCGAAGCTGAAAGACGCGCTCCGAGGCAGGCCACGGTGGAGTTGGCCGCAGCGAGAGGGCGTAAGCGGCGCAATGGAAGGCGCCAACTGGATGCAGAGCCACTGTTTGCGGCGCACGACTGTAAGGTGGCTGTTGGCGTCGAACGGGGTCGTGGGTCGATCGTCTTGAAGAGAGGAGCCGCTGCGATCAACGGGGCTGCAGCTGCAGCTTGGATCCCGCATGCGCGCCCAAGACCAACACTCAGACTGCAAGCCAGGGCACAGAGACGATGTGCTCCTGAATCCCAATTAATCGCGACATCCGAATCCGAATTTGGCAGGAGCTCGAAGCGTCCACCTCCGAGCTGCAGGAGCTCCTCCTCCGAGCTGCCCAGCTGCAGCCCGCACGCGGCGCTCATCCGGACTCGAGTCGAGTCGAGTCGAGTCGAGTCGCATTCTGATTTTCGTGATTGGTCGCCGAGTGGCATTCTGCCTCGGATGGTCCACGTCGACTTCTTTTTCGTCAGTCCTAAGTCGATTCACGCACCGACGCGAGACAACGCTGAAACAGCTGAAACAGCGACGCCCGCCTCCCACCGCTTTCGTGCTTACGCTGCGTCTGCCCTGACTCTGGCGATCCTCTTGGGATCGTCGTGGTGCGTTGCGCGGGCCCATCCAGACTCTCGACGCCACACTCGCTCGATTAGAGCTCTTTGCATCACCTTACGGCGCCCCCATCCAGGCCTCGCTTGTGCTGGTACCGGCTCGCATAAGACGGTCTCGACGTTTGCCAGGGGCTCCCGGCCCGCAATGGTGTGCATTTCCGCAATCGTGGTCATGGTCAGCAGATGGTACAGTCCTCCGACACCTTGAAGCCAAAGATTTCGTGATCAATCTGCTTTTCGATCTGCCGAAAGTCGGATCGGCTCTTGAGAAACTCGTAGAGCTCTTCCTGTCCAAACACAAAGCCGTCCTCGCGTGCTGAAGCCCGTGCCGACGTCGCCGCCGCATCCTTGTTCTTGAGTAGCGAAATCAGCTCCTTGCCGTCCACGATGTAGTAGTTGGCCAGCGTCTTGAGAGAGTTGTAGAATCGCGGGATGTCCGGCTCCTTGGACTTGAGCGAAGCGATGAACGCTGCGATGTGGTTGAGGTCCGAGATGAGCTGGAATCCTCCGGTCTGGCTGATCTGAAGCGATTTGAGATGCTTGGTCAGAATGCCAAACAGTCGCAGAGCAACCTCGGCGTAGAACAGATCCAGAATCTCTCGGTCCGTCGCCCCCACCAACAGGGAGCAGTGGAAGCGCAGCAGCTCGATCGTAGATCGAGTCGCACGCGTCGAGCTATCCAGTTCCGCCATGCTCGACACGTCCTGACCCGCATAGTCCGTGGGGTCTCGCTGCGAGAAGAGGATCCATTCCGCCCTCTTCATCAACAGGTCCACCGAGACCGACAGGCCGCCGGCGACGAGCTCGTCCAGGCTGCCTTCGAATGCCTTCTTGGCACGCACCACCGGATTGAGGAAATCGTCGACGTCGAGCTTGATCACCGGCACCAGCGTCTGCGAATAGTACACCGAACAAAGCTGCGAGATCGTATCGGCGATGTGCGTGAGCTCGAAGAACTGGACCAGCGGCAGCACTTCGGCCGCAGGTGGCGATGCACCGTCCGCGGCCGCGCCTTCTGCGCTTGACGGGACACCACTGCAAGTTCCATCTCCGTCCGACAGTGGATTCCACTGCTTGATCTGGTCGGTCGCCTTGTTGAATCCGGGCGCAATATGTTGATCACCCAGCACCTGAAACAACGAGAGGCAGACTTCCTCCATCTCTTCGGTCACCCGGCGCCCGTTTGCGGACGATGCGGGATACACCTTGAACGCTTCCATCCTCTTGAGCGACTCGCGGTTCACCTGTATCAGTGCAAGCGCAGCATCCAGCGATAAGAGCAATTGCAGTCTTCCGGGCCTGTTCTCCTGCCCTAGTCTCGTCCGCTCCGCTTTCGCCGGAAGCTCTGCGACGGGTGCTGTGGCCGTCGTTGGGGTCGCCGCTCGAGGTTCGAGCTGCGATTCTTTGTTGGTCGTGTTCCATCCATGTCCGTTGACCTCCGCGCCTTTCTCGTTCCATTCGTTCTCAAAGCTGTCATCCGGGAAGCCTGGTAGACCTTGAGGCTTCTCATTCGCCGAGAACCCAGGCTTGTCTTCTTGGTCGCTGTCGTCGGCGTCGCCGATGACGTGGCCATCTGGGCCGCCGAGCACCTCCTTGCTGAAATCCACGTAGCCGTTGTTGGCTGCCGCCTCGCTCGAAGCGGAGAGGTTGGCAGGCGTAGACGGGCGTTGTGGCGTACCCAGCGCCGAGCCCGATGCGCTGGCGCCGCGTGCACCGCTCGAAGAGGCTTGCTGCCACTTGAGTGGATTGAGCTGGCTGAGTCCACTGCCCGCGGTGCGAATCACGGCTCCACCGACGGCACCTGCTGCGCGGGGAACCACGGTGACCGGCATCAGGAGCACATCCTTGAAGCCGCTGAGAACGTTTCTCTTCACCTGCGCGGGATTGTTGCTGGCCAGGAAGGCCACGTCCATGGTTTTGGCGGTCTTGACCCGGGAGACCGTGGGTCTGGTACGTGCTGCGGACTCGGATGTGGATGTGTCGCCTCCTTCGGCACACAAGTCCATCATGACGTTGCGCACCCAGTCGCGTTCTTCCTGAAGATACTCGTCGAGGTGTGCCTCGAACATCGACAAGACGATGGCACGGCAACGTGGCGTTGTGACCGTGTCTGGATGGCGCGGCTCGATCTTCTCGAGCGCGTCGACGACCTTGAGAGCTTGCGAAAAGGTGGCGGCGGCCGATTGAAGATAGAGATGAATGTCGATGGCGCGCGCTTTTGAGAGGACTGCATTGATGTACTCGCCGAGGACCTCGTTGGCGATGCGGCTGGCGAACGTCAGCAGAACTTGCTGTTCTGGCGGAAAGACGCGTGCCACGAGCGAGCCTTCGTTGTGCAACGTGGCCAAAAGATCAGACATGAAGGCGTCCATGGCGGTGAAGTCCAAAGCCGGACGCGTCTGAGGAGCCGAGGTGATGAAGTTGGATTCAGGTCGATGTTGCGTCGGCCTGAAGAGGACATCCCTTTTGTCGAGGAAGCCGAGTGCAGCTGCCGAGCCTGGATGGTCCAGAAGCTCGAGGAAGTTGGTGTTCTCGGCTTCGCCTGTCTTCGAGACTCTGCCAAGCGTATAGCTCGATGAATGTGACGACGTCTCGGCAGTGTAGACTGCGAGGTTCCATATGAGCGTTGCGTGCTCCTGCATGTCGCTCTCTGCGCGTTCGATGGCTTTGGTGACGTCGATGCCGCGTTCGCCAGCGCGGATGGCGTCTGTGCGACGAGCATCGGCTCCCTCGAAGGCAGAGAGGAGCACGCCTTCAAGGTAGTCGGCAGCTTCGCGGACGGACATGCGCAGCCTCCATTCGTCTTGTTCATGCGCCTGGGTCGCACGGTGCTGCGCGTCTTTCGATGAGACATGCGGCTTGGCAAAGGAGCCGAGCACGAGCGGGCCGGTAAAGCGAGCCACATTGCAGACCATGTATGCCTGTGAAGGCAGCGACGACAAGCCTGGATCGGTGAAGACGAGAGACACGGTTGGAGATGTCTCGAAGAGGAGACTCTGCACGAAGGGCTTGAGCGAGAGTGCGATGCGCTTGAAGGTTTGATAGGCGGAGTCCGTTTCGGCGCTGGGCATGGGCAGTTTGGACTCTGCGCGATAGGAGAAGACAGGCGCCGAAGAGAAGCTCTGGCCGGACTGGGCGGGCTTGGACGAGATGAATCCGCCGAAGCTCTCATCCTCTGGGCTGGTGATCGTTGCAGCTTCAAAGTCTCCGAACTCGTCGTCGTCGTTTGCATCGGATCGGCTGTCGCTCGAGCGGTGGAGCGTGCTGGGTTTCCGAGCCAAGGAAGGGGATCCGTCCAGTGTCTTGCGAGACGAAGAAGCCAATGTGGAGAGGTCGGGCTGGTAGCGAATGGGCCGACCGGGCACCTGCTTGTACTGCAGCGATGCCAGCTTCTGAGCCCAGAGCCTCTCGTCGGCGACGAAGCGAGCGAGGGAGCGAGCAGCAAGCGCACAGCTCGGCAGATCCGAGACCGGAACGAAGCTGAGGATGCGTTGCACCACCGTCGATGGCAGCGCGCCGATGGAGAAGGGATCGAGAGAGGCGTCGTTTGCCTTGGCGGTTGCAGATTCCGTGGTGCTGTTGTCGTTGCCGCGACCTGCCGCGATGCTGGACCTTTCTCTGCCGAGCACGCCCGTCAATCCGACCGAGCCGGACGCTTTCGATGTTGGGACCAGCGGAGCCCACGTTGTGTCCATGGTGAGGGCCGATTCGACGAGCACGAGCTGCGCCTAGCTCCACCGAATGGCCAGTATGCATCCGAGCCGTGGTGATGCTCGTTGGAGATGTCGAATGGGGGTCGAGATTCCTCCACTTTTGGCAGCGTGGAAGAGCGTGCGCCGACGTGCGGGCCATCCGAGAGCGTCGGAAATTCCGCCTCGGGACACGCTCGCTCCCCTCTTGGACCCGAAGCTTGCTTCGTCACACGATTGCGCTTTCGATCTGCCACCACCGACGTTGTCTTTGCACCCGACTCGATGCGCCGGAACGCTCCTTTGATCGTCAGCTGAGCCAGCTCGGCTGCGCGCCGCAGTGCATCGCCCCCCGGTTGCAGATCAATCGCATCGCATCGCATCGCCGAGATGCCGCCCAAATCGGCTGCGTCCGGCCGCGGACGGTCGCAGCACGCACGCAATTCGTCCGTCTCGTCGCAGGCTTCGGCGAGTGAGAGGGAAAAGGAGAATGGCGAGCCGTTCCATCCAGCTGCGGATGCGGCCACCTTTCGCGACCTGCTCATCTTTGAGGAGCGCCTCAAGCAGAACGCAGCGCGCTTGCAGGCTCGCAAGCGCAAGTACGAGCTCCTTCTCTCTGGCTTCCTCGCCTTCATCCTCTGCCTCGCGCACCTCGTCGTCATCTCGCCGCGCTCTTCGCCCTTCCTGCAGTACAGCCTCGCCGCCGTGCTCATGATCTGCCTCACCACCCTCTTCCTCTTCTTTGCCAGCGGCATGCACGCCGAACGCATACGCTCCGCCAACAAGTTTGTGCCCCAAGCGAATCGAAGCTTGCGCAGCTTCAACATGTACCTCAACACACGCACCTCGGCCGCCTCGCGCTGGTGGTCGCTCCGTCGGCTCCTCCGACCCGATGCGACCACCGCCAAGCCCTCCACCTCCGAGCCCACTTCGTTGGTCAGCATGGTGGACAGGGCGCTCAGCCAGGGCGACGCCTCTTCCAAGTCATCCTCACGAGCCTCGACCCAGGCCAACCTTTCTGGCGGGGCGTCCAGTCCGCGCAGAGCGCCGCTCACCTCCATTCCGCCCTCGCAAAACAGCAGAGGCGAGCTCATCTTTAGCAACCGGGTCAGCTCCGAATTCCGGGAAGGCTACGAGCGGTATCGCGCCGCATTCGAGCGGCGTCGCGCCGAAAAGATAGCTGCAAAGCGTGCGCAGTCGTGGAAGCGATGGTTCGACTACCTTTTAGCCCGCAGCCCGGCTGGAGCTGCTCCCGACTCGGTCTCCATCCCCTCCTCAGCAGCCAAGGGAGTGCCCTCCCGTAGCTCCCGGCCTGCCGGCTCGTCGCATCCACGCCCCTTGCGCAGCTCGAAGCATCGCTCCACACGATCCGCACGCTCCGCGCAGCCCGAGGGCAAGCTGGATTCCGGTAGCGAGATTGCAGCAGCCGTCGACGACGCCGCCTCGCACCACAGCGGTCAGGCGGACGATCTCAGCGAGGAAGGCTTCAGTGACGACGGCTATCCTCCCTCAGCGGCGTCCGGCTCATCCCTATCCGGTCACGAGCACGAACTCACATAGAGACCGCCCATGCGACGTGTGTCGGACCAAATCAACGTGGACGCACTCGTCGCGACGCTTTGATTGCAACGCTATTCTTTTTTTTCTTTTGGAAGCGGACGTGAACGCATGTGGGGCCTATGCTACGACGAAGAGAGGAGACCGCGGGCTCACTGCTTGCCGGACGATGCGACTTGGACGGCGTCAGAGAGGACCGCCTCGGGTTTCGAGATGTTGCTGAGAGCCGAGAGCACCGCCTTGAGCGAGGCGGTGGTGATGTCGACATCGATGCCGACGCCCCAGAAGCCCTCGGCCTTCTTCTCGCCCACCTGCTCCTTCTGCGCCGGATCGATGAGCTCGACGTACGAGGCCGCCTGCGCTTTGGAGCCGTTGCCGCGCGCGCCTCCGGCGCTCGACGCGTTGGTGCCCGTCTGGAGGCTCGACGCCTTTGTGATGGCGTGCTCGCTGTATTCGCGGATCTCGGCCTTGAGACCGAACGACGACTCGACGGCGTCGAGCAGCGCCGAGAGCGCACCGTTGCCCGTGCCGGTGAGTTCGTGCATCTTGCCCTCGTGCAGGACCTTGCCCGTGAAGCGACGGTGGCGCGGCGTCTGCAGACCCGAGCCGTGCTCGTCGTCCGAGGTGATGCTGCTCGAGAGGTCGTCCGAGAGCGAGTAGCCGCGCAGCGCGAATCGGCCCTCGTTGCGGCCGGCCTGGAGCGAGGCGAGGTGGTAGGTCTGGGTGAAGATGCTGGTGATGTCCTCGGTGGTCATCTCCTTGCCCGTGCGATCGGCGACTTGCTGGATGACCTGGTAGAAGGCCACCTGCATCCTGCGGGGCAGGTCGAGACCGAGGCTCTGGGCCACGAGGTAGGCGACGCCGCCCTTGCCCGACTGCGAGTTGACGCGGATGACCGCCTCGTAGGTGCAGCCGAGGTCGAGGGGGTCGATGGGCAGGTAGGGGATCTCCCAGGTGTTGTCGCCCTCGGAGATGCGCTTGGCCTGGGCCGCAAAGCCCTTCTTGATGGCGTCCTGGTGGCTGCCGGAGAAGGCGGTGAAGACGAGGTCGCCGGCGTAGGGGTGGCGCGGGTGGACGGGGATGTCGTTGCAGCCGCTGACGACGTCGACGACGCTCTGGATGTCGGAGAGGTCCAGCTCGCCGGGCTGGATGCCCTGGGAGAACATGTTGAGGGCGAGCGTGACAATGTCGACGTTGCCGGTGCGCTCGCCGTTGCCAAAGAGGCAGCCCTCGACACGGTCGCCGCCGGCAAGCATGCCGAGCTCGGAGGCGGCGACGGCGCATCCGCGGTCGTTGTGCGGGTGGAGCGAGACGATGACCGAGGCGCGGTCGGAGATGTGGGAGCAGAAGTACTCGATCTGGTCGGCGTAGTGGTTGGGAGGGCCGACTTCGACGGTGGCGGGGAGGTTGAAGATGATGGGGTGGGTGTGGGTCGCCTTGCCCCAGGCGGTGCGGACGGCCTCGCAGATGCGGACGGCGAAGTCCATCTCGGTCTGGGTGAAGGTCTCGGGCGAGTACTCGTACTTGAAGTTGGTGCCGCCGTTCTCGGGTTGGGAGTAGAGGTCGACGAGCTCGCGGACGATCTTTGTGTGCTTGACGGCGAGGTCGATGGTCTGCTCCTGCGAGTTGTTGAAGACGACGTTGCGGAAGAGCGGGGAGGAGGCGTTGTACATGTGGAGGATGACGTTCTTCGCGCCCTTGATGGACTCGAAGGTCCTGCGGATGAGCTCCTCGCGAGCCGGGGTGAGGACCTGGATGTAGACGTCGTCGGGGATCATGTTGTTCTCGATGATGTGACGGACGAAGCCAAAGTCGGTGTCGGAGGCGGACGGGAAGGCGACCTCGATCTCCTTGAAGCCGACCTGGACGAGCTTCTGGTAGAATTTGAGCTTCTGCTCGCCGGACATGGGGTTGATGAGGGCCTGGTTACCATCTCGAAGGTCGACCGAAGTCCAGATGGGCGCCTTGTTCTGCACCTTTGTGGGCCATGTGCGGTTGGGAAGATCGATGGGAGTGTACGGCTTGTACTTGTCGCCTGGGATCATGGGCGCCATGGTGAACGAGGATCGACGGTCGTCGGATGCTTGATGATCAGGAGGGCAGTCAGCGGGAAATCGGATCGGACGAAAGGCAGACGGTGTGATAGCAGGAGGGGTATGCGTCGGATGGAAGGCGCGAGAGTGGTAAGAAGGAAGGAGGAGCGCACCAACACAGCGCTGGGCTGCATCTCGAGCTTTCAGCTCGACTCTGGCATGCTTGCTTGCATCGAGACCTTCGGGCCAATCCTTCCCACTCACGCTTGGCCTTTCAGAAATAAAATTATTTAAGAAAACAAAAAGGCAGAATAAAATTTGGCGTGACTCGAGACGCAAGCTACTAAGCTACGTATGGCGCAGCTCATCCTTTTGGTCTGCTGTCTAATTCAGACAAGAGACGATGCAAGTCTACCCCTCAGCATTCGAGCTTGTTTCGGCGCACAAAGCCAGGAAGCAAGACAAATTCGGTCCAAGCCTATTCTGTGGCTGGTGTTCAGAGTTGCCTTGGAAGTGTGACCAAGGAGTTTGAAAGGCTGAGTGAACATGCACGTTGTGTGGGTTTTGCGCGCAGGTCGAGTCGGATTTCGAGCATCAGGCGGTGGCAGGAGGTTTGGAGACGTCGAAATGAACTCGCTCGTGCACCTTTCCGTCGGCGGTCTTGATGGTGATGGTGCCGTCCTCGTTGCCAAAGTAGGCCGACTTGCAAAGGTTGCAGAAGAGGCCCACTTCGAGCACACCGGTGAGCAGCTTGATCCGCACGAGAAGGTCCGAGGGGTCCTTCATCTGCGCCTCGGGGAAGGGCGCGTCGATGCAAAAGTTGCCGTTGTCCGTCACGACGGGCCCCGCTTTCGCCTTGCCCATGCGCAGCACGGCGTTGTCCGAGCCCATCTTCTTGAGGTTCTGCAGCACCTTGGCGAAGGCGAACGGCGCCACCTCGATGGGCACGCCCTGGAGCCACTTTGTGCCGAGCTGCGAGCCGTTCTTGCGGTAGTCGGCGACGACGACAAACTCGTCGGCCGCCTCGGCCAGCACCTTTTCGCGGAACTGGCATGCACCGCCACCCTTGATGCAGTTCAGCGCGTTGTCCACCTCGTCGGCACCGTCGATGGTCACATCGATCGACGGGAAGCTGTCCACATCGGCGAGCCGAAGACCGGCGTGGATGATGAGCTCTCGCGATTGGAACCCGGTCGGGATGAACCAGCGCTTGGCATTCAGCGCAGCGCCCTGCTGAGCGATGCGCTCGACCACATAGGGCACCGTGGAACCTGAGAGAGCGCAGAGCGTGTCAGCACCGCGTGAGCTCATCCATACACACGCAAAGTGGACCTGCGATCGCGCACTTACCCGAACCGATGCCAATGATCTCGTGATGTGGCTTGACATGGTTGTCGACGGCAGCGTAGGCGGCCGCTCGCTTGGCAGCCTCGACACCCGAGAGCTGGGGCAGATCCGTGCTCTTGAACGCGGAAGAGTTGGAGTTGGCAGCGTGCGCCGCGCTGGCAGGAGTGGAAGAAGCCATGTTGCGCGGACTGGATCGAAGCGTCGACAAGGTGCGTCCGGTCGAGTTCTGCCAAGCTAGAGGTGCGATCCGTGGAGCGACGAGCAAGCGAGCCGAGACAGGGAGAGGAAGGCGGCCAAGAATCGTCGTTGCGGTGGAGAGGGGAGAAAGCAGAAAAGAGCGCATCGACAAGCTTCGAGATGGTCCAGATCCAAGACTGAGTGAGCCCATCCGCGATGGAGGCGAGGCTGCCTTCTGCAGATCCTCGCTCAAGCGCACGAGCCCGGTGCACGCTGACGTCGACTCACGACGGTCGACAGAACCACCATGCTTATGTCATCTGCTCTAAGCAAACGCTCGCCTCGCCAGGGTCCGAGGCTGGAATTTTTTGTCGAGCCTGGTTGCTTCGTGGAGAATTTTTGAAAGGTGCAGAGGCAGGAGAGGGAGAGAGAGGAGATGTCAAGCACCGCCCAAAAATCAGCAAACCGGCTCCACACCCAGCGCTGCCTTCCCGTCCCACCTGTACCTCTCTCCCCTCCATCCTTTACGCTTCGGAAGAGAGTAGCATCTCTCCTCCCAACCGACTGCATCTCACACGTGCAGTCCTCATCCTGGAGCCCCGTCACGTGTCTAGGGATCCGCCAGGATGGCTTCCATCGACGTGGACGCATCGGCGGCGGCAGCAGCGGCGGCGTCTGCCAGCCTCGACAACCTCCACAGCGCCTTGTCCAAGATCCGTCACCATACCAACTCCAAGCTCGAAAACCAAAAAGGCCCCGCACAGCTCCTTGTAGCCGTAGAGGCCACCCTCGCCGAGCAGGATGCCTCCAAGCCCGCCGCTTCTGCGACCGGCGCCGCCGCTTCCCAGCACGCCACAGCCAACCGATCGCCCGCCGAGTACTTTCTTGCGCTCGAATCCATGCTCGAGCTCGCCAAGGCCCCCTCCTCCCCTCCCTCGTTGCTCAACAACGTCTTTTACCTCCTCTCCATCGTCGCTCCCCACGTCTCCCCGGGCATCTTGCGCGCAAAGCTCGCCTCCATCGTTCCCGCCGTCGGCAAACTGCTCAGCACGCCTCATCCTACCACATTCAACGTCAACGACACCACCTCCGCTGAGACCTATGCTTCGACGCTCAAGTCTGCTCTCGCCATCCTTCAGGCAATCTACATCGCCTTCCAGTCGGATCTGGCCGCGCTCGAAACCGACGGCCCTCTTCGCTCCTGCTGGTCCGCAGCACTCAACCTTTGCGCCGACTCCCGCCCCAAGGTTCGCCGTCGCGCCCAGCTCCTCATCACCTCCATCCTTCCCTCTACGGCGGCCGCTTCGGTGAAGCCCTACCACCCCTACCTCAAGCTCACCTTCGCCTGGATCATCTCCACCCTCTCCCACGTGGCCGACGCCGGCTCCGTCTCGTCGTCCAAGAGCAAGAACAAGAAGGACGACCCCCTTCATGCCAAGTACGACAAGAAGTCCGGCACCGCAAAGCTGGCTCAGGCCGCCGCCGCCCTTCGTCAGAACCAGGGCGATACCGCTTCCGTCGGCATCTGGGTCTGTGGCTTTGCCAAGGCTCTCATCAACATCCTGCCTCTCGCTCAGGTCGACGACCTCGTTGCCACCCTCCTCCGACTCCCCGGACTCCAGAATCCCTTCCTCACAGTCGCTGCCTTTGATGTCTTCGAGGCCTTCCTCAAGGCCTGCAGGCCCAGCATCGCCTCTGGCGCCGCGCAGGCGGACGCTCTTCTCATCCAGTCGCACATCACCGCCTCCCCGAGCAGCATCGGAGAAAAGACGCTCGCCAGCCTGCTCGACTCGCTTCGATCGCCCGCCTTCGTCCCTTCGAGCTCAGACGTGCAGCTCCTTCCCGCCTACCTCCGCGCGCTCGAGCACGCCGTCTCCGCCTACTCTCGCTTCGACAACGGCGCTCCTGCCTGGCGACTTGCTCCCCAAGTCTGGTCCGACGTCTTCTCCCTCTCCATGTCGGCCAAGTCGGATGCTTCCCGCACCGCACCCGCCGTCCGCTCGGCCGGACGCGACTGCCTCATCGCCCTCCTCCGCTACTGCGTCCCCGATGCAGCGATTCAAGACTCGATCAAGGCATCCTTCTCCAAGAAGAAGGCCACCGAAGCTCCCCTGCTCAACATGATCCAGTCCATCGAGGACGCGCTCGGCAAGGACTCCCTCCAGTTCATGCATGCGCGCGCCGAGATCCTCTCGGTCCTTGCCTCTCTCATCGCTCGTCTCAGGTACCACACCGTGCCCAAGACCCAGCCTCCTCATCCCGCCGCTGCCTCGCTCACCATGCACATCGTCCAGACCGTCGCCGAACTTCGTCAGGAACCTCACTTTGAACACCGCGAGTACGCTGATACCGTCATCGCCGCTGCCGTCGAAGTCTGCGGCCCGCGACTCTTGCTCGAAGCCCTGCCTCTCAACCTCTTTGGTGAGGCCGATGGACCCGGTCGTGCCTGGCTCCTGCCTCTCATCCGCACAAAGATCAACAACACCGAGCTCAGTCACTTTACCGGTGATCTCGTCTCCCTCTCCGAGAGGATCTTCACAAAGCGCCAGGAGGCGGAGAATGACGCTCGTCCCGTCGAGGCAAAGATGTACGAGGCGCTCACCGAGCAGATCTGGGCCCTTTTCCCCGCCTACTGTGCCATGCCTCGAGACCTGCTCTCGGCCTTCACGCGGCAGTTCGCCGAGCTGCTCACCAACGTGCTCTACACCCAATCCAACCTGCGCCCCTCGATCTGCCGCGGTCTCCAGGCCCTAGTTTATCGCAACGAGGCGCTCGTCTCGTCCGGCGCTCCCTCAGACTCGCTCAAGCATGCCTTCGGCCTCGACCAGGCCGACGGCAAGGCCAACATCGCTCATCTTTCGGCCATCGCGCCCAACCTCCTGGCTGTCCTTTTCAACGTCTTCTCCCAGTCGCCCGGCGAGGGCCGTGGGTTCGTCTACGACACGATCGTCGCTTACCTCCGCGTCATGTCCCCTCAGGACATCCAGAACACCTATGACAAGGTCAAGACCACCCTCGAGCAGTCGCTGCCCACGCTTCCCACCAAGCAGAAGCGCAACCAGAAGGAGAATCCCAACACTCCTCCGCCGGTGCCCTACACGATGCTCGACCTCATCTCGGCCCTCATCCCCCACCTGGACAAGAGCGCCAACAGCTCGGCGGCCGACCTCTTTGAGCTTATCTGCAAAGACAGTGTGCTCCGTTCGCACGACTCTACCGTGCAGAAGAAGAGCTACCGCATCTTGAGCCGCTTGCTCGAGGGCGATGCCGGCAAGCAGATTCTGCTCGCCTCGTCCAGCCAAGGCGTCAAAGCTGCCAACCGAGTCGGAGAACTGCTCGACAAGCTCCGAGAATCGACTGTCAGTGTCGCACTCGGAGCCAAGCGCGACCGCGTGCTCCTGCTCGCCACGCTGGTGCCCAACATTCCGTCTGACGAGCTTCATCACCTGCCCAGTATCATCCCCGAGGCTGTGCTTGCCACCAAGGAGGTCAACGCCCTCACGCGTCAGAACGCATACGAGCTGCTCGTGCAGATGGGATACAAGATGGACCAGGGCGGCGTCATCAACCGTGCGCTCGTTGAGGGTCACAGCGCTGCTCCTGGCGCCGACGAGGAAGCGGCGGACGACAGCGAAATGGCGGATGCTGGCATCGTGTCCGCGTCCATCAGCGAATATCTCACCATGGTCGCCGCTGGTCTTGCTGGCACCACGCCTCACATGATCAGCGCCACCATCACGGCGCTTTCGCGCCTGGTGTACGAGTTCAAGGAGAGCCTGGAGCAGGCTGTGCTGGACGAGCTGCTCAGCACGATCGAGGTCTACCTGCGGTCGGCCAACCGCGAGATCGTCAAGTCGGCCATCGGTTTCGTCAAGGTGGCTATTGTGGACTTCAACACCACCCTGATCGACTCTCACCTGCCCAAGCTCATCCCGGCGCTGCTCGGGTGGTCGACCGAGCACAAGCAGCACTTCAAGGTCAAGGTTCGCCACATCTTTGAGCGCCTGCTGCGCCGCTTCGGATTCGAGCGCATCTACCAGCTCACTGACGAGGACAACCGCAAGCTGATCAACAACATCCGAAAGCGCAAGGAGCGTGCCAAGCGCAAGAGGGCCAGCGCAGCTGCCGATCGCGAGGCCGGTGCGCTTGGCGAGGATGACGACGACGAGCCTGGACTCGCACCTCGCATCCTCAAGACCAAGGGCGGCAACGACGCGTTCGAGGAGGTGGTGTACGGATCGGAATCCGACATCTCTGATTCGGAAGATGACGATGTCGATGACGACGAGGCCGCCAACGATCGCAAGGGCGGTACGGCCGCGGCACTCAACCGCAACCGTCAGCGCAAGAATGGCGGAGATGCCGACGACAAGGGTGGCCGTGGCAACCGTCGCCGCGCCAAGCAGCAGGACGAGGCCTACATTGAGGCAGACGACGACGACGATGTGCCGATGGACCTGCTGGATCGCAGCGCCACCGCGCGAATCTCGCTCTCGAACCCGAACGCCACGGACGCCGGTCGTGGTCGCAACAAGAAGAGGCAGCCGGGCCAGGAGGCAAGCAAGTTTGCGCTGGACGAGGCGACCGGACGCATGCTCATCGACGATGACGAGGCGACGGGAGGCAAGCCAGGCGCGATGCCCGGCAAGCGAGTCTCGTTTGCGGACGGAGGCGCCGACGGCGGGGCGGTCGACGTGGAGGGTGCTGGAACGGCCTATGTCAACCAGGGCCGAGGAATCGACGGTATGTCTCAGGTGCGCGGCGGAGCGGTCAAGTTCAACAAGAACAACAAGCGTACGCGCGAGGCGGAGCGGGAGATGGAGCTGGAGCAGATCGCGGCGGAGGATGCGCAGGACCGCGCACGACAGGTGCAGGGCGGCAAGCCGGCCCAGGCAGACAAGAAGAAGCGCGTCAAGGAGACCATCGGCAAGGAGTTCCGCGCCAAGCGTGGCGGCGGCGATGTGATCCGAAACGGCAAGAGCCCTTACGCCTACGTGCCACTCAGCCAGGTGGCGGGCAAGAAGGCGGGCAAGAACAGCGACAACGTGTCGTACACGGGCAAGGGCGACAAGAGCCGAAAGCGCCGCTGACGCCGGCTGTGAGCGCCGCCGTGGTTTGATTGTACATATGCCAGATTGATTGTTACCTCGATTGCAGCGCATGCTTGTTACAGATCTTGTACACGACTGGTGTTCACGGATTCGGTGAGGGAGGCTGTGGCGGACGCTGCGGATGGACTGCGGTGCGGGAGACGCGCATTCGACTGCGGTGGAGCATGGCCTGGATCGGATCGATTTTGGGCTCGACTGAACGGCTGGATGGTGGCACCGGGCTCTGCTTAGCGGATCGGGTTGCGGCCAGGCCGGCTTCCTGCTGTTCGAGTTGCTCGTGATGAAGCCAGTAGCTTTTGCCATAGTTGACGACGAGTTCGTGGCCTTTGCGTATGGGCCGCGTGGCAAAGAGGCCCATCTGGAACACCTCTCTGTGCTCCTCGGTTCCGCCTTCGGACGGAGACAACTGGATGAAAGAGCGGAACTCGACGTTGGGCTTCTGGGCGATGCCACGATAGTCGTTGACGAAGCGCGATTCGTTGCCCCAGTATCGACTGTCCAGATAGAGGGCGGTTGGATTTGCCTCCTCGCTGCTGTTCGCAGCGCTGTCGTCGAGCTGCAAGTTTTGAACGGCATCGTTGAGCGAGATGGATGGATCTGCACCCGGTTCGCCAGCGGCGGGCGTGGACTTGTCGTCGAGAAGCCGAGGATCGTGGCAGAGGCTGAGATCGTAGGTGGAGTAGAAGTCGGCATCCTGCTTGGTGTGTAGCACACCCAGATAGGGGCGGAGGAAGGTATCCGCTTCGAAGTCTTGGGCTGCAAAGAGACCATGCGATCCAGCCGCAGGATGACAGCTGAGCTGACGACTTGTGGAGTGGAATGAATCCGGGCACCATGGCGTTGTGCGATCGATCGGAAGAATGACCAGGGGCACTTGATGCTGAATCGAAGTGACGTAAAGAGTTTGCGGGCGCCCGGCATTGTGTGTGGCTTTGGGAAGGGTGCTTGTCGAGTTTAACTCAACGGAAGGAGCGTCGCCCGATAGCGCCGTCGTAGAGGGTCGGAGCACGTATCGTTGGGCCAGGGAGTCGGGAACGGATGCGGCCACCAAGTTTTGCGTGATGTAGACTACGTCGCTCGGCCAGTTCGAAGGAGCCTGGAGGCGATAAGCTTGAGATGCATCTGATGCGCCTATGCGTCGTTCTCGGTGCTTGAGGTGCGAAGGCCCCGCGTGGCCAGCCTTTGTGTTAACGACCGAGGTTAGCGATGGCGAGGGCGAATGGGTTGAAGACAGCGAGGCGTTGCGGAGCGCATTCATCCCCGCATCGGCTCCAACCGCATCGACAGTCCGATACGAAGGCACTGTGGCACTGTGTCTGTCGGCCATGTTGGAGTGCCAGGCTTTTGGATCCGCCGCGAAGAGGAGGTGACAGATGAGCGCAGAAAGGAAAGCATCGTTTGACACCATCAAAAGGCATCGAAAGCCTTGGACCCTGAACTTCTTCCATTCACATTTGTGATTTTTTCGTAGAGTGTCGAGAATTTGACGGTCTGACACGATGTCATAGTCCGCGTTTCAAAGGGGCTCAGCCTCGACGAGTTGTGGAGGCGGCCCGTTCCCATCCTTCGTCCTTCTCCTCGAGCACCATCCCGACCCAACAGGAACAGCGGTTGCGCACGGTCAAGGCATGATCGTACCGTAGAAGAAGCACAGAAGCTCGCCCAGTTGAATCTTCGAGCGCAATGAGCAACGCATCGTCGCTTGGCAACCGAGCAGCGACAGCGTGGCTCGGCGGCTTCGGCAGCCTCAGCGAGGCCTCGGGTTTCTCCTCGTGGCTGAGCATCGACTGGCTGGCCTCGCGCAAAGCAGCTCCACTCTATCTTCTCTTGGGCTTCTGGCTTGTACAGCGGCTCCCGACGCTGCTCGAGCGCTTCTTCACGCCTCGTGCCTCCGCCCACACCGCAGCGTGGGTAGTGCCCGCGGAAACGAGACACGCCCGCTTCTTGCCCATCGAGTCCAAGCATGCCTTTCGCTACAACACGCTCTACCTAGCTCTCCGACTCGACAGACTCGAGACGCGCAAGCTCGACACCGGTCACGCCTTCGCATGGAAGGGACCCGTGCTCGAACCGGAATTCGTTGATCAGGCTGCGCTCGCTGACCGCCGAGGCGTCACGCCTGCTTCCGACCATCGCCATGTTGAGCCCTCCTTGGGCGCTTCTACAGCGATCCAGGAGAAATCGGACTGGAAGGCCAAGATGCGTGCAGCCGAGCGCATCGAGAGACGCCGTCTGGAGGAAAAGCGGGCGCGCAATGACAGGTATACGTGGTCGCTTACCTCGCTGCGCCCGAGCTCGTACCTCCGCACCCACATCCCGCTCGATTCCACCTATGCGAAGACCGGAGCGCCGGACAACTCAAGTACGAAGCATGCCTCCAATGACGCCAAGGCAGCGTGGATCTCAGGATCGGTGCTGCTCAAGCTCGCCTTCGAGCTCCGCGAGCGAGGCTTCCTCTCGGTGGGTCCTCAGGACTCGGATGCTGCTGGTGCGCACTGGCGCTCCGAGCTCGGACATGTGTGGACAGTAACCATGCCAAGTGTCGCTGGAATCACGGGCATCAATCCGCTCACCGTGCACTACTGCTACCGCCCTCATGGATTCGTCAAAGACGCGCGCAGCCGCATCCTGGTGGCGAAGGGCGACGCCGCCGAGCAAAAGCGAGGCGACTTCTGGCTCGTGGTTCTCGAGGTGCACAACACGTTCAGCGAACGTCACATCTACGTGCTCGAGGCCGGCAGCAACGAAGATGGCTCGACGCCCTCGCAGGACGGCGACACGGAGGCCAGCGGCAAGCGAGAGGGGTACCATCACCAGTGGACCTTCCCCCGATCCTTCCACGTCTCGCCGTTCAACGACCGCGGGGGTTACTACCGCCTCTTCCTCAAAGAGCCATTTGCATGCAAGGTGGGCGAGCCAGAGGGGCTCGAGACGTTCAAGCTCGGAATTCGACTCCTCCTTCTAGTCGAAGCTGAAGATGGCACAGCCAGTACCGATGGGCAGCGCTCACCCCGGCTCGTCAAGAAACTCATGGCTACGCTCGATTCGATCTCGCCTCCGCGGCCGTCTGCCAAGGCGCAAGCTTCCGATGCAGCACCGACAGGCAGATGCGTGCGCCCGTTGTCGTCGGCCACCTTGTACGCAGCATTGCTGCGTCAACCGACGGATCTCTTCCTCACCTTTTTCAGGATCCTGTGGGAGGCTGGCAAGCTCCACTTTGCGAAGCGGCTGGATGCGTTCGGCAGGCCGGACATGGTGCAGCTTGGCGAGGCTGTTCGCGCCGACGATGTGCATGAAGCTTACGACGGCACGGGCCTGCCGCCTCCGCTCAACCTGATTCAGCCGCATCGGCAACGGGCTGGAGCGGGCGTCGGCGATGCGAGCGTCGGACTCGTGTATCCCGAGCCTGGTTGGGTAGAGACGGTGGCCAAGGACTACGTGCGCGCACTCCTCGCACGGCGCGTGCATGAGCTCGAGAAAGACAAGAGCGAGGCGTGGACTGTATCGATCCAGTCGACCGATCCAGCCGACGCCGGCATCCAGGTTTCTAGCTCGGCATCGGATTGCACCCCACACAGACTGGTGCTGTTCACACGATCGTACGGCGTCTACGTCGATCTGATGATGTACGCTCCAGCGCGGCTCGCTCTGCTGGTCGGCAGCGTGGCAGGACGTAGGTGGGGCGTGAGCTCGGTGGATGCGTTTGATGCTTTCTTTGCAGCACGCCAGCCAGTGGCTCTGCATGGGCTTCGCAAACGACAGTTTGACTTTCTGCTCGCCTCGCATCTCGCACGAGCACCAGCGCAGGGTCGCGAAGAGGCGCTGCAGCTGCTGCGACAATTTGGCATCACCATGGCAACGGCAGGAAAAGATCATAGTCGAACAGGGGCACAGGGATGGAGGGAGCACATGGCGCTCGCATCGAGCCATCTGGCGGCTAGGGCCGAGAAGGGGGCCTTCGCCATGCTGGGCGCACGATACGTGGCAGGTACCGAGCCGTGGCTCGAGCTCTCGCGTGGATTGGCGCACATCGAGGCGCTTGGCAAGCGCTCAGACGAGGCCGGCGACAAGGCTGGCTGGGACACGCGGCTGGGTAGTGTGCGCCGTGTCTGAGAGCTCCGCTATGGCCCCGTAGAATCGGCGTTGATGCAATGGAACATGCAGATTCGTACGAGCTTTGCGTCGTGCCTGTTCCCATGCGGGCTCGCGAGAGATGAGATGAAGCAGTTGACGGGCCAGCACAGGCAGACGGATCGGAGCGAACGATGCAGATTTTTGTACACGGGAATGGATGCGTTGAGACGAGAGGGAAGTGGCGCGGCTCATGCCGAATCGGAGAAGAGCGCGGGGAAAGAGGCGGAGATTTGGACTACGTTCTCGACGAGGGCCAGGTCTGCAAAGGGGAAGAGCAAGCATTTCAGCATTGCGAGCATCGCGACGCAGTGGCGAGCGGTGAACGACTCGAGCGTACTTACCGACGTTTTCGCCGCAGTCGACTGTGGTGAATTCGCGGATGAGGTTGCCGTCCAAGCCGGAGCCGCCATCCGAGACCTTGCCCGTGATTTCGACGAAGGAGCTGCCCGAGATTTCCGAGTCAGGGTTGAGTGCGACCTCGACGTTGCCCATGTCCGAGGTCTGGAGGAGGAGCGTCTGGCCCGTGACTTTCTGGACCTTGCCGACGACGCGCACGGTCTGGCCGACGTACTGCGAGAGCATGGACGAGTTGATCATCGGCGTTGGCTTCTCCATGATGTTCGATTGAATGGGACGGATCGGTTCAAATAAAGAAAGAGAGGGACAGTGTGGGCAAGAGGAAGGTGATGGAGCGGAAGCAGGCGCTGGCTCCTAGACCCGCTGCGGAAGAGTGTGTTACTGATGCCTCTTTCGGCGAGTGTTGCTTCTCCGCCTCCGACTGAGCCAAGCGAAGAGCGCGTCGTCTCGGCTCTGCCGACGCGTAAATGGCTGAGCGGCCCGATGGTGACGGCATCGGGCGGCAAAAGTGACACTCAGCTGCTTGCGTGTGATCTTCTGATGCCAACACTCAGAACTGTCACTCACTGACGGCGCTGAGCAACACCGCTCCTCCATTCACCTTGGCACATCGCATCTGCAATGGCACCACCCCTCGTGCGTGCTGTTCTATCGCCGCTGGCCCGCTGCACAGTAGAGGCGGCCACGACCCGAGCGTCGCCAAGATCCTGCTTCCGCTTCCCCTCCGTCACAGCATACTGGGCGTTGACAGCTGCACCCGGCCCGGTCACATCCATTCGTGCTTTTACAAGCTCATGCCGAGCCTCGCAGAACGGCCACTTGAAAGATCCGAGCAGCCCGCCGGGAGCTGATCGACCGCCGCAAAGCAACGACGAGGCTCGTACTTCAATACAAGATCCCCATGCCGAACAAGATCCCCACGCACATGCCTCAGATGCTGAGAAACCATCAATAGAAGCAACCTCGGTCGCTGAGGAGCCGGAACAGTCACGACCAACATCCGACGCTTTCGCAAAGACACGGACGAACGCGCAGACAAGCGCTCAGTCGGACCTGCTGGCACGCTTGCGCGGTGTCGGTGCATCCTTGCCCTCTTTCGATGCCTTGACTTCCACAGCATCTCTGTCCTCTGCCGTCTCGGTGGCGACGGAGCGCACTCGCACGCTGGCAAGCAGCTTGCGTACCCGTCTTTCGGCGCTCGCAGCTCAGTACAACGACTATTCTGGGTATGCCGCCATCGAGCAGCTCAAGCTCCAAATCACACAGCTCGAGTCGGAGCTTGAAGCCAAGCGTGCGCTCGCTTCGCAGGCCAAGCGCTCCTACCTCGCCTCGGTACAGAGCCGGAGCGCAAGCCAGCGCGAAACCAACGATCTGCTGTCGCGCAAGAACTCGTGGACCGAAGCCGACCTGAGCCGCTACACCGAGCTGCTTCGCACCGAACACACCATGAGCAGACACGAGGCCGAGACGGAGAAGCAGCTCGATCAGACCGAGGCCGAGGTTCAGGCCGCATTCGACGAGCTCATGAAGGCGGTCATGGTCCGCTACCACGAGGAGCAGCTCTGGTCCGACCGCATGCGCGGCATGAGCACCTACGGCAGCTTGATCGTCGCCGGTCTCAACGGTACGTCGCTTCCTCCGTCCCTCTTCGCATGAACAGTCTGCATGGACCATTCTCGACTGACCCCTGCGTGCCTGTCAACAGCGTTCCTCTTCATTCTCGCCATCCTGCTGGTAGAGCCGTACAAACGCAAGAAGCTCGCTCAGACGTTCGAGTCGCGCCTCGTCGCCGCCGAGGAGCAGTCCAGACAGCTCATCCTCGCCAGCGTCGAGCACTTCCAGCACTCGCTCGACGCCGCGCTTGCCGCCCAGACTCCTGAGACTTCGCCGGCGCCCGCACCGGAAACCGTCGAGCAACAACCTGCCATCATCGCCCCGCCTCCCGTTGCTGGAGGCGCTGCAGACGCAGCTGTTGATCCCGATCGCATCCGCAAGCTCGACGAGGAACGCCTAGTTTTCGCTTCGACCATCGGCGTGGTCGTGGGTGCGGCACTCTCGCTGCTCATCGGCGCTTGTTGGTCCTAGATCCGTGCAATGCATCTCTCCGAACAGTCTTTTGTGACAACACGATGGATCGAAAGTGGCACGAGTGCAATGGACGAAAGCGGATCGAAACGTGAAAGACGCGGCGGGCGGGCAAAGAGCGATGCTCAGAAGATGACGTCCTCGTCCTTGCCGCCCGAGAGCAGGTCTTTGCCTCCCTGGTCGGCATCGTCCGACGCCGCCACTTTGTTGGTCGACTTGTTCTTCTTCTTTTTCTTCTTCTGTTTCTGGCCCGCCGAGGCTGCCGATCCGGGCGCAGCTGCCTGCTTGGCGTTGGACGCAGGATCCGAGCCGTCGTCCTCCTCCTCTTCCCCCTCGTCATCGTCTTGGTCGTCGTCGGCGTCTTCTCCGAGCTTGTCCTGCTCGGCCTTGGCGCGTTGACGATCGCTGGCCTGCGCCTTTTCCTTCTTCTTGGCCTGGACCTTCTTGAGGCGGAAGAACTCTTCACGGTCCGCCTCGTCGAGCTCGGAGACGATGTAGCTGATGGTGTTTTCGAGGCGTGGGATGATGACGTGCTCGATGGCATTGACACGGCGGTTGGTCATGCGGATGACTTCGTCGAGGATGACGAACGCCGTCTGGAGGCTGGCGAGTTCGACGAGCACTTTGAGCGCCTTGGTATAGGTCTCCCTCGCCTTGTTCACCTGCTGACCACCACGGCTGAGGCCGGTGAGCGCAAACTCGCCACCGCTCCCCGAAGCGCCGTTGGACTTGTCCTTGATATCGGCCTCAAAGGCTGGGAGAAGCACACCCGAGACGTTCTCCTGCTTGGCGCGCACGCGGAAGCTGGCCGACTTGACCGACTCCTGGACAATGTAGCCAATGTCGCCGGTGGCGTACTGAACCTCGGCCAAGCTGAAAGAGGCCTGCTGCATGACCTTGCCCATCTTGCGCTTGGCCTCGTCGATCTTGTGCGTGATGGTGCGGAAGCGTTTGGTGAGCGCATCCGCCTTCTTCTTGAGCAGCGAGTGGCCAGTCTGCGCGCCCTTGAGACGGGTCTTTGTGCTTCCGAGCACCTGTCTCGTGGGGAAGACGGCCTCCCTCTGACCTTTGCCGGACGACATGGTGGTGTTGGCGGCAGCGAGTAGCTAAATGTGCGGTCGAGCTCGAATGTGGTGAGAAGAGATGGAGAGCAAACGCTGGGTCCAAGAGTGCGAGTGCCGGGCCAGGCTGAGTCTGCAGGGCCCCCTGTTGCGAGCGCTGCGTTGCCTCCACGCTTGGCCGATGCGATCTGTTGCACGCCCGGGCGCTGAGCTCGAGCTTGGGCCATGCGCGTCAGCCCCCCCCCCCCCCCCCCCCCAATCCAGATGGAGACGAGACAACAAAGCCCGATGCGTTGGGCTGCCCCGATAAAGTGCATCCAACCCCCCACGGTGAGAAAGCCCAAAACGCGTCTGAACGCCGCCGCATCCTTCGAGACGTTGGCACTTTGGAGGCCGGCCCCGGCTCCACAGTCCATACCCGACCAACACATTGAGCTCCACTCTTGCTCTCTTCCACTTTCTCCATCCACCACATCGGCTGCCCCTCACAGCCATCCATCGCTTCCGCCTGCAGAGCGAGCTTTCCGAGCCCCCTCCCTCTTGCCCACCCTTGACGGCACATCTGCTGCCAACCTGCCTCTCGTCCAACCGTCTGCAACAGGTCAAGCACCCGATCCTCGCACACGTTCCTCGGACAAATCCGCTGCAAAAGCCGGCAGTCTTGCTTGTCCACCGCAAGCAAGCGCTCTGGAGCCCTCTCCCTCGCTGCTGGATTGGCGCTTGGCAGCGCTGCCGTTCAAGTCAAGATGGACGACGATGTAGAGATGGACGACGAACACGAGCACGAGCACGAGCAGGTCGACGACACCGTCTTTGACGATCAGGATGCAGACAACGACGAGATGGAAGACGTCGATGACGACGAAGACGCCGACGAGGATGACGATGATGACGACGAAGATGACGACGACGACGATGAAGACGATGACGACGAGGCGGACGACGACGATGATGAGGATGAGGACAACGATGCAGACGACGACAACGACAACGACGATGCTTCTGTCGCTGCCTCTCGCAACGGCCTGCGTCGCTCGGCACACGAGGATGCCATCTCCCATGCCACCTACCTCCGCAAGGTTCAGGAGCGCCGCAAACTCTTCCGTCCCCCTTCTGCGTGCGTCGACACGACTCTAGGCTACCACATCGAGCCCATGGCTGCTGCGCCCCATTCCAGCCACATCCACGCCATGGCGCTCTCGCTAGACGGCCAGACCCTTCTCACTGGCGGCTCCGATGGCTTCGTGCGCAAGTACGACGTCCATGCCACCATGAATGGCAAGTCCATGCTCACTCAAAACGTCCGTCACGGCTTTGTCGAAGGCATCACGCGCGGAGGCACCCTCACCGCTTTCTGGCCTCACGAAGAGCACCTTCCCACCAACGGTCCTCCTTCTGCTTCCGCCGTAGCCTCCTCGTCCGTTCTCGAAAAGGACCGCCTCGTTGGCGTCGTGCACAGCCTGGCTATGCAGCAAGACGCGCTCTGGGGTGTCAGCGGCTCCGAGTCTGGCAGCATCCATCTCTATACCCTCCGCCATGACCCAGGCATCACTCGACATGTCTTTCGAAAGCACAAGGGCGCCGTCTCCGCACTCGCGCTGACCTCGGACGAATCCAGCATGATCTCGGGCGGCTGGGATCGCGGCGTCCATCAGTGGGACCTCAACACGGGCTCCGTCGTCCGCTCGTTGCCCGGCCACGCAGGCCAAATATCCAGCCTCTCGTTCCGGCCGTACGTCAGTGCTGCGGCGTCCCCTTCCTCCCCGAGCTCGCTCGACGTGTCAATACACCCCGCGGCCGCCGAAAGCAACCACACGCGCGGCGACGAAAGCAGCTTGGACAAGCCTCCTCGTCCCGATGCACGCTCGTCCGAATACAAAGCCGACAAACCGGAACGCAGAGATCCGGATTCGACGACGAACTCCAGTGGGCCAGGCGAACTCGCCGATGCACCCGCCGACCAGGCTGCCGGGCGAGGCGAGGCGAACAGCAGGCTAGGCGCAGTTAGCGGTGCCGGAGCCGCCGACGCGTCGCACGGGGATGCCAAGCTGGAGGAAGATGCGACTGCCTCGACTGCGATCGTGCAAATTGCGGCGAGCGCGAGCACGCTCAGCGAAGGCGGTCCATCCGCGCAGCAAGGTGCGAACGCATCCGACCAAAAGGCGCAGGCTGAGAGCACCCACGCATCGGAAGCTGACGGCTCGGATGCGTTAGGCCAGGCAACGAAAGAGGGCGCGCCGCCGGCGCCAGCTGCCGCATCAGCCGATACGGAGTTGAGCGCAACAACGATCAAGAAGGAAGCCGACGCCTCTGCACCATCATCGGCGCCCGGGGCGGCGCCAGCTGGCGACGATCCGACCGAGGAAGAGCTCGCGTTCGAGGCGGAGCTGAATGCGAGTCTGGGCATGGCGCTGGATGGAAGCGGAGGCACCAAGGCCGATGGCTCGCGCCCAGACCGCGTCACAGTGGGCGCCAACGGCACCACCGCTGGCGGCCTCATGGTGGCTGGCGCCGACGAGGATCTGGACGCCGATGGGGGCGACGACGACCTCTTTGGCGGCGACACGCCCCCGACCAGTGCGCAGGGCAAGGATGCCACGCGAACAGCCAACGGCAGGTCCGAAGAGAAGGCCGCGGATGCTGACAGCGACGGAGACGACTCGCTGTTTGGCGATGGCGACGAGGATGCGGACGGGGATGCGGATGCAGACGCGGAAGGGGATGCGGACATGGAGGCAGATGCGGATGCGGATGCGGATGGGGATCCAGATGCGGACGTCGATGCGGATCTCAATGTCGAGGCGGAAGAGGAGGCAGACGATGCTGATGGCTCGTCGGATGAGGATATGCCGCTAGCGGGGCGGGTGATGGTCAAGAATGCCTCGTCGCAGAGCGCGCTCGTCGCGTCCGAGACCGGTGGAGGAGCATCGCCAAGCCTCTCGATCGCGCTTCCTTCCAAAGGCACTCCAGCCGTCAGCAAGCCGACCAAACCCGATGGGAAGACGACCGCTGCGCGGCCAGCCGTTCTGGATGGGCCGAAAAAGGCGCTGCCCAAACCTGCCTTTGGCGGCTTCAGCGTCGCGTCGTCGTACGATGCGCCCGTCTCGTCGTTCAGCAGCGACGTGATGCTCTCCACGTCGTTATCGGGTCAGGTGATCCTCTGGGATCTTCGTTGCCCGAGTTACATGGTCGATGGTCGAGCCAAGGGCGTCCACTCGCTTCCGCTTCCGAGCAAGGTTCCGCCGTGGTGTCAATCGGCCGTCTTCAACGCGCGAGGTGATAGCGTCTTTGTAGGTCGTCGCAACGAGTGCGTCGATCACTGGGACCTCCGAATGCCTTCACCCACTCACATTCGTTCACTCCGCCTTCCCTCTGGTTCGGGCCCAGTGTACTCGTTGGCATCCATGCCCAATTCGCGCCACATTGTCTGTGGCAGCTACGACAACGTCCGTCTCTGGGACACCGGCTTCACCCCGGAACAGACCGCAGGCGAAATCAAGGTCCCCTTCAAAATCGTCGCTGGTCACCACGGCGCCAACCTCTCTAGCCTCCTCGTCGACGCCTCGTGCTCCTTCCTCTTCACCGCTTCGGGCGATCGCGGCTGGATGGGCACAAGCACCGAGGCCGTCATCATCCACGACATCAAACCGCTCTGATCCGAGACTCAAACGCCCCCCCCCCCCCCCCAGCTTCCCTTGCAAAATGCGGCTTTGCCAGCGCCAGTCAGCTGCGCGATGAAGACCCGCGAGTGTGTGATTGCTTCGGTAGTGGTGCATGTAGAGACGAGACGTTGCCGAGAGTCGCAAGCAAGCAGGAGGGACCCAAGTGTTCGTGAAAGAATAGTGGAGCGGTGTTGTGCGACCGAGCGCGTGGGATAAGGGTAAAATCAGACTTCGACAATGTCGCTCTTCTTGGGCTTGAGGGCCTCGCCATTGCGGATCTTCTGTCCCTGAGCGTGGATCTGCTTGACGCCCTCGTCGCGGAGGATGCCGAGACCGGTCTCTGCGCGCGCGAGCTCGAGCACGTCGTCGAGCGGGACGAGGCCGTCGTGGTCGACGTCGAGCTTGTCGACAATCTTTTCGATCACCTCGTCCTCGGGCTTATGCTTGATGAGGCGCAGCGCCTGCTCGAGGTCGTCGACCGAGATCTTGCCCGTGTGCGAGGCCTCGATAAGGTGCATGCGGGAGCCCACGTCGCGATCGTACTCTTCCAGCTGGTTGTCGATCTTTTCCAGCATCGACTTGATGCGCTTGGCCATGCTGCGAGAAGTAGACGACGAAGATGAGGACGACGGCACGCTAGTCTCGCCGCCGGCCTCCGGTGTCGTGGTTGAGCGGTCCTGGGTCGCCGCAGCGCTATCCGAAGAGGCTGCCGCCGAGGTGTCCTTGGCAGCGTCGGAGCTGCTGACTTCCTTGATGAGCTGCGCCAGCTCCTCGCGCTCTTTGAGCACGGAGGATTTGGCCGAGAGGATGCTGAGCGCCTCGCCGAGCTCGGTGAGCTGCTCGTTGGTCATGCGTGCGTCTTCGAGGGTCGCGTCGGTCTCCTTCTTGGGAAGCAGAGAGCGGGCCTCCTCCTCTTCGCGAGCGAGTCGAGCCTTTTCGGCGGCGCGACGCTCCTTTTCGACTTCGCGTGCGGCGGCCTCCTCCTGCTCCTGCTCTGCCTCGTCCTCGATGAGCTCCTCCTGCTGCTGGAGGACCTCGAGGCGCTGCTTGTTGGTGGCGCCTTCGCTGTTTACGCTGAGCTCGGCCTCGTTGACAAGGTTGTCTGGCAGGCTGCTGAGGGTGAGCTCGAGGCTGCGGAGGTGGGACTGTGCGTTGACGTCGTTGTTGCCGGCGGCGACGTAGTTGAAGGCCTTGCTGAGGACGAGGAGGGTACCGCTGATCTTGTTGCGGACGTGAAGGTCGATCCACTGCTGGAGCTCCTGGCGCAGACGGTCCTCGGAGAGGTTGGCGGTCTGGATGCCGCGGCTCTGGCAGGCGCTGACGAGTTCGGACTGCGACATGTTGTCGACGCCCTCGTGGGAGATGACGATGTCGTCCTGTCGGATGCGGCCGAGCTTGTGTCGGATCTGGTAGCGGAGGTAGTTGTCGGTGCCGAAGGCGTTGATCTGCATGTAGCGGCAGACGCTGACCAGCTGGGGTCTTGTGAGGTTGTCGAGGGTGAGGTCGTCTTCAAAGAGGCGGGCGACCTTGATGATGTCCTCGTTGCTGGGCGATTCGCCGGTGGAGCGGACCTTGCGGAAGAACTCTTTGAACTCTTCGGAGGTCTTGACCTTGTCGGTGGCCTGGAGGCCGCCCTCCTTGATGGTTTCCTGGAGGAACTTTGCCATTTCGAGGCGGACCTTGATGAGGCCTCTGCGCTTCTCCTCGACGGAGAATTTGCTCTCGAAGGTGCTAGGAAGCATGTTGGGGAAGATCTTGATGGCGACGGGGAGGAGAAGCTCGCCTGCGGGGACGATGATGAAGGGGATGAAGGGGATGAGGCGGAGAAGGTCGGCAAAGGTACGCTTGAGCTGGCGCTTCTCCCTGCGGGTGAGGCTGTAGCCGAGCATGAGTCTGCGGAGCAAGCGGGAAGAGATCTTGACTTCCTTTGCGAGGAGCTTGGAGCCGTGCCAGTAGTGAAGCGCCTCCTCCTTGACCTTTGCCCAGATGCGGGCGCCGAGCGGGCCGTTTGGTTTTTTCGCTTCGAGCTCACGCGCCTCCTTGGCCTTTTGCTCGACGATCAGAGACTGGGAGGCGGCGATCTGGTTCGCGGGCGAGCCCAACTCGGCGGCGGTGTTGTTGGAGGCCGGGAGCGGGTTGATGGTGGGTGGCTTGGGAGGAGCGCCTGCGGATTGACCTTGGTAGTCGGCGGAGCTAGGAGGCCTGCCGTCTTTGGACAAAGAGCCGGGAGGAGGGTAGGTGCGATTGTGTGCCGACGAAGAGGGGGTGGAGGCTGGATCGGAGCGATGCTGGGAGTCTGTGGATTGATTTCGAGCCAAGCTGCGTCGGATGAGAGCGTGTGTCTCCTCAGCCTTGCGTCGTTGGTGGTAATGCTTTGTGATGGCGGTGGAAATGCCCGATGCGGGAGGACGGAGGCCGGGCACAAAGACGTGGAGGACATCGAGCTGAGTGGCGGGACGGAGCGAGGGCCGCGCTCGACCTGCAGCGGCGAGGGAGCCGCTGGCCCAGGCCAAGCTCCTCGTTGCGAGGTAAGAGGAGGAGCTGGGAGCGACCATGATGGAAGGGCGGGGCGTGCCGAGAAGAGGCGTCTGCCGGCGCGCTTTTCACGAAGAGGGCGAAGCCACCAGAAGAGGAGATGGGGTGTGTATGTGTAGTACTCGAAGATGCGTGCTGGTAGTGCGAATGCGAGCGTGGAGGATGGAAAGGAGGCGCTTGACAGGCGTGACGGAAGTTGAGGTGGTGGAAGGACGCAGGCGCAAGGGTTCAGGGGAGGCTCAAAGCGTGAGGCTCGAGGCTCGAGGCTCGACGCGCACGGGGCCGGAAGAACGAGGAAGCCAATGTGAAATGTTCAAAGTCGCAGCGTGCTGGCCGAGTGGAGAAGCGGCTGAGCCCCGGCTGAGCCCTGGCTGAGCCCTGGCTGGGCCGAAGCGCCGCACCCACCAACCGTGAGCGCGCGAGCGCAGCGGCGACTTTGGAGCTTAGCTTGGGCGACGCTTTGGGCGACGCTTTCGGCGACACCTTGGGCTTGCACCGGCCGGATGCCACGCCGATTCCAAGTCGATGGCAGCCGCTCGCCTCTGCAAGCACAGAATGGCGCAGCATGGCTGTGTCGATGCGAAGCCTCGCGCCTCTTTGCGATTCCAGAAGATCCACGCAGATTTCAAATCCAGGCGGGAAATTTGCACGCTTTCCCAACACTTTTTTTTTCTGTTGCCTGGACGCTGCATGTTCTTCTCGCACCGATGCTGGCTTTAAGAGCGGTTTCGAAGACGCGCATCCGCGACGAGGCGAAGCGCCTTTCCGTCCGAGAGAATATGGCAGAGGAGATGAGATCAACATTGTCTGCATACCAGAGTGTAACATGCTTCGACCGTCCTCCGATGCTGTTGGTGTGGAGGCACGAGACCCTCGCCGACGATGCCTTCTTGCCGACAAACTCCCGCTTCAAGGTACGATTGGGCTGCATGCTGAGGCTCTCGCTTCGTACCCTCGTATCGGTTCCTGTCGACTCGCCCTGCTGGACACGACGCGCACTCGGCGTGTCACGCGCTCTCGGCACGATGACCTCGCCGCCCTCGTTTATCGACATCGGCGTGAATCTCACCGACCCGGTCTTCCGCGGCTCCTACCACGGCAAGCAGGCGCATGAGGATGATCTCGACGTGGTCTGCCAGCGAGCCGCTGAAGCCGGCGTCGTGGCGCAGCTCCTCACAGGCGGCAACCTCGCCGAGTCGCGCGAAGCGCTGGAGCTCGCACGTCGCTCAGACTGCTTCTACTCCACCGCAGGATGCCACCCGACCCGCACCTCTGAGATGGAAGCACACGAGCATGGCGCAGACGCTTATCTCGACAAGATCAGGCAGCTCATCCTCGGAGACACTGCGCGCAAGATCAGGGCCGTCGGAGAATGCGGCCTCGACTACGATCGTCTCCACTTTTCGCCCGCCGAGGTGCAGAAGCGTCACTTTGCCACGCAGCTCGAGCTTGCCATCCAGGTCAAGCTACCCCTCTTCCTGCACTCGAGAGCTGCGCATGCCGACTTTGTAGACATCCTGAGTCCGAGCATCCACGATCTCCATTCCGCGCTCAGCCAGGACGCACAACCGCACCAGCTCGACCCGCTCGCAAAGCGCGTCGGCGTCGTACACAGCTTCACCGGCACCATTCACGAGGTCGACCAACTCTTGGCTCTCGGCCTTTTCATCGGCATCAACGGCTGCTCGCTCAAGACCCAGGACAACCTGGCTGTGCTACACCGCATCCCCCTCTCCCGCCTCATGCTCGAAACAGGTAGGTCTCCTCTGCTTGCTTTGCCTCCTAGCTGCGTTTTCCTCCTCCTTGCTCATCCCCTTTCGACCTGTTCGCGGATCCTCGGCGGCGTTGGGTCGGCACAGATGCGCCCTGGTGCGATCCGCGCCCAACACACGCATCGCACGCCTACATCCAGGCTTTCAAGGCTTCCAACGCCGATCTGCATGCGCGCTACCAGCCGCGCGCGCTCAAAAAGGAGAAGTGGTCCGCCCAATCCATGGTCAAGGGCCGCAACGAACCGTGCACCATCGGTCTCATCGCCGCCACCGTCGCCGGCGTCAAACAGGTCTCGTTCCAAGAGGTGGCCGACGCCGCAACCTACAATACCCGCTGGCTCTTCGATCTCCCATAGAACTTCAAGCTTGGAACTTCAAGCGTGTCCGCACCGCGTCGATGCTGACGATACTAAGAAAAAGGATTGTCCGTCGATGCAATAAGAAGGAGTGTGCGAGAAGAAAGGCAGAAGCACGATCCGACCGATCGGACAAGATTTGAATGCGGACGGAGCGTGCTGGAGGGCCCAAAGCGGCGGCGGGGTCTTTGGTTGGGCGGTTTCAGGAGCTGTTGAGCTCGCCGATGATCTCCTCGTGCAATGGCTGCGTCGGCAGCATCTGTGGCGGGTCGAACACCTGATACATGAGGGGTTTGGGAGCGCCGTCGAACGCATAGAGCTTCAGAGTATAAGTGGGCTTGTTAAAGTGAGTGTCGAGGTGGATCTCAAAGCCGTTCATGTTCTCGATCTGGTCGTACGACTGGACGTAGTTGGACTTTTCGGCACATCGGTCCGAGACCTGCTGGCGGCCGTCGCCTTTGAAGATGTTGAGGGTGAGCGTATTGTTGCTGTTGAGGATGTAGGTGCCGTGCTGCCAGATGAGCTGCGCCGAGACGCAGTTGGGCTTGGCCGGGTTGGTGTTGTAGAGGTACAGCGCCTGCTCCCAGTATCCGTCGTTGGTGAAGCTGTACGACTGGCCTGCAGTGGCCGGGTAGATGAAGCTGTTGTTGACCGGGTCGTAGAAGTTGAGGCCGGTGAGCACATGCCCTGCGCCAGTGCTCCAGGTGCCCTGCAACGAGGTCACGTTGTTGGGCACTCCGATTCCGTACGTCGTTTGTGCGCCGACGCGCGCAGCAAGTAGCGCGGAGGAGGCGACGAGTATCGACGAGAGCAGCCTCAACATGGTCTAGGCGGGTATGCGTGCAGTGGGCGGAGAGGGGATGCGCGGCCTTTGTCGAGGGCTGCGCGTGGCGAGCGCGAGAAGTGGTTCGCGTGCGGGTGTGGGGGTGATTCCTTCCGCGGTTGCAAAGGGTGAGTCGAGCTGTCTGGGAGAAACGTGGAAAGAGGGAAGCGCTACTGGAGATGGTGGTGTGGGAGCAAGGCTACAGGATGCGGCGCGACGACGATCTATCGGGTGTCAGCTCTACAGCAGCAGCAGCAGCAGCAGCAGCAGCAGCAGCAGCCCACAGCCCCTCGAAGTGAAGCCTCGCCTGATCCCCAGACGCGCGAGCCGCCAGCGCCGGCGGGGAGGACATCGCGCAGCAGGCGGCAGAGCACTCGTGTTTTGCCTCTTGCTGTGAATTCGAGTCAAATTGAATTGAATCTGCAGAGAGGGGCTGCACGCGCGCAGCTCGCCAGTCCAGCCCGGCGGGTCTCTTGGACTGACGCCCGCCGCCGCGGTCCGCCACGCTGCCACGCCGCCGCACTCACCCATCCACACATGTCTATTTTTCGATTTGGGAGATTTGCGGAATTTGAATTATTTTGAGCCTCACATTGTCAAATTGGTGCCGTGTGTTAAGTCGTCGCCAGTCTGCTCACAGAGTCCGAATCTCAATGTCACCTTTGATGAACGATCAATGCCTGTGAGCATCGAGACATGGACGTCGCGGCACTTGAGTGAGCCGTCGATGGCCTCGAGCCGACGTGCGCCGGAAGCGGCCAAGCTCGAAGAAGAGGCGCGTTGTGTAGATCACGTCGCGCGTCCAGCCGTGGTCAGGCATGGTAGACCTCGATGCCGCAGGAGTCTTGGACAGAGGTGTCGCGGCAGCAAGGACCCGGGCCGAGGTTTGTGTGAGCATCTGTGAGGCACAGAGGTCGGACTGGCGCCTCTTTCGCTCGGCCAAGTTCCAGGCAGTCATCTCCCCTGCACGAGTTCCGAATGCGCAAGCTGGTGTATCCCGAGCGTTGCGCCGTGATTTGCGAACTCAGCGTGGCGACACGTCGACAACTATTGCAGCGGTCCAGCTTTTGCTCGTCGTCACCTGCAGCTAGCTGGCGAATGGTAGAACATCGTCAATTTTCAATCTCAGAGGCTCAGAAGGTCGAATTGATGGAGGCTCTTTCGATGGATCGATGGTGGCGTTGAGAGATAGCGTCTGTGCGGATGAATATCTCCCAACTGTCTCACCCAGGTCAAGTCCACCTTCGTCGCCGACATGCGCCTCATGAAACATGGACCTCTTCATCATACTCGGAACAAGGCACACATTGTGTGCAGCCATCGCCTCGTCAAGATGATAGCACCTTTCATTGGCTGGTACACGGACGAGTTCGTCCCACTCGAGGTTAGCATCGTGGTGCTCCTTGAGGTGCAGAAAGGCGTTGAGGCCCACCTGAACCTTCAGCAAGACGAAGTCTATCAGCGATGCGGGTATCCAGCAGGAAGAGAGGAGCATCTCAGATGGTGGCAGCAGATTAACAAGGCGGGATCCTTGCTCCCGGTGGTCAGGCTGCGGAACGTGCGGAACAGCAATTCACGTTGCAATAAAGTGGAAAGGCCGAAAGAAGGTTTGCCGGATGGCTATCTACCATGCGAGAGAGGAACAAGATCTCGGAGCTCTTCTACACGCTCGAGCAGCGAAGCAGCGCAGCCGAACGATCCGGCGGCAAGTGCACGTGCTTATCGACCGGTTGCTCCGCCGACAGCTTCGGGTGGGCAAGACGAGGGGATCGAGCTGCTGAGAGCAGGGTCGGACGGGTCGTCTACGGCCATGCGCAGCTGCACTTTCTTGACCTCCCACTCCCAATCGGTGATGCTGATGAGCCAGATCATCCCGGCGGATCCAAAGAGCAGCGCGATCGTCAGGCCCCACCAGAGGCCAGCGAGGCCGAGGTCGATGCGAGTGAAGGTGAGAACGAGCCCGGCGGGGATGCCGATGATGTAGTAGGAGACCATGTTGATGCCTGCACCGGCAGCTTGCCTTCCGGTTCCTCGTAGCACACCGCCGGCGATGCCGCAGATGCCATCTGCCACTTGGAAGAAGGCGAGGAGAGGCAAGATGTATTCGACGAGCTTGATGACTTGGATGTCCGAGCTGAAGAGCCATCCCCACTGCTTTCGGAAGATGATGAAGAGCGCCGAGTTGAGGCCGCCCATGGCGAGCGAAAGGATGAGGCTGACCCTGCTCGAGATCTTGGCCTCTTCCGGTCGGTTGGCGCCGAGCAGATTGCCGATGCGCACCGAGGTGGCGACGGAGGCGCCGAATGGGAGCTGGTAGGTCACCGAGGAGCTCACGAGCAAGACCGACTGCGCGGCCAAGGCGACGACGCCGAGCTGGCTGGTGACCAAGCCGACGATCTCCCAGGCCCACCACTCGGCGGCGAGGCTGACCATGCCAGCGAAACCGAGGTAGAGGACGGGTCGGATGCCATCCCACTTGAAGGCAGCGGTGGTGAAACCGTCCCAGGCGTCGCGTGGGGCGAGCACGCATTGGAAGAAGCAGAGCACGGCCATGACCCACATGGAGACGGCGGAAGCGATAGGCGCACCGATGAAACCGAGCCGGATGGACTCTGGACCCCATACGAGCAGGTAGTTGGCGAGGGCGTTGAGAGGCGAGACAAAGAGAAGGACGATGGTGGGCGCGTGCATGAGACCCTGCGCCTGGAGGTAGCGACGGCAAACTTCGAAGAGCGCGTAGCCCGGAAGGCCGTAGGCGAGCACGGCGAGGTAGCGGCCGGCGAGATAGGCCACCTGGGCGTCTTGACCGATGCGGATGAGGATGGTCTCGGCGTTGAGCCAGATGGCGAGGATGAAGGGAAGGATGGCGATGAGGATGACGACCATTCGCTGTGTCCATAAGCCGACCGACTTGGGATGCTGAGTGTAAGCGGAAGGGAGCAGAGTGTCGAGGGCGGAGATGAAGCCGGAGAGGACGCTGTACCCCGAGACGTTTGCGGTCATGCTCGAGAGGGAGGCTGCGGCGAGCTCGACGGTGCCGAGATGGCCGAGCGAGAATACCGAGGCGACGGAGAGCGAGAGTTCGAGAATGTGGGTGGCGAAGATGGGGATGGTGTAGCCGACGAGGACGCGCGCTTCGCGCCAAGCAATGTGGTCGTGCGGCTCGCGAGCGATGGCCTCGACCTGCTCGACTCCGGGCAGGGGTGGCTCGCGGATCAAGTTGGCGGCGGCCCAGCCACTGACGCCTGGACCGCCGCTGACGATGCTGGCGCCGTCGATCGAGGATCGGCGAACGGCGCCGTACGAGGAGGCGGCCGCTGCTGCTGCGCTCGAGGCAGGGAGCCGAAGCGCATCGCGGAGAAGCGCAGTGGATTCGGACGCGTCGAAGTCGTCGCCGTTCTGCTCTACGTCGTCGTGATCTGTCCGGCGCGGTGATTTGTGCGGGACGCCCAGCGTGGCGCCGAGCGTGATATTGGAAGCGGCGAGGCCGGATTGGTGGGTCGGGGGCACGGCGGAGCCGCCGAGGAGGTATTCCGAGGGGATGCCTGCGACTTGGGGATAGGCATTGACGCTGGGACGACGATTGCGCGGCGAAGCGATGGGGGCGGTCGAGGCGAGTCGGTTGGTGCGGCCAAAGGCGGGCGAGTTGGGCACGGCTAGATGGTTGGGAGGGAGCGAGATGTTGCTGAGGCCGTTATCGGTGGAGTCGTCATGGTGGATCGACGAGACCGAGGCACTCGCGTCGTCGCCTTGGTCTTCGTCGTGGTCGGCTGCCGAGATGCTGAGCGCGTCTTGGTCGTCGGTGTGCGCTGGACGCGACTGGCCAGCGGCGAGGGCGCCGAAGTGTTGATAGGAGCTGGGATGGCCTTGGAGCAACGTGTAATCCCTCGTTACGGACGAGCCGTAGCGGGGAGTGAAGCTCATGGTCGACCGGGAAGAGTGCTGCAGAGGTGATGATGATGATGGCACTTGGCGAAGGGCGGTCACAGTCGATGATGCATCTCGAACCCCGCCTGCCGAACCGGGAGAATCTGCGAATCTGCGAATCTGCGACTCAACCTCATCGGCAGATTCACGTTTCGCCACCATGCAGCCGAAGTTTTGTGCAGCGCAGCACCCGTTCAGTCTCGGCTTGTTAGACTTTCGTAAACAGGATTGCTCGCAATTCCAGGAGGACGCTCTCGCACGCTCTCTAGTTGCCGCTCAAATGCCCGAGATCCTTGACAGCGATTCGCTCTTTGTGCTCTCTCTCTACCTTGCCCCCTTCTTCGTCAGGTCTGGCTCAAGCATCAAACAGCAAAATGTCTGGTATGTGTCAACTCGCAACGACGAAGAGCCGCGTGCGCCTTTGAGCCCTGGACTGACTGGATCCCACAAAACACTTGGCAGGCCTACGAGTCCAAGAGGTGGAATGGGACCATCCCGATGCCATCGAGCTACGACAGCAGCAGCGCAACGACATTGCCCTTCTCTACGAGCGCGTCGACTCGGAGCCAGGCACACCCCCGACCGTCCACGACATGACCTGCTTCTGCGTCGTCTACCAGCACGATCGGCCCGTAGGCTGCGGCGGCCTGAGAAGGCTCGACAAAGACTCGGCAGAGATCAAGCGCATGTTTGTCGCAAAACGCGCTCGCGGCTCGGGCGCTGCCAACGCTGTGCTTGGCTTCCTCGAGAACAAGTCGATGGAGCTCAACATCCATCGCCTCCTCCTCGAGACCGGCGACAAGCTCGCCGAGGCGCAACGCTTCTACAGCCGAAACGGATACACGGTCATCCCCAACTTTGGCTACTACGCCGGCGTCGACACGTCGATATGCATGGAGAAGCAGCTCGGCAGCACCCAGCACACCGCACATCACAAGCAGTAGCACACGGCCGCAAGCAGATCGCATTTCTAGATCAAAGTTGGCCTCGCCTGGTCCCATCACGATCGCAGATGCGGGAAGAGCTTTTGCGAGTTCTCGTGGCTGATCTTGGCCAGATCCTCTGCCGAGAAGGTGGCGTCGAGCGTCTTGAACCAGTTGCACGCATCCTCAAACTTCTCGTAGGGGTAGTCGATCGAGAAGAGGATGCGGTCGATGCCGATCTCATCCTGCACGTACTTGAGCGTCAGCGTCGAAAAGTGGCCCGAAGTGGTGACCCAGATGTTCTCGTCAAAGTAGTCACGGATCGTCTTCTTCATCGAGACCGCTCCGCGCGGCTTGTGGACTGTGGCAAAAGCAGAACAAGAGGAGGGTCAGCCATAGTGCATCTCGACTCGTACACGCGTGTCTTGACCTACCGTCCTCGAGCCAGTGGTTGATGCGCCACAGGTCAAAGGGAATGTGCTCTCCGAGGTGACCGACGATGATCTTGAGCTTGGGATGGCGGTCAAAGACGCCGTTGACGATCATGCCGAGCAGGTGCGCCGAGACGTTGTTGGCAAAGGAGAGGACGGGCCCGATGAGGGCGGCGCGGTCCTTGTAGATGCGGCGGTGGATCTCGCCCTTGGGCGCGATGGGGTGGAGGTAGAAGGGGACGTCGAGCTCGGTGACGGTGGACCAGAACTCGTCCCACTCGGGCTGGTCGTACCATGCGGCCTCGTCGTTGGGCAGTCGCTGGTTGTCGTTGACCAGCGCGCCGACAAAGCCGAGCTCCTTGACGCAACGCGTGAGTTCAGCACTGGCATCCTTGGGGTTGTGCATCGAGAGGCTGGCAAAGGCGCTGAATCGCTTGGGGTTCTTCTGCACCTGCTGGTGGGCCCAGTCGTTGACCTCTCGCGCGGCTGCGGCTGCCGCCTTGGGCTCGTCGAAATCCTGGATGCCCGGAGCGGTGAGCGAGAGGATGGTGTGGGCGACGCCGTGCTCGTCCATCTTGGCGAGACGCTGGCCGTGGATGTCCACCAGACGGTCCGCGTGCGCCTGGCCATTGCCATCGGCGACAAAGAGTCGCGCCTGGTAGGCCGACTGCTCGGCCAGCGACGGAATGTTGAAGGCTTCCTCGAGGGCGATGAGAGACATGCTGGCAATCAAGCGGGGTGTTGAGCGTGGGATGGTCGGACGAGGACACAAGGAAGTCGGTACAGTGGTGAAGAGTGACGGAACCCTCAAGGCTGTCGGTGCGTCGACCTTCTTATACGGATGGCCAGCCACACTCGGTGGTCAAGGCGCGGGCGAGCCACCAAAGCATACCGCGGGCCGAGGCGTGTGCAGGCGTGTGCAGGCGTGCGCAGGCGTAAATGGGCCGGGCGAGGTCCGTTGAGCTCGCGTGTGGTCCGGCCGGGCGGCCCTGCACGAAGTCATCGAGTGGGCGCATCCACAACCGACTCGTATGGCTGCCAAGATCCGCGGTCTCTTGGATGGCTCGGGTTGCTTGGGCCACCCTGCTCAGCCCGGCGATGACAGCTGCGTTGGACCCGGCTGGCTCTCGTGTTGGTGAGGCGATGCCCGCGCTCTACTGTACCCCGCAAACCGTAAAGGCAGTCTTGATAGCCGAGCAAGCGCCGTCTAGCGCCAACTGTCAACCACCCACGGTGGCCGACCGCGGGGCGCGCACCGCACGCGCGGGCTCAGATGCTGTGACATTTCGATGGTCTAACAAATCATCGCAGCTCCCACTCGCTGTCCTCGCTTCTGTTGGCCTGGTCGACATTTCACCGCGTGTGGAGGAGGTTGCCTTGCATGTCGGTGCGCGCTCAGCGAACCAAAAATCCAAGAATGCTGAGTTCCGCCTCGCTGAGCCCGACTTGTTGATCCATCCAGCATCCATCCATCCAGCATCCATCCATCCAGCATCCATCCATCCATCGAGCTCCACCATCGTTCTGCACGCACCGCAATTCACTTGACCGTGCCGTCTCTGCAGCCTGTGCATGCACTCGATCGCACTCTCACCGCGCTATCGGGCTTCGCTCCCGCCTCGCCCGTGACACTATGACTTCGCCCCGCGACGCCGACACGTCCTCTGCCATCGAGCGAGAGGTTCTGGCGCCCCTAATGCGCGCACACGCTGTGGCGCAATCGGCGCGCCATCCTGCCTATGATCCGCTCGTCACAGAGACGCTCAGCACCATCGTCAACCTGCTCGGCGCCAATCTCCAACGTCCACCCGCCCTCGACGTCCTGGCTCGTTCCATCACCGCCCTCGAGCGCATCCTACCTTCCTCGCCATTCACGCCCACTCTTGCATCCCACTCCTCCTCTTCGCCTTCCAGCATCGAAATCTCGCCTCGTTCCAATGAGGCTATGCGGCTTGCAGCTCGCCTCTCCGGTACCCTCGGATTGCTGTTGGCAGATGTCTCAACGATCTACTCGGATGTCATCCGCAGCATCACGGTTGGCGAGGCCGAGCGGACAGTCCGGCTACGTATCGGCGCACTCCTCTTCTTCCTGTACCAGGAAAAATGGGCCCTGGTGCCCCATTTTCCTCACCTTCGCGCCCTCTCTGCCGACCCGGCGCAGCGCAGCGAACTCTTCACACCAATTCGCCAGGCCGTGGACGAAATGCTCGCCAAACCCACGCAACTCAACAACGACGTCCAACTGTGCTACGTCATCGCCCGCCTCCCACTCGTAGCGCCAGAAGAGGACTCGGTACCCTCCGAAGACCCTCTCCGCCGGCATCTGGCCAAGAGCTTCCAGCACACCTACCAGGGCGATGCGCACCGTCGTTTGCTCGACTTTGTCTCGAGCACACACGCCCACTTCTTTCACAACGCTCCGGAAGAACGCCGCCCTTACTACAAGGGCACCAGCATCGTCCAATCCAGCGGCACCGGTAAGACCCGCATGGTCCACCAACTCGGCCAAATGACGCCGCTCCTCTTCGTCTGCATGCGTCCTGACACCACGTCGGCCCGCCACGGCTACCCCTTAGGCGACAAGCCCTTCACCGATCTTGTCCGACGCTTCGCCTCTTACACGGGCTCCGAGGACCACAAGGCCGCCCTCCTGCTCGCCACCTGGTTCAGCACGCTCGCCGACACGCTCGAACCGCTCGCCGACGCCGAGGCCAAATGTGAAAAGCTCAAGCAGCTCAATGGCTTTGGCAACGAGCAGCACGAAAGCGTGCGCAAGCATTTCTTCCTCGACGTCGAGGCCAAGGCTTGCGTCGCCTTGCTGCTTGAGCCCGTGACGGGAGAATCGGACGCCATCTTCCTCCAACACCTCGAAGCCCCCGTCCGCCGCCTCAGTCGGCAGATCCGCCAGGTGCACGTCCACCTCGAGTCGCACGGACGAGCGTTAGCCAGGGACGTGCCTTTCTTCGTCGCCATCGACGAATGCGTTCAGCTCGGCCGCCCCTTGTTCAACGGCATCTGCCGCGCCTGGGCTTGGATCACCGAGCTTGAGGACAGCGAACGCAGACTACGTCAAGGTGCCCAAACCCACGGCCAAGCCGCTGGCAAACACCTTCTCGACAAGGACCCGCTCGTCTGCTTCTGGCTCCTTCTCCTCAGCACCAACAGCAGCGCCTCCACCCTCGTCCGCCCCCAGTCCGAGCAGACGTCGACCCGCTATCCAAACGCCGTGCCTCTGCCCACCTTTGTTGGCGTAGGCTTTGACGTCCTTCGCGTCGAGCTTGCCCCGCTCCGCAGTGCGAGCCATGTCGCCCAGCTCGAGCACTACCAGTACTACGGCCGGCCGCTCTGGACGTCGCTCTTGCGTGAACGCTTCTGGTACACGGCGATTTTCAAGCTGCTGGGCGGCGAACCCTTTGAGCGTGCCAATCGTCGCATGTGCTTCAACATGCTCGCCTCGCGTCTCGCGCTGCAGTACATGCCCACGCGCAGCACAGACGGCGTCCTCTTTGGCCAGCAGGCCACGTTTGCGCGCGACGCTGTGGATCGCCACATGCGCATCCTCCATCGCGTCGATAGCGATGCCGTGATGCACATCTGCTCGCCCTCCGAACCCGTGCTGGCCATCGCCGCCTCGCTCATCATGATGGGCAGCGCCGATGGGGAGCCCGAAGGCATGGACGCGCCCCGCCAGATCTCAAGCGACCGATACGGCTCGATCCTCAAGACGTTCAAGGACATGTGCCTGCCTTCGGCGGATGTCGACGTGCTCAAAGGCATTCGCGGCGAGCTGCTGGCGCGCATGCTGCTCATGACCGCATGGGACGCTGCCAAGCTCGTCAATGCGCCCGACGCAAACTACAACCGCTGCGCCGAGCACCTCGCCAAGCCGGTGGCGCTGGACGACATCCTCGCAGGGCTCGTCCAGCTCGACGAACAAGGCAAGCATACGGTGCATGAACGGATCCGAGCGGTGTGCAATGTGATTGCGAGTCGATCGCCGCCAGGAGCTGAGGTCCAGGCGTGGACGCACTTTACGCATTTCGACCTGCTCAAGGTGCAGGTGGAGCAGATTTCTCCCGAGTACCTCTGGTACTGCTGGAAGCGCGGCGTGGCCATCCAGATGGCGCATCCGCAACACGGCATCGATGGCATCCTGCCCGTCTTTGTGGGCGACCTCTCACAGGAGTTTGGTGGCGACGAGGGTGAGGCGCCGGCGAGTAGGCAGATGACCTACGTGGCCTGGGAGGCCAAGAATCGCGCAACCACGTCGCAGTCTCGGGCGGACGATGCGGCCAACAAGCCGGCGCATGCCGGTCCCGAGCTTCGGCACGAGCGAAATTGCCGGTACGCGGGCCAACCTGCACTCACCAAGCACGGCATGCTCACTTTGCTGGCCGATATGGGCGCCAAGGAGGGCTCCGCCCGGCTCCGACCGATCAAGGAGACCGACTCTACTCAGCTCTGGATCCGCGGCCTCGAGGGCAGCTACCCTTGCCTGGATGCGTTGCGGATCCGGCCCATCATGGCAACTTTCCTGCGGACCGTGGCGGCTCACAAGAGCTACGACACATCGAACCAGATGCCGGACCCCATGGATCTCGACTTGGCGCTGGACGACGAGGAGCGAGAGCCCTTCGCCTCGGCTTTGCAGCCGGACGCGGTACCGGGCCCAACTGCCTCGTCGCGCGGCGATGGAATGGAGATCGAATAGCTCCGCACAGTAGTGCCAGATTGCTCGTCTTGAAATTCAGCTCAACGTGGTGCAGTCTTTCGATCTGATGGTCAATTGACGCAGCTGTCAGACTGTCAACAGGCAAATTCACGGTTGCTAGGCTGGCAAAGCGCCGCCAAAGGAAGACTTTGTCAGGAGGAGCGCTGAAAGGCTTGTCCGACTCTCAGCGCGTCAAATCTCAATGCTCGCCAGGAGAATCTGCCAGCGTTGCTACACTTCAACTACTGAGGCTTCAACATACCGTGGCAGCCGCTGATTCAAAACGCCAGCATGGACGCGTAAAGCATTTCAAGCACGAATCACATTCACAATGTACAGAACCGTATCAGCTGAATACGACATGTGGTAAAAGGTTCGACGACAAGACCGCATCGTGTCGGCGTTCACGACTTGCAACACCGCACATCGCATGCGCAAAGACGGAGGTGAAAGAGACATTGGATTGGAAGAGGGAAGGGGAGAAGCGGCGAGCTAACAGGTGGATACTGGAAGGGCAGAGCAGTTCAGCCCGATGAAAGCAGAAGAAAAAGAGGGCAAAGGAGGGCAAGGCAGAAGCAAAGGAGAGAGGGTCGACAAGCTGAGCCACCGCCGTTTGCTACCATCGTACGAGCTGAAAGGTCCTCAAGCTCGTCCTCCGACTTGTGGGTGCCCTTCTTCTTGGCGTTCGCGCGCGCCTTTCGGGCCTTGCGCTTGTCCGAAGCGCTCTCCTTCTTGGCCGCAACTCGCATCCCTTGCGTAGCACACGACTGCCACACCCCACACGCAGCCCCTTCGGAGCGTCAGTTCCGCCTCCTCCGCATCGTCGCATCCCCGCTTTGTGCCACACGTTCAGGAACAGTGTCGTTGCACTGGTCTTCCCCCCATCTCTACGATCAACCGCGTCGACCGACGGGCGTCCCTGAGACTACACTTGCCTAGCACGTCTCAGCCCATCGTCGTTCATGCGCCTACCTGCACTTCCCAGGTCATGACCTCACGCGTGAACGAGTCCTCCGCTTGAACCATACCATCGCGCCCGCCTGATCCACATAAGTACTCCTGCTTTCCGAGTATCCTTTGACATCTCCATCCCATCGCAAGATCCTCGGCAACGCTACTTCATCCCTCCTTGCTCCCATCCGCATCCCCACCAGGCACATCCTTGCCACAACAACACAGCCACCCACGTTTCCGCCAGGCTATAGGCCTTTGTCCCCTGACCATGGTTTCGGCTGCCGAGAAGAACAACGCCGTCGCTCACGACACCTACGACGCTGCCATGCGCCCTCCATCCCTCGCCATCGATGATGCGAACGCCACCATCTCTATCGCTGAGGCCGAGGCCAAGGAGAAGGCACTCCTGCGCAAGATTGACAGGCGCCTCGTCCCTTGCGTCTGGCTCATGTACCTCTTCTCTTACCTCAACCGCAGCAACATCGGTAACGCCTACACTGGAGGCATGGGCAAGGACCTCAACATGGATTCGAACCACTACAGCATCGTCCTCCTCGTCTTCTTCGCCACCTACGTCGTCTTCGAGGTGCCCAGTAACATGCTCCTGACCCGAGTCCGGCCCAGTATCTACCTGCCCACGCTCATGTTCCTCTGGGGTGGTCTGTCCATCGGCTTTGCCGCCGCCAAGAACCGGCAGACCATTGCTGCCCTCCGTGTCGTCCTCGGCGCCCTCGAGGCCGGCTTTGCCCGGGCGTGCTCTTCCTCCTGTCCAGCTGGTACAAGCGCGGCAAGTTGGCCCGACAATACGCTCTCTACTACTCTGCCGTTGCCATCTCGGGCATCTTCGGTGGTCTCATCGCCGGTGGCCTGCTGCAGAAGCTGGACGGTGCTCACGGCATCGCCGCCTGGAAGTGGCTCTTCATCATCGAGGGTGCTGCAACCTGTGATGTCGCCATCGCCTCCGTCTTTGTCCTCCCCGTTTTCCCCACCACTACCAAATGGCTTACTCCCCGCAAAAGGCACCTTGCCGCCAGGCGCCTTGCCCTCGACTCGGTCGGAAGCGCTCAGGGAGGCGACGAGCACATCACCCACACTCAGGCTGCCAAGATGGCCTTCTGCGACTGGCGCACGTGGTGCTTCGTCGTGCTCTACATGCTTTCGACCGGTAGTCAGACGATCCAGTACTTTGTGCCCGAACTCGTCAAGTCGATGGGCTACAAGGACTTCCACGTTCAGTACATGACCGCGCCGATCTACGCGGTCGCACTGGTGGCGATCCTGGCTTTCTGCTTCTCGTCTGATTTCCGCAAGGAGCGAGTGTTCCACTTTGCGGCCGCATCGTCGATTGCAGTGGTCTTCTTCGCTTGCATGCTCGGTGTGCTGGACCGCACGGGCAGGTACCTGCTCCGCATGGATGCCTCTTCCCAATGCCGCCCTGCTTCAAACCTTGCTCACTTGCTCAGCCTTGCTTCCAGTTCCTTGCTCACTCGCCTTGCCCTTGCATCGCTTGAACAAGTAGAAGGATCACCTCAATGTCCAGCCTGCGGCTGACGGGCGCCAAACAAGTCAAGGTGGGGACAGGCAATGAGGCAGCAAACACAGATGATGGGGCCAAATGCAAACAAGAATGCGTATTCATGATGGGTGCAAAGTAAGTGCACCAGACAACCCCCAATGCCCCCACCCCCCTGGGCCCCCTCCCACACAAACTCATTCAGTCCTCGTTCATCGCCTCAAGCGACTGGCTGAGCTCCTGGGCGTCGGCGTCGGGCTGGAGCTCGGCCTGGTCGAGCGCCATAGGGTTGGGCAGCGTGTTTTCCGGCCCGTACTCGATGCGCTGTGCGATCTGGGTGGTAAAGTTGACAACGACGTCGCGGATGTCGAGCTGGTCGAGGCACGGATAGACGTGCGCATCCTCCACGCCGCGGATCCAGACCTGCAGCGCGCCCGTCGCGCCGATCGGCGCCACGTTTGTCTCGGCGCACGCAGCTCCCACATCGGCCAGCACGGTCAAGAGGCTGCGTTGGGTCAGCGGCTCGTCGCCCACGCCCACGTCCACGCCCACGCCGCCGGCGAGGCGCCGGATGGCGGGCCCGGCGTGTTTGTCCTTGGCCGCGGCTCTCTGCGCGAGCGCAGCGTACGTCTTGCTGCGGTTCTTGGCCTCCCATGCAATGTAGGTCATGTGGCGCGCCGCCTCGGCCTCGTCGGCATGGCTGCCTGCCGCCGCCGATCCAAACGGCTGCTGCAGATCGCCGACAAAGACGGGGATGAGGCCGTCGATGCCGTGCTGCTGGTGCGCCAGCTGGACGGCCACGCCGCGCTTCCAGCAGTACCACAGGTAGTGGGGCGAGATCTCGTCGATGGCCACCTCGAGAATGTCGAAATGCGAAAAGTGAGTCCAGGCGCGCACCTTGGCACCCGCGGCATCGCCCGAGGCAGAGATGCAGTGGCAGACCTCGTCGATGCGCCGCTGGACTTGCGCCTGGTCGTCGGCGCCGAGCTGGACAAGGCTGGCGAGGAGCACGTCGACCGCGACGGGCTGCAAGAGGTGACGAGCGCGTACGTCCAGGCTGGGCTCGCGGGTGAGGTCGAGTTGGGCGACAAGGGCCGCATCCGAGGCAGTCATCCAGAGCAGCCGCGCAACGAGCTCGCCGCGGGTGCCCTTGATAAGGTCGATGGTCTGGCTGGTGGAGCACATGCGTCGGAGCGTCTCGAGGATGGAGCCGTATCGATTCTTGGCCTTTTCGTACGCAGACTCATCCTTTGCTCGTTCGGCGGCGGTGGGCAGCATGGAGAGTGCGGCTGCGATGGCAAGCACCGGCTCTGAGGGCGAGCTGATGTGGAGCGCGGCGTCGGACTCGATCGCGGTGAGGAGACGCATGTGACGGTCGACCGCCTTGTGTGCAAAGGCGACTTGCCGGAGAAGAACCTCGTTGCTGACGCTGCGCGTGGGCACGAAGCGCAGCGCGAGGCGCGAGCCGAGAATGCTAAAGCTCATGTCGACGTTGCCCGTGAGGAACTCCTCGGCGCCGATCAGCTTGGTCATCGCCGTGGCCCAAAAGGAGCGATGGATCAACGAGGACCACAGGGGACGTCCGAATAAGGCCACGTAGCCGTGCTCGGTGGCGTCGATGGCGCGCTGCAGGCGCGGCTGTTGGGCGCGCAGCGTGTCGAATCCGACGGCGAAGAAGGTGGGCATCGAAGGGATGCCCACCTCGCGCAGCGACGAAGCATCTCGAGAGGGGCGGATGGGGCTGGCGGCTCTGCTGCTGGTGCTGGTGAGGAGGAGCCACCAGACGGCGCCGTTGCGCGCTTCGAGCGTGCCGATGTGGTTCCAGGCGCGACGGAAGCACTCGAGGAGTTTGGGTCCGAGGTTGACGCACTCGTCGATGGCGACGTAGATGTGCGGCGGGTCGTCGTCGTGGAGCTCGGCGTCGCCCTCAGTCTTGTTGGCCTTGGCGGCAAGGTAGAGCTGCACAGGTTTGAGCTGGCAGCTCAGATCTGCGACGGGCCCGTCGAGGGCGCTGGGGAGCACGACGTCGTGCTTTGCGCCAGCAGGTGACTCCATGGCCACTTGCTTTGCCCTGTCGGCGACGCGTTGGAAGAAGGCGCTGCGCCTCTGCTCGTGGCCGGGCGTGCCGTAGGCGTTGAGGTCGAGGAGGAGGCGATGCTTTGCTTCGACGTCGTCCTCTTGGGCGAGGTCGAGGGCGAGGGTCTCGAACCAGCCGGCGAGGATGGCGGCCGCCTTGGTGTTGCCGTCGAGGTGTTTATAGACGGGATCGGAGAGGAGGAAGCTCACGACGGCGTCGTCGGCGAGAGGGTAGCCCTCATCGACGCCGGAGCCGGCCGGGCGGATGCAGACAAAGAGGAGCGGGGCGATGTTGCCGAGCTGGAGGACGAGGCGGGTCTTGCCTGTGCCGCTGGACTGGACGACGGGGGTGCCCTTGTAGTAGGGCGCAACTTTGTTGGGTGAGCTTGCGAAGGAGCGGTTGACCATGATGGTGAAGCGGAGGAGGCGGTGATGGGCGTCGCCGCGGTAGGCGCTTCGGATGGCGTCCTGAAGGTGGTGCTTGAGATCCTGATCGGCTTCACCGTCGTCGTCGGCGGCGGCGGCGGCGGCGGCAGCGATCCGGTGACGCGAATATGGGAACTTGGCGAGGACGTAGCCCATCACCTGGTCGTCGTCGGGTCGGGGATGCCAGGCGAGTACCCTTGCAAAGAGGTCTCGAAGCAGAGGAATGTAGTACGGCCACTGGTTATCGGACAAGTCGGCGTCTGCAAGCTGGTGGAACTGGGCTGCGAGGAGGGTTCGGCTTCCCTTGAGGCGGTAGAGGAGGGTGAGGAGGTAGGTTTCGAGAGCGGTGGCATCATCAGCGTGGTGAGCGACTCTCACGCCTTGGACGGCACGAATCAGAGCGGACCAGGCTGTTTGTCCCAGACTTTGAGCTGCCTTGACCGCGAGCTCGGTGGCGCGCTGGGGCGTGGGCGAATGGAGGAGCGGAAGCGGGCCGTGGGATGGACGCGGCGGCGTGTGAGGATCCGAGGACGGAGGAGGAGGCGACCAGTGCTGAAGCAGCGCGCAGGCGCGGAGCACCAGGTCATAGTTAAGCGTGCCTAGCTTACGGGCTTCGTAGAGCTCGACAGCAAAGTCCTCGCACCGCGCGTCGCGAGCATCGTCTGGGGCTGTCAAAGTGGAGGAGTCGACTCCTTGTCGCAGGAGAGCCCGGAGATCGTACCTGAACGTCCCGGCAGCTGTCATGGCCGCTTGATCATTGGGGGCCGATGGGGATGAGGATGGGCAAGAGGATGGGCAAGAAGATGAGGAGCGTCGTGGTGGGATGCGAAGGCTGAGTCGCCCTTTGCGCACCCTGGGATGCTGCGAGCTCAGCTATCATTCGCCTGGTGCGTAGCGCACACAGAGGTTGATTCAGATGCTGCAACGCACGCAGACCCACTTCCAGAATACTCCACACAGAAGACACTCAGAGACTTTGTTAGATTGGCGAAAGACAAAAATTCGATAATCCGATCCTGCCCCCAATGACCCGATCCGTATCGCTTACTCTTCCTTACGTAATCCTTGCACAGTCTCACATTCACGCGCTCACGCTCACACACACACGCGTCGGTAGTACACAAAACACATTAGTACCATCCTATCCGAAAAAATGAACCATGTCAGAAAGTTGTAACGCCAAAAAATAGTCACGCCGACTCCTCTTGCGTGTTGCGCGTTGTTTGATGGCTGCGAGCGAGCAGCCGGACTGCCATTTAGTGTCATCGGCATCAACGCGGTCAACGCGATCAAAGCAATCGACACGTTCACATGGGAGAAGAGGAGTTGGAATTGGAATTGGACCACGAACAGAAGCGAAGAGCGATTCAGGCCAATCAAAAGAAGAAACAGGTGAAGGGAGAAGGAAGAAGGGAGAAGGGAGAAGGGAGAAGGGAACGAGGCTGGGACCGTCGCTACCGTCTACGACGGCTTAGAGATCCTCGAGCTCGTCCTCCGAATTGTAGGTGCCGTTCTTCTTCGCGGTCGCACGCGCCTTTCGAGCTTTACGCTTGTCCGAGGCGCTCTCCTTCTTGGCCTTCTTGGGCTTGGCAACCTTGTTTCCCAAGGCGTCCACGATGAAGTCGTCGTCGTCCTCCTTGGTCTCGAGCTTGGTGCCCTTGGAGTTGGACTCGGTCCAGTCGTGGCCGGAAGCGACGAGGACGCCATCGTCCATGGCCCAGATCTCCTTGCAGGTGCCTTCGGAGAACTCCCTGGAGTGGGTGATGATGGCGACACCGCCCTGGAAGGACTCGATGGCCTTGATGAGGGCGGCGAGGGACTCGCGGTCCAAGAAGTTGGTAGGCTCGTCGAGGATGATGACGTGAGGGCGGCGCCAGGTGGCGGCGGCGAGCACGACCTTGACCTTCTGACCACCAGAGAGACCGCGCATGGTGTTGTGCGAGGTGAACTCGCGCTCAAGGCCGAAGTCCTCGAAATGGTTCTCGATCTCCTTGCGGACGAGGGGACGGTTCATGCCGAGACGCTGAGCCTCCTTGCTGTCGAAGGCCATCACCTTTTTCTCAAAGCCTCTCTTGAGGAGTTCGTCCCTTGGGATCCAAATGTTGTCGGCGGATGACATGTTCTTGAACGAAACCTCGTACTGGAACGAGTTCTTGAGCTTCTTACGCGCGACGATCTCGTCGATGATGCGCTTGACGCCCTCGTGGACGTAGACCTCGCCCTGCTTCATGGCGGCCTGCTCCTCCTCGGTGAGGACGCGGTTGGACTTCATGTGCTCCTCAAGATCCTCACCGGTCTGGTAACGCCAGAGCATGTAGTCGAGAGGCGTCTTGTCGAGGTGCTGGTCGATGTGGTGGAAGGCGTGCTGTGCGACGTAGCCGATGACCAAGTTGGGGTGCTTCCACATCTCACCGGAGCCGGGCTCGGTGTCACCGACGACGAGCTTGACGAGCGTCGACTTGCCGGAACCGTTGGGGCCGAGGATGGCGACACGCGAGGCGAGCGAGATCTGGATGCTGACACCCTTGAGCTGGGGGGCGGGGGTGCCGGGGTACTGGAAGATGACGTCCTTCATCTTGATGAGCGACTTCTCCTTGGTCTTGACACCGTCCAGCAGAGGAGGGTCGGGGAGCTTGAACGAGTAGTCCTCGCCGGTGTTGAGCTCGGCGTAAGCACGCGCCTCGGGGACACGCTTGACAAAGGCGTCGAGGTTACCCGGGTATCGCTTGATCTTGAAGCGGTTGAGGTGGAGGATGTCGGTGCAGACGTCGTTGAGGAACTTGGAGTCGTGCGAGACGATGATGGCGGTGGCGGTCTTGAGGTTGACGAGGTAGTCGGTGATCCACTTGACGTTGACGACGTCCAAGTGGTTGGTGGGCTCGTCGAGGAGGAGAATGTCGGCCTTGAAGAGGATGGCACGGGCGAGGGCGACCTTCATCTTCCAACCACCGGAGAGACCGGCGATGGGCGAGTTCTGACGAGCATCGTCGAAGCCGACCTCGTGGAGGGTCGAGACGGCCTCCTCGCGGGTCATGCTGAGGCGCTGGTCGGCAAGGATAAACTCGAGGACGGTCATGAGACCCTCGGAGCCGTCGAGGTCGTGCTCGACGTACCAGGTGCGGACCTCGTCGGGCGAGGGGAAGCCCTCGACCTGACCGTTGGTGATGGCGCGCATGAGCGTCGACTTGCCGGAACCGTTGCGGCCGCAGAGGCCGTACTTGTGACCACGCTTGAGACGAAGGGTGGCGGTGTTGAGGAGGATCTTGGCGCCGTAGGCGAGCGAGAACTGGCAGTTGCAGAGGTCCTCACCCTCCTCCTCGTCTTCGAAGATCTCGACCGAGTCGCCGGTGGACTTGGCGAGAGCGGTGAGGAGCGTCTTGCAGACGGCCTTGGCCTGCTCAGGCTTGGAGCCCTTGATGAGGGTGAGGTAAGGGATCAGGGCGCTCTCCCACTCGGTGAGCTCGAAGTTGCGGGCGTTGGAGAGGTTGGCGACCAGGGCGGCGACGTAGGCGGCGAGGTTGGACTGGGCCTGGAGGCTCTGCTCGCCGAGGGCCTTGTTGACCTGCTCGAGCGATGCCTGGACGCTGACGTCCTCGAGGGGCTTGACGTCGGAGCCGTCGCCGGTGACGTTGCCGACCTCGCGGAGGGTCTTGATGGCACGCTGGACGACGCCACGAGCCTCGGGGTCGGCGAGGGTGGACTCGATCTTGATCAGGCCGGGAAGGAGCTTGCCGAGGAAGGGGCGGACGGTGCGCTCGTTGTCGACGAGCTTGGTCATGTTGTCAATGATGACGGCGACCTTGCGCTTGGTGGCGGTGGGGCGCTCGTTGAGACCGCGGGAGAGGAGGGGCACCATGAGTGCGAGGGTGGCGCTGTCGACTTCCTGGACGAAGGTGGTGGCCGAGAGGAGCTGGATGGTCTTGGGGACCTCCTCGACGGGGTGGATGAGCGAGTTGATGAGAGCGGGGATGAAGCGCTCGATGTCCTTGTTGGAGATGAGGGCGCAGAGCTTGGTGAGCGAGGCGCGCGAGGCCTTCTGGACGTCGGACTTGGTGTCCCAGATGACCTCGGAGAGGACGGGGATGATCTCGGGCATGAGGGCGGCGATGCGCTCGGGGCAGGCGGTGACCATCTCCTCGAGGAGGGTGATGCAGCCGGTCTTGACCTGCCACTTGCCGGCGGAGCGGGCCTGCTCGAGGACGACCTTGAGGAGCTGGGGAGCGGCCCAGGGGGACATGACCTGGACGAAAGCCTTGAGGGCGTCGAGGGAAGCCTTCTGGACGGCCTTCTCCTTGTCGCCCATGGCCTCGACGAGGGGGGTGATGAGCTTGTCGAAGATGAAGGGCTCGACCTCGTGACCGACGCCCTGCTCGCAGAGGTTGGAAAGGAGAGCGCAGGCGCCCTCGCGGCCGGCAGCGTTCTTCTTGTCGTTGAGGCCCTTGAGGATGACGTTCTCGATGCCGAGGTTGGCGAGAGCGGCGGGACCCTCGATCTTGACGAGGTTGGTGAGCTCCTGGGCAGCGTCCTTGTCGCCGGAGAGGAGGGCGTCGTTCTCGGCGCTGGCCTCCTTCTTCTCGGCGGCGGCGCCGCTCTTGGCAGCGGCACCAGCCGAGCCCTTGACGGACTTGGCGGGGACGGTGGCGGGAACACCGGCGGCGGTGGGTGCGGGAGCCATGATGTCCTTTTTACTTTTGATCTCTGCAGAGGGTCAAAGGAGATGGCGGCGGCGGCGGTCAGATTGGATGTTGGACGAGGTGAAGAGCAAGGCGGTTCGGTGCGAGACTTACAGGTCGGTGAGACGAGAAAAAGAGATGCGAAGGTCAACGGACTACGGAACGTCGCTGAGTGGACGAGTTGCGCAGCTACGGGGACCGAGATTAGGGGAATCGAGTCGAAGAAACGACTTTTTGGGTTTCTTCGCAGAAGAAAAGGGAAAGAGCGTGCTTGTCGCTCTTTGCGAGAGGATGTATGAACAGTGCTAGTGATAGCTCTGTGAGATGCCAGGTGAGGCGGAGGGGAGGAAGGGGATGGTGGTGGTGGGTGGAAAGGTAAGGTGATCGGGTCGGGCACCCAAAGTGTCTGTGCCGTATATGAGGGAAAATTTTTGCGGGCAGCGGCGGCGGCCGGCAGCGGGCAGCGGCAGCAGCAGCAGCCAAAGGCTTGGATCGGTGCACTGGACAGCGCATCGGACAGCAGAGCAGAGCGCATTCTTGGCTGAGCTCTCTCTGCACTCTGGATCGCACCGACCGAGTCCAACACAATTAGTTATCGCTCTGCGCTGTGCGAGCCGAGAGAAAGGGACGAAAAAAAGCGCCAGGGAGCGAGGGGCGCCCAAAGTGCAGACGCCGCGCTGTGCTAGGCTGCTGTCACTTTTTTCCATCGCGGTTGCGAGACAGGACACTGGTCCAGCGCCGTATTCCTGGCAGAGCTTCCACGTTCCGACCCAAGGTGGCAAAGCAAAGCGCGAGGACGGAAAATTCGAACTTTCAACATCAACCAACGCCCACTTTGCTCGGCGCCCGATCGGCCCTAGCCCGTCAAATCCCCGCGCGTCATCCACTCAAATCTTCCAGATTTCCCAAATCTTTTGGCCTTTTCGGGCCCGACTCGGATGCGCGCTCACCCGCACGATATACATCGGCATGATCGCGAGTATCGGGCCAGATCGAGCACTTCGCCTCCACATGCGCTTCTCTCGAAAGGCGCAGTTGGCGCTGTCACAGCAACTCGGACTCAGCTCGCTCCTTGGACCCTGCGTCCACCACCACCACGTCCACCTCCTCGCGCATCTCGCACGCACGCACGCACGCACGCACGCACAGCGGAGACGTCGGTCGGGCCACCAGCTTGGCTCGACGCATGCTGCCACCATGAAGTTCTACATCGATGAGCTGCCCGTGCTCTTCCCCTACCCCAAGATCTACCCCGAGCAGTATGCCTACATGACCGATCTCAAGAGGACGCTCGATGCCAACGGCCACTGCGTCCTCGAGATGCCCTCCGGAACCGGCAAGACCGTCTCCCTCTTCAGCCTCATCGTCAGCTACCAGCTCTTCCACCCCGCAAAGCGCAAGCTCATCTACTGCTCGCGTACCGTCCCCGAGATCGAAAAGGCGCTCGCCGAGCTCAAGCGCCTCATGGAGTATCGCGCCCGCTACAACGTCTCCGAAGGTGACGATCCTCACCTCGCAAACACCGAGCCCCACGCATCCAACGCCCACGCCGACGACGACATCGACATCAAGGGCCGCGGCAACGCGGGCGGTCAGATGGAGGACATCCTCGCGCTCGGCCTCAGTTCGCGCAAGAACCTCTGCATCCATCCGGACGTCAGCCGCGAGCGCAAGGGCAAGGTCGTCGATGCGCGCTGCCGCGACATGACCAGCAGCTGGGCGTGCGAAAAGGGCCGCCAGGACCCGGGCAGCGTCGAGCTCTGCGACTTTCACGAGGAGCTCGGCAAGATGGAGCCCGGACAGCTCATCCCCCAGGGTGTATGGACGCTCGAGGAGGTCAAGGAGTATGCCCGAGCCAAGCGCATCTGCCCCTACTTTGCCATCCGACGCATGATCCCCTTTGTCGACATCATCGTCTACAGCTTCCACTACCTGCTCGATCCCAAGGTCGCCGAGCAGGTCAGCAAGGAGATGAGCAAGGACGCCATCGTCGTGTTCGACGAGGCCCACAACATCGACAACGTCTGCATCGAGTCGCTCTCCATCGACCTCACGCGGCCGATGCTCGACAGCGCCTACCGCAGCATCAACCAGCTCTCGGAGCGCGTCGACGAGATCAAGCGCACCGACGCCTCCAAGCTACAGGACGAGTACGCGCGTCTCGTCGAAGGCTTGCAGGAGCAGGGCGATCAGCGCGAGTCAGAGACCTTCATGGCCAACCCCGTGCTGCCGGACGATCTGCTGCAGGAGGCGATCCCGGGCAACATCCGGCGAGCCGAGCACTTTGTCGCCTTCCTCAAGCGGTTTGTCGAGTACCTCAAGACGCGCATGCGCGTGCTCCACGTCGTCGCCGAGACGCCCGCGAGCTTCTTGCAGCATCTCAAGGACATCACCTACATCGAGCGCAAGCCGCTGCGCTTCTGCGCAGAGCGGCTGCGCATGCTCGTGGGCACGCTCGAGCTCACGCGCCTCGACGAGTTCTCGGCGCTGCAAAAGGTGGCTGCGTTCGCCACGCTCGTCGCCACGTACGACAAGGGGTTCCTGCTCATCCTCGAGCCCTTTGAGACCGAAAACGCGACGGTGCCCAATCCGATCTTCCACTTTACGTGTCTGGATGCGAGTCTAGCCATCGCACCCGTGTTTGAGCGCTTCTCGAGCGTCATCATCACCTCGGGTACCATCAGTCCGTTGGACATGTATCCGAAGATGCTCAAGTTCGATGCCATCGTTCAGGAGAGCTATGCGATGACGCTGACGCGGCAGTGTTTCCTGCCGCTCGTCATCACGCGCGGGAGCGATCAGGTGGCGATCAGTTCGCGCTTCGAGGTGCGCAACGATCCGGCGGTGGTGAGGAACTATGGCAGCATCTTGATCGAGTATGCCAAGTGCGTTCCGGATGGTATTGTGGCTTTCTTCCCCTCGTACCTGTATATGGAGAGTATCGTAGCTGCGTGGCACGATATGGGGATTTTGGACGAGGTTTGGAAGTACAAGTTGATCTTTATCGAGACGCCCGATGCGCCCGAGACGAGCATTGCGTTGGAAAACTATCGACGGGCTTGCGACAATGGACGCGGGGCGATACTTCTTTCGGTTGCGAGGGGAAAGGTGTCGGAAGGGATTGATTTCGACCACAACTATGGACGGGCTGTCATCATGTTTGGAGTGCCGTATCAGTATACCGAGTCAAGGATCCTCAAGGCACGACTCGAGTTTCTACGGGACAATTTCCGGATTCGGGAGAATGACTTTTTGACGTTTGATGCGATGCGACATGCGGCGCAGTGTGTCGGACGAGTTTTACGAGGAAAGACCGATTATGGATTGATGGTCTTTGCCGACAAGAGGTTTGCTAGAGCAGACAAGAGGAACAAGCTGCCAAAGTGGATCGCACAGTACATCAAGGAAACCCACGCCAACCTCTCGACCGACATGGCCATCGTCGAATCCAAACTCTTCATCCGCTCCATGGCACAACCCTATCCAGAAGGCAAGAACGGCGTCAGCCTCTGGGAACTCGCAGACATCGAATCGCGACAAGCAAAGGAAAGAGAAACCTTCAAGAAACTCATGGACGGCCACCTCAAGGTCGACGCCAACGGACAAGTCATCGATCGCAACGACAGCGACACCGACATGGATCCAACTCCCAAGCACGACGACGACGACTTTGACGCCGAGTTCGGCCACGGCGACGACTTGACCCACATCCAAGACGACCCCATGATCCCTGCCTAGTCCCCCTCATCGTGCACAACGCAATGCAAACCCTCTCTCAAACTCATCCTCGATTCGCACGTGCTGATCAGCTTCGCCAACGACGCGGCGGAAAAGATTGCATCGAGCATAGACGCACCTGGCGCCTCTGCTCTCGTGGGATCGGGTGCGACTGTGTGGAATTACTGGGTATAAAGTGGATTATGCGACGGGGCCTGGGGATATCAAAGTGAATGAGAGAGTATACGGGGCAAAGTCAACGAGTCGTTAGATCGACCATAGGAACTGGCTTGGATCGCAATCGACGACGACGAGATCTTCTTCCTGGGCGCCCTCTTCGAAGAGCAAGCTGTTCGAGTCGTCGAGCAGTCTAGCGACGCCCGCTCCGTTCCTGGCGATGCTGAGGCCGAGCGCGCTCTTGGCGTGCGATGCGCGGTCCTCGCGCAGATGGAGCGTGAGCGTGAGGTTCTTGGGCGAGAGGCGGAAGCCCTGTTCGCGCATCTTGTCTGCGATGGTCTCCTTGAGATCCAGGACGGACGAGTTGGACGAGATAAAGATGCCCGAGAGCGGCCTCGCCTTGGCCTCGCGCTGCTCGGCGACAAGCGCGGGCGACGCCCGAGGCAGCTTGGCGAACTCGAGCTGGAGGCGGATGCTCGAAGGCGGCGTGGGCGGACAGGCGGAGAACCACGAGTTGACGGCGGGGATGTCGGGCCACTCGGCGTCGTCGTCGTCGTCGTCGGCGGCGCCCGACGAGACAGCCGAGCTCGCCGAAGAAGAGGGCGCGGGGGCAATCGATTGGCTGCTCTCGGACGATGCCGAAAGCTGCGAGGTGGCCGAGAGACGCTTGGGTGCGACGCGCGGCGCGGCAGGGAGGTCGTCGACCAGGCCGAGACCGGCGAGCGCGTGGGACGAGTCGAGCAGGTCAAGCTCGCTCTCGATGTCCGAGGCTTCGGTGGCGGCGCTGGCGGCGTGGTACGAGTCGAGCGTGAAGCGGCTCATGCGACGAGCGCCTAGGCCGTGCGACGGGGCGTTTGCGAAGGGCAAGGAGGTGGCGTACATCGAGTAGGAGCGGGGCGCCGCGGCGGGGCAAGAGTACAAGGCGTGGACGTGGAGGTCGGGGACGCTTGGACGCGGGTCGGCGGCGGGGGGGCCGTCGAAGCCGGGACCTCTGCAGTGGAAGGACTCTTCGGAGGCTCTGCGGGCGAGACGACGGCGAGACGAGGTTGGGAGTGCGATGGGCGCTGCGGGGGTGGGGGTGGCCGCATCAGCGTCGGCTTGGTCTTGGGCCTGCGCGGCTTGCGCGGCTTGCGCGGCTTGTGCGGCTTGTGTGGGGGGCTGGGGTGACCAGGGGCGGAAGATGGAGTGGATGGACTTGCGTGCGTGCATCTGGCGGATGGAGCGTAGCGAGGTAGGAGGCGATGTGGAGAGCGTGGTAGCCGAGTCGGTGCTTGCGCCGCGGACGAGGGGCTGGGAGGAGGGGCTGCTGGAGAAGTGGACGGACGAGGTGGTGGGGGAGACGGCGAGGGGGGGCATGAGGGTGCGGCTGCGCCTGCGCGTGGTGAGGGGATCGGAGTGGACGGCGATGACGGGGGTGGTGGAGTGGGAGCGGGTCATTGCGTTGGAGGAGGGGGTTGGCTGAGCAAAGCCAAACGAGTCCGGGGTGGGGCTGAGGCCCCCCCAGGCTGGGGAGGTGGCGGGGCGTGCGGGGCGTGCGGGGCGTGCAGGACGAGTGGCGTGTGGTCGAGCGTGGAGATGCGTAGGGTGTGGTGGAGGAGCATGAGCGGAGGAGTGGTTGGTGGAGGTGGAGTTGGCGCCAAAGAAGAAGGAGCGAGAGAGGGCGCGACGGAGGGGCGACTTTGTAGCTTGGATGGCTGCTGCGCTGTTGGGATGCACGGGGCTCAGAGGCGGGGTGAGCGAGGCGAGGTCGTTGGCGTAGAAGGCGGTGGCTGCGGGCGCGGCGAGGGCGGAGGAGGAGACGAAGGTGGGTGAGGAGACGATGCGAGCGCTGCTGGGGCCGGAAGAAGCGGAGGAGGATGCGGAGGAGGAGGCGAAGATGGAGGCGGAGGGGGTGGCGGGGGAGGGAGTGTTTGTGCGGTAGTGGTGAGGCCTGGGGGTGAGGAGGTGGGTGGAAGCGGCCGAGGAAGGGCCGGCGTCCGAGTACTGCTGTGCGGCGTCGACGTCGATGGGCTTGACGTGCTTGTTCTTGGACTCGCGCCTGCGTATGGAGGGGAGTCTGCCGAAGGAGGTGACAAAGGCGGACATGGTGAGCGAGCAAGCGAGCGAGCGAGCAATCGAGCGAGCGAGCAATCGAGCGAGCAATCGAGGGAGGGAGGGTGATGATGGATCGATGACGACGAGCACGGTTATATTGGATTGCAGCCAAGGCTGAGCGAAGGCTGAGCGTTGGCTGAGCGAAGGCTGAGCTTGGTGGAGGCCAAGCTTGATGAGGGGATTGGCAGAAGCAGGCCCAGACGGGAGCGAGCGGGAGCGGCGAGCGGCAGAGAAGCTCCTCAGCTCGAGCAGCGAGGCAAGGCGAGGCAAGGCGAGGCGAGGCGAGGCGAGGCGCAAGGGGTGGGGTGCGGTGCTTGGGGGTGCTTGGGTGAGAAGCGTCTAGTCGAGCAGAGCAAGCTCGCGTTTGCGCAGTCGCGCGCGGCTCTTCCGGATGTCGAGCGCTGCCAAAAAGGCGACGCCGCTGCAAAGCGGATCCCAGCCGAAGCGCCGACGAGAGGTGAGCGTAGCGAGTCGACCGCGCCAAAGGCTCAGGGTCCAGAGGGATAAAGTGACGGGATAAAAGAGCAAGAGAGCGTCGCCGCTCGGAGATGTGCGAGTCGAGACCAACACTTTTCCCTCGCGCCAAAGTCGGATGATCCAGGCGAGCTCGCTCCTGCGCGTCTTAGCGCCCTCAGCCGCATGCACGTTGCGGCCAAGCGAACCAAATCGCAGCCGCCTGCTGCACTCTCGCTGCACTCTGCTGCACTCTGCTGCACTCTTCTGCAAGGGCCCGCTGTCGCGCCCGCCGCTCGTCTCATCCGAGCCGTGCACGTTGCCACTCTCTCGCATTGTCCCTTGTCCATTGACCATGGTCCATTGTCCATTGTCACTCTGGCCCGCGCGGGATGGACCACCGCATCGCGACTGTACCGCTCGACGCTCCGCCCCTCCGCTCGCCCCTCCGCTCGCCCCTCGGCTCGCCCCTCGGCTCGCTGCTCCTGGGCTAGACGCAGCGGGCCCTTGGCATGCTCATCGCCGAGGCGCATCTCGCATCTCGCATCTCGCGCACTCGCACCTCCGCTGACAGCTGCCCTCTCTTCATGTCGACTGCTGCGCTTGGCAGGTCGCGTGCAGTTTGTTTGTCGGTCGGCCCTGTCAGCAGCCGCCTCGGCCCCAAACGACCTCAAGGGTCCAGGCCTCTACCAGAGCAGGCAACGGTCGATCACCTCGTACGCAACCGCCGTCATCGGCATGGCGATCAGTTTGCTACTCGACTCCACCGCTGCGGGCTGCTCGCTGCGGGCTGCTGGACAGGTCAGGAGCAAGTCTGGCGGGCTGCAGGCGCCGACGTCGATCTCTCTCCCAGCTGCACGCAAGCGACGTTCGGTTGAGTGCCTTTGCCTTGCCAAGCTCCTCCATTTACGCACTTTGGCTGCACTCTATCTTGGCTTTTTGCTTTTTGTATTATTCCGTAGAGTGGCTGCGGGTCGGTATCGGATCTCGTTTCCGAATCCATTTGACCCTCGACTCACTCGACGACTCGACGATGCACGCCCTCGTCGCGCTATGCAGCCGCCCTCTAGCCGAAACGCGTCCAGCGCCCAAAGAATCCTTCTCCTACATGCTCACAGTCTCACCTCGCCTCGCTCCTCATCTGCAAAGGTTGCGAAATTCCACCTTTACCCGCCTTTCCCGCGCGCGCCCCGACCCGGCTTATCCGTCGCAACCCTCCTCCCCCCCGCAAGCACACATGCACGCCCGTTCTAGACTCGGTCATCCCTCTTCCGCGTCGTCCGCCCTGACTAGTGACTAGGCCAGTTTTACCCAGGTAGATCAAGTGCAGATCGCCGGTTCCACTTTGCGTTGCTTTGTGAGATTTCGATTCGCACAGTCACGCCGCGGGGCGCGCTCCATCGGCTCCCGATGCATCGGCAGCATCGCCATCGTCGCTGTCAAACATATCGGCGAGCAAGCACGCTTCCACATCCACCAGATCCACCCCCCGCGCCTCGTAGTGCGCTTCAAACGCGTTCTGCGACACCGAGTGCAGGAACGCTACCACCTCGCCCAGCGATCCGATCGCACGCACCCGCCCCAGCTGCAGCCGCCGCAGCTGCCTCGCGCTTCCGCCCGCCTCGCCCGCCTCGTTGGTCTCGCCTCGCTGCCTCGACGCTCCGCCTGCGCATCGGCCGGCGTTGGCCGTCGAGCCAAACGTCGTCGCCAGCCCATCCAGCAGCGTCTCGGCCTGGAAATCGTCCGACGGATACACGGCGTCGATGGTATCCGTGATGAAGAGCCACTCGTTCATCTGGAACTCCTCGGGCTGCAGCACCACCAGCAGATCCAGCAGCTTGAGCGTCGACAGCACCAGGTGCCGCGCATCCGCGCTCTGCTCCACCGCCTCGGGCTCGTTGCCCACGCGCTCGTACAGCCGCATCAGCTCCGTCATCAACACCGGCCAGATGCTCGTCAGGTGGCGCGCAGAGAACCGCACCAGCACCACGCGCAGGCACAGGTACACCTCGGCCTGCAGCACCTCGCTCGCCGCAGAGCGCAGCAGATCCACCACCTTCTCCTGGATCTGCGCCAGCTGCGTCACAAACGCATCCCGCTCGCCCGAGAAGAGCGCAAACGACAGTCGCCGCAGACTCAGCGCACGCGCCACCATCTCCAGCTCCCGGTTCGCAAACAGGTTGGCCGCCGCGGTCGAAGACGCAGAGACACGCGCAAGCACTTCGCCCAGCCGCTCCTTGTCCTGCGTCATGAGCGCCACCACAATCGGCTTCCACCCCTCCGCCGCCCGCACGCTCATGCTGAAGAAGCGCGCATCGAACAGCAGCTCCGCCACCGTGCTCCTCCACGCCTTGAGCGTGCCCGGCATCCGCACCACCTCGCCCACCACCGCCAGCACGCTCGCCTCCACCTCGAGCCGCTCGCTTCGTCCGCGCGCCGCCGGCGCCGCAATGTAGTACACCGCATTCGCCACCAGCGTCTGCACCCGGTCCGCATCCATCTGCATCTTGCGCAGCACCCCGAGCGCACGCCTCGCCAGGAACCAGTTGATCGCCTCCACCACCCCGCGCACCGACTCCTCCCCCGGCGCCACGAGCGCCACCGCCACTTCGTCCGCCTCGCGCTCCGCCTCTTCGGTCGCTTCGCGACCCGATCGACGCATCCACGTCGAAGCCTCGCTCGACGATCGCCCAGAGACCAGGATGCATGCGTCGACCAGCTTGGCGTAGTGGTCCTGCAGCTCGCGGCGCGTACGGCGTTCGTCGATCGACGCCGTCAGGCAGAGCTTGTCCGCGAGCGCAGTGACGATGCGCAGCATCGGATACACGTGCACCTTGCGCGCCAGCGCATGCGCCACAAAGTCCTTGACCAGCACCTGCACCACCGGCCACACCTGCGTCGCCTCGGCCGGCTCCATGCGCACCAGCACCTGCTCCAGGAACCGCACCAGCGTCACATCCGTCACCGCCCCCTCCGCCGCCGCAGAGGGACGCCGTGCGCGCTCGCCGTCGGCTCGCGCGATCCGCCCTCCCAACACATCGCATACGAACGTCACGAGGATCTGCGCACTCGGCGTGACGAACCCCAGGATCTCGACCACCGCCTCGGCGCTGCGCGATCGCGGATCCAAAGATCGTTGCCAGCAGCACAGCAGCGCCTCGACCGTCTCCGCCGGATGCGCACGGTAGATCCGCTCAAAGGCGCGGCGACATCGATGCCGCACCTTGGCACTCATCGCTTCGAGCGACAGCGCCTTGGCGTCCGTCGCCGACAGCTCGAGCCCGCACCGCTCCCACACTGCGTGCAGCGTGCCTACCGTGCCCAGCAGACTCCGTCGTCGCGCCCCGGCCGCGTCCTCGCTCTTCTCCGCATCGCCGCCGCCACCGTCGTCGGTCGAAAACACGTTCGACACGTAGCCCAGCAGCCCGGGCGCACTGCCGCTCTCGGCCGCCTTTTCCGACAGTCCGGCTTTGGCCGAAGCAGCCGTCGCGTCGGCTTGCGTGGCCCGCGCGGCGTCGGCGGCCGGGTGGGCGGTGGCGAGCATGAGGGTGCGTTCGGCGAGGTGGACGAGCAAGAGCACGTCGGGCTCGAGCACGGCACACGGTGCGTCGTGCGCCGCCACCACGAGTTCGGTGCCAAACGTCGGCCGGCTCGGCGCGGGCGCGTAGGCGCTGGCGACCTCGCGCATCGCCTCGTCCAGCCGCTCGCAGACGCCCGCGTTGAGCGCGAGCAGCAGCCCCGCCGCGTGCCGCCTGTACAGCGGCGCGGTCATGAGGATGAAGTCCGACCAGTGCTGCAGGATCGACCGATTGCTGCGCGTCGACAGCCCGCGCTGCAGCAGCACCAGCAGCGAAGCATGCGGCTGCGCTGGCGCCACCACACCGGACACCGTCGACGTCTCGGTCTCGCTCCGACCACTCGAATCGCCACGCTGATGCCCGAGCGACGGCGCCGAGCTCGATGCGCGTGCCGCGCCCGTCTTGGCCGCGAGCAGCGTGTGCAGCGTGTGCAGCATGCGGTTCTGCGGTGCGGTCGAGCCGCGGTGCACGGCGACCAGCAGGGCGTCGATGAGGCCGCGCTCGAGCTCGTCTGCGCGTGCGGCCGAGACGGCGCAACGCTGGAGGATCCCATGCACCGTATCCACCGCTGCGGCACGCAGCGAGTCGGCCGCTGCACTGAGCTGCGTCTCGAGCTGCGCGGACGGATGCGCGCGCATCCAGCGCAGACAGTCGTCGAGCACCACGTCGAGGTAGCTCTGACCGCCGTCGAGCAGCTGGGCGCGAACGAGCTGCTTGGTGGTGCCGCTGAGCGAGGCTGCGAGCGCAGTCGAGGCGAGTGCCTTGGCGAGGCTCGGTCCACCGAAGCGCACGAGCGCCGCGAGCGTACGCAGCGCATGCAGCACGAGCTGGTCGTCGAACGGCTCGTCCACATGCGACACAGCCACATCGATCCCGTCGAGTTCCAACGTGGTCGGGTCGAGCTGTGCGGGGCGGTTGCGGACGAGCGCGTGGACGAGCGGATCGACCACCTTGATGTAGGAGCGCACGTGCGTACGCAGCCAGTGCTCCGCCTGTTGCCGCTCGTCCACCTCGGTCGCGTGCAACCTGTCGAGCACGAGCAGCAGTGGCGTACGCAGCTCGTCGGTCGACACGTCCTCTGAGAGCCGCCAGAAGGTACCGAATGCATCGAGCGCTTCGGCACGCTGCGTGGATGCACCGGAGCACAGCTGCTGCGCGAGGGCGGTCTCGAGACGTGCGCGGCGGGTGACCTTGTGCGTAGCCCAGAGCAGCTCGACGGCTCGTACGTGATAGGGTGCCATGTGCGGCGCGAGGTACGCCAGCAGCGAGCGGACGATGCGTTGCAGCACGGGCGCCGGATCGAGCGCGATGGGTCGCGCGAGCGCTCGGCAGATGCAGCACGAGATGAGCACCTCGACGATCCGCTCGGCCTGTGCGAACGTCGCGATGTGCTCGAGGTGCGGCAGCAGCGAGCCAGCCCACGCATCCGCATCCCAGTCCAGCTTCTGCGTGCTCACCGCTTGGGACGATGGCTCGGCGTGGACGAGCGCAATCTCGTCAGCGGCCTCGGAGCCGTCGAGCACGCGCATGAGGTCAGCAAACACATCGAGCGAGCGCACAAACAGCTCGGCGCCCGCAGCAGCGGAGGCTGCGTGAGCACGCTGGCCACAACGCAGCGCCAGCTCGCTGAGGAGCTCGACGAGCGCGGTGGCCGAGGCGGCGTCCTGGAAGCCCACGACGTGGCGCGCAGCGTGCTGGCCGTCGGTCTCGCTCGACGTGTAGAGGGCGTGCGCTCGCTGCCAAAAGTCCGGCTTCTGCCTGGTCTCTGCCGCTGTCGTCGGGGCGATGCGCACAAAGACGCGCGAGGGCATGGCGGTGATGAGGAGCTTGAGCAGCTCGAGCGCATCGAGCGCATGCGTCGTCGTCCTGTCGTCCAGTGGCTGATCTGGCGCGAGCAGCTGGTGGAGCAGCTGGGAGACGGCGGAGAAAAGGAGGGGCACGTGGATGTGCTTTGTCTCGTCATCGTGCACGTGGAACGCCTTGAAGATAAAGCAGAGCAGCGAGAGGGGCGAATGTCTTGATGCGATATCGTTGGTGTCGGATCTTAAGAGATCGGTGATGGCGTGAAAGAACTGACCATAGAGGAGAAAGGGATCGATGACCTCGAAGAGCATCTTTGCGGTGGTGACGAGATCCTCCTCCTCCTGGCGCTTGGCGACCTGGAGGCTGATGGCGTGGAAAGCATCGAGGGCGAGGACGCGGGTGAGCGACTGGCCGATCTCCCACTTGTCGAGCAGCGAGACAAAGATGCGGTAGGGTTTCTGGCGCTCGATCGTGTCGGTGGAGGCGACGTCGTCGTGGAAGCCCTGGCTCAGCGCGCTGCGGACGAGGTCAAGCGCATGAGCCTCGAGGAAGGCGATCTGAGCAGCGGGTGCTTCATCTGCGCCGAGCAGCCAGGTGTAGAGGCGACGGTTGAGGCTGAGGTCCTTGCGCAGCACGACGTGGAGGGCGGAACGGACGAGGAGGATCTGGTCGGGTCGCTTGACGAAGCGACCAAAGAGCGGCTTGTGCATGGCGAGGTGGGTGACGAGGATGTCGAGCGTATTGCGGCGGACGAGGAGGAGCGGATCGTCGAGAGCATGCGCAAGGCCGCGGACCATGAGACCTAGATCCTTGCCGACCCGCGCCGTGGGATCGTCGCTGGCGCTGAGATCGGGCATCCTGCGGGCCAGGTAGTTGAGAGCCGCGAGCCGGACCGAAGGCGTGGTGATGAGCGTGAGCCAGAGGTTCTGCAGAAAGTAAGACGGCTCGACGGCGTCCGAGATGCGGTCGAGCAGGCGAAGTGTGCGGTCAAAGTACTCGCTCGTCTCCTCCTCCAGACCGGGAAGCAGCGCCATCTGCAAGGCTCTGGTCAGCGGTCTGAGGTCGTCCTGAAGCGGAAGATAGAAGGTCTCGTAGATGGCGAGGAGCGTGGGCTTGACCGAGGTGGACGCGCATTGGAAGAAGGGGAGCAGGCCGGAGGTCCAGACATGCAAGTCTCTGCGAAGGCCGTCGGGGCCGACGACGCTGAGGATGTGATGGTAGACGTCGAGCGCACGCTGGTGGACACCCGAAGGCAGCGCCGGATTGAGGCACTGAGCGAGGCGCTTGGCGACGATGAGCTTGCGTGGGACGACGTTGTAGGCGGGGTAGGCCTGGATGGCCTTGTGGAGGCGGGCGAGGAACGAGATAAAGTCGGCCCACTCGCTGACGCTGTCGAACGAGGCGAGCGTCCTATCGACGATGGCGAGGTACTTTTTGAACTTGGCATCGGCGTAGAGGGCCCGTTCGGTCTGCAGCGCCCAGTTCTTCTCTGCGCGCTTCGCGGCCGAGGTCTTCCAGAGCTGGCTCGATTCGATGAAGCTCGTGGTGGGGCGAGGCTGGGTGGAGGGCAAGCCGGAGCGTGGACGGGCCGCATCGCTATGGGATCCAGACGGATTACGTTTTGTGTTGGGAGCAGCCGATGTTGCTGAGGATGCAGAGCTCAGGTCGAGCTGGACGTCGGCCGAGGCCGGGGTGAGCGTGGGCGGGGCGACGAGACGCGAAGGGAGCGAGCTGAGCGAGGTGGTGCTGCTGCCGGCGGGTCGACGCAGAGCGCGATGGGAGAGAGCATCTGCACTCGTATCCCTGTCTGCTGGGCTCGACATGGTGAGCTGGTTGATGGGGCACTCAGTGCATGGTGATGAGGAAAGAGGAGGAGGAGGAGGAGGCGAGGATGGCAAGGGCGGAAGGCACAAAGTGTTGGTCTTTGCGTTGGCGGCGCGTGCGTTAATCGATCTAACATCTTGGCCCATTTCTCGCACTCGGCGTCGGCTTTTCCGCCGCGTCGGCTCTTCCGCCTTGTGGAGGCGTGGAAGAGCTCTGGAGCACTCTGTGACTATAGAGACGAGCCTAGCGATCATCACGTTGCTGCTCAGCCACCATCTCAGCCTCATCATGGTCGACAGCGACGTTGGCCTTGACGTTGGCTCCTCGAATGAGTCCTCGAATGAGTCCTCGAATGAGGTCGCGTCGAATCCGTATCTATCGCGGCCCAGCACGTCGGCAGTAGCAGCCGCAGCCGCAGCGTCGGCCTCGAGCTCGAGCTCAGGCAGCAAAGCGGCACGCGCCAAACACGAGACGCGGCTCTACGTTGGCAATCTGCACACGAGCGTGGACGAGTACACGCTTATCCAGACCTTCAGCAAGTACGGCAAGATCGCCAAGCTCGACTTTCTGTTTCACAAGGGCGGGCCGCAGCGTGGGCAGCCGCGCGGCTATGCGTTTGTCGAGTATGCTCATGCGGACGAGGCGCTGCGTGCGCTCGCCGCCACGCACGAGAGGACGCTGCGCGGCCGCAAGATCTCGGTCAGCTTCGCCTCGGCAGCTGCCGATGCGCAGCGTGACGGTGACGGCGGCGTAGGCCCGCATCGACGCGAACGCAGAGGCGCCCACGACGCCGAACCCGCCAAGACGACCCAGCTCAGCCTGAGCAAGAACGCCAAACAGCCACACAGGTTTGTATCAACCTCATCCACTGACATGACTGCCTTGGCTCTCGTGCTGACCTTGCGCCCACCTGTGCTGCAGCACCAACGCCAAGATCGCCGCCATGGAGGCCAAGCTCGCCCATCTGCGGCAGGCCAAAGCCAAGCCCACCGACCCCACATCGCCAGCAGCGACGGGCAAGGCCTCGCTACCTCCCAAGCCCGCCTTCAGCGCACGCAGCGAACGCAGCCAAAGCAGCCAACGCAACTCATACGGCTCCAACGGCACAACTCGCAAACCACCACCTCGACCATGACCGATCTCTGATTGTACTTCTGCCATTGCACTTGATACCCCGAACGCACGCTGTGCCTATACCGACACTCTTCGACGTGCTTTGAGCCCGAGACGGACGTGGCGATGGGGGAAAGGAAGGGGAAGGAGAGGGAGATAGGAATGCACAGGGAAAGGGGGGTAAAAATGTCCCAGAACAGTTTGGCGCCGTCGACCCATCTGTAACACGGAGCGACGGATTCCTATAGCGTTCTGGGATATCACAATGTTCTCGTCCACCACGGCTGCGACGCCTCGTAAGACGGCGCAGCCCTGGCACCCGAAGGCAACCTCGCCAGGCACCGCATGCAACAAAGCAAACGGCAGTCGCGAGTGGGTGTGGCTGGCAGCTGTAGATGCGAAACGACGCGAGCAAAAGCAGCGAGAAAGCGATGAGTACATTGTTGGCAAGATCACGGCCGAACCAAACGGTCGAACACTTACACTTTCTTTTGATCGAAGGAGAGAAGGCAAAGGTGGACGCTGCCGTCCAGTACTTATACGTTTCAGCCAGCTCCACTCGGCAGCCGAAGTCCGAGCCTTTTTTTTCCTCCTCTCATTTTTCCTTCTTCCTGCACTTTTCTTCCAATCAGAGCCACGGCGCGCAGCGGCTCCTCTCGCGCGAAAGCAGCATCACAAGCAGCACCAGAAGCAGCAGCAGCAGCAAGTCAGAAAATCGACGAGCTCATCGTCGTCTCGGTCATCGCGACCTATCACCACCATCATCACCCACCGATCGTCGAGCTCATCATGGCGGGCCTCGTTCCTTCGTGCTCGCGCTGCCTCATGCGGCCGGCTGCTGCTTCCTCCTCCTCCTCGGCATTCAGCTTTGCTTCGCTCGCATCGGCGCTTCCGTCCACCTCTTACGTCGCCCCGACGCTCGCCCACCATGCTTCCTTCTCCACCTCGAGCGTCGCATCCGAGTCGCGCAAGCGCCGCACGGCGCGTCTGAAGCGCAAGTCCAACCTCGAACAGCGCATCCTCAAGGTCCGCATGCTCGACGCCTCCAAGCCCGACCCCGTGCTCGGCCACCAGCCCAACGCCGAGGGCGAAAAGGTGTGGCAGAACAGCGAGCTCGCACGCATCGTGCTCGACAAGCAAGCCGTCTGGGGCGTCGAGGAGGACCGACGTGGCAACCTCGTCTCCCTCTCCGATTCCAGGGCCCAGTCGAACAACCCCTTCGACCGCGTCGCTGCCCAAGACGCCAAGGAGATCGGCGGTCCCGTCCGACTCAACTTTGGCCTGGATTCGGCCGATCGTCAGCTGCTCTTCCAGGACCTGCCGCAGGTCATGGTCAAGGACCGCATCCTCGACTCGTGGAACCTCGGAACGCTCGTGCGCGGTACGGCCAACCAGGCGGACGTGGCTGCGTTTGATGCAGAGTATGCCAAGGTGCAGGGCGACGAGACGAGCAACGCGCACATGCTCGCACGCGTCCTCGACCTCCGCAACGCCAGCGGAAAGGGCATCCAGGTCGAGAACATCCGCCGCATCATCCACCACTTTGGCGGCGAGAAGCGCGACACGGGCTCGCCAGAGGTCCAGGCCGCCGTGCTCACCTACCGCATCCGCAACCTCCACGACCACCTCCAGTCCAACCGCCACGACAACTCGAACCGCAGATCCATGAGCGCACTCACCCACCAGCGCGCAAAGATCCTCAGGTACCTCAAGTCCAAATCGCCCCAGCGCTACCACGACATCCTCCCGCGCATCGGCATCCACCCGCGCGCCGTCGAGGGCGAGATCGTCGTCCCCGGCAAACCCAGGATCGCACGTTCCTAGCCCTTCCTCACACCCAAAGCCTTGTAGATCGATGCAGACAGATTGTTCGAAAAAGTTCAAGGTCCGTGCTGACGTTGGTTCTTGAGCTTTGCATTGCAGTGAGAGAGGGACGCTATGTGCGCGGGGGGAGGACGCTTTGACGACGCAGCTCCTGTGCAGTTGCGCGCGGCTTGCGGTCGTGCGTCCTGCCACCGTCGGCGCCGAGATCCAGCCGGCTGGAGCGGGTGAGGACCAACGTCGGCACTGGAGTCTGCGCGGGTGCATTGGCGGCCGGAGGTTCGAGCAGCGGCTGGAGGAGGAAGCTCACGTCGAGTCCAACCTCGTTGAGCATGGCAGCGAGTCGGAGGCTAACGTGCTTGACCTCGTCGACGAGGGCAGCCTGTTGGTCCGACTGCTCTTCCACACCATACACCTGTCTTCTGAAGAGCTCCGCATACCTCTCCACCTGTTCGCACGCCCACTGGACGAATCCACTGGCCATCTTACCATCCTTGAACGCTGCCATGTACCACTCGGCGGTATTCTTGATGAGCGTGAAATGCACCATGGCCAGCTCGGAGATGTAGAGTCCCGTGTCGCCCTCGAACTTGATCTGGCGTATACGCTTGGCCAACAGCTGCGACCTCGCGTCCAGAAATAGCTGCCGTGCCTCCTCGCCCCGATCGAGCCGCAGCAGGTATGAGGCGTTGCGCACCACGGCCGACTTCTTGAGCTGCTGCCGCACAAAGTCGCCCGAGACGGCGCGCACGAGCTCGTGCGTGCGCGCGCCGAGCTTGGTCGCCAGGTCTACCGACGCCGCATCGCTGCTGCTCGCATACGTCGAAAGCACCGCACGCCCCTTTTCGATCAGCCCCACCGCCTGCTCCCACTCGCGCAGCGCGATGCACACGGCCAACTCGTCGGCAAATTCGTTGTTCCACCGACCCGGATCCTTGCGTTCCGACGCCGCCGTCGCCGCCGCCGCCGCCATCATCCCACCTCGCCCGCCCGCCTCGTCGTCGCCATCCTCACCGATCGGCGTGAGCAGACCCGTGTCGAACGGCGCCAGCAGACTCGATGCTGGTGCCGAGCGGTCGAAGCGCGACTGGGCCAGCGGCGGCGAGGCGAGCAGCGTCGAGTGTCGCTTGGCCGCCGCCTCTGCGGCTCCCGCAGCTCCCGCATCGGCGTGGCTACGACGCTTCTTTGCGAGCTCCTCTGCGACGCGACGAAAGGCGTTGAGGAGCGCGCGCTTGTCGTCGGCGCGGTCGGAGCGGTATACGTAGCTCTCGCGACCGCGCTTGATCTTGATGGCGTTGGTGAGGTCGCCGCCGTCCTTGAGGTCGATGACGACGATCTCGGCGAGGCTGAAGCAGCGTTCGGCGACGAGACGCACCTTGGAGCTCATCTGGCGCTTGCGGCGCGTGGCGATGAGCAGCAGATCGTCGAGCAGGAACAGCGCCACGCTCTGCTGCGGCTTGTACGTGGCGGCGTTGAGCTCGGTGAAGCTGCTCGCCTCGGCGATGAGGTGGCGTCCGGGGAGGTAGGGGAGGAACTTTTGCGAGCCCTCGATGCCCTCCCAGAGCGAGGTGATCTGCGCGCGGTAGATCTGCTGCAGATCGAGCGTCGAGTTGCGATGACCTGGCTTGGCGGTGGTTGCGGTCGGCTTGGCGGTGCGCGAGAACGAGGTGGAGAAGGAGGCGTCGTCGAGCTCGAGCGCGTGCGGGAGCTGCTTCCACTCGGCGAGCAGCTCCTTGAGTTCGAGCATGTCGTTTTCGAGCGTGGCGATCTCCTTGCTGATGGTGATGAACTCCGAGTAGTTGCGAAACACCTGGCGCTTGAGGTCGTCGTTGGCGGCGTGCTTGGCGGCGCCGAGCGAGGCCTTGAAGGTGCGCAGGCTCGACTCGGAGTGGTGCGCGAGCTTGGCGCGCAGATACGCCTGCGGGTCAAAGTCGGCCTGGCTCAGCAGCTGCAGGTCGACGGCAGGATCGCCCTCAAAGACGTCGGTGCGCGTGCGCGCCGTTTCAGACGACTTGCGCAGCGCCTGCAGCTCGGCGTCGTCGGGATCGTAGGCGGCGTCGTCGTCGCCACCATGGCCGCCGATGCTGCCGCCACGGCTGGAGGACGCGCGAATGGGCGCCAGGGAGCGCCCTTGGTCGTCTTCGTCGTCGCCGCGGTGCGGACGATCGTCGATGTGGATCTGAGGCATGGGCGGCAGCTGTGGGACGGCGGGGACGGCGCTGAAGCCGCCAGGACCAAGCTGGGTGGGCTCGGCATAGCGCATCGAGAGACGCTTCTTGAGGTTGCTGCCCACCTCGGACGCCTTCTTTCGTGACTTTTTGAGCACGCGGCTCGTACCGCTGCTGCCTGCAGCGGCGTGACCATCGTGCGCATGCGAGGGATGAGGTTGCGATGAGGAGGAGGACGAGGAGGCGTGCTGTGCGTAGGCGTGGGGGTGTGCGTTGGGCGCGTTGGGCGCGTTGGGCGCGTTGGGCGCGTTGGGCACTGGCGGGATGACGGGCTGGCCCTCCTGCGCATACAGCGTCATGGGACGCGATCGGAGCGACCTGGACATGGTGGGCAGCGAGCTTGCCCTACAGGCGGGGTCGGTGGGCAGCACCAACAGCGCCGGTGATATGAGCCGAGTGGTGGAGGAGGGTGGGGAAGCGTGAGTGCAGCTGGCATCGACGCACAGATCACAGATGGAGGCTCAGCCCTGAAATTCTTGCTACATGTTAGCACGTAGACTCCAACAGCTTGGCGTCCAGATTGAACCATGCTGTGTCAGAAGTCGCACTAACATGCTCGACCCAAAAGCCGCTTCAGGGTCCAGCCGATTTGCGGACTCACGATTCGCATCGATTAATGCAGCGCCCTTTTTCTGCGCCTTTTCTGCGCTTTTTCTGTGCTTTTTTCGGAAGTTTGGCGGCGTCGAGTCGGGCCGAAAAGGCACTAAAATCGGACGGCGTTTGTGTCATCCTCCTCCTCCACCATCATCATCCTCCGCTCTATCCGCGCCTCGCTCCGGCCCCGTCGACGTCAGCCTCGGCCCGCGTTGGTGGTCCTGCCCCTTGCGCCATCACCATCAGTGCCAGCACACTCCTTTCCGTCTCGGTCCGCAACTCGACATGTCTTGCTCCTGCTCCATCATCTCTTGGCTCTGATACCGCCTTGTTTCGACTCCACGTCCATGCATCACGCCCAGTATACACACTGATCTACGACGCCCAACATGAAGTTCGCTCGCTACCTCGACGAAAACACCGTGCCCGAATGGAGGAAGGTCTACATCCAGTACCGCGGCCTCAAGAAGCTCATCAAGCGTGTCGCAGAGCACCGCGAGGCTCGCCTCCGCTACCAAGCCGAACTCGGCCTCACACGCACCCATTCCAGCTCCACCGCCGTAGCAAGAGGCTCTGCCTCCTCTCAACCGCCAGCCGACCCTTCGCTTCGTCGACGCAACCCTGCCACACCTTCAGCAGCGCAGGATCATGAAGCCCAACATACCCTCGCATCCAGCCCGGGCTTCCTTGACCGCAGCGACTATGGTGGCATCGCACCGCCGCCAGCTCCGGCACTCCCATCCCTGCCGCCCGTGACCCTCCACGGCACCGGTCTCCGCCTCTCATCCGACAGCTTCAGCTACGACTCTGTGGCCACAGCCGCCGCAGCGCGTCCCAGCAAACCACCCCGTGCATCCGATCCTACGCACGATGTCGAGGCACAGCTCCCTCCGCTCTCCCCCATCTCGGACGACGAAGAAGCTGCTGCAGCCGCCGACTCTGATTCTGAGACTCCCTCACCCACCGCCTCCAAGCCGCCGCAACGCGCGATACGATACGATCAAGACCCATCCAAGCCGGCGACATCGCGACCCGCGCCAACACCCTTGCCTCCCTCGCACAAGGCCACCGGTTCCGGCGCTTCGAGCAGAGTCCGTCTCCTCTCGAACCGCTCATTCAAGCTCGAGCCTCCCGCATCGCTCCAGGAGCTCATCGAAACCCACTTTGACCACGAGGAGGCCAAGATCTTCTCGGCCTGCGACGCCGAGCTCGAGCGCATCGTCACCTTCTACGAGGCGCAGGAACACGAGGCTGCGCACAAGTACACCCAGCTCGTGCGTCAGCTCACCGAGCTCGCCGAGCATCGCCGCGAGTACCGCGCAAAGTACAACATCAGCGACCGCGACCGCACGGGCGCCGGCAAGCGCCGCCATCGCTTCTCGCAGCTCCTCTCCAACCTGCCCGGCTCCAAGCTCATCGTCGCCGACGAGCTGGCGCACCGCATCAAGTCGCTCCCGGCGCTGACCACCAGCCGCTCGCGCGAGCCGGGCCAGTCGACCAGGCCCTCGGTCGACGCTGCCGGCGGACGCGTCTCGCTCGACCGTGCGGAGCGCAGCAACAGCCCGCCTCGCGCCGGCTCCGAGAGCCACGAGGACGATGCCGGCGATCGACGCCGTGCGCAGGCGCTGGCCAAGATGCAGGCGAGCCTTCGCGGCTGGGACGACGAGACGGACCGGGCGATGCGCGAGGCCAACAAGGCGGCGGCGATGAGCCACGATCCCGAGGCGTACGCGGCGGCGCGCAAGAAGCTCAAGGCGGCGGTGATCGAGTACTACAAGTTCCTCGACATCCTGACCAACTACAAGATCCTCAACCGCACCGGCTTTGCCAAGGTGATGAAGAAGCTCTCCAAGACGGTGGGCGTGGCGTGCGCCGAGCTGTACTACGAGGATCGGGTGGCGCCGACGCTGCTCGTCACCTCGGACCGCATCGAGCGGCTGCGCAAGGCGACCGAGGACATCTACGCCGCCTACTTTGAGCACGGCAATCGCAAGCAGGCGCTCAACCGGCTGCGCGCGCGCGAGGACCACACGACGCACCACTACAGCGTGTTTCGCAGCGGCTTCTACCTCGGCATCGCGCTGTGCGCCATCGTCGGCGGGCTCATCGAGTGCCAGGAGGAGAGCACGCAGCGCGCCATCCCGCAGTGGGCGGGCATGCTGCGCGTCTACGGCGCCGAATTCATCCCTACGCTCTTCGCGCTGCTCTTCGGACTCAACCTGGCGTGGTGGCATGCGGTGCGCATCAACACGGTCTTCATCTTTGAGTGGGACGTGCGCACGACGATGGACCACCGCCAATTTTTCGAGCTGCCGGCGCTGCTGATGCTGCTGCTGGCGTGCTGCTTCTGGGTGTCGTTTGTGAATCCGTTTCCGGATGCGATTGCGCCGACGACCTGGCCGACGGTGTGGCTGGTGATCGCTGCGGTGCTGGTGCTCAATCCGCTGCCCGTGCTGCAGCCCGCCAGTCGATGGTGGTTCGTCAAGAGCCTCGTGCGCGTCTTGACCGCCGGTTGGAAGCGCGTCGAGTTCCGCGACTTTTTCCTCGGCGACGAGCTCAACTCGATCGCCTGGACGCTCTCCAACCTGTGGTACTTTGGCTGCGAGTGGCGGCACGATTGGGAGGTGCCGGATCGATGTTCGCCCAACAGCACCTACTGGACGGCGGTGCTGCTGGCGGTGCCGGCGGTGCTGCGTCTGGGGCAGTGTGTGCGTCGTTGGATCGACAGCGACTACCGTACGCATCTGCATCTGGTGAATGCGGGCAAGTATTCGTCGGCGGTGGTGTACAACTTTCTCTACCTGCACTACCGCAGGAACGGCTCGCGCGCAGGAGCGGACAAGGCGTTGTGGATCGTGTTTGCGGTGGTGTATTCGGTGTGGCATATCCTGTGGGATCTGTTGATGGATTGGTCGGTGCTCAAGCCGCGCGCGCGGTACTTTTTGCTGCGAAACGAGATTTCGTTTCCGCAGCCGGTGTACTACGTGTTTATGGTGGTGGATGTGGTGGGACGGAGTGCATGGGTGGCGTATCTGGTGCCTGGACGAGCGTCTGTGACGCTGCGGTCGTTTCTGGTTGCGTTTGCCGAGATGCTGCGCCGGGTGTGTTGGAACAACCTGCGTGTGGAGAACGAGCAGATCGGCAATACGGATTCGTTCAAGATCGTGCGCGATCTGCCGCTGCCGTATCGGCAGAAGCTGCGCGAACAGGCCGAGGATGTCGACGAGAGCGACGGCGTGCATAGCACGGGCATCTTTGCTAGCGTCCGACTCGCGCGTCTGCGCAAAAAGGCCTCGGCCGTCGCCTCGCACAGTCCGACCTCGGAATCTGCACCTGCGTCCAAGCCCTCGCAATCTGGGGACGATGGGGGTAAGGATCGAGTGGAGCGCGAGGTTCAGAAGCGCAAGTCGCTGATCGAAGGGTTGCGCGACAAGCTCGTGCCGGCAACGCACGCCGACGAGGTGGGCAAGAAGCTCGACGAACGCGCCGTCACCAAGGGTCGAACGGGACGAGACTATACGCCGCGACGAGCCGAGGCCGACGTGGGCTTTGTCGACATTGACAGCGACGACGACGAGGACGAAGACGACGACGACGATGACGACGCCGGCCTGCGTGGCAGTGGCGTGGATCCGACGTCGGAAGAGGCTTCGGACAGCGCTGCGCCAGCGAGGACCGAGCTACCGCAGCCACCAGCTCGGGTGGTGCGCAGAGGATCCAGCCTCGGCACCTCGTCGCCACCATGAGTCGCGCAACCGCTGCTTTGCCAGCTTTTGACGATGGGATTATACTACGACCTAACAATTTAATATTGAATTTATCAAAAGCTAGGTCTATATAAACGAGGCCGCCGGAGTCTGTGAGTGTGGGAGCGCGTGTGGCTGAGGCCATGTCTCGTGTGCGGCGACTAGACTGGAGCGCGAGAGACGTGGACTGGCATTTGGCGCTAAGCTGGCGGCTGGGAGAACCTTCGCGTGTCTCTTTTTGGATCTAGGCGAGTCGCAAAGCCCCGAGAGAGGATGCACTGTCACAGCGGGCGATGGATCCAATCGGCCGAGGCTGGTTCGAAGCTGGAGATCCGTCGGATGAGAGCCCAGCTCCGAGGTGCCAGAGGTGGCCGAGGCATGGTCGGATCGACGTCGGGCTGATCGGGGCGTGGGTGTCGCGCGGCTAGCTGAGTCTAGGTTGACAGCGCCCCCCCTCGGCCCGCATGAAGCTGTTACGTCCAACGATGAGTGGGATGAACGGATGAGCCGGTGCGAAAGAAGATGCCGGCACAGCCGGGTGAGCCAGGAGAGCCGGGAGGGAGATCGCATGCGGATTCAAAAAAGCCAGGTGTGAGAGCGTGTGGACAATGGATTGCTCTCTCGTGTCGGAGGCTCTGCGGTGCACTTTGCTTGGGTTGGGGCTCAGCGACGCGTCTGTCAAATCTCTGCGATTGCCGCTTGCGGACACGCTGCTCGTCCCACGCGGTCTGGCAATTTCGAGGCCCGCTTTTCCTGCCTCGCTTTTTTTCGCATTTCTTCCCAACTTTGCAATCAGCTGTAGCTCAGGTCCAGCTGCAACACTGGTCGCATGTGTTGGACCCTCTCGCCAGTATAGTACTGGTAGCGCCTAGCCAACTTGGAACAGTCGCCTGGGCCTAGCATGTTCTAGCTCAACGCGCGGGTCTCAGCACAAGGCGCTAACTCTTTCTGGACGCGGAAACCATCCATCTCTTGGCTGTTGGCGGGTGACAGAGCTGGCTGGTCTGAAACACACGGCTTTCGAACACAACGACTGGATGGCAGGCAAAAGCATCAGGATGGATTTTTGCCACTGGGCCCCGATGCGCCGATGCGCCGAATGACCAAGGTGGCGGCGCGCGCATGAATCCAAAACGCGAGATTTCGAGGCCGAGGTGAGACAGAGTATGGGGAACGGGCCCCAGAGAGAGAGAGAGATGGAAACTAGCGTCTGTCCGCATTGGAGCGAGGCCAAGCAGCTGACGCTTTGAGACCCCGGCGCGCTGACTGGACTGCAAATTACAGTCGCTCGCCTCTCCCTTGGGCCCTGGACCCTTTGATCTCTCTTTTCTCTTTTTTCCTTTTTCTCATGTCTTGGATCCGGCGATGCGGGAGCGGATTCGGTCGGATGCATTGGACAGTGCTCAGCCGCCTCGCTCTGCCACTCAGTCCCGCGTTCGGATCGACTCCGACTGGACAAAGGTTGAGCCTCCCTCCACTCACTCCCTCTCGCACCGTCACGCCGTCACGCCGTCACGCTCTCACGCCATCGGCTCTGCCTCTCGCCACCCGCGGCGTGTCAAAAGTCTACTCTCACCCAAATCGCGGTCTCAGTTTGCTGCAATCGACTCGCCGGCTTTGGCTCAGCTTTCGGCCGCATCTTGTCGTTGTCGTCGTCGTCGTCGTCGTCGTCTCCTCATCGTTCATCTGCAATATACTCTATCTCTCGAGCTTGGCGCTAGCTTCTGCATCCATCCAGCCTAGCCGCCATCTTCGCTGCACTCGCCGCCTACTCAGCTACTCCGCTACACGCCACCCACGCCCAAACGCGGCAACCCGCCAAGCCACTCCACGTTCTCGCTATCTTGCTTCCTTCTACCCAGTCCCAGCCCCCTGGCTCACAGGTCAGCCCGCTTCCGCATTCAATCCACCACCCTTCCGCATCCAAAGCGCCACCTCCGCCTCGTTTCCTGCGCTCGCGATCCAATATATACCTCGTCTGGTAGACGCAAGACGCTCCCGTCTCGAAAGCCATCCCTCCTTCCACCACCCTCGATCCACTCCGGCAGTGGCATCACCTCTCTCACACCATGGCTACCCTCGAGATGCAGAGGCCCCCTCGCCGCCACTCCGCCTCCCTCGCCGCCGCACCCACCTCCCCCACCATCATCCGCACGCCCGACTTCATCTTCTTGCCCTCCGTCCCAACCCACGAACCCGAGGACAACCTCCCCAGCCCCATGGCCCTCCAGCACCAGTTCGCGCTGGCAGCCCAGTCGCAAGCACACGCACACCGCAGCAGCTCCAATTCGCTCCGAGCAGCAACCTCCTCCGAGCACAGCAAGCGCACAAACCCAGCAAGCCCCCTCAGCGCTCCCGCGTCCGTCTGCCAACACGACGCCGACGAGCTCGAAGAAATCGCAGAGCCACTCTCCATCCCGGACTCGGACCTCGACAACCAAGCTGCTTCGCTCGACGCTCTGCGCGACCTCCGAAATCACCACCTCGACTCGCTCCAGTCCCTCGTCCACTCGATCGCAGAGCACCACTTTGCAGACGCTCCAGACGCAGAGCTCACCCAGGTGCTCGACGACCTCTTCGCCTCGCTCCGTCGCATCGGCGGTCACAACGCTCCGCTCTCCCCCACCTTCACGCGCCCCTCACTGCCCGCCCTCGGCGTCCAGTACATGTCTGATGTCGATCGCCTCGTCCTCCTCGTAGACAGGCTCACCCAGGCTGCCGGCCCCGCCACCGACGCCCGCCACGCCAGCCAGCTCGAGCGCCTCAACTCGCTCACGCGCGCCCTCGTCGACTCCGACCGCCGCATGTCCCGCACCGCCCTCGATAGCCCCCCGCAAACACCGGGTTCGCTCGCCTGGCTTGCTGCACGCAGAGCATCCCTCCACCAGCACACCTTGCATTCGCCCCAGTCCAGCTCTCACATCTCTGGCTCCCGCGGCTCGTGGAGCTCCGTGCATTCCTCCGCCACCGTCGCCACCTCCTCCGACGAGGCCGCGCTCACCAACGGCGGCGCCCCGCTCGATGCGCACGCCAAGAACGCCGCGCTGCCTCAACCCACCGCATGGTCGCCGAGACGCACAGAGCTGCTCACCGAAGCCGGCCTCCTGTCCACCGCCGCACCCGAGCAGCAGCACGAGGTGGACGGTTCCATCTTCGACATGGCCACCATCCGCCCCAGCGCTTCCACGCGCATGCCTCCCTCCTCGTCCACCAAGCCCTTGTCCATCGAGTCGCTCTACTCCCGCCAACTCGTGACGCCCTCGGCCATCGCGCCACCCCACTCGCCCCGCTCCAACCAGGCTTCCCGCGCCGCCTCCATCGCAGACCGCTCCGACTCGACCGCCACCGCCACGGCTCCAGCACTCAACCGCAAGCGCTACTCCGTACAGACCGAGAGCGCAGCAAGCACCTCTCTGCCCAGCTACTCGCACGACGCGCCCACCTACCATCACGCCGACGACGACATCAAGCAGAAGGCTTATGAAATCGACGCCGAGACCTCCTCGTCCGACGAGCTGCCCGGCTACGAGGCTCCTTCCTCGCAAGCAGCCGGCTTTGCCCCCGACGTCAAGAAGCAGCCCCTCGAGACGCCCACGCTGCTCGAACGTCGTCGCGCCAAGTTGGCCGCCCAGCACAGCGCCTACGCCGCACGCACGCCCGAGGACCTCGCCATGGTCCAGAGCTCCATCGATCGCCTCTCGAGCGTCATGCCCCAGCTCCACAACCAGCGCGCCCTCTCGCCCGAGCAGCAGCGCGAGAAGCAGCTCGACCACATGATCGGCCGTCTCGCCCACTCCAACGCACAGCGCCTCAACGACCAGCGCAGCGACCCTCCCAGCTTCCGGCCCAGCCGCGCCGCCCCGACGCCGCCCCCGGCTGCCGTGCCTCCCAAGCCGGTCGCGGACATCAAGCTCCCGCTCGTCGCCGCCGCCGCCGCCGCCGCCGAGCCCGAGCCCGAGCCCGAGCTGCCCGCAACGCCCACCACGCCCAGCTCGCTGCACATCGCGCCGTCGACCTCGTCCTCGCGACGCTCCTCGCTGCTGCCCGGCGCGTTCGGCCGCAAGCTCAGCATGGCCAGCATCGGCAACGCGCTCCGACGCGCCTCGATCTACGATGCCACCAAGCTCAGATCGCGCGAGGGCTCCGAGAGCAGCACGGCCAGCGACGGCAAGCCGACGACGTACATGGCGCGCCGCCGTGCCGCCACCACCGACTCGCGCAGCAAGTCAGACATCGCCGAAGGGCTTACGAGCCTCTTCAACGACGGCGGCAAGACGCGCAAGGGCAGCGCGGGTGATGTGAGCGCTGCGCGCTTGCACGCGCAGTCGAGCTTCCGCGCCATCGACTTTGCCGACGACACGCCGCGCGGCCGCGATGCGAGCCTGATGCCGCGCGCGAGCGTCGAGGAGGAGGACGACAGCATGCTCCAAGACTACAGCTTTGCGAGCTTCGACACGCAGGCGTCCAACCACCGGCTCTCGGTGGCGCCGTCGCTCGACTCGCCGCGCAGCCCGGTGAGCTGGACGGCGAGCAACAGCAGCGCCGGCTCGCGCCGCAGCTCGCAGCTCCTCTCGTCGAATCCGGCCACGCCGACGTGGCCCAAGTCGCCGCTCACGCCCGTCTCGCCGCAGGCCACCAAGCGCCACTCGAAGGCGGCCGTCACGTTTGCCGCCGACACGCTCGCCTCGCCCGCATCGGGCAAGTCGACCGCCGCCTCGCTCCAGTCGCAGCTGCGCGACGTCGGTTTCACGCCTCTCCGCCCTGGTAAGTGCCTCGCCTTCGCCGCCCCGCCGTGTCATGTCGCCTGTGCCCCTGCTGCTCCTGCCCGCACGGAGAGCATCGTTTGCTACGCCGTTGCGCGCGACACCGAGCCTCCCTCGGCAGATGCCAAGGTGTCCGGTCTCGCCCCCGCCGCGTCGTCGTCGTCGTCGCAGAGCAATGCCACTGACCCTCCTGTGCGTCCTGCCTCCTCCGCTGCCGCTGCATCTGCTTTCGCTTCCACGCTCCAGCCTGACGAGGTGGTGGGTGTGGCGCTCGAGTTCTTCGCCGAGGCGCAACCGGCGCTCGGCACGGTCTCGGTCCTGCTGTGGTGTGCGCATGGCGGCGCATCCGCGGCGACGGTGGAGCTCGCGTTTGAGCTCGCGGCTGAGCCCGGGCTCGAAGCGAGTAGCCGTCGTCTGCGCGTGTGGCCGCTGGATAGCAATGTATCGCTCAGCCTGTGTGCGTCGCGTGAAAGCCTGGCGGGGATGAGCAGCAGCAGCGGCGGCAGCGGCGGCAGCGGCGGCAGCGAGCGACGCGGAGCGGTGGAGGTGGTGTTGCCTGCGGCTGTCAAGGATGGGCAAAGCGGACGGGTTGGATTGGAGATGGGGGGTTCGGTGAGTCGGGTCAAGTTGGAGTTGACTGAGGGCGAGGTGAGGAGGGGGGCGGAGGAGAGTCGGGGGGAGGGGATGGTGGAGTTTCCGCTCTCTGCGCGAGAGCTGTCGGCGTGCGACGAGGGGGCGCTGGTATGTGGTGTCTGTCTGCATTCTGAGCGAGGCAAGGTGGAGCCGTTGATGGCTTGGGGCGAGGAGGGGAGGTTCGAATGGCAGGCGCTGCCGTCCGAAGGTTGGGAGGAGTTGGTGGATGCTTGGATGTGCCATGCCGATCAGGAGCTCAACCGTACGCTCACCCAGACCGCCGTGCGCTTCGCTTCCAAGATCCACACGCAGCCCTCGCCCGCAACGAGGGCGGTCTGGGTGGGAGACACCTACCTCGTCGTACCCGCGTCGGCACTGCATCCAAGCCGCGTAGTGTATCAAGACACTTCGGCAACCACTCGATCCGTAAGTTCACCACCCCCCTCTACTAGGCTCTCGTGAAAACGGACCGGATAGAAAGTCGCTTCTCCCACACCTCCCACCATTGTCGTCCAAAAGACATATTTTGGACGGTGGGGTGGAAAAAGAGGTGTGGCAATGGAGATGGTCGATTGATACACCGATGTCCAACAACCAACCACGCACTCTCTCGCCTTCCCTTTTCTCGCTCCTGCTCGTTTTCCCTCCTCGCGCTCGCGTGAAGGCTGATGTTCTCGTCCACGTCGAGGTTACAACGCATGGTGACGTTGAGGGTTTTACCGCCGTCCGTTGTACCAGGATCGTGTTTCGGTCAAGCCCCGCGCTGCTTTGCATCCTTGGCATGGTTGAGAACATCGGACTCTGCGAAGCGGTTGGGGGACAGCGAGTTGGAGGAGAGAGGCGATGTGTGTGTGGAACGTGGGTCGGAAGTCGAACAGAACACCTGCTGGCTGCTAAGCGTCAGAGTCGAGCATCTACCCGGCCCACAAACATTCCCCCCTCCCTTCCTCCTCCTTTCATAACGGCGTATAACGGCGTGGTTCTATGTGCTGACTTGATTGTTGTTTTGCAGGTTGCGTGTTGTGAGTGCGGAAGCGTACTGGGCTCAGCGACGGCTGAAGGTTCGGGGACGGTGCGGTTGAGCAAGTACACGATCGAGCTGCTCAGCGCTTCGGGATGCCGGGGGGATACTTGGATATCTACGCTGCTGTCTACGCTGCAGTATGCGGCGGCATCTCACGGATCGCGACGCTTCGTGCTCTGCGACTCGCACCAAGCGCGCATCGAGCTCGAGACCTGGCTCTTCTCGCGTGCGCATTTCACCTCGTCCCTCTCCCGCCACTGGTCCCACCGGTCCCACCGGTCCCAACTCAGCACCACCTCCGCAGCTCCCAACGCGCCCAGCGCCTCCGGAGCCTCAGAAGAATGGATATGGAAGGGGCATCGAATCCTGCACCGACGCGCGCAGGCTTCAGCCGACGAGGCGGTCGAACGGATCGAGCTGCCATCGCCCGTGGCGGAATGGACGAGAGCTGCGCTCGAAGCATGCACCGCCGTCCTCCCGTCCGAACTGAGCAACGCGCTGCCAGGCTGGCACACCGCCCTGCTCGCCACCACCACCAAGCGAGCATGACACGGTATCGCTTGCTTTCGCTTTGCTTTCGCTTTGCTTTTTGGCCTTGGCCATGGCCGGCATGGCGCTCAAGGTGGAAATTTCAGTGCATAGAATGTGAGATTGTGGCGTGTTCGGGTGCGGCGCGTCAGGTGAGACGAGTTCAGAGTTGCTTTGCTGGCGGGTGTTGGTCGCCCTTTGTTTGACAGGCGCGTTGGGTCGGATAAGGAGCGCTCAGACCCTCGGCCAGAAAATAGAAAAGGAAAAAGAAAAGCACACGCAGTCACGCACGCACGCGCCTCGACGCACGCCTCGACGCACCCGCTCTGCCAATCTGCCAATCTGCCGCTCTGCTGCTCTGCTGCTCTGCTGGGCCCGTCGCGAACCCTTGCAGTTCAACTCGCCGCGCTCTCTCTCTGTCTCTGACTCTCGCCATCTCGAACTGGATTGGGGATCGATTGCTTCTGCGATTGCTTCTGCTGCTGCTTCTGCTTCATTTCCGACCCTCAGCCTTATCACCATCACCATTCGTTCTGGGCAGCAGCATCGTCGGATCGCTGCCGACACGCTCACCATGGCTACGCTCTGAAATCACGCAATCACGCCTTTGCCGCCGCCGCCGCCGTCTTGCAAGCTCGTCACAGTCCGAGGCACTCGACCGAGGCACTCGACTGAGGCACTCGGATGCTGCTAGGCAGAGATGGACTCGATCTTTGGCCGCAAGAAGCGCTCGCGCCAGTTCAACTCGGAAGCTGCCGATAAGGCCATCCCCTACGAACGCACCATCACAGGCAGACAACCCCTCGCCCTCGACTCAGCCATCGTCGCCTCCTCCTCCTCCTCCTCCTCCTCGACTAATCCTCACTCAAACGCTAGCCCCACCAGCTCCAAGCTCGCCATCGGCAACCCCTCCGGCAACCCCTCCCTCGGCGCAGGCTCCAGCGCCAACAACTACCACCACAACCACAACCACCACTACGACCCCTCCTCCACCACCACAAGCAGCACCGGCCTCGCCTCCCATCGCCGTCAGCTCTCCGGCGCCTCCTCCTCCCGCCATGCTCTGAGCACACACGACTCGGTCCACTCCTCCTCCTCCTCCTCCTTTGCACCGCACAACCCCACCCGCTCCTCCCGCTACACCTCCACCACAAGCGCCGGCTTCGCTCACGACGCCGCCTCCATCCGCTACAATGGCGCCTCATCCCTCCCGCACGACGTCCTCACCAGGATGTCCGTCGCCTCCACCGCAACAGGCGCCCCCTACGCTTACTCGCATCCGGACGAACCCAGGACCATCCCCAGCACCAGCACAAGCCATTCCAGCCTCGCCAGAGACTCGTACCATGCAGCCTCCCACGGCGCGCACGGCGCCCACGGCGCCACCGGCAAGGCGCCCGACTTTGTCCTCCAGCGTCCCTCGGACGCCGACGTCGAACGCCTCTTTGCAGAGCTCATGGACAGGCGCGACTTTCTCAACGTACCCGGCGGCAACCTCTCGGACGAGCTCAAGGAGACCGCTCGCCGCAACATGCTCGGCTTCAGCGTAGACAAAAAGTGGACCCTCGTCTACAACGACAAGCTCACAGAGTGGCACGCAGAAAAGGAGCGCGACCGCAACCGTCGCCACCACGCAGCCCACGCAGGCGGGCCCGCAGGCGCCGCCAACAGCCTCGTCATCACCCGCAACTCGCCCGAGTGGTTCATCAAAAAGTTCATGGACGGCACCGTCACCACAAAGCACATCGAATCCCTCGCCGTCACCCTCCGCACCTGCGCCATCGGCTGGATCCAGAGCTTCGTCGAGGCAAAGGGCACCCCCGTCCTCGCAAGCTTCCTCAGCGGCCTCCACGCAAAGGGCATCAAGTCGGACAACGACCTCGCGCTCGAATACGAGGTCCTCAAGGCCTTCCGCTCCCTCTTCAACTCCAAACCGGGCGCAAACGACGCGCTCGCACAGCCAAAATGCATCAGCGGCATCACACACTCGATGATCTCGCTCCAGCTCACCACGCGCAAGCAGGCCGCAGACATCCTCCTCTTCCTCTGCCACTGGGACAAGCCCACCGGCCACCGCCTCGTCCTCAAGGCCTTCGACGACCTCAAGTCCAGCCAGGGCGACCACGGACGCTTCGACGCCTGGTTCCGCGTCCTCGAACAGACCATCGACGGCCGCGGCAAGATGGGCTCCATGGTCGGCGCCTCGGACGAGGTCAAGAAGCTCAGCATCGTCGGCCCCCACGAGTCGAGCCTCAACGAGTACGCCATCAACAACATGTTTCTCATCAACGCCATCCTCAACGCAGACATCGTCGCCGAGTTCGAGGTCCGCGTCCACCTCCGCAACCAGATGGAGGCCAGCGGCCTCCAGCGCATCCTCATCAAGATGCGCGCCTTCAAGAACCCCGACCTCGACCTCCAGATCGGCGTCTTTGAAAAGGGCGCAGAGGCCGACCACGAGGACGTCGTCGAGACCTTCAACAAGGAGGTGCTCACCGACCTCAGCGATCCCGTCGACGTCTTCCGCGCCATCGTCGGCAAGGTCGAGGGCTCCCGCGCCTACGACTTTTTCCTCTCGGCCCTCCAGCACCTCCTCCTCATCCGCCGCGACGGCGACGACCTCGTCCACTACTACCAGCTCATCGACTCGATGGTCACCTCGGTCGTCATGGACCGCAAGGGCGCCGTAGAGGGCAACGACCTCTCGTCGCTCCTCGGCGTCTCGGTCAACAACGTCCTCTCCCGCTTCGCAGACCAGGACCACATCAACTCGATCCAGTCCGAGCTCCAGCGCGCAAAGGCCAAAGCAGCCGCCCTCGAGCACGACAAGCTCGCGCTCGAGGCAAAGCTCAAGCAGAGCTCCGACGGCCTCATCGGCAAGCTTCAGGAGCAGATCGAAAAGCTCGAGGACGACCTCTCGCTCGCGCGCGGCAACGCGGGCGCCGCGCGCGACGAGATGGACGAGATGGAAAAGGCCTACATCGACCGCGTCGTCGCGCTCGAGATCCAGATCCGCGAGCTCTACGACATGCTCCGCGAGGCTCAGATGGACGTCAGCGACGTCGCCGCGCCCGGCAAGGGCAGCCTCGACCGCAAGCAGCTCGTCGACACGCTCGAGAAGCAGCTCGAACGCAACAAGACCATCCGCAAGCTCGAGGCCAACGCGCGCAAGAACAAAGCGGCGAAGGGCGCAGACGCCGCGCCTCCCCTTCCGCCCGTGCCCGGCGTGCCCTCGGACGACGACCGCAAGCGCATCTCGGCCTCGGTCCGTCGCCAGTCGACGCTGCAGCGCCAAGCAGAGCACGCCGATGCAGACGATGCGCAGGACGACGACGACGACAATGCGCCGGATGACGAGTCGCTCGATCCCGAGGCGGCCAAGTGGAAGATCCAGGCGACGCTCGCCGCAGGCATGGCGCAGAACACCGACCTCGCCTCGCGCATGGTCGACGCGCGCGAGTCGCGCCGTCGCAAGGCGCAGGCTCCCACACCCAACGCAGGCGCCGGCGGCGGCGGCGTCAAGCGCACCTCGCATCCCGCCGTTCGCACGCTCCTCGACGAGATCCGCCGCCAGCGCGGCGACGACGACTCGGACTCGGACGACGAGCTCCTCGCCGGCAGAGGCAAGAAGAAACCCAGCGCGCTCGCCAGCGTCGCCGAGTCCGCCGCCGCTGCTGCTGTGCCAGAGATCATCTCCACCTCACCCACGGGCACGGCAGCGCCACCGCCGCGACCACCGCCTCCTCCGCCGCCTCCGCCGCCACCGTCGATGCTGTTGCCATCGCTCGGACCGGGCCTGTCGGCAGACAAGGCGATGCGCGATGCCGCAGCCATGCCGCCGCCGCCACCGCCTCCTCCACCGCCTCCACCGCCGCCTGCGCCGGGCCTGCTGCCCAGCGCCGGCATCGGCGCAGAGATCCGCTCCGCCTTCTCGACACCCGACTCGTCGCGGCCCGGATCGATGCTGGCCTCGGTCGCGGGCACGCCCGCGCCTCCCGCGCCGCCGCCGCCCGGCTCGGTGCACGAGTCGCCCATGCAGGACGGCTTCCGCAACTCGATGATGAACGTGCGTGCGTCGTATGCGCCCACGAACCTCGGACCTGCGGGCCCCGTCGCCGCTCCGCCGGCGCCGGGCGTGGCGGGCCTGTTTGCCAACCACGCGCTGAGCCGCAAGGAGGTGCTGGCGATGGCGCGCAGCAAGATGAAGCAGCTGCAGTGGGACAAGCTGTCGCCGCAGCACGCTGCCGAGACCATCTTTGGGCAGCACGAGCTGACGGCGGACGAGGAGGCGGTGGTGCGGCAGCTGCAGCAGGAGGGCCTCTTTGACGAGATGGAGGAGGATTTCAAGGCCAAGCAGCCGGTCAAAAAGTCGGCGGCGACGGGCAAGAAGGACAAGATCGAGCTCAAGACGCACCTCAGCCTGCAGACGCGCCAGGGCATCGAGATGGTGCTCAAGCGCGTCAAGTCGAGCCTCACCGAGAGCAAGCAGGCGTCGCCCGAGGAGGTGGCGCACCACATTATCAACTGCAACGAGGCGGTGCTCGACCAGAGCTTCCTCACCGAGCTGCTGCGCCACTATCCCGAATCCGAGACCAAGGGCCAGCTGGGCGAGTACCGCAACGCCTCGGACGACGAGCTGCGGCTGCTGCATCCCGCCGACCGCCTCGTGGTGCTGCTCATGACCGTGCCGCACCTCAAGGAGAAGGTCAAGGGCCTGCTCTACATGACCAAGTACAAGGAGACGTTCGACCTCATCAAGTCGGGCACGGTCAAGGTGCGCGATGCCTCCGAGGGCCTCATGCAGGCCAAGTCGTTTGCGCGCCTGCTGAGCCTGGTGCTCATGATGGGCAACTACCTCAACTCGACGGGCGTGCAGGGCGGCGCGTTTGGCTTCAAGATCACCTCGATCAACAAGCTGGTGGATACCAAGGCGTCGGACGGCACGACGCTGCTGCACTTTATCGAGCGCACCATCTCGCGGTGCTTCCCCGAGGTCGAGGCGTTCATGGCCGAGCTCGAGCTGCCCGCCGAGGCGTGCCGGGTGCAGCTGTGGGACCTGCGGCGCGACCTGGCGGAGCTCAAGTCTGGCAGCTTCCAGCACCGCAAGGAGCTGGACCGGCTGCTGGACGAGAGCGAGGAGAACCTGGAGGATCCGTACGTCAAGATCATGCTGCCCTTCCTCAACGACGCGGCGTCGGAGCTGCAGCGGCTCAACGACCAGGTGCAGTTCACCGAGCGCGTGTACAACGAGGCGCTCAAGTACTTTGGCGAGGGGCCCGATCCGAAGAAGCGCGGGCTGGGCCAGCTGGCGAACCAGACGATGCGGACCGAGGACTTTTTCGGCATCTTCAAGGAGTTCCTCGCGGCGTACAAGAAGGTCAAGCTGGACAACGTGCGGATCGGCGAGCAGCGTGCGCTCGAGGCCAAGCGGCGTGCGGCGGCCGAGGAGCGCGAGCGCGAGCGGCAGGAGGCGCTGGCGCGCAAGGAGGCGGGCGTCGACGACAGCGCGGTGCTCGAGACGCTGCTCGGCAGCCTGCGCAGCGGCGGCGGCGGCGGACCCAACAAGCAGCGGCGCAAGGCGCGCGAGAGGCGGCAGACCAACGCGGCAGCAGGCGCGGCGGGCGCGGTCGGTGGCAGCGGCGGTGGTGGCGGCGGCGGTGGATCGGAAGACTCGGCGCTCGGGTCGGGCCAGCTGGGCGGTGCGCAGGGCAATCCGTCGGACGTGGCGGCGGCGATGCTGGCCAAGCTGCAGGGCGGCGAGGAGGGCGAGGCGAGCACGAGCGCGAGCGCGAGTGCGAGTGCGTTCCGACCGACGCGGAGGAGGGATCGACGGTCGGGTCGCGATGCGCCGTCGACGGCCGTGGCGGGCGAGGTGGCTTCGCCGGCGCTGACGAGCGAGTCGTCGCCGTCGCTCTCGCAGCCGGCGTCGTCGGCGACGCACACGCCGAGCGCGTCGATCTCGGTCTCGTCGTCCGGCATGCGCGTGCTCGGCGACACGTCGGCCGGCGATGCCACGCTCGTCCCCTCGTCGTCGCGCACCCTGGCCGCCGCGCCCGCAGCCGAAGCCGAAGCAGATGCAGCAGCCGAGGTCGAGGAGCAGCGAGGGGCCGACGAGTTCGAGGACGCGCTGCCGGCGCCCCCGGGTGCGGGTGCGGGTGCGGGTGGGAGCGACTTGGAGTGGTTTGACCCGGACCTCTCTGGCTTCTCGGCGGCAGGGCAGAGCGCGGCCTCGCACGGCGCCGAGGCGTCCCAGTAGACGCGAATTCCACTTTTTCCCTCTTTCTATCTCTCTGTACAGGATTGTATGCGCAGGCAAGGAAGCCGGGTTGGGCGGTGGCGTCGATTGGGCGTGTACAGACAAGCGGTGGTGAGTGCGAGGGGCGTCGTGGCTGTTGGTCGTGCGCAGGGTGGGCGGTCTCGGGTGGCAGCTGGGGTGTGCATGGGCGATCGAGCGTGGAAGCAGGCTCAGCCTGGCTCGCTGGAGCGTTTCGGGGAGGCAAGTGGTTGGTGGCAGCTGGGATCTCGTGTGCGTTGCAGCGTGCAGAGAGGGCCTTGGACTCGGCGAGCATCATGCATGCGGCTCGAGTCTGTGCCGCTTGGCCCCAGCTCGAGCACGAGACTCACCTCGTCCACCTCGCACACCTCGTACACCTCTCACACCTCGTACGCCTCGAATACCTGGGCATACTTCGTCCACCTCGTCCACCTCGTCCACCTCGTCCAGCTCGTCCAGCTCGTCCACTTCGTCCACTTCGTCCACCTCGCACACCTCGTCCACTTCGTCCACCTCGTCCAGCTCGTCCAGCTCGCACCGCTCGCACGGCTCGCGCATCTCGGAGTGGCTGGGGGTAGCGTGGAGTAGCAGGGATGCTTGGGAGTTAGCTCGCAGGTATGCTCTCGGGAGTAGCTGGGAGTATCGCGGCTTGGGTGGTTCGGACGGGGGAGTTAAGCGCAGGTTTGGTGGTCGGTGCGGGTCTGAGTTGGGTTCTCGCTGCGCCTGCGGTCTGCTCACTACGCGCCATGCGTCTGACGCCACTCGGCGGTGACATTCGACACTTGGCGCTGTGCCTGGAAAGAGGATTCGTTCATAGCTTGATAAACGGCCAACACTTGATAGACGGTTAGTATCTGCCAAATGGAAAAGTTGACTGTTGCGGACTTGTCAAGGATGACTCGCGAGGATGGGGTTTGAGGTCGATGGGTTGCGGGTTGTTTGTGGAGGTTTTTTTTGGAGGGGTGAATTGGGACAAAATAGGTGAAAGGGCAAATTTGCGACTTGGACGTCGAGCACGTTGACCACGTCGACCATCTCAACCACGCTACTAGGTTGTTGCAAGTGTCGGGATTCAAGTCGAGGTTGGGCAAAAGGGGGCGGGTTGGGGTTTACAGATGCGTGGTCTTTTCGTGCGTCTTACACCGCGCTCCAACAATACGCACGCCCATGTCCATGTCCATGTCTATGCGCATGCTGAGCGGTACAGGACAGCTACGACTCGATCCAATGCCCCAGCAACATCAGCATCAGCAGCAACACGAGTCTTAGGGGTGTTAGGGGCTGAGCCGTGCAGGACATTATGCTGGTCCGGGCGATGCGTCTCGAGGCGCGCTCGACCACGGCCTGTAGCTTCCACACCGATCCCGGCTTTCGCATCACGCTGGGGAACCACGGCACTGCACAGTAGCAAGGTGCCCAGCACGAAGATGCCCACACGCCCGTTTTCCACAACATTCATAGCATCCTTCACATCGACCACCACGGGGTCCACTTCGAAAGGTCCAGCTTCGCAAAGAGGACTCCACACCTGTGCGGTCGCATGCGATGCTGCGCCATCCTCACGGCCGACGGGTGCATCGGCGGCGCAGGCGCCTGCGGGGGTGGGGTCTGCAGCGACGCCGCTCGCGTCTCCCTTTGCCGGACTCGGGACGACGCAGCTGTCGCCGGACATTATGCTGCGCTGCACGATCTTTGACGCGTCTGGCTCTGCGACGTCGACGTCGGGCGTGTTCAAAAAGTCGCGGCTGTGCACCGAGCACGGGCTGGAGCCGCGCGATCTGCGCAAGATCGACTCGCGCGTGCCCAACCTGGTGCCGACGATCCTCGCGCGTCGCGGGGGCATCCTGGTCAACATCCTGCACATCCGCGCCATGGTCAAGCGCGACAAGGTGCTGCTGTTCGACTCGTACGGCAGCACGGATTCGCAGCTGCATTCGGCGTTTGTCTACAACCTGCAGCACAACCTGCGTCCTCTGCACAGCCAGCCCGCCAACCAGAACCACACCGGCTTGGCGTACGAGTTCCGCGCGCTCGAGAGCATCCTCGTCTCGGTGCTCGACGCGCTGCGCATCGAGCTCGCGCTCGTGCGCAGCTGGACCGCCGGCGTGCTCGAGCAGCTGGACGACGATGTGGACCGCGAGAAGCTGCGTACGCTGCTGCAGGTCTCGCGCAAGCTCAACGCCTTCCTGAGCAGGGCGAGGGCGGTGAAGAATGCGGTGGTCGAGGTGTTGGAGAACGACGAGGATATGCAGCTCATGTACCTCTCCCACTCTCCCCCCGCCGATTCGAGCGGCGGCGCAGAGATGGATCAGCTCGAGCTGCTGTTGGAGTCGTTTGACAAGCAGGTGGAGGAGGTGGTGGCCGAGACGGTGCAGCTGCATTCCGACATGAGCAACACGCAGGAGGTGGTCGAACTCATCCTCGACAACAACCGCAACAAGCTGCTCGCGCTCGACCTCAAGACGTCGATTGCCACCATGGGCATTTCCGCCGGTACGCTCTGGGCGGGGCTGTTTGGCATGAACCTAAAGTCGCACATGGAGGAGCTCGACTGGGCGTTTGCCGGCGTGAGCGGCGTGGCTTTCGGCGCCGTACTGCTCACCGCCGGAATAGGACTTAGGAGGCTAGAAAGGCTCAGGAAGGTCGGTCTCGGTCAGGGCGCGGCGTACAAGAAGAAGGACGAAAAACACTGGCCAGGCCCTGCACATCCGCCCATGGCAAACCCCTTCCCTCCAGACCCAACACCCACACCTCCCGCACCACCACCGACCGCGCCGGAGCTGGTCACCTCGACCGCGGGTGCGGGCTCGCTGGGAGCGCTCGGGTCGGGCTTGGGCTTGGGCGCCAAGTGGGATGCTCGCACGCGCAAACGACGCGCCTAGAACACTCTCGCGCACAAACACACTGCAATGACCACCACTTCGCCCACCGCTTGCGCACGTTTGGTTTTGGCATTTCAGAGTGCTTGCTTGAACAGATGCGCGCCGATGACGTCGGTGACGGGCGCGAGGCGCGGACGCAGCCACTCTCGCACCGCCTCTGCACTTTGTCCTGCGATCCTCACCACGCCCACGCCCCCCTCCTCCTCGTCGTTGGCTGGGGTATCTACGATGCTTAGTGACCAGATGACGTCTGGGTGCTTGGTGGCGGGTCTGATCTGGATGGCTTGGAACTCGCGGCTGAGCATGGTGAGGATGGGCTGGGCATCGGGGCCTGCGAGGAAGAGGCTGGCGTATGTATCGTAGGGAGCATTCCTGCGCGCGAGTTCGGTCCAGTCGTCGTCTCGCTCCGACGCCGATTGCGAGAGCAGCAGCACGTCTCTGGCGACGACGGTGGTGGCGATGCGCAGCTCGTTGCGCGATCGGTAGGCGTCGAAGCACCACCGTTCGGGCGTGCGGCTGGGGGTGGTGTAGTCCTTCATCGCGCGCCCCGAGAGGGCGGCTTGCGGAAACGCATCGAGCGCCGACTCGACCACCCCCTCCCGCGGCCCGCCGACCGCCGTACGACCCGGCGTGAGCCAGTCGAGCAAGATGAGCGACGAGGTGCGCGAGCGCAGGTCGAAGCGTTGCACCTGATCGTAGCGCGCGGCGCCAAAACACGTCACCGGATCAGGCAGAACCACCAATGTACCCCGCGCCCGAACCAGATACCGAACAACCTGCCTCGTCCCAACCTCCCCCCCACCCACACCCCCGCTACACCCTGACCCACTGCTTCCGGTGCTGGCGGTGGTGGTGTTGGTGGTGGTTGTGGTGGAGATGTGGTTTGTGGGATGGGTGGTTCTGGTCTTAAACACCTTTGTGCTGCCCTGTGTAAGCAGGACCATGCAGACGTGCGAGCCGACGTCGAGATCGAGATGCACCGTATCGCCCGAGACGAGGCCGCCGCCGTAGCCGACCATGTAGAGAGGAGCGACGGATTTGGCGCTCGAGGCTACGACCTGCTGGGTAGCGATCCGGGCACTGGTGTGCGGCGCGATGAGTTTGAGCGGAAAGGTAAAAGAGAGATGGGTAAACACCGCCCGGCCTCGTACGCATCTCACCACCGCCATCCCCTCACCATTGAAATTGCCCGCCACCGCCTCGTCCTCTGCGGAGGGGGGATGTTGGAGTTGTTTGTAGAGCTTCTTGAGTGTGGGTTTTTGCTTGAACTCGTCGGGAGGGGAGGAGGAGGAGCGGATGCGTTGTTGGCGTTTCTCGAGGTCGTGAGCCCACATGGCTGCACCGATGCGGTTCGAGATGCTAAACACCATGCCGAGCAGCGGGATGCGTTCGAGCAGCGCAGCCGTAAACCCAAACGCACGGTACGCGGATTGTCGCTCGGTGATCCACAGCTCGATCTGCATCGGCGACATGCGCTTCGCCTCAAACAGAGTCGCATGCAGCTGCCGACCATAACTCAGCGACCGCAGCGCAGCCGTCAAGGCCATGCCGAAAAACGGCACAAAGTCCATCGGCAACAAAAACACTGTCGAAACCATCCCCAAAGTCAGTCCCCCTTCCCCCATCTTAAAGTGCGCGGGTGGGCTTACCTTTTAGGATGATGAAGCGCACGAGCGGCGTGGCGAGTTTAGCGTACCACGCCTGTTTCTTTGCATCCTTGATGGCCTTCTTGGTGGGTGGGTTGGAGAATTCCTCGTGGTAGTCGGTCCACCAATCTGCAGGTTTACCCCTCGAGCGTACCGTCTGGACGTAGGCCGTGTTGCGGCATTCGCGCAGCTTACGAGCGAGCCAGAACTCCATCATCGCATGCACCTGCCCCACCACAAACATCATGGTCGCAAACGCTGAAATCCCCCCAAACCCACACCATTCAAAAACCCGTCAGCATCAAACTTCCAACAACGTTCCCTCCGGATCCCCGGGGGGGGGGGGGGGGTGTGTGGGTGTGGTTGGGGTTGCTTACTTTGTAGGGAGGGGAGTGGGATGATGAAGGGTAGGTTATCGTCGGTGATGTCTGCGGTATGTACGAGGTTCGAGTAGAGCGCCGAGAAGCCGGTGACCGAGGCGGAGGCCGACATAAAGTAGCGTACAAAGAGGCGTTGGAATGGCCAGGTGACCAACGCCCACGCCAAGCCGACGAGGCCAGCCTGCTTTGCTGCAGACGAACACTTGCGCCACATGGGCCGCCACAAGGCGCCATCGTGAACCAACCGATACGCCCCCACCAAACAGTACAGCGGCGGAAACGTCAACGTCTCCTCTGGCATCCTTCGTAAAGAGCAAAGACAATGGTAGTCCAAACCCAATCCTTTGCCGTCTCGCCAATCGCCCCCAAAATCCGCACAAACCCCTCCGCCTTGCCCCGTGCACCCAAAAACGTCCTTTTTTCCCCTCCATTTAAAACCCCCCCCGTTGCACAACTGCCCCCGCCCACTCAATCGCAAAAAAAGCCCTCCCCAACCAGCATCATTAATCACCCACACCAACTCCTCCACCTCCAGCTAAACCCCCCCACCCTCCGTCGCTCAAATCCACAGTCGCACATCGCACAAGACCACCTCCTCTCCCCAACTCAAGGCATAGCAAGGCATAGCAAAACCATGGCAATTACTCATTATGGTACAGGGCATATGGGGGGGTGAGGGATGTATCGGGACCCAAAGTTTAGAGCTTGTCGGCAATCATCTGCTCCATGGTGGCGCCGTCCTTGGCAAAGCCGGCGATGCCCTCGGCGAGCTTGGTGTTGGCCATGGGGTCCTTGGCGAGGTCGAGGAGGAAGGCGGGCTGGTCGTTGATGTACGAGACCTTGGCCATGGGCTCGGCGGCCTTGGCCTTGTCGACAGAGAGCTTCTGCTCGACGGGGCCCTGCTGGTTCTTGAGCTCCTCGAGCAGCTTGGGCGAGATGGTGAGGAAGTCGCAGCCGGCGAGCTCGAGGATCTCGCCCACGTTGCGGAACGAGGCGCCCATCACAATCGTCTTGTAGCCGTGCTGGCGGTAGTACGTGTAGATGCGCTGCACAGAGAGCACACCGGGGTCCTCGTGCGACGCGTACTCCTTGCCCTCGGCCTTCTTGTAGTAGTCGAGGATGCGGCCGACAAAGGGCGAGATGAGCGTGACGTTGGCCTCGGCGCACGCCACCGCCTGGTTGAAGCCAAAGAGCAGCGTGAGGTTGCAGTGGATGTCGTGGTTCGCCTCGAGCTCGCGCGCCGCCTGGATGCCCTCCCAGGTCGAGGCGATCTTGATGAGCACGCGCTCGCGCTTGACGCCGAGCGACTCGTAGAGCGCGATGAGCGTCTTGGCCTTCTCGATGGTGGCCTCCTTGTTGTACGAGAGGCGCGCGTCGACCTCGGTCGAGACACGGCCGGGGATGATCTTGAGGATCTCGACACCAAAGGCGACGAGCAGGCGGTCGGTGGCCAGGTCGAGCTGCTTGGCCTTGTCCGAGGTCTGCTCCTTGGCGTACTGCACGGCCACGTCGATGAGGCGCGCGTACTTCTCCTGCTTGACGGCAGCGAGGATGAGCGACTGTAGGATGCGGCAAGAGCAAACGAGAAACGAGGGGTCAGCGTGCTGTCGAGGTGGCTGCGCTCTGCTTTTGTGAAAGCGAGACACTTACGGGGTTGGTGGTGGCGTCCTGGGGCTTGTAGGCGTCGATGGACTCAAAGTCGCCCGAGTCCGAGACGACGGCGGTGAACTGCTTGAGCGAGTCGAGGGCAGACATTTTGGTAGAGGTGGATTCCAACACGGTGAGGGGTGGAAGCGGGAAATGCAGAGAGATGGGTGAGGGTCGGAAGAAGAGTGTTGGTCTGGCAGGAGGGGCCGACTATATACCAACCAGCGCCGACTGGAAGGCTCTCGCTCCGGTGATCTTACGCAGCGCCGCACTGGCCCACTCGCTCAGTCACACGCAGACAGGCAAAGCGAGAGAGAGGCTCAGAGGTGGGAGGGCGTGCGGCCGAGCTGCTGATCTGGATGCGATAAAGCGCCGGCCATCGGAGCGGTGCCTCTGCCTCGCAGGCCAATGCGCCCGGCCCACGGACCGAAGATCGGAGGCGGTGGGCGGCTGAGCTGGCTGGGCTGGCTGGGCTGGCTTGGCTGGTGCGTGTTGGGCCAGGTTCTTCTGGGGGGGGCCTCGCGGTGCAGGAGCGCGTCATCGGAAATGCCCTTTTTTCTCCCTTTGCACTCACTCGCTTGGTTGGGTTTCGGGAGCGAAATTTCGGAGATCGCGCGGCCGTCGTCACAGTGTCACACTGCTCAGCGGCTGGATGGCTGGATGGCTCGACGGCGGCTCACCCGATTTCGAACTTGCGCAGCGTCGTCATCTGCGGTGCCTTGCGTGCACAGTAGACAGACAGACACGCATGCTCCCGGGTCTCAGCCAGGGTTTGGTCGCTGCCAACCACCCCGTCTCGAACGAGGGTCGCTGCGTGACGGCATTGTACACTGCGCTCGCTGCAACTCGACGCTCGTCTGCACCCACGGATGCACGAGGCCGATCGACAGCCGCTCGCCCGCCTCGGCCTCCAGTCCAAGCGCTGGGCCAAGTCGCGGCTCGACGGCCAGCGAAAGTAGCGGCGGCTAGCTGCTGTACTGTACCTTACCGTAGGCGCTGAACAGCTTTCTTCTCGCGAACCCTGGCCGAGGATCCCTTGATGCGCTGTTTGCGTCGGCCTTGGCATGACCTCTATTCCCTTTCATAAAGTAGGCTGCTGCTCAGGACTCTGAATGTTCGATGCGAGACGGTTTGGAATCATGTTTGAGCTACGTAGCAGCGTCGAACCACGGTTGAGGCTGCGAAGCTTGGATGGCGTCGGAGCAAGGTCGGTGGGCTGGGACTCGAGACCAGCTCGGCTAGCCGTGTAAACTTGGTTCGAGGAGATCCAAACGCTCCGACGAGGATTCGGCTCGTAGCTGTACATTGGCATAACGACGCAGCAGCAGCGTGGATGGGAGCAGCCCGCAGCTCATCGATCACGACATCATCTTGCATATCCCGCGCGTGTGGCATCTGCACCCTTCCAACAATCCCATCGGGCATCGTCCCCTCCAGCTTTCCCGATTTCCGCAGCATTCCCGATTAGCTCTAAGCGCGGGTGTTGAGATCACCGCGAGCATGCGCCAGCTAAGAGGAGCATCGATAATGCACGCCTCTCGCCACCATGGGACAGCAGCAACGTCGGAGGTCTGCAACATGCAGCGCACACCCGGCGCTTGGTTGACAAGATCTCCGAGATGCGCTTCCCTCGCATCCCAACCGGCAAGCTCAGATTGCCGGTGCAAGACTCTGTTCGCTCGGACGACCTCACACTCTCCACTCAGCCTGCACCGATCGACAGTAGCTGACGATGGTTGGCTCCACCAACGGAGGGTCGTAGCTCGCAGAGAAGATAGTGTTTGCAAAGGGTATACGATTGGACAAGGGCGAGGTTACATCTCGCCGCATTCTATGGGGTTGATCAAAGGAGATCAGGAGTGCAAGTGTCAGTAAACGGATGTGTAGCAGCTTGGTCGATGGTGGGAGAGAGCAACTTACGTGTGATGCGAACGGGCATCTTGGGTCTGTTGTTGGCACCCGTAGGAACGTTTTCCATCTTCCTCAAGGTCAAGAGGCCGTCTGTGACCTTTCCAAAGACGACGTGTTTGCCGTCGAGGAAGGGGCAAGGTTGGGCGGTGATGAAGAACTGGCAACCGTTGGTGGCGGGTCCGGAGTTGGCCATGCTGAGCAGGCCGGCAGCGTCGTGCTTGAGCGTGAAGTTTTCGTCGGCAAACGTGTCTCCGTAGATCGACCTGGAGCCTGTGCCGTCGGCGTTGAGGTAGTCGCCACCCTGGCACATGAAGTCCTTGATGATGCGGTGGAATACGGCGCCCTTGTAGCCTTCGGCGACGTGGTTGGGGCGGAACTCGCCCGTGCAGAGCTGGCGGAAGTTTTCGCAGGTGCGCGGGACGATGTCCGAGAAGAGCTCGAACTTGATGCGTCCCGCTGCGTGATCGCCGATCGCAATGTCCATGAACACGACAGGACGTCCATTCGTCCCCGCTCCTGGAACGCTCTCCACCCCAGACGAAGACGTCGTGGCCATGATGCGTGCACTTCAACTACAAGCGTTGCGGTAGAGCAACAACAAAGTGCGAAAGCGAGCGTGGAGGTTCCGAGGTTGAGAAAGCTTGTTTCGGATGTCGGACAAGCCCAGCCCAGCTCCGCTCGAGTGAGGTGGAAATTGGGTTTCCCGATGGGGTTTCGATCGGTTTCGATCGTCGATCCCCCAGTGAGGATTTGGGCCGAGAAAGACAGAAGCAAAGGCAAACACAGGACAGCGGAAGGGTTCAGCGAGGCTTTGGATGCACAACGTCGATTCGGCTAAGGCGGCTGGCACCGAGAGGCTTCGTTCATCAACCCTTGACCCTCGCGCGTTGCGGCGTGGTTAGCATGAACCAACACGGCGCCCACGACGTGACTGATGTGTGTGTGGGTGTCGGTCTCGGACCTGATTCTCACTCGCTGGCTCGCTTGCGCAGATGATACAGATGCCCAAGTGGGTTGAGGGCAAATGGCCCGCCGCTGCCGCCCGACGCCGCTGCTTGGAGAGCATTCCTCGGCGAACGGCGATCCTGCAACGCACGGAGAGCCCAACGTGGGCCCACCCTAGCACGCACCCGAGACCAACTGTCGCCCCCTCTACCTCGGCGCTTGTGATTGCACTAACTCTAAACGTTCCAGCCGTGCGGAGAGGCAAGGTTTGGTTCGATGGCTTTGATTGCTGTCGAGTGCAAAGCCTAGTTGGTGGGTGCGGGGACGGCGAAATGCTCGCAAACGATTTACGATTTGGCAGAGGCGTCGAGATCAGATCGATGTGGAAACACCAAAAAAAAAGGGAAAGGACCCTGGCGTCGGAGCGCTTTTTCGCTCGTCCCGCCAAGAGAGCACAGCAAAGCACAGCAAAAGTACAGCAAAAGCACTGCCCTGTCTCGAGCTGGTGACGACAGCCAAGCCCCCGCCTTGCTGTCGCTGACGTGCGTGCTTCTCTCCCCCTCCCCCTCCCTCGCCACGCAGACACTGCATCTCATATCGTAGGGTGGGCGACGACGGCTTTTCTCACATTGTGCGGATACAGTACTGTTCTGCGCTGGCGGCGGCTGGCACGCAAGAGCCAGACGGTTGGATTGGCTGCTTATTTCGGTGGGGTCAAGTGGATGAGAATTGCAATTCGTTGATTTGACGAGCGTGAGCGCAAGCAAAGGCGAGAGAGCAACCCTCGACCCTCAACCCTCGCTCCTGGCGCGTGTGCGCAGCGCTCGCCTAGAAAATTGACGCAGGCTGAGGCGCGCTTTTGGCTGGCTCCCGTTTTTTTTTTTTCTCAGATGCATGCACAGAGGCTGCCACTCCAGTCGAGTCCGAGGATGGGATCGCGCGCTTGAGCTGGCTGCTGCTGCTGCTGCTGCTGCTGCTGCTGCTGCTGGTGCTGCCCCAGCGGCTGTCGTCTCACACTTTGGCTTGCCACACTGCCTGCTGGCTGCCCCACTTTTTTCGCCTCTACAATTGACAGCGCGGGCTCGGCGCGAGTGGGCCGTCTGCTTGGACTCGACTGCGCTGCGCTTGGCCCACAACTCACGGAGGCCTCCCGACCCGCCTCATAGACTCGCTGCTCCCCTTGAAAGAGCCTCTTGAACATCGCCCATCGCCTCGCTCTCCATCGCCCCTCCTCCTCCTCCTCCTCCGTCATCCATACATCACACCCACTCGGTATTCCCGAAGCCACCGCCCCCTCACACCGTCACATCGTCACCGCCGCTTCACGCCTCGATCGGAGCCCATCCGAGCCAACTCGCCATCCGCCTGCGCATTCCACATCCTCGTCGCCATCCGCACGCATCCATCCTCTCCCTTGACGTCTAGACCCGCGACTCAGCCCATCGATACCCCAACATCGCATATCCCACCATGGCCGACAACGTCACACATACTGACGGCGCCGCTTCGGAAGGCGGCAACCCTCCCAACGAACCCGAGGATCCTCAGCCCGCCGCCTCGACCACCAAACCAGCCTCGACTGCCAGGCCTGCCCCGCAGAAGGCCTCCGTCGTCCTCGCAAACTGCGATCCCAAGCCCCTCATGGCCACCCCCTACTCGGACCGCATCCAGGCCGCCATCCGCGAAGGCAGCGTCCGCATCCCCACCGAGGAGCGCGAGATCCGCGCACGCGAGCTCCTCGTCTTCTCCGACTCCGAGACAGAGTCCAACCTCTCCCGCCCACCCTCGCCCGACCGCGACCGCTTCCCCAAGCACCGCCTCAGCGGTCTCCAGAGCAAGGACCAGACCATCGTCAAGCACGGCCTCGACGCAGAAGGGCCCGACGCCCTCTCGGCCCGCCTGGAGCTCACCCGCGAGAACAGCCCCTACGACATTCGCGCCCAACTCGCCGCACCCAGCTTCGCACACGCCGGCGCACAGCTCGACACCTCGGCCAACAGCACCAACCCGCCCAGCCTCGTCTCCTCCCGTCGGCCCTCGGCCGGCAATGCCGTCCAGACGACCGCCACCGCCACCGCCACCGCCGCCACCACGAACGACAATGGCCCGCGCATCGCATCCCGCCCCTCTTCGCCCCCACCCCGCGCCATGTCGCCCAACAAGGCTCCCGCCTCCACCAAACTCAGCCACAACACGCTCTCGGGCGCGCCCAGCGCCACCTTTGCCAGCGCACAGCAGCCCCGCCCCGAGGCCGCGCGCGTGCCCTCGGCCAGCGAGCCCAAGGAGAAGCCCAAGGAGAAGGAGTCCAAGGGCATGTTCCGCCGCATGCTCTCCGGCGCCGCAGGCCACTCGTCCGACAAGGACAAGGACAAGGCGCACGCCGACTCGGCCGCCAGCCCCGGCCGCGAGCGTCCCTCGCCCCGCACCGCCGCCAGCGCCCAGGGCAGCGGCCACATCTCGCCGCTCCGCTCGCCCTCGCTCAGCCGCGGTTCCACGCCACCCACCAGCCCGCGCAACGAGATGGACGAGGCCGCGCTCGCCTCGGGCTACCAGGCCATGAACCTCACCAGCCCGCCCACCAGCCAGCCGCCCAGCCGCAACGTCTCGATCAAGCGCAAGGACGGCGCTCCCAACGCCGCCGCAAAGGACGGCGCCAGCGAGGGCAGCCGGCTCACCGTGGCCGCGCTGCGCGACTGGGACGCCAAGGGCAAGCCGGACAAGAGCAGCAGCAGCAAAAAGTCGGACCGCGGCAAGGACGACGCCAAGTCGACGGCGAGCTCGACGCTGCGCGACATGATCATGGGCTCGGCGCCCAAGCTCTCGCGGCGCGGCTCGAGCGCCAGCCACGGCAACAAGTCGGACGGCGGCTCCAAGAAGGGCGGCAGCACCGCCGGCGGCGAGACGGCGAGCCTGCTCAAAAAGTACGGCGTCTGCGAAAAGGCGGCGATCGGCAAGGGCGCGACGGCGGTGGTGCGGCTCGCGCACAAGTGGGATCGCTCCACCGAGAAGCTCTACGCGGTCAAGGAGTTCCGCAAGCGGCGCAAGAACGAGACCGAGAAGGAGTACGTCAAGAAGCTCACCTCGGAGTTCTGCATCTCGTCGACGCTGCACCACATCAACATTGTCGAGACGGTGGATCTGGTGCAGGACGAGAACCGGCACTGGTGCGAGGTGATGGAGTACTGCCCGGGCGGCGATCTGTACGCGGCGATCAAGCGCGGCGGCATGTCGCAGGCCGAGGTCGAGTGTTCCTTCAAGCAGATCCTCAACGGCATTGCGTATCTGCACTCGATGGGTGTGGCGCATCGCGACATCAAGCCCGAGAACCTGCTGCTGGATGGGCACGGTCACATCAAGATCACCGACTTTGGTGTTTCCGATGTGTTTCGGATGTGCTGGGAGAAGTCGACGCACTACTCCAAGGGGCTTTGCGGTTCCGAGCCGTACATTGCGCCCGAGCAGTTTGAGAAGAAGGAGTACGATGCGAGACTCGTCGACGTCTGGGCGGCCGCGGTGGTGTTTTACTGCATGCAGTTCCAGGAGCTTCCGTGGCGTGTGGCCAAGCTGTCCGATCCGACGTACAAGGAGTACGTGCAGAGCTATGCCACCAGCGCCGCGCCGTCGCCGCTCTCCAACTTGAGCCCGAGGGAGTGCAGGCCGTTGTTGAAGAAGATGCTCTGCCCCGACCCCAAGGCGAGGTGGACCATGGACGACGTGCTCAAGGATCCGTGGCTGCTTAGCGTGCCTGTCTGCGACGAGGGCAAGCAGAACGACCATACCCACTCGGCCGCGCCTAGCATGGCCTAGGCCTAACCCCTCCAGTCTCCTCCTTCGTTCTCTTGTCCGCTCCCGCTAGCTTCGCATCTTGGGTGTTCAATCGGCATTGTGGTTCGAGCATGCATACACGTGTGGTGTTTTCCTCGGGGGATCGAGATGAAGCAAGGGGGGGAGGGGTGTGTTTGGGGGTGTATCATGGCGGTGCGCGGTTCGGACGAGATGGCAGGGTCTCTGGAAGCGGAGTGGATGGGAAGGTGGCGCGTACGACTTTAGCGATGACACGGCTGGGATGCACGAGGTCTAGCGGTTTGCGGGGACGGCGGAAGTGAAACCGCCATCGACAGCGACGATCTGACCCGTGATGAACTGGTTTGCAGCGAGGAGGAGGACGAGTTGAGCGTACTCCTGTTCGGTGCCTACTCTGCCTGCTGGATTAGCGTGACCTGTGACGTCGTCCGGGTTGGTTTTGCCCTTGTCGCTTTTTCCGCCGCTGGTCATCTCGGTGCTGAAGAGGCCGGGAGCGACGGCGTTGACGCGCACGCCGAGGTTGGTGTTGTAGCGAAGTTCGTAGGCGAGCATCTGGGTGAGATGGTTGGCGGCGGCCTTGGAGGCGTTGTAGGCGTAGTGGAATTGAGAGACCTTGACGATGCCCGAGATCGAGGTGATGTTGACCACCGCACTCGTCCACTCTCCACCCTTGAGCGGATGTTTGTGCGAAGCGGTTAGCAGCGGAAGGAAGGTCATGGTGCTGAAAAAGACGCTCGAGGTATTGATCCTAAACAGCCTATCCCATTCTTCGAAACTCTCCGAGTTGAGATGCGACGAGGAGAGAGCCGACGAGGAGAGGGTGGTCGCATCGTCAAACGTCGTCATAGGCCCTTCGATGCCGGCGTTGTTAACGAGGATGTGCAGTTTCCCCTCCTCAGACTCGATCATCGCGGCGATCCGTGCCAAGTCGTCTTTGCACGAAACATCTCCCTGAACCCTAACCCCACGCCAAAAACCAAACATCAGCATTCCTAATCCGAAGGCTCCAAAGGTTCCAAAGGTACCCAAAGGTACCCAAAGGTACAAGTGCAAGCGTGGGACTTACGCAACCAGAGATCCGGTCTTGAGCGTCGGATTGTACTCGTGCACCGCCTGGTCGAGACGATCCTGACGTCGGCCAGAGATGTACACCTTGGCTCCGTTGCTCGCCAGCGCCAACGCCGCGGTGAGGCCCAACCCAGTGCCTCCGCCCGTCACGAGCGCCACCGCTCCGCCCAGATCGAACAGCGTTCCAGCTTCCAATGACATCGTGGTACGCAGGTAGTACGAGGTAGTACGAGGGTAGTACAAAGTCGTACGAGCGTTGTACGAGTTTGTACGTGGCGTAGAAGAAAGATGGTGGGGATGGAGCGAGGCTTGCGAGTGGTGCAGAGGTATTTATTCTTCCCCTGGGTTCTGACGGCTCGAGAGAAGGGCGAGCGCTTGGGGGCCAAGCGGAGGGGAAGCGCGGTTTGTGGGGGTGGGATGGCGTCGCCCCAAGCGCCCAGTGCGCGCACGCGGCGACCGGCACCAAAGATGACCGATGCACCGCCGCGCTTTTCGACCCAAGATCGCCGTCTCCACGCCCCCTCGGCTTCGGCAATCTCTCCCACCGCGAATCGCCATCGGGAAAGATACATCGGGGCATGGGGGGCTTGTCGTACGAATAGCTGGTTGGCGAGCCGTGAGTTCCGGCGCAAAGTGGAGGCGCAAACGCCGCTGAGCTTGTCCTACCGTACCGGACACCACCCCGTCCCCTCGGCCCTGCTGGGAGAGGCATGCACTGACCAACCGACAACTCGGCAGTGGCAAGCCATGTCGTCCCACATCCCCACCCTTGCTTCCCAACTCCCAACTCCCAACTTTCACCTTCGACATTCCTGTCGACACCCGCTTCTCTAGCAGCCTTTGGACCTTTCTTCTGGTGAATCGGTTACCATGTCGCTTCCTGCTGGGACGGGGCCTGGGAGGCTGTGTGTGAATCCGCCGTTTCGGCATGCGCACGTCGGGTCGTTTCTTCGGCCTGCGGCGATCCACACTGCGCGGGCCGATTTCGCGGCGGGCAAGATCTCGGCGTCGGAGCTGCGGAGCGTCGAAGACCGCGAGATCGCCGCGCACGTCGAGGAGCTGGTGGCGCACGGAGTTCAGGAGATCACCGACGGCGAGTTCCGTCGCGAGTACTTCCACCTCGACTTTCTCAAGCACATTGACGGCATCACCATCTCCAAGAACACGCTCGAACAGCAGCAGGGTCGCGTGCCGCCTACGCTCTCGGTCACCTCGAAGCTTCGTCACACGCACACCATCGAGGTGGACAACTTTTTGTACCTCAAGAGTCTTGTGCCCGAGTCGGAGGTGCAGAGGATCAAGGTGACGATTCCCAGTCCGACCATGTGTCACTTCCGTGGTGGTCGTGCTGCGATCGATTCCACTGCCTATCCTGATCTGGAGGATTTCTTCAGCGACCTGGCGGAAGTTTACCGAACCGAGATCGATGCGCTTTACAAGGCTGGATGCAGGTACATCCAATTGGACGATACGAACCTGGCGTATCTGACGGATGAGACGATGCGATCGCAAGCCGCATCGCGTGGCGAGGATCTCGAAAAACTCCCGCTCGATTACGCCCGTCTGATCAATGCCAGCCTGGCGAGCAAGCCCCAAGACATGGTGGCGGCGATTCACCTCTGCAAGGGAAACTTCCGATCGCAGTTCTTCGCCCAAGGTAGCGAGGAGGGCTACAACCCCATCGCCAAGATCCTCTTCCAGCACCTCAACCTCAACGCCTTTTTCCTCGAGTGGGAAGACGATCGGTCCGGAAAAGACTTTTCCGCCCTCCAACACCTCCCCGCCAACAAGACCGTCGTGCTCGGCCTCGTCAGCTCCAAGTTCGCTCACCTCGAAGACGCGGAACTCCTCAAGAGAAAGGTGAGGCAGGCTGCAGATGTGATCGGTCCCAACGGCCTCAGTCAGCTGGCCATCAGCCCCCAGTGCGGGTTCAGCTCGACGGTCCATGGAAACGAGATCACAAAACAGACCCAGTTCGACAAACTCGACCTCTGCAAACATGTCGCCAACGCCGTCTGGTCCGACTCGATCTAAGAATCCCCTCAACGAAACCCCACCCCACAAAGCAAAGAATGCTCCAAAAGAATCGAGAACACTCAAACTACCGACTCTACCGACACTACCGACAGAGTCGAAAGTATCCAAAGCACCAAAGCCATTGAAAGCATCGACAGAATTGAAAGCATCGTCAGAATTGAAAGCATCGAAAGTACCGAAAGGATTGGAAGGATTGGAAGGATTGGAAGCGGCGTTGTTGGCACAAGCCGTGCAATGCCACCTCGCCACCTCGAAGCCATGGCAGTGATGGTGGGGGGGTTGTACGTTTGTTGTACACTCGCGGCTTCGAGTCGAAATCTTCACGTGATCGGCTAACGCTCGTGTACAACTTCCTACCTTTGCGTCACCTTGGCACACTTTCCAAGCGCTTTCGAGCACTTGCACTTTCGAATCCTTTGCGATACTTTGCGATACTTTGGCGGTAGCTTTGAATGCTTTTCCAAGGTCCGGGCGCACACAATGCCAGTGGGCAACGAACGTCGAATAATTCGAATCCGCAAAGTCCTACAGTCGCGTCCAAAATTGCCCCGTATCTCAATTTCATCACCATGATCCCTGACCCCACCTTACTGCATCAGCTCTGGTCCCTTTGTCGTACAATCAGGGCACCCTTTGTGTGGTATCGTTTGAAAGCTTAGAAGCACATCTACCTCCCTATGTAGAAACAAAGGAGCTGTTACACCAAGCATAAGGTTGTAAATTGAGTTCGCGTTTTTTTAAGGTTCTTCTCCTCCTCCCTTCAGCTCATACCATAACTTTGTTGCCTGTCTGTGCATTCATGACCTGATAAATCATGCCTCAAACTTCCAGGACTGATGGAATAGTATAAGATGATGACAGAGGTGTATTTTGAGCGCCGCAGTGGGGTGTTTGTGTCAACTTATGCGCATTCTGATCAGGTCACCCAAAGTTGAGGATGGGGCGGACTAAATTCACTGAACTGCACCACAAGCGGCTCAAGGAGCTGCTCAAGCGTGGCCACTCAACCAGGGAGATATCAAAGAAGCTATCTATGAGCAAAAGCACAGTTGCTCGGCTGGCAAAGCGCCTTCCAGAGGAGGATTATGTCCCAAAGCAACCAGGAAGAAAAGCCATACTCTCTATGCGCCAGCGCTCACTGCTTATCAGAGGAATAAGCAAGCGGCTCTATACTTCAGCCACTGATGCATCAACATACTGGCTACGTCATCATCAGCTTCGATTGTCCAGACAAACCATCACCAGGGCGTTTCTGAAGGCTGGACTCAAGCTCCGGACAAAAAGGAGGAAGCCAATTCTTAACCATGGTCACAGGAAGCGCAGGCGAGAGTGGGCTGCGCGCCACCAGGCCTGGACTGCTTACCACTGGAAGAACGTCATCTGGAGCGATGAATGCAAGGTTCGGATGATGGAAAAGGGCGGAGAAAAGAGGTACTGGGCGAAGAAGGCAAACTATGACATCAATATACCTACTCTCCAGGGCGGCGGCGCTTCTGTCATGATCTGGGGCTGTATGAGCTGGGCAGGCCTGGGATTGATGGTTTTCATCGATGGCAACCTTGACTCTAATGGCTACTGTGACTTGCTGGAAGAGGCGCTTCCTGGGAGCCTCATCAAGTGGAAGCAAAGCAAGCGCCTGCCACCAAAAAAAAGGCTCATCTTTCAGCAAGACAACGCCAGCTGCCATACGTCCAGGATGACCAAGGAGTACCTCAATGACACTGGCCTGAATGTCATGAAGTGGCCTGCAATGTCTCCTGACCTGAATCCTATAGAACATGTATGGCAACAGCTGAAGAAGCGCCTATATCAGCAAAGATATGCTATCAAGAATAAAGCAGACCTCAAGGCGGCTATCAGCTCAATCTGGGAGCAGTTCCCACTCGAATCAGTCCAGAACCTCATCAAGTCAATGCCCAGGCGGTTGAATGCAGTCAAACAGGCAAATGGCGGGCACACAAAGTACTAGAGGCTGGGCAAAGATAAATTCAGGAGGAGCTTCAAAGTACAAAAGTTCCGGCCAGCTTTTACACCAGCAAAATGTCAACCAATCAGCTTCAAACTTATATGACTGTGTAGCCCTGAATCTCAGCTTTCCAACGGTATAAGTCATGATACCATTGCGACAAGCTGAAGAGTACATGGGGCAAACTTCTGGCATGGTGATGAGCACCTGTCAAATATTGCGATGATACGGGGCAATTTTGGACGCGACTGTAAAAAGAGAACAAGGCCGACGTGCAAACCTCATGCCAAACTCATGCGAAGTGAAACAAACCCAGCCCGAGAAAGAGACAATGGGACGAAACATTGCCATGCCAACCCAAAGCCGCTCGAGTAGATTGAATGGCTAGTGCAGAGTGAAGTTGGCGGGGTCAGGCACGGCCGCGGAGGGTGCGTTCCATATCGCCGCGTGCAGTGGCGAAGCGCTGCTCGAGCGCGGCGAGCTCGGCCTCGGCGGCGGCGCGCATCTCGGCAGCAGCGGCCTCGGCCTGCGCCTGCAACCACACGCCGAGCGCACGCCCGCGCTGCGCCGCATCCAGCTCGAGCGTCGCCAGCTGCGACAGCGACGTCACCCCCAAACCGGCCATGGCGACGGGAGGCGTCGAGGCGCGGATCGTCGCCTCGGAACTCGTCGTCGGCAGCGTAGCCTTGGCCTTGGCACTCCTGCGTTTCTTGGGCGCTTCCACCGGCACAGGCGTCGGAGGCGTCTCGTCGACATCGGATGCGTGCTCGATCACCGTACTGTCCAACACCACCGACACCGCCTCCATCTCGGCTTCCTCCTCGCGCTCCGCTTCCGCTTCCACCTCTGGCTCGGGCGCTGGCTCCAGCTCCGGCTCCGGCTCCGTTTCTGCCTCCGCCTCTGCTTGTGCTTCTACCTCGGGCGGCGCCTCTTCTTCTGGCTTCGACTTCGGCTCCGGCTCCGGCTCGGGTTCGGGTTCGGGCTCCGGCTCGGGCTCGGACTCCTTCTTGGTCGACTTGGAGCGGCTGCGCTTGGACTTCTTGGGCGGGACGACGCGGTCGGTGGCGGGCTCGCGCTCGTCGTCGCTGCGCACGCTGGGGAAGGGGATGGGGTCCGAGAGCGCCTGCTCGCGCTTCCTCAGATCGTCCTCGTCCGGCCGGCGCGGGATGATGTTGACGTCGTCGTCGGCCGAGAGCAGTCCGATGGCCTTGGTGGCGCGGCGGCTCGCGGCTCGCGATGGACGCGTTGTTGCCGTCTCGGTGCTGCCGTTGCCCAGTCCCGTCGCGCGCTTCTTGGTGGCTGCCGTCTTGGCCGGCGGCGCCTCGACTACGACCGCTTCCACCACTTCCCGTGTCGGCTCTTCCGCCTTGGCTTCTGGCTCTTCGCTCGGCTCCGCAGAGGTGGTGACGGTCTTTCGCGTCGACACACTGCGCGTCGTCTTGCGCGACCCCTTTTTCGGGGCGGCGGGTGCCGGTGTCTCTGCTGGTTCCTCGACCGCTGCCTCTGGCTCAGGCACGGGAGACTCGCTCCGAGAGGGTGGCGCATCCTCTGCTGTTGCTGTTGTTGCCTCGTCGGCCGTGGTGGGCTTGGTGGTGCGGCTGATCTTGGTGGATGCTTTGCGTGTGGCGGCAGATACGGTGCGCTTGCCGCCCTTTTTGGGCGCTTTGACCTCCGCCTCGTCCGTCTGCTCCTTCTCCTCCTCCTCCTGGGGCGGTGGCGGCTGCGCTGGCTGCGCTGGCTCCGACGGCGGCCGAAGTTCGCAGTTGAAAAAGGCGCAGTCGGGGACGCGTCGTTGATGCTCGTGAACCGGATCGTCCGACTTTTCCCAGCCTCCGAGCGACTTGTCGCAGTAGATGCAGGTCGCGTAGTCCGGATCGTCCTCGGTGGGTGCAAAGTGGAAGCCGGCCTCGGCGAGCTTCTTGCTGGTGGGTTTCCAGCCCTTCTTGCCGTCGTAGGGCCAGCGCGATCCGAAGGTGTCCTTGCGCGCCTGGATCATTTCGGCCGAGTTGGGCACGAGCTCGGGCGATTGCCAGGTCCAGACGCTAGCAGCGTCGTCGAAGGAAGCGAGACGTTTGCTGTTGACGATGCGGCACCAGCCGTTTCCCGGAATGGCCTGTTCGAGGCGGGCTAGCGGATCGTCGTGCGGTTGCCAGTTGGCGATGCGCACGTCCGGATAGAGAAAGTGGGCGACCGCATCGGGCTCGTGCTGGGTGGGCACGTGTGAAAAGCCATGCTGGGCAAGCAGAGCTGGTGTGGGGATGGCTGCGGCCTTGGCAGCGCGAGCGGCGACGGGATGGGGCCATGCTATGGAGGAAGCGGAGGCCGATGTGGCGGCGGCGGCTGCTTTGGTGGACTGGCGCTTCTTGGCGGTCGAGGTGGATGTGGACGACGAGGCGATGTTGAAGGTGGCCAGACGCTCTTCTTCGGGACACATGCTGGCTAGCTATCGACGGCCCCGGGTGTGGCGAAGCGAGCAAAGACGAGGGTGATGGTGATGGTGGCGAAGCGAAATGTGGGATGAGCTTCGGAGTCAAGCCGACATGGTGGTGACTGCAGCCAGATGTCGGCTGCTGCCCGCTCGCTCTCTCCGCTGTGATGCTGCTGCTGCTGCTGCTGCTGCTGCTGCTGTTGCTGCTTCTGCAGGGTGCGGCGCGCTGTGAAATTGACACGGCGGTGACTGTGATTTCATCGCGATGGGCTGCCTCGAATTTCCCTCGCGCTCCTGTGAATGCAGTCTACGCCCGGCGCGCGACGCAGGTTGCTGGGGCAGAACAACACTTGCCGGCCGCCTGGCTCGGTCAGAGAGAGACAGAGAGCCTGCTGCGAAAATAAAAAAAGTGTTGGTTTAGACTGAGCGCTCCCACAATTGCGCTGCCAAGGCGCGTCGGGGTGGCGCACGTGATGCGGAAGAGCAGTTTGGATTTTGGCTCTCCACACGCTTTGGCAGGATGATTGCAGCGGGAACAGGCGTCAAAGCGTTAGCGGCTGCCTGATGTAGCCTCACCGAAGGACCCTGGCGCAGGCTCGTAAGCCGGCCAATGCACGTTCGGCTCAAGTCCGATTCTCCATCTCCAAGCTCAGTCCTAGCTCGGTGGGCTACGTTGACCTCCATAGATCGCGAATCATCCTCCGAACGGCTTAGAGCGGCCATAGATACGGCGACGGCTTGATCCGACAGCGTTGGGCTTTCCCGGCTGCCGAGCCATTGCAAGCAACATCGGCGCATCCGACCTGGCCAAGCCGCAACTGTGCCGCGTAGCCGTAGACTGGCAAGCCAGATGCAGCGCTGCTGCCTCGCTCTTCACGTCCATCCCATTCCGCATTCCGCACATGAGGCGCAATAACCTCCGCTGCTGAGCTCTGCACGCTTCGGAAGAACGAGCGCGGCTCGTGCCGCTCTCCCCACCATGGACTTTTCGTCGTCGCTGCGACGCAAGCAATCCGGCGTCACCTACTCGAGGCGCAATCGGCAGCAGGCCACAGGCAGGACAGCCTCATCATCCGCCGCACCGCATCCTCGTGCCGCTGCCGCTGCCGCCCGCTCCGACGGATCCTCCGATGGATCCTCCGATGAGGATGACCATCATCCTCAAGCCGAATCACAGCCAAACCTCGCATCCAGCTCGGCGAGGTCGACCGGCTCGCGTTCTTCTCCTTCCAAGCAGAGCGCCAGAGATACCAGCGCACCCTCCCCTTCACGCCGCTCTTCTGTGGCTGCGAGTTCAGCACTCCCTATCACGCCTGGCGCCATCGTCGCCAAACCACCGACGCCCTCATCGACGGCTGCTCGCTCCTCGTCCAGCTCGCTGCCTCGGCGTCCGCCCCGCGCTGCTTCTCCTTCCGCCTCCCAGCAACGCCGCACTTCGACGTCGACGTCGACGCTGCCAGCAAAACGCAGCGCCAGCTCCTCGCCACGCAAGTCGGCCGCCGCGTCAGCATCGCCTTCCAAGCGCATCGCCCGATCTCGCACCCCAACGCGTCCCGCTCAGGACCTCTCCAGCCTCTTTGACGCCATCCAACCCACCTTGCTTCAGCCGCGCAGTCCCTTTGCCAGAAGCGAAAGCCACCCCGTGGTCCATATCTCTCCCTTCGCCGCCGCTCCAGCTCCATCGCTGACCCGCAAAGCCGATGTCGACAGCCCGCTCCAATCACCCACACTGCCATCCTCAGGCCTGTATGGATTCGATCAGCTCTCCCCGGGCACCGCTCCCACCAGCCCCTCAAAACGATCCAGGATGGCAGATCGGATGGCACCGCGAGTCGCTCGACCCGCAAAGTCCAAGTTCGACCAAATCTCCGAGTCCCTCTCCGGCTCCAGGAGGGGTTCCCTGCGTCGCGTCGAGACCGCTCCTTCCGCCATCTTTGATGCGCACTCGCCCAGGCTGGCCGGCTCGGACGCAGAGCAACCTGGCTCACCGCTCGATCCGGACATCCAGCCGTCCCCGGCACGCCCTTCCGAGGCTGGCTCGAGCTCGGCACTCCCCGAGCAAAACTCTCAGACGGATTCACAATCGCAGTCCACTTCCGCTTCAGTCGCAGGCGCACGCAGGCTCGCTGGCATCAAGCAATCGTCGGCGACCAATGCTAGACGCACCTATGGCTTGCAGCGCAGCTTCCTCGCAGACCAAGCCGAGGACAATCTCCTTACCGACACGCCTCGCTCGCCCGCAGCTACGCCCATCCCGGACGAAGCCTCCCGCAACATCGAAGACGAGATCGAAGCACAACTCGACGGCGATGCGCTCCGCCCATCCACCAAATCAGCCAGAACGAAGCCATCTTCTGCAGCGCATCGCTCCGAGGCCAACGCTCCCGCACCGCGCGAGAGCTACGCAGAGCTCCTCAAAAAGTGGGGCGAAGGCGCCGACGACATCGAATGGGATGAGTCCCAGGACCCAACGCTCAATCTCAAGTCGATCACCTCGCTCCGCTCCACCGGCGAGCTCCGCCGCTTCAATGACGATCTCGAGTACCTCTTTTCCGGTCTCGACCCCGCTCAGAATCTTTCCATCCGCAAGAGCTCGGCCGTCGAGCTCGTCCGTCTGCTATGCGGCAAGCCCGACACTGGCGCGCTCCCCGATGACGACGACTCGGATGCCGACGACGACGCCGTCGAAGATCCTCTCGCCTCGGCCCAGTCGGCCGACTTCCTGCGCAAGCTCAAGGCGTCCGACCTCATCGTCCGCCTCTTTGACCTCTTCGCCGGGGCCGAGGCCGGTGACGGCGTGGACGACGTCTTGGACGCCTCGCTGGTCGTCTACGTCGCCAAGCTGCTCAAGTCGCCTTCGTCCGCCGAGCCCCTGGTGCGCGAGCGGAGTGGGCAGCTGCATCGCACGCTCGCCCGCATGCTCGACCGTGCCGGCCGGACGTCGCGCCAGGAACGCAAGGACGGCTTTGCTGCGCTCCGCCTGCACGACCTCAAGCAGCACAAGTTCGCCGCGCGCTCCGACCGCAAGGCGCTCGACGAGCTGCGTGCCATCGCGCGCATCTCCAGGCTCTTTGTAGCCGGCGCGACGAATTGGACGCTGCGCAACCTGGTGTTGGCGGCGTGCTGCTCGTTGATCGCGCTGCCGCGCCGCCTGTGGACCGAGGATGCGCTAGACGAGCTCTTCGCAGGCGAAGCCAGCGTCGAAGATGGCGGGCCGTCGTCGCTGTTCGATATGGTGCGCCAGTCGCTGGTCGGAGAGGGCAACAAGGCACAGCAGCGCTTGGTCGACTTTGCCAAGGGGCTCGAGCTCGTCACGCCCGCGGCGATAGAGTCGATCCCGGACCTGGACGCGGTCGATGTGAGCATTCGGTTTCTCGACAAGGCGATGGATGTTTTGTATCTGGAGCTGGATCGCAACCTGCCTGCCTCGGACGAGACGCTCGATGCGCTGCAGCATCTTATCGCCTTTGCCCTGCAAGCGGCACCGCTCAGCTCGGATCATGCGAGCGAGAAGCAAAGAGGCAAGGGCTCTGCGTATGTGCGGGGCATGGAGACGCGTGCGCTGCAGGTGCTGCACGGCCTCTTCAAGATGCTGCTCGACCTGAGCCAGGTGGACGCGAACTGGAGCGAGTCGCTCGCCTCGTCGGTTGGCCTGCAGACGTCGGTGGTGCGTGCGTTCCTGTTGAGCCACCAGAGCGCCTCGACCCTGCGAGGCGTATCGGTGAGCAAGGGTGACGAGGAGACGAACGGCGGAGGAGGTCGACGGGCGCCAGAGGTGGTGCTGTTCGACGATGTGGTGCATCTCTCGCTGGCGCTGTTGACGAATGTGCTGATCAAGCAGCTGGACAAGGCGCGCGAGACGCTGGCGGCGGCGCGTCTCGCACCGACGTGCTGGCGTCGGCGGCCGTGTGTGGCCGAGACGTGTGTGTGCGAGCCGCAGCTGCCCGCCATCCAGCTTCTCGCCCGCGTGTTTTACGAGACGCGCAACACAGCAGCCACGCGAGACGACAGCAACGCAGCCTACCTCTCCAACTCGATCGCCACCGCCCTCGCCCAGTTTGCCATCGGCGGACCCCAGCCGTTTGCGGAATGTAGGAGGGCGCTCGAGGCCGAGTTGCCCGATGCTTTGGCCGGGCAGGATGGATTGCAGACGCTGCTGGATGCGGTCGACGAGTTTGCGCTCGTGCATGCAGCCGCACTCGAAGCATCGAGGGACGGCGAGAAGGACGACGAGGTAGGCGAGGTGGAGGAGGCCAAGGCGAGTCCAGTGGCAAACGAAGCTGGACAGCTCATCAAAGACCTCGCTCAGGCGCTGAGGCAGATGGCCTAGCAATGACGACCGATATCCGCGATGATTGGTCAATATTCAACCACGAAGACGAGTCAAATCCGTGTGAGATGGATAGCGTGCCTGCGGGGAAAGGAAGTGAGCCAAAACGTGATGAGAAGGGGAAATGGAGGGGTTGATCTTAGACCTTGGTTTGGCATTGAGCGAGTGATGGAGCGAATGAGGGCGAGATCGAGCCGTGGTGACTCGACGATGGGGAAAGAGTGCAAGTCATGAGTGGGGCTGTGCATCTGCGAGAGCTCGGACGCTTCAACCGACGTTGCACTGCTAAACATGCCCCCTATTCCCCCCGCACGTGCTTGAGGCCGTGATGATCTTGGGGCTTAGGGTGACTCTGCTCTTGACACGAGACCAATGTGCAACCTTGGATCGCCTCCATGTCACCACGATGTCGTCTCGATGAGATTGACCCGATGCGGAATCTTAGCGCTTGGCACAACACAACGCCCAGCGCACCAGCGCAACGGAAGCAACACCGCCCACCTTTGCCACCGACCCCCCTTTCGCAGCTCAGTCTCTCAAAGTCTGCAAACTTTCGCGCCTTGGAAGCTTTGAAGCTTTGCTGAAGCTTGTCAGCTCGTCGCGATCAGCTTTTGCAGCTCTTTTGCAGAATTCGCATCGCTTTCGCAGCTTTCTCATCTTGTCAGCTTTCTCATCTTGTCAGCTTGCCAGCTTGCCAGCTTTTGCAGCCTTGGAGCTTCACAGCTATTCCAGCTTTCGCAGCTCTATCGCAGCGCTTTCGCACTTTTCGCAGCTCTTTCGCAGCTTTCTCATCTTATAATCTTGTTATCTTGTCAGCTTTGTCGGCTCGTCAGTGTCGGGATGTCGCCGCTTTCTTAGCGCTCTTTCGCCGCTTTCGCATCATTCGCTTCCGACTGGATCACGGTCACTCTGTGTCGCGATACGGCGAGTCGGGAGGCTATGGTGGAAGCCTAATGGTGGCGACAGCTGGGAGCGTACTTCGGAGCGGTCAGCGCGGAAGCGAAGAGTCCCATCAGCCTTGGCGCTCCTGCCCTAGACTCCTAAAAGTTCCGAAATCGTTAGAGTCATTGCTCAGTCTAGCCTCGATAGAGCTAAGGAGACAAACCGCCTACATACTATGATCCGGCTTTGACATGCTCGCAGCTTCCTTCACTAAGCTACTGCCTCAGAATGAGGATGTGCTGGCGGACGGTGCGTGATCTGGGCTCTCTCTCTTGCATCAAACCTCGACATAGTGAGAGCGGCATGCTCAGTGTTGCTTCTAGCTGGGTCTCCCGGGTCTCCCGACGTCGAATGTGACACACGATGACATGCGGCTCGATGTTGTGACGCTTGATACAGATCATCTGAAGCCGAATCATCTCAGCTTAGCTTGGCTTGGCTTTCGACCTCTCGAACAACGTCCGAGCGATCATCAAAACAGCCGTGTGGACATGGATGATTCATGCAGTCGGAGAGCAGGTAAAGCGCACCTTGGACGGCTACGGCTACGCTGTGATGCGACGGGTTTGACAGTCTCAACTGATCCGTCTGCCGTTGACACCACACTATGCTTGTCTACGACTGTGTGGGTGCTGCTTTTATCCTCGCGCCCTGTCGAGTCAGTCATGGCGCTGGCGTGGAATGAGCACAGATGAATTCTGTCATTGCCACCGAAACCGCTGACCGTGATTCGCAACTAGTGTACGGTCTGGCGTCGATGCAACGCCAACGACACCCAGCAAAGACGTCGCACTGTACTGTTACCACTCGACATCAAGACGAAACTGCCACGCGCTCCGCATCGACACTCGTAGTGGAGGAACTTGGATGGCTCTAGGGATACGGGCTGGACGACCTCACGATGCGATCCTCCCCACACCATCCAGGATGAGGCAGTGACAAACCTTCGATATGACAGCGTGATATCGCAGCGTTGCCAACTCTGCTCCTTCTGGCCTCGCTGAACGAGAGCAAAAGGGACTGCGAGGAGATGATGTTGGACATACATCCCGGAGCAGTGAACAGCGTCAAGGCGAGGGCGGGAGGTGGCTGCGTTCTGCGTCGTGCTTCTGATCCAGCTCGGCTTGTCCATGTCGCATGATGACCATTTCTGACAACGATGCGAGTGGATTCCCATCAGAGAAAACAAGATGATCGGGACAGACATGCCACAATGCGACACTTGCTGGGCAGCACTTGCACGCAGGCCCAACGAGACGATGCCAGATCATCGGCCTCTTTCGAATCCGACACATCACAACGGGTCGAATCTGTCATCCAGCCTGCAAGCATGTAAATGTTGGCTCTTCTGTTCTCCGATCAGATCGCAGGGTAGAACAACACGAACGACTGTTTCCATTCCAAAGAAGATATGCGGGGACCGAGATGATATGGAAAGGTCAGGTTCTTGGTTTCGCTTCCAGGTCCTTGATCCGGAGGCTGGTGATGGGACCGATCATGCCGACGAGAGCGAGGGCCAACCAGACAAACTGGCCGCCGAGGAGGTTCTGGGTGACGCTGAGCGCAAAGAGCGTATTGGCGATATAAGGACCCACGGCCCTCGTCGCCGAGCTCGACATCTGGGCGAGACTGTTCAACGTACCCAACGCCGTGCCCCTCGTCAAGGTGGCGCACTGGTTGACGAGGATCATGTTGGATGCAAACGCCATCGTGCCCACCAGCTTGACCGCCGTCGAGACCAGCAAGCACGCCCACACCGCCCAAGCGTAAAATCCGCCCGGATGCGAGACCGCGCCGCGTGCAAAGACATTGGCGACGGGCAGAAACACCACGGCGATCGGAAATGCGAACATCACGAGCTGATACAGCCGCAGCGATCCCAGCCGTCGTTGGAGCGGGGGAAAGAGGAAGAGCTGGACAATCGCACCTCCAAGACCGTTGATACTGAGCAGGATACCGGTAGCGTCGGACGAGAATCCAACCCCACCCAAAGGTGCAGGCTCGTACAGATAGAGCACCAGCACCGCATCCAGCGCAACAGCGATCAGAGCCAGAGAGGCGTACGAGATCATGACCCTTTGAATATGCGGAATCGCCAGCAGCTCAAACACCGACGAGGTAGCAGGCGGCGTGGGAGAGGGTGAGCGAGGGGGTGAGTGGGTGGGCGTAAAGCCCGATGCCCAACTCTGCACCCGGATCTCAGAGGATGAGCCCGATCGCCCCCGCCACGGTCGCGGTTGATGCAACAATGCAGACGCCTCGCTCGCCACACTCACCCCCGACATCCCCCCTGCTTCCGGTAGTCCCGACGGCCCCGACTGTGTAGCCCCATATTCCTGTTGCTGTACGCGTGCTGCAGCGGCCCGCTGCTGCTTTTCGACGATCTCGGGCAGAGTTTCCTCCAGCAGCAACGCTCCGGCCACGATGCTACACACCGTGATCATCGCCGAGATGAGACACGGCAGAAAGTACGGGAGCCTCACCCAGAGTCCGCCGAAGTAGGCCACGCCTCCCTCGGCGAACACTGCAGGGTACTGGTCTGCGGGTTTGGAGAGGTATCCACCGAGGAGGGGGCCGATGAGGCAACCTACGGTCCAGGTGAGAGGCAGAAAGCTAAAGGCGCGCGCCTGATTGGTGGGGTCGGTGATTTCGCCCATGACGCTCTTGACGATGGCGACGTTGCCGTTGGTAGCGCCGGCGAGCGCGCGCGCCAGCACAGCCCAGAGAAACGACTGCGACATGCCGAACAGCAGCGCCGAACACGCTACGCCCGTCAACCCCATCAACAACACGGGCTTCCGCCCGATCCGATCGGATAAGGAACCCCAATACAGGATGGTCAGCGTCTGAGAGAGCGCAAAAAGACTCTCGATGATCCCGGCGTAGAAGCCAACGCGCGCTTGATCGCGTGTGGCCCCAATGTCGAACACCATCTCGTTGATAAAGGGAAAGATCATGGTAAAGTTGACCGGCTCCGCAACGCGCATGACCAAGAGGATCGTGATCTTGCGCACCGGCAGCGGCGTCTCCACGACAGGTGCAGACGAGGTCGTCGAATCGTTGCCCAGAAGCGGCGCACGCTCCGCGTCCTCTGACGCACGGCGAGCTTGCATAATCGGCAAAAGGTTCGGCGCAGCGGTACAGTCAAGGTGTGTGACGGTGGTGGTACAGACGCTCGATGGCGAGGTGTATGCGAGGATATAGCACCCTAGCTAGAGCTCTGTGCGGAGGCGTGATGATTCGCAAGCTCGCTCCTGGTCTGAAATGCAGAGGTGTCTCCGGCGGAATGGTTGTTCGAGTCAGACGTTGAGATGGCGCAGCAGCGAGCCCCTTCTTGTCGAAGGTTCGGCTGCCGAAGATGGTGGATAGCCGCCGCCCAAGCGCGGAAAAATTGGCCGTGCTGCCGTGCTTCGGTGCTTCGTGACTCGGTCTGCGGGTTCGGAAGCTCGTGAGCCGGAGCGCGCTGGAGCACACGCATTGGCCGAGGTGTCTGCATCTGAAGCGCGCCGGCCAATTCGCCGTGGTGGCCGCGGAGGAAGCCAAGGGTCCAAGGAAATCGCCCAAAAAAAGTGGAGGAAAAGCAAAATTTCCTTTACGAAGGTTGGCCTTTGTTGCCTTCCACCGTCCAACGACAAGCACACACCAAAGATGGACGGCTTCACCACCCCGAACTTCGAGGCGTCGCAAGATGACGACCACGTCTACCTCCGCATCAGCTGCGCGGGTGCTGTTGGCACACCGAACATCGCGGTGGAGGGCCGCATCTTCGGGTTCCACCTCGAGCCGTACTACCTGCCGCTGGTGCTGCCGGGTGCGGTGACCAAGGTGGACTCCGAATTGGCAGGAATCGATGTGGTCCAGTCGCAGGCTGGACTGGCGGTGTTCAGTGTGACGCTCAACAAGGTGCAGCGAGGGGAGCACTTCGACGGACTGTCAGCGCTGCAGCCACAGCTGATGCCGGAGGAGCAGCTGAAGCAGGCGATGGCGGATGCCGAGCAGAGCAAGGGTTTCTTCCAGCCGGCTTCGGCGCAGGGCGAGAGCGAGGACGCAGCAGCCAAGACGCTGCTCCAGCAAGCGCTGCGCAGCCAGGGCCTGGTCACGGTGACGGACAACGACGGCGAGGCGGCCATGGACGACGAGGTGGGTGCGGCGAACTCGACACGATCCACCACACGCGAGGCCGGCGCCGGCTCGGCAGGATTCGGATTCGGCCTGGGTGGCAAGTGGAGAGGAGCGTTGATCCCGGCAGGATGTGCTGACCCACGCGGGGTGCTCGAGGTGCCGAATCCGGAAGCGGTGGATGTGGCGGCGCGGGAGGCGGCTGCGGTGCAGTTCGAGGAAGCGCGTTGGGATGAAGGCATGTACATGGACAACCTGCTGGATGTGGATGGCGAGGTGCAGTCGGTGATCGCGTACCAGCCCGCGTTACCCAATAGGCACGAAGACGTGACGGCAAGCACGGCTGGGATGGGGAGGGAGGAGGTGGAGAGGCTGGGAGTGCTGCTGGAGCTTCTGTTTGCGTATAGCTACGACGAGCGGACGAACGAAGGCGAGGCGACGGTGGAGTCGGGCTGGACGATCGCCAAGCTATCGCGCACGCTGTCTGCGTCTGCGCCAGCGCGGGTGATCGGCGACGAGGCGAGCGAGATGCCGCGAGGCGTAGTGGTGGCGACGCTGATCGGCTGCATGCGGCGTGCCCTGACGGTGCCGCTCTATCGTCACTGGGCGCTGGCCTGTCGGTGCATCGCCGATACGCTCGAGCGACTCGCCTGCCGACGCGCGCACGTCGTTGACTGCCTCGTTCAAATCACACAGCGATTGGAGGCAGGCGAAGATGCGATCCTGGCGCGTCTCGCCGAGGTGTGGGTTACGCCCCTCCTGGAACAGCTCCCCTCCGACCAGCATCTGGAGCAACTGCGCCAATGTGCCGAGGAAATAGTGCGCCGCGGCGACAGCATCACCAAGCACGCCGTCGGAGGCGAGCCGTGGGATCTCGAGGTGCTCGAAAGCGCCGCCTGGCAGGCATTCCACGACGGCGAGGGCGGCTTCGTCTGAGCGGCTCGGCCTCGTTCCGAAGCAGACGCACTCCAAGACGTGTGATGTGACCATAGCCGGTCCTCTTTTCTGTAATCACATGCGAGCCAGAGCCGAAGCAGTGAAATTCTACGCGGCTGCGGTGTGGAGAGCCTAATTTGCGCGTCGCGTGCCCGCGCGACACTCTCTGCTTTGGCGGCGGCAGCGCGCCGAGTCCAACACTCGAAGCTTCACCCTGTCGGTCACGCTCCGGGCTCGAGCCGCGCAGACCCTGGCGTCTGGGGAGGCGCCGAGCGCCAAGCTCTCAAACCGGCCAAGGACGCGGGCTCTGGCTCGTTGCGGCCCTTCCGACACCACCACCTTGCCCATCGCCGCGTCGCACGCTTGGTTGTCACACGCATCTCAGAACCATCGACGACCGGCTGATCCGATACCGCTTCGCCAACCATGGTCGGTTCCAGAAGGAACACGCCCAGAAAGTCGGCAGCGGCAGCGCCTGGCCAGGGACGCATCACGTCGTTCTTCAAGTCGCCTGCTGCTGCTGCTGCTGCCACCTCTTCTCCGGCCTCAGCCAAGCAAGCCTCGATCACTGCCACCCGATCACCCTCCAAACCCTCATCAGCAGCACACATACCCCTCTTCCTCCAGGGAAGCTCAAATACCGACTCGAACTCGTCCTCGGACTCGGACTCCGACTCGGACATCCAGGTCTCCAGAAGCCGCACTCGCAAACGCGTAGCCCGCGCCGAAGACGACGAGGACGACGACTTCAACCCAGAAGAACATGCCTCCACCGACGATCAAGACGACGACGACGACGACGACTCCTCGGTCCACTCGGCTCCTGCCTCGGCCACCACCAGCGACGGCCGCTCCGCAACACCCCAGGGCAGCATGCCAGAGACCCCCGCAGAGGAAGACCCGTCCGTCGCAGGCTACATCTTTGGCTCCAGCCCCTTTATCGTCTTGGGCGACAAGCAAGCTCCGCCGCGTCCCATCTCGACCCTGCCCACCTCCTCGTCCCAGAGATCCCTCCGCTCCAACAACTCAACCCCGGCCGGTTCCAAGCGCCTCTTCTCCCTCTTCCAGAAACCGGAATCCAAAGCCTCCAAACGAGCTGCTGACGAGCTGGAAGATCTCGACGACGATTTCCTAGATGATGATGATGACGACGACGACGTCAAGCCGCGCAAGAAGGGCACCGCCAAACGCGTCGGAGCACTCGCACCTTCGGTCTCCAGCAGCAAGGGATGGAAGTCCAGCTTTGCCCAGAAGCATCCCTTCCGCAAGATGTCCTTCGTACCCTCGCCTGCCCAGGTCGCAGAACACCGCCTGAAGCTCAAGGAGAAAGCAGAAAACAACCAATACCCGCCCATCCACGACCTCGCCGACATCTTTGGCGACATGGTCGACCGCGCTCCCGCCATCCTCGAGCTCGCACAGACGCTCAAGGACCGCCCCCTGCGTGTGGCCACCATGTGCAGTGGCACCGAATCGCCCCTCCTCGCCCTCGAGCTCATGTGCCGCGCCATCCACGAGAAGCACGGCATCCGCATCAAGGTCGACCACGTCTTCTCCTGCGAGATCGAGCCCTTCAAACAGGCCTACATCGAGCGCAACTTTTCGCCCCCCATCCTCTTCCGCGACGTCACCGAGCTCGGCGGCGAAAAGGCGCACACCGCCTACGGCGCCCTCGTCGACGTCCCCGGCGACGTCGACATCCTCATCGCGGGCACGTCGTGCGTCGACTACTCGCACCTCAACAACAGCAAAAAGGGCCTCAACGACGGCGGAGAGAGCGGTCGCACCTTCCGCGGAATGCTCGAGTGGGTCATGCGTCACAAGCCCACCCTCGTCGTGCTCGAAAACGTCAAAAACGCGCCCTGGGTCGGCGTCGCAGAGACCATCGTCGCAGAGGCCGGCTACGACGTCGGCTTCAGCAACACCTTTGACACCAAAAACTACTACATCCCCCACACCCGTCAGCGCGGATACCTCCTCGCCTGTCGCAACAACCGCGACTCGCTCCCGCAGAACTGGGAACTCATCACCAACGCCCTCATGCGCCCCGCATCCAGTCCGCTCGACGCCTTCCTCCTGCCCACCGACGACCCACGCATCCAGCGCGTCCGCCGCCAGTTTGCTCACGGCGAGGGCCTCAGCAAGGGCAGGTCGACAATCGATTGGAGCAAGTGCCAGAGCCGCCACGAACGCGCCCGCGACGAGGAGGGACTCGGAAAGACGCGTCCCCTCACCGCTTGGGAGGAAGGAGGCACCTGCAAGATGTCCCACGACGGATGGAACGAGTGGGCCGTCCGCCAACCAGAGCGCGTCACCGATCTGCTCGACATCACCACCCTCCGCTTCGCCGCCATGGGCCAAGACCCCATCTACAAGTCGAAGATTTGGGAGCTTTCTCAGAACGTCGACCGCAACGTCGCCGCTTCGCGTCCAGGCATTGCTCCCTGTCTCACGCCGTCGGGTATCCCTTTCCTCACCTCGCGTGGTGGGCCCTTGATCGGCCTCGAGGCTCTTTCGCTGCAAGGCTTGCCGCTCGACGAGCTGCTGCTCACCAGAGAGACCGATGATCAGCTCCAGGACCTCGCCGGTAACGCCATGAGCTCCACCGTCGTCGGCGCCTGTGTGCTTTCGGCGCTGCTCGTCGGCATGAAGGACCTGCGCGAGGACGGCGAGAAGCGCAAGGCAGCCCTTGCCACTGTTTCCACGGACGAGAAGCGCGAGAGCAAGCTCAAGCAGTCGAGCGAGGTGGTGCAGAAGGTCGTCGACCAGCCCGAACACGCCATCGCCCACGTCGACCTCCTGGCACCGCAGCCGTTAGACCTCACGACGAGCAGCCTTGTCTCGATGCCCGACCTGCTCGGGGCAGCGGTCAACAGCGCACAGCTCTGCAACTGCGAGGGCCGCAACCGCGTCGTCGACGTGCCCATCTACCGCTGCACCGACTGCGACCACACCGCCTGCGAGACCTGCAAGGGCCGGCCCGTCCACAAGTTCGCCCTCGACACCCTCGTGCGCTCCTCGCCCGACGAGTTTGCGCCCATGCTCAAGGCCGCCCTCCCTATGCGTCTCGAGGCGCGCGGCCTCACCGAGGAGCTCTGCTCGTCGCTCATGCACGGCCTCTACTTCAAGGATGATGCAGTCGCCACGCGCTGGCAGGTGCGTGTCGCCGAGGTCCTAGAAAGCGCCGAGTTCCGCTTCCAGTCGCTCCTCCGGCAGAAGGTCTGGCAGGCGCAGTTCACGGCTCCCGGTGCTCGTCTCGATCTCATCCTCGATCCCATCGAGCCGCACTGGCGCATCCTCGTCGACCCCGCCGTCGAGGAGCCCGCAGGCAGTCCGCTGCGCAAGCTGCTCATCCAGCCCGTCGCACGCATGGCGCTCGACCCGCGCGCCAAGCGCGTCGACCTTCTGCACGGCCACTGGGAGCTCTGCCTGCCCTCGGCCAAGACGACCAAGGCGACGGTCCGCAGCGCCGGCCGCCAGGTGGCCACCTGGCAGAGCGCCATGGGCCTCGGCGGCAAGTTCGCCGACAAGCTCCGCTACTCGGAGATGCACGTCACCGTGCCGGACAGCGCCCGCGAGCACCTCGATGCCAACATCGAAGGCTCCTACGACCTGCTCGAGCAGTGCGGCACCGCCTGCGGCGCGCTCCACGTCCGTCGCGGCGGCAGGAAGACGCCCAGCAAGCGTCGCCTCTTCCTCTTCATCGACACGGACCGCTTCCAGGACCAGAGCGCAGACCGCTTCGTCTTCTCCACCGACACCTCGCGCTGGCCCTACCCGCTCGAGCGCGTGTCCGTCGCTCAACTCGAGCCTGGGTGGAGGCCCAAGCTCGCTAAGCCCGACGAGGACGATGTGGTGGAGGAGGTCAAGCTCACCATCTCGGGCGTGTGGCGCAAGATGGACGCCTTCACGGTGCGTGCGGGCAAGGGCGTCGACGGCACCATGGCCGTTCCGGAACAGACGTACGACGTGGATCTGCGCAAGGAGGACTGCACGCAGTCGGTGGCGGTGCTCACCTGCCAGGCGCCCGTCTCCAGTCGGGGCATGGACCGCATCTGGCCCGCCGACGGCGTCTGGGGCCAGGTGGATCTTCTGCACAAGACTAACACGACGTTCGGCCACCTCGCCTGGCTCGTCGAGCGGCTGCCGGATATCGACGCCTTCGACACCTGGATGTCGGCCAAGCACGATCCCTTCGACTGCGCCACGGCCAGCTGTGCGCGCTGCGCGCCGTCCGAGCCCGAGATCCAGTGGCTGGCTATCCCAGGCAAACCGGTGGTCCCCGTGGAGAACACGAAGCAGGCTGGACCGTACGAGCAGGCGCTCAAGAACCGCCCCTCGCCGTTTGCCGTCCAGCTCTGCCTCCAGAACGGTATGGCCCAGGTGCGCTTCGGCCTCAACGCCGCCACGCTCATGCACCGCGCTGTTTCGCGCCTGCCGCCGTCCAAGAACGCAGGCGCCGTCGAGCTCGCCTGGCGCCTCACCAAGCTCGATCGCGGCCTCGACATGTTCAAGCTGCCGGCGTATACGCTGTGCAGCAACCGGCAGGATGCCGAGGCGCCGACGCCGGAGCTGTTTGCCGTGGAGCTGCGACGCGAGCAGAAGCGGTCGCTCACGTGGATGCTCGAGCAGGAACAGGCCGACGTCGAGCCCTTCTTTGAGGAGGAGATCGCAGAGGGCCTGCTCGAGCCGCTCGGCTGGCGTGCCGAGGGCAGGGCGGTGCGCCCGACCACGGTCCGCGGCGGTGTGCTGGCCGATGCGGTCGGATACGGCAAGACGTGCATCTCGCTGGCGCTCATCGCGTCGTCGCCGCACCGGCGCCAGCTGCCGGCGCTGCCGGCGGGCGAGGAGGGCAGCTATGTGCCTACGCGCGCGACGCTCATCATTGTCCCTGGACATCTGTGCAAGCAGTGGGAGAAGGAGGTGCGCAAGTTCTGCGGCAGCAAGCTCAGCGTTTGCGTCGTCACCTCCAAGGCTGAGCTCAACAAGCTCACCGTGCGCACCGTGCTCAAGTGCGACATCCTCATCATGTCGGTCACTGTGTACAAGTCGGACGCCTACTGGGAGACGCTCGCCAACATCGCCGCCGCCAACCCGCTGCCGAACCGCGCCGGCCGCTTCTTCAATGCAGCGCTCAAGAAGTCGCTCGAGGCACTGAAGAACCGCGTGCGCGAGTTGACCGGCCACGGCGAAGAGGACGGCGAGGGCGTTCGCAAGCTTGTGCGCTCGATCCGCGATAGGGTCGACTTTGACGACTCGCACCTCACCACGCACAAGGCGCGCAGCCGTCTCAAGGGCAAGGCGTACATGGAGTCCAAGGCCGCCGATGACGAGGACGAGGACGACGACATTGTCGTCGTCGGCGCCAAGAAGGGGGCCAAGGCCAAGGCGCTGCCCAAGGAGCTGCAGTCGTCTGGCAAGAAGGACCCGGATCCGTGGGGCCTGACGTCGGCGGCGGTGAAGCGCGACTGGCACGAGATGAAGTGCCCGCCGCTGGAGATGTTTATGTGGAACCGAGTCATCGTAGACGAGTTCCATTACATCGGCGAGACGATGGACCGGACGCTGGCGGGCGTGACGAGTCTGCAGGCGCGCGCCAAGTGGATCCTCTCGGGCACGCCGCCGACGGCGGATTTCGCCGATGTCAAGAGCATCGCCGTCTTCCTCAACGTGCACCTGGGCGTCGACGACGATGCGGACACGACCAAAGACTCGGTGCGCAAGGCGCGCGAAAAGATGCGCACGGCGGCCGAGAAGTTCAACAACTTCCGCGAGATGCACTCGCCCGCCTGGCACCACCGCCGGCAGCAGGTGGCGCAGCGCTTCCTCGACCGCTTTGTTCGCAGCAACGAGCCCGAGATTGGCGAGCTGCCCAGCGCGCAGCTGATCAAGCCGATCCGGCTCCCCGCCGCCGAGTCGGCGCTCTACCTCGAGCTCGCCCACGCCATCGAGAACCTCGACCTGCGCCACCAGCGCAAGGTGTTCCAGGCGCGACCCAAGGCCAAGGCCAAGCTCGGCGCGCTCAAGACCAAGGCGGGCGACGACTTTGTCGTCGACGACGACGAGGACGACTCGGACGACGGCAAGCGCGGCAAGAAGGCCAAGCCGGTCAAGCGGAAGCAGGGCGATCCGCAGCTCGAGATGTCGCACCGCGATCAGCGGCTCATCGATACGCTGGGCAGCTCGGCGTCGCCCGAGGAGGCGCTGCTCAAGCGCGCCTCGGTGTACGACGACTTTGCCGGCGTCGATCTGGATGCGATGGAGGGCGTCAACAATGCGATCAAGGCGTGCGAGTACATTGTGCGCGAGCGCCGCAAGCAGCTCGCCGACTGCCGTCGGCAGCTGGAGCGCGAATTGCCCGTAGCGCTCGAGCAGCATCGGCTCGTGCTGCATCACTTTGGCTACCGCGACGAGAACCGGCAGGCGTTTGCCGACTTTGTGCGCAATGCGCACAACGCCGCGTGGGGCGACGGCGAGTCGAAGCGCATGGTGCGCGAGATCCTCGATGCGGCGCACTGCACTCTGGCCTCGGTGGGCAAGCCGGCGGCAAAGGCGCACTTTGCGCCCTCGGGCGTGCTGTCGGCGGCGCTGAAGCGCCGCGCCAAGGAACGCGCCGCGGCAGAGAAGGGCAGCGGCGGCGGCGACGACGAGGGCAAGAAGGGCAAGGTGGATGCCAAGGCGGCGGCGTGGGCCGAGGAGTACCATCTGCGTGCGCTGGTGCACCAGCTGACCAGGCTCCGCAACGAGCTCGTCGGCCGCGTCAATGCGCTGCGCTTCTTCACCATGATCCGCGACTGCCAGCGCGCGCACCTCGAGGGCGTCGACGTCAAGGTCGTCTGTCCCGCCGCCAAGTGCAGCCACGCTGGGCGGGCGCTTTCGCTGGACGAGGTGAGCATCAGCTCGACGTGCGGCCACTCGGGCTGTCGGCAGTGCGTCCTCCGCGAAGCCTACATCGGCAAGTGCCCTACCGAGGGCTGCGCTGCGCTTGCCAAGCCGACTTCGATCGTGCACGCCTCTTCGCTCGGTGCCGAGGATGATGGCAAGGCGACGCGCTACGGCACCAAGCTCGCGCTGCTCTGTGCGCTGTTGCGCCGGCTACCTTCGGACGAGCGTGCGCTGGTGTTTTGTCAGTTTGAGACGCTGACGGCGACGGTGGCCGAGGCGTTGGCGGCGTACGGCGTGTCGTTTGTGCAGCTGACTGGAACGGCCAAGAAGCGGTCGGATCTGCTCGAGGCGTACCAGGAGGAGACGGGCGCGCGCGTGCTGCTGCTCAACATCGAAGACGAGTCGGCGGCGGGCTCGAACCTGACGGTAGCCAACCACGTGATCTTTGTCGGTCCGCTGCTCAAGCAGGAGCAGCAGCAGTACGATGCGACCATGACGCAGGCGATCGGACGCTGCGTGCGCTACGGCCAGCTGAAAAAGGTGTTTGTCTGGCGCCTCGCCTCGATGGAGACGATCGATCAGGAGGTGCTCGAGAAGCGCGAACGCCTCCAGCTCGTCGCGCGCCAAGACCTCGATCCCGCGCAGGCCGAGGCGCAAGTGGCGAGCTCGACGAGCCTGGTGGTCGAGGAGCTCGAGGCGCAGTTCAACGACGCGCTCAAGGGCCCGCTCGTGCTGAGCGACGTCGGCTCGCTCGGCGCCAAGCGCAAGCGCCCCGCAGAGGTGGCTGTGCCCGCCAAGCGCAGGAGGACGCCCAAGCACGTGCTCGACGTCAGCGACGACGACGAAGAGTGAAAGGGCCGATCACGTTTTAGGCTTCGATGTGAATTTCAGAGTGCCAAGGTAGCAGCGCAGTGCGAGTGCGATCGAGCGTTCCAGTGTCCGGACTAAGATCACGCCAGGTGAAAAAGGGATGGAGAGGGGAGGGGGGTGTGAAGCTGTCTGAGCAGCAAGAAGTTGAGCTGTGATTGCAAGTTGAGTGCGAGTGAAGGTGAACGAAGGTCGAGTCGCAAGAGTTGCGCTCGTCTGACCTATGAAGCCTATGAAGCCTATGAGGCCTCTGAAATCGAAGCGATGATCCGAGGAGGCGAGGAGGAGCAGCAGAGGGAGCTCGAGCGCATCTTTGTTTCCGCAGTTGCTGCGACTGAAAGATGCCACTGATCGAGACCAAGGACGCCAAGCCGACGTCGGGGACTTTGTCGGCCTCAGCTGCCCCAGCTCATCCACTGGTGCTGGTGAGACCGACGCGACGATGGAGAGCCAACACGAGCGAAGAAGGGGTTTCTCCATTCCACCAACGACGATGGGTCTGTGACAGTAAAGAGTGTGAGTGGGGTAGACGAGAGTGGAAAGAGAGTGAGGGGTCCTATGGGAACGGATTTGCGGACGGGGGGATGAGCTAATGCTGGAGCGACTTGGAGTGGGGGTGGGCGGGGAGGTTGAGGTCGTCGTGCGAGACGTGGAGGGTGTTGGTGCTTGCCGAGGAGGGGAACTTGTGCGAGGTAGGAGAAGGTTTGGGGCTCACCAACGAGCCAACCGAGGACTTTGTGAGGATGGAGCGAGCCGAGTGGATGTTTCGGCTCTCGGTCTCGAGGAGCTGCTGGAGTGTGATGCGCTGCTCGATCTTTTCCGAGGCAAAGGGATCTGCGTAATCATCGACGCGAGTCTGGTGGTGCTGGACAGTGACCTGGATTTCGATCTCTGTGTTGAGCGGTGTGGGAGTCTTTACGTTGAGACCGATCGCAGCTCGGAAGATGGGGTCGATGGTAGCCAACGTCCAAAAGCCGGCAAAGAGCGTGCTGGAAAGGATCGAGACAATGCCGGAAGCATAGACGAGGTTTCGGATCTCGGTCACACCATCGCCCGTCGGCATCAACTTGCGATAGATGCCAACCATCATGTACATCGGTAGCGCCCCGTAGCCTGGAACGCAGAGACAGACAAGGTAGACGTAGATGTGCGCGAGAGCCGTCATCTTCCATGTGTTGACCATGCTCAGGCTGCTCTGACCCGCCTTGGGTCTGCCAACGGTGAGCCAGAACCAAAGACGAGGCAGGTAGCTGGTGCAGGTCTCGGGCACGGGCACGGGCGAAAGCGTACACGCATGATGCAGAAGGCTGAAAAGGTTAGGGATGCCGTAAAAGAGGTAGGGCATCCACACAGCCATAGCATAGGCGGCAAAGACGGCCATGTGGAGCGAGATGTACCGATAACACTCAAAGTAGGCCGCCATCACCAGGCGAGCGTTCCAGATGAGCTCGTCCGAGGCGGGTCGAGGAGTGCCGTGGAAGAATCCGTGCGGATTGGAGGCGGCCTCCTTGAGCTGGGCGTGAACGTCGGCGGGGAGCAGTTGGCGGGCGAGGCGTTTGGCGGCGTAGTACTGGGTGCCCTGGAGACCGACAAAGAGGAAGACGGCGAGGGTGAAGAGGACGGAAGGTAGGATGAGGAGCCAGTTGATGAGGCGGGGGTTGCTTGGAACAGGGAGGTAGTACCACTGACGATGTCCGCCGCGCGCTCTGGATGCGTAGTTGGAGGAGTGCGGAGATCTGGGACTGCATCCGACGACAAAGCCGTGGATGCTGGTCCAGGCGCCGACGACGAGCGGGTAAAAGGGGAGAGGAACGATCCAGAACCACTCGAGGGTGCTGGCTCTGCTGTAGAGGCAGATGACGGCGGCGACGAGGATGCCTTGGTAGGCGAAGAGGTAGCTGACGATGGCGAGCACGAGGGCAAAGACGGCGTTGGCGATGTAGACGGTGCCAAAGCTGGAGCGCCTGCGGGTGAGGATCCACAAACCGCCGAGGCTGCGCTTCTTGGCCATGAGGATGGCGGTGATGGTAAAGGTGATGGCGAATACGACCTCGCTGGTGAGCAAGTTGATACGGACGCCCGAGGGCAAGGGCTGATAGATGGCATGCGCTAGCTTTCGGATGAGCTCTTCTTCGGTCTGGTCGCGGTGGAGGAAGGTGATGGCGTGGGGTGAGATGGGATGGAGGAAGCCCGACTTGGTCGCAGGCAAGTCCAGAAGCTGTGATGCGTTCATGGTGGCAGACACAGCCGGATACAGGGGAGGTGAGGAAGGTGGATGGAAGGGAAGGACGAGCAGCGAGCTGGGGGACGAGCAGGTCGCCCAGACTATATACTCGACTGATCACGAGGGGTCTGCTTTGCAATCGTCGTTGCTAGCGTGAAGCAAGGAAGGCTTCCGGGTGGATTGCTATTCTGACTACAGGCTCGCTTTAAATGCACGTAGTGGTCCTAGCGGCAGACTTGGCAGGGCTTCAGAGGAACATCATGTCATATTGGAGAAGTTGGCATGGCGAGTGCGCGAGTGAGGCAAAGGGAGGACCCTGCGGAGGTCGCGGAAGCGAGATGCCGCGCAAGGCGGAGGGGTCGGAGAGCAGCAAAGCTGGGATGTGGCACCGGGGGGACGTGCGGTCAGAAGAGCAAGCGAATAATCCGGAGGCGACCTGAGCGGGGGGCTAACACGGTGCACAAGCATGGGACTATGCGTGGTCAGGCCGCGGGGCGATCGCGAAAGCTCTGGGAGTGTTTCGAACAAAAGGAGAAGCGAGGCACAGACAAGCTTTAGCGCCATGCACACGGTGTGCCGATGGGAAGATCAGGGCGGGGAAGCATGGACAGAATGATAAGGAGCTGCTAGGGCAGCGACTGTGATGGCGGTGTTGGCCATCCTTGGCGACGCCGTCCGTCGCTGGCCAAGCCCTTTGAGCCGAACGAGAGTATGCGTTTGACAGGTCCTCGACATTCGACTGGTGTTAGACCGATGGATACCGACCGCTCTGAGTGGGAGCGGCCTAACAAATGACGCGCTCGCTCGGCAACGCGTGACGCGTAGAGTGGGGGAAAGCGCGAACGTGGAAAGTGAGCCAAGAGCGCATTTTTCGTTGATGAAAGGCGGAGCGGCCAAAAGGGTCTCTGGAAGAATGGCGCAGCAAAGATGGAGTGTTAAGTTAAATTACACAATCACAGGCACTTTGTCGCTCTCCGCCTGTCACAGAGTCACAGAGTGTGGAGCAACTTTTCGTGCGCGTCATGGCTAGACTGTCAAAGCCATCCTCCTCGTTGCTTTCCCTCCACCACCGACATCCTGTCCCGCAACCCGCACCCGCCCCCGGTCAACGCCTTCGCGCAAGCCTGCACTGCATCGCTCTGTTGGCTTTCGCATTTGCATTTGCACTTGCTGCTCTTGGCTGGCGCGTGCGCAGCGCGTCCACCCGCACCCTTCGTTTCCCAACGCGTTCATTCCCGCACCTCGCGTCCGCCGGGTTCCCGCGCGCCATCCCGCAACGCATTGATCCAACATGACCGCCACCACCCAATCTCGACACAGCAACGGCGCTCATCAAGATGACGACGACTCGCACGACGACGAGCTCCTCCGCGCCGCAGCCCAGGCCGACAACCCAGACCACCACAACGACGCCGCCTCGACAGACGCACCCTCGCCCGCACCCATGGCACGCTCCGGCAGTCAGCGCGGTGGCAAGGCCGCCGAGCCCGAGCTAGATCCCGCCGTCCACGAACAGCGCTTCAACAAGCTCAAGTTCCTCCTCCAGCGCTCCGGCGTCTACTCTCGCATCATGGGCGAAAAGATGGAGAAGGAGCGCAAGGCGCGTGCAGAGGCCGCCGCGAAGCAGTCCGCCCAGCGCAGCAACACCGCCGAAGCCACCTCGGATCCTCAGCCCGCAGCCACAGCTCGCAAGACTCGCTCCGCCGCCACCACCACCACCACGACCGCAGAGTCCTCCGCAGCTGCACCTACAACCGAGCGCGAATCGCGCCGCAAGGATACCCGCAAGCGCAAGGCCGACGAGTCCTACAGCGTCACCAGCTACCTCGACGAGAACGACCTCGAAGCGGCCAAGCAGCAGGCTCAGGACGAGCAGGCCACCAAAAAGGCAAAGACAAAGCAGCACGCCGACACCGAAGAGAGCGAGACCACCTCCAGCAACCAGGGCCGTCGCAACCAGCCCAAGCTCGTCACGGGCGCAACCATGCGCGAGTACCAGCTCGACGGCCTCGAGTGGCTCATCAGCCTCTACGAGAACGGCCTCAACGGCATCCTCGCAGACGAAATGGGCCTCGGCAAGACCTTGCAGACCATCTCCTTCCTCGCCCACCTCCGCGAAAAGGGCGTCTGGGGGCCCTTCCTCGTCGTCGCCCCGCTCTCCACCATCAACAACTGGGTGCTCGAGTTCGAGCGCTTTACCCCGGACATCCCCGCCCTCATGTACCACGGCGATCCCGACGAGCGTCGTCGGCTGCGCGACAAACACCTCCGCCTGCCCAGGGGCAAGGACGGACAGCAAAACTTCCCCATCGTCGTCACCAGCTACGAGCTCATCATCCGCGACCGCAAGTGGCTCGCCCACTATCCGTGGAAGTTCATCGTCGTCGACGAAGGCCATCGGCTCAAGAACCTCAACTGCCGCCTCATCCGCGAGCTCAAGACGTACCGCAGTGCCAACCGCCTCATCCTGTCCGGTACGCCGCTCCACAACAACCTCGCCGAGCTCTGGTCGCTCCTCAACTTTATCCTGCCAGACATCTTTGACGATTTGGCCACGTTCGAGACTTGGTTCGACTTTTCCGACATTCACGAAGACCAAGGCCCCAAGGGCATCCTCTCCAAGGAGAACACCTCCCAGGTCATCACTCAGCTCCACGAGATCCTCAAGCCTTTCTTGCTGCGCAGGCTCAAAAACGACGTCGAGACCGACCTGCCGCCGAAGAAGGAGTACCTGCTCTATGCGCCGCTTACCGAGCTGCAGAAGGAGCTCTACAACTCGGTCGTCAACGGCGAGATCAGGCGCTGGCTGCTGGAGCGCAAGACGGGGATGCCCTGGCCCCAGATCCAGGAGATCCTCGACGATCCCGATGGCATCAACACCGCCTCCTCCTCCGCCCCCACCACGCGTGTCGCATCGGCGGCCACCAGCCGCCACCACACTCCGCGCCTCGAGGAGGAGGTTGTGGTGCAGAAGCGCAAGCCAGGGCGTCCGCCCAAGGACGCAGGCGCCAAGTCGTCGCGATCCTCCACGGCGAGCGCCTACGCCGATGAGGAGCACACAGCGTCCGGAGCCTCGACGCCGCGCCACCAGTCCTCGCGCCGCGCCAAGCGCGGCGTCAACTACCAGATCGACGACATGACGGACAGCAGCTACTTTGACAAGCTCGAGCAGGAGCTGCACCGGGAGCCGGAGCAGCTGACCGCCAGCCAGGCCGAGCGACAGGGCAAGCTGTACTCGATTCGCGAGGCGCAGCGCCAGATCAAGAACATGCATCTGGAGAACGTGGTGATGCAGGCGCGCAAGATCTGCAACCACCCGTTCCTGTTCGACTGGCCCGTCGACAAGGAGACGGGGACGTTTGTCGTCAACAAGGACCTCATCAACGCGTCGGGCAAGATGCTCATGCTCAACCGACTGCTCGACTCGCTCTTCGAGCGTGGGCACAAGGTGCTGATCTTCAGTCAGTTTACCACCATGCTGGACATCATCGAGGAGTGGGCCAACGAGTTCAAGCAGCTGCGCACGTGTCGCATCGACGGCAGCACGCCGCAGGACGAGCGCAGGGCGCAGATGAAGTCGTTCAACGAGGACAAGGGCAAGGATGCGTGCAATCTGTTTTTGCTCAGCACGCGTGCGGGCGGCTTGGGCATCAACCTGGTGGCGGCGGATACGGTGATCTTTTACGATTCGGATTGGAATCCGCAGATGGATCTGCAGGCGCAGGACCGGGTGCATCGGATCGGGCAGACCAAGCCGGTGTTGATCTTCCGGTTGGTGTCGGCGAACACGGTGGAGCAGAAGATCCTGAAGCGTGCGGGCAACAAGCGGAAGCTCGAGGCGCTGGTCATCCAGCAGGGCAAGTTCCGTCTGCCTGCGGGCTATCAGTCTGCGTTGGCGGGGGGAGGGGGGGGGAAGAAGAAGAAGGAGGACGAGCTGCGCGAGATGGCGACGCAGCTGCTGGCGCTCGAGTCGGAACAGGTGTTTTTGGTCAAGGACGAACACGACCAGATCATCTCGGACGACAACCTGCACAAGCTGCTCGACAGGTCCAAGGCGGCCTACGAGAGGACCATGGGTTGGGTCTCGACCGTCGAGAATCACGACGAACTCCGACGCCCCGGCAGGAAGGCGCAGGGCAGGACCGCCTTTGAGGTCACAGAGACAAAGACCGACCAGGCCAACGAGGACATCGCAAAGCTCCTCGCCGGAGCTTGAAGCGCGTTCTCACCTCGCACCACGCCTGTACGCTAGCGCTCCCGTCTTCGTAATCTCTAGACAGCTACGCACGATCGTGCCATGTGTGTGCGCACTTTGCTTCGCGCTGCTTCACGCTGCTTCACGCTGCTTCACGCTGCTTCACGCTGCTTCACGCTGCTTCACGCTGCTTCACGCTGCTTCACGCTGCTTCACGCTGCTTCACGCTGCTTCACGCTGCTTCACGCTGCTTCACGCTGCTTGACGCTGCTTCACGCTGCTTGACGCTGCTTTACGCTGCTTTACGCTGCTTTACGCTGCTTTACGCTGCTTTACGCTGCTTTATGCTGCTTTATGCTGCTTCACGCTGCTTGACGCTGCTCGACACTGCTTTGCTCTGTTGCACGCTGCTGCAATCGCAGCCCGGTTTGGCCCGTTTGGCATTGCGACGGGTCGCTTCGAATGCGTGTCACTGCCCCTGTGCGCTTGGCTTGAAATCTCAGCCCTCAGTTGCACCACTTATGAGCGGCGATCTGCATCCTGCATCCCCGCATGCATGCATCAGGTGCGGGCTCTCCCTTGTGCGAACTGAGGTTCTCTCTCTCACGGGGAGGGTCCAATTTGAGCCAAGACACGGCACGCGCCGATGCCACGTGAGCCAACTGCTTTGCGTCTGCTCACTCGGCTCATTGTGCTTGGATCTCGGGCGCTCACTTGCTCCCACCTTGCGACCGCTCTCTTTGTCTCTCCGCCATTGGCTTCGAATTGAGCCCGACGTGCAAGACAGCCCTCGACCTCCTGTGTGTCAATGCTTGGACATCTGGTCGTACTGCGTCAGAATCCTCGCTTGGGATCCGGGATGGCCTCTAGGCTATGCATGTGCACAAGTCTCCGCCTGCTCGCTCTGCTCGCTCTGTTCGCATCTGGACCCAACTCGAAGTCCGAACAGATGCTGAGCTTCCGTGGAGACCACTGCTCTTCCATTCGTTTGCAAGATTTCAATCCCGAGCTCTCAGTTGTGATCTTTCTGTCTTGCAATACGCATCCGCCACGTGCGTCACTGCCGTCGCTCCGTTGCAGCCCACAGCCCCCCCCCCCCCCCCCCCCCCCCCCCCAGGCCCCCTTTGCAATCGGTTCGCCAGGCGTCGGTACCACTGCTTGACGTTGCACTGCTGCGATCTAGGCTCGACTCGCAGTCTAAACATCCACTGGCATGTGTGCAAACCAAAAGGGTCCAGCTCCGTGCGTGCCAGTGCTGGCATCAGCGCTGCCATCTGAGCCCGAGTTGCACGTCTTTCGGTCTTGTTGGACAGTCTGGCGTGAGCAGGCACTGCTTTTCGTTTTCGTCACGACGCTCCGATCTGGGCTGCGATGTTTCGATCCGAGCCGCACTCGCAGTGTGGAAAGCCGTGCCACTGCCTCGGCGTCGCTTCCCACCGCTTCACTCCGAGCCGCCACTTGTTGTCGAGACAGCCATCCCTCGCATGGCCAGCTCTCTGTCGGCGCGAATCGGATCGCAAGATCGGTAGAGCGAGCCGACCTGCATGCCGAATGCGGACCTCGGACAGCGAGCCACTTGACCGCCGCGTTTGGGACAAGTCGGCACGCTCAGACCACACCGAACCGACTTGCGATTCTACATTCTATTCGCAAAGCGTCGAGCCTGTGTAGGATAAGGTGGGCTATTGGATGGTAGCCTGTGTCTGCAGTTGGTGGTCGAGGATGAGGGCGGCGATGCGGTCTGCGGCCCAGGCAAAGTCGTCGAGCTCGAGCCAGACCTGGGCGCTGAGGCGGATCCAGATGCGGTCCGCGTGGACGTAGAACATGACAAACGTCTCGTGCTCGTTTGTCAATCTGGTCTGCAACTTTGCGGCCAACTTTGCCAACTCGACCGGCCGATCCTCCGCCTGCTCTGGCACATCGATGGGGATCGAAACGTTGACCATCGCCGCGGTCAAGCGGTCATCGTCTCTATCGCTCGAGACTTCCATGACGGCCGAACCGTTGCCGAGGATGCGGGCGACGAGGTCGCCGGCTTTGCGCGCCAGCGTGGTGTTGTGGTCCATGATGGCACGCTCGCCACCCATCCAGGCGCGAAACTCGAGCGCGGCAGGCAAGCAGAGGTAGTTGGACAGATCCTGCGTGCCCGTCCACTCCCACGTGGCGACAAAGTTGGTGGGTGCGTTGGTAGGGATCAGTGCCGGGCCCCTGGGTGCGGGCAGGTTGGGCGAGAGGTAGTCGTGCGAGGTGGGGATGGCTTTGGCGAGGTGTTGATTCCGCTTGGCTACGTAGAGCAGCGCTACTCCGCGATGCGCCGAGAGCCACTTGTGGCAGTTGGAGATGAAAAAGTCGGGATCGGCCGCGGTCAGATCCAGCGCGATCTGGCCCACCGCATGAGCAGCGTCGACGAGCGAAAGGATCTCGTGCTCGCGTAGCAACGCGCAGAGACGTTCCCAGGGTACCACAACACCCGGGATCGAGCTGATGGCATCTAGCACCCCGACGCGGATGTGAATCCCCTGAGCTTTGGCATCGGTGATGGCGATGCGGGTCTTCTCCACCACCTCGTCGTGCGTGAGTGGATAGGTGAGCGGGACCCGAACGATCTGCAGCGCGTCGTTGGGGTTGGAATCCACAATGTACTGCGCCGTCTTTCCGCATGCGCCGTAGATGGTCTCGTAGATCATGATCGCATCTCCCTTTTTCCAGGAACCATTGAGCCCGCGGAGGACGGCGTTGACACCGCTGGTGGCGTTGTTGACCAGCACGAGGTCGTCGACGTGGCACCGGACGAGGTCGGCGAGCTGCTGACGAGCCGTCTGCAGAAGCGGCTTGTACTGCAGGCGCAAGAACGTGTCCGGTCGTCGTTCGGCTTCCTCGAGCAGCTCCTTGTAGACCGACAGCACGTAGTTGGGGCACGCGCCGAACGAGCCATTGTTCAAAGCGACGTACGTCTCGTCGAATCCGTAGAAGGGTTTCAGCGCATGGCCGAACCCCGGGAAGGGCTGCGAGTGCAGCTGCGCGCGGTGCGCCGCAATGCGTTGCTCCAGACTCGCCCGCATGTCGAATCGACGCAGATGTGAAAGAGGGTGGTGACCGAACGGTGGAGAGACAGTGGTCGCCGGGAGTTTATAATCCAGAGCTGGGTGGTGACTGGGCACGTCGAGGTGGCTCCTGCACGGGCGTGACTCGGTGCGCAACGCCAACGCCACCGCCGTTTTCCGGCGGAGCGCGGCATCAGGGTCCAGCCGGCCTTGACGGCTTGCACGTCTGCTAAAACTCAGTCTGCGCAACGCTCCGCACCGTCGATAGCCGAAAAAACACCTCGAAATTGACCGACTCGGAATTCTCGTCAGTCCCCTCCGACGCACACCACCGACCAAGAAGCTTGTAGGCCAACTCACCCCGCCATGCTCGACCGTGCTCTCGACCTCGATGTCTCGTGCACAAACAGGAATTCAGTATGTACAGCATGCATTCATTCAGCGCCCATGTTGTAAGGCGGCATCGCATGCGAGGCGGGCTCCTCGACGCACTCAAGCCTTGGCCGAAACAATGTCCTCGGGATGCTCGCTCTTCCACCACTGTTGCCACCAAATCGAAAAAGGGAGTGAGTCAGTCGTCGGTGAGTCAGACCAGGTCAGAGCAGGCCACGAGTCAGAAAGCACCTACCTCTACACTGCGTCGGATGCCCTCCTCGACGCTGACGATGGGCTGGTAGCCGAGCGCGCGACGCGCCTTTTCAATGTTGTAGTATCGCGCGCTGGCCGAGTAGGTGACCTTGTATCTTGTGAACTGCGACTCGCGGCCCGTGAGCCACGAGAAGGTCTCGGCCCATCCTGCCAAGGTGAGGCCCCAGTCCTTGGAGATCTTCCACACGTCCTTCTCCGAGACCACATGGCCGAGCCCGGCCCAGAGTGCGCGCGGGAAGTCCCAGAAGGGCACCGGCTGGCCGTTGGTGATGAAGAACGCCTCGCCGGCCACGGGGACCGACTCTTCGACCATGGGGAAGTCGTCGCCGAGCGGATTGCCGGCGCTCGGCACGTCGGGGTTCATCATGTGGAAGAACTGGTCATAGCGGTTGCGGATGACGGGACGCACATTGAGCTCGTGCTCGAGCGTCTCGGGGCTCAGCGTGCTCGGCAGCGCGCGCGCATAGTCGGTCGAGCCCGCGGGTGTATCGTCGCGCGCCTCGCTCGTCGGCACGCCGCGCTCGCGCTTCTCCTCGTCGTCGGCGACCACGCGGCTCGAAAGCATGATGTCGCCCAGCTTGTAGGCTGGGTAGCCAGCGCCCTGGAGCTTGTCAGCCGCCAGCAGATGCGCGTGCACAACATTGTCGACGTAGGTCCAGTCGAAAAGGTTCTGGTTGTCGCCGATCTGGAACTTGGTCTTGCCCGTGCGGAGCACGTTGAAGAAGCCGGGCAACGCCTGCCTGTCGCCGATGCCAAAGATGCCGGCGGGGCGCAGCGCCACGGTCTTGAGCTTGCCGGCGCCGTTGTCGTTGGCCTGGAGGATGAGCGCCTCGGCCTTGGCCTTGGTATCGTTGTAAGCGTCGAGCGGCTTCTTGGGGTAGGGGAGGCGCTCGTCGACGTTGACGAGGCTGCGGCCGTCGTAGACCACGCCGGCGCTCGAGGTGAAGACGAGCTTGGTGACGGCGAGCTCTGCCTTCTTGGCCACGGCGATGACGGTCTGGGTGCCGACGACGTTGACCTTGTGGTAGATCTCGGGGCCGAGGCCGGCGACGGGGCTGGCGGTGTGGTAGATGACCACGCCCTTGGCAGCGCCCGCCTCGACGCCCGCCTTGTCGCGCACCTGGATCAACGCCTGACGAAGCGAAGCCTCGGAGGTGATGTCGCCGGTGTAGTAGTCGACCTTCTCGATGGGCTGACGTGCGGCGTGCAGGTCAAAGACGGCGACGTGCTTCTCGCCTCGCTGGCGCAGCGCCAGCGCGATGCGCGATCCGAGGAAGCCGGAACCTCCGATGATGAAGTGCGCCTCACCTGAGGCAGAAGACGTCGACATGGTTGCGCGAGGGGCCGATGGGGTAGGATGCAACGGAGCGACGGAAGCAAGGGACTGGACGGCGGAGGTGGAAGCAAGCGACAAGGGTCGGAGCCTCCGAACCGGCGAGCAGAGTGAGTGTGAGTGCCTTCATGTGCCTGCGTTGTGCCTGCCTGCCTGCCTGCCTGCCTGTGGCTCGCGGCTGCAAAAGCCAACACTTTGAGCCTGCGTCTTCTTGCCGCGCGAGTGCGGCGCCTCGAGCTTCCAGCCAAGGCACAGGACACACGCGTCTCGCGCAGCGAATCGAAAGCGCCCCAGCGTGGCCCCACCAACCCAAGCCACTCGTCACTCGCCTCTCTGCGCAAAAACCCAAAGTAATTTGATTTCATCTGCGGAGAAGATCCGAAAAAGTCAGGCCATCAGGAGCCCATCTCGCGGAGCTAAAACTGTCAGATTCTCGAGCGTGACATGTCTGTTGACGTTGAGATGCGGAAACGTGGCTGCCGAGCCCATTGGGCCACGGACCAACGACGGAGAAATGTGCATTTTTCCACAAGCACAGCAGGCGCATCAGGAGCAGCAGACGCACGAGGTGCGGCGCCGTGATGGTCTCGCGGACCGCAAAGTGGAGTTGCGCTGCAGCTTGGATGCGCACCGATGAGTGGAGCACGCCTCGCGCAGTCACATGGCGCCATGGATTCGGAGGCGATTGGGCGCCTCGCCATCCCGTCTTGCGCCTTCATCACATCTTGCGATCCCACCCAGCCAAGCACAGTGCAGGCGCAGCAGCGTGACACCGGAAGCACCGACTCGAAAAGGTCCGTGTTGCGAATCGCGCCTGGCGAGCATACCTCCCCGCCGCTCCGAGCTAAAGAGAGTGCTTCACAGCGAGAGCATCTGCGTCCACCGCCCGGCACCGTTCGGCGCCAGTCCGACCGACACCTTGGGAGCGACGTCGTCATGTCCGCCGCCGCCGATGATATCGAGGAGCCGCCGCCGCCAATCACGGTGCTGCTGCTGCGCTCGCCGGTCTCGATGACCAAGGGCACCGATCCGTATCACGACGCCTTTGGCTCCTTCTGCCTTCCCTCGTTCGCCTCCTCGGCGCTCGAATCCGGCACCTCGACCCCACTGCCCAGCCTATCCACCGGCGCAAAGGCCTCGTTCGCATCGACCGCCGAGCATGGCGCCCTCGACCTCATCAAGACCGCCCTCAGCCAGCAGGCAGCCCTCGCTGCCACCAAAGATGCAAAGAACGCCCCGACCTCCCCGACGCTCCCCGTCTCGGCCACCGGCAGGCGCAAGGGCAAGTTTATCCAGGATCAGCCCCGACTCATGACCCATCATCTCTCCTATCCAGCCGACGCCAACGGCAACGAGGTCGAACTCGAGTACTGCGTCACTTCGTTTCCGATCCTCGCGCATCGCTTCGTCCAACAAGACGAATTCGTCGATCGCCTCCTGCACGGCTCGCCCTCGGACGATCGTCCTTCTCCGCTTCCATACCGTGGCATGATCTTCACCAGCCAGCGCGCCGTCGATGCCTACATCTCAGCCGGCGTCAAGGCGCAGGATTCGCTTCGCTCCAAGAACAAGACCTCCTCCAGCTCGCCTACACAGTGGAATCGCGTCCCCTTCTTTGCCGTCGGCCCTGCCACCGCTTCTGCGCTGCGCTCCGTGCCTCTCGCTCCATGGCTCCGTCCGCGCCTCGTCATGGGCGGCGAGGCCACAGGCACAGGAGACGCCCTCGCCCGCTACGTCGTCCGTCACTTCTCCACCCCAGCCATCCTGGACGAAAAATCCGGCACCGCCCCAGCCACTCAGGCCCTCCCCCTCCTGTATCTCGTCGGCGACAAGAACGCATCCACCATCCCAGACATGCTCTCCCAAGCCTCGCCTCCGCTCGGCCCCATCCCCTACGAAGAGCTGCAGGTGTACGAGACCTCGCCCGATCCCCACTTTGCCGAAGGATGCGAGGTGCTCGCCAAGACGCTCCCCTCCGTCGTCTCCCGCCCGCCCAGTCGCCGCCCGAGCCAAGGAAGCCTTCACTCGCGTCCCGGCAGCAGGCGGCCCAGCGGCGGCAGCACCGCCTCGATCGACCGCCACGCTTCCAAAAGCGCGAGTGCGAGCCGCAAGTCGAGCTCGGACGATCTGCAGGCCAAGTCGGCCGCCGCAGAGTCGAGTCGCGCCGCCTCGCACCACAGCCTCAGCCACGTTCCCTCGGTCGGCACGCCGCTCGGCGTCAGCACCATGACCTCGACCGACGCGACGCAACCTCGCCTCGACACTCGCGGCATCCACGACGCCCTCGGCGGCTCGCCGCAGATGATGGCCTCTCCCGCCACCATCGAGCCGGAAGCCATCAATCCGATCGAGGAAGAGTCGGTTCTCAAGATGCTCCGCTCCAAGGCCAGAGCCGCGGGGTCCGACAGCGCCAGTGGCTCCGGCAGCAGTCATCATCGACAGACCATCGCCAGACCCGACTGGATCGTCTTCTTCTCGCCCAGCGGCGTGCACTATGCGCTCGAAGAGTTTCGTCGGCGGAAATGGATGCCGCCAGAGCGAGGGGCCGAGAAAGCAGCCGAGACGGCGGATGCAGCGGGCGTTGGCACCAGGACCACGGTCTCTGCCCAGGCGACACGCAAGTATCCGCGCATCGCGGTGCTCGGCACCACCACACGCGCCTGGATGGTCGAGAATCTCCATATCGAGCCCGACGCCGTGGCCACCAAGCCCGGCCCGAAGGAGCTCAAGGACGCCATCGAGGCCGTCGAATTGCGTCTCCGCTCGCGGTCCTAGTCAGCTTGCATCGAGCGGACAAAGCCGACACGATCGAGCCACGCAGCCTTCTCGAAGCCACTCGTGGCGGTGGGAATGTCATGTATCGCAGACTCGCCGTGATACGCCACATGCATGACCAGCGGCGTCTTTGACTCGTTTTCGAGGTTGGTGTCGCACGTCCCTAAGCCCTTTGCAGCGTGTAGTGTCGCATCCCTTTTCTTCCTTTAGCTCCTTCTGCATTGCAAGCATGTTTTCCTCTCGAGCTTGTTGGAGCCATCCCCTGTGATGCGGCGCGGTGCATTGGGATAAAAGGCAGACTGTGTCGCGGTGACGAGACCTTCGGCTCTCACTCAGCGCGTGCAAGGCCGTCACATGGCGGATCAAGGATGATCGGGCCATCACTCAGCATGCGAGCGCGAATTGTGGGAAGAGTGTCAGCTTGCGCATCCTGCTTCTCTTCCACCACAGCCGTGACTAGTGCGCCCCAGGACGAGTGCCGAGGCCCGCCTCACTAACAACCCTCCACTCCATACCACCCCTCCCCTTTTTTTCTTAGCCATGATTGCGATCCGATCTTCCCAGAGTCCCCGGAAGGATCCCACGTAGCTCGCCCGCGAATGGTAGGTCTGGCTTTGCCCCCCGTCTAGCCGCGAAGACTGCCGACGATCAGAGCTGAATCAGAGGCACAAGCAACACGATGGAAGAGACGGGATCAGGAGCAGCTTCAGGGATATCTCCGACAAGATCAGACAGTCACCAGTGGCGTTGAGCAACGGACTCGGTTGGGCTTTCTGCATCAGGTCCCAAGTCGCAGGTCTCTACAGGCGCTTCCCGGACGCGCATCGAGGGTTATATATAGTCCATACCAAGTCCCGTTGATGCCCGGCACTTCCCTCTACTCCTGTCCGAATCGTTACAGCAGGAATCGACATTCGCACTCTCTCCATCCCAACCACTTTGCAGCTCATAAGACCGCGTCCGGAATCACCCGAGATCCCCGAAAGCTTCACCGTCTGACGCTTTCGACTCATACACTCGTCGAAAGGGAAGCGAAGGTCTTAAGGATGTCAACTTCTCTGTACAAGCGAGCGGGCAACCGGGCCCTGCGGGTGAATCCACCCAATGCGGACATCCACCTGGGCCGATGGGGGAGCAATTGGGGCTACACGGTCTTTTGCCTCATGACGGCCGCGCTGCTCGCCATTCTGATCTGGTCGACCACACTCGCGCGCAACCGTAGGACGTTTCACTACCTCCTCGTGGCGACGCTCGCCATCTCTGCGCTCGCGTGGTACGCCATGGCGAGCGACCTGGGCGCCACCCCCGTGACGGTCGAGTTTCTTCGTAACAGTCGGCCCGGCCCGGGCTTGCGACGCTATCCGACGCGCCAGATTTGGTTTGCCCGCTACATCGACTGGACGCTCACCACGTCGCTCCTCCTGCTCAGCCTGCTGCTCATGACGGGGATGTCGCTCTCGGTGATTTTCGTGACGCTGTTTTTCAACGTCCTCATGATCGTCTGCGGCCTAATCGGCGCACTGACCCCCTCGAGATACAAGTGGAGCTTCTTTGTAAGTAGTAACGGCCCTCTCCAGAGAGATTTGACTCCCACTGACAACGCAAAGTCGTTCTTCGCTGTTCGAACCGTACGACGATGATTGGGCCGAGCAGGTGTTTGCCTGTGCTGCACTGGGTTTCGTTCTGTATCATGTATTTTCCTCTGGCCTACGCTCGGCCCGGCGACTCGAAGGTGGCTTCGGACGGACCTATTTGGCTGCTGCCTCGGTGCTCGCCATCACATGGCCGCTGTATCCCATCTGCTGGGCACTGAGCGAGGGCGGGAACGTGATCGGGATCAGCGAGGAGGTAAGTGACCGAACGAATTCGAGCGCTGCACGTCGCCCGCCAAGCTTCATGCTGCCCGTGCGCTTTCACTGACCAAAGACCTTTGTCCGTGCTCCTGCTATGCACGTGGGGTCGGGCACACAGTTTCTCTTCTATGGTCTGCTGGATCTGGTTTCGAAGCCGCTGTTTGCCTTTCTGCTGCTTTCGATGCTGAGCAAGTGCGACTATGGCGCCCTGCGGCTGCGATCGGGCAAGGTGACGGACGCCAGAATCGAGGAGCGTGGACCCGCGCACGATCGCGCACAGTCGGGACAGGCAAAGGGAACCGAAGCATCGGGACTAGTACAGCCCCCCGGCGCCACTGGAATCCCAGGCGAAGGCGCTGCTACATCAAAGGGTCCTGTCCACCATTCGACACTTGCTCCCCCGCAATCGTCGCACTTTGTAGCTCAGCGCGCTCCTGCCGATGTGCCACAGACGGCCATGTCGCACGCCTTCACCGTCGCTTGACGGGGCGTTTCCGATCTCGATTTCCTGTCCCACAGTCGCTTTCAATTCAGTTCTTTCCCCTTTCGCCTTGCGTTGGACCTGATGGCGATCCTGCGAGCAACTCGTGCCTTTCATGTTTGGTCTGCAATCTGACTGAGCTTGATTGAACGACGTGATGCAGACCGACGACAAGAAGCATCGAGTCTAAATGGAGCTAATTCGGTGAGCAGGTGCGCCTGGACTCAAAGCACAGCCCGCAGGCTTGAACCACGCTTCACCTGCTGCTTGATGCTTCATGCCACGAAAGATGAGCATGAAGCGCCAACCGCTTCCGAGATGCCACCCCCGGATGGCCTCTCCAGATCGGAGTTCAAGAGCATGAAGCAAGCCATGTACGAATCGTCGGATGCGTGGCTGGCGGCTGGCTGATGCCTAGCAGCCACCCTGGGGCTGCAGAACTGCTGCTCCTCGCCAACTCGCGTATCTTCAGGACATGACTTGTTTGTCCATGCTTCGATGCATGATGCTTCAGGCTTCCTTTTGACCGCGATCACAATCGTATGAACCGTCATTTCGCAAAGAATGGAGTGCTCCCTGTGCAAATGAATTGTGATTTAGCGCGACAGTTCACGATCCTTAGGTGATGCATTCATTATTCGCAGTTTCCTAAACGTCGAACGTCAGATTTATATTCGTGATCTAGCAAGTCATATCCTGTAGAAACGCGAGCTGGCAAATAGCAGCCTCCCATCAGCCATCGCGCGTGGGTGGCTAATGGGTGGCTGGTGGGTGGCTAATACTTCGCCACCTCGCCACTTTTCAGGATATGATCGCCAATTGAGCCATGTATCAGCGCTTTGAGCCGGATGTTGGCAAAGAATTACCAGCTGATTTATGATTCTCAGTGATTCCCTCTAGAACTCATGCACAGCTTTGCCAAATTCATGATTATTCATCATCTGCTGCGGATTGATGGAGTACCGATGGAGGGGTTGCAGATGGAGGGGGTGACAACCAAGAAGACTCAGAAGGCAGCCAAAACACGAGTATTTTGCATAATTTGGCAGAGGAGGCATCGAGGTGGCGGAGAGCAGCCACCCACCCTGGGTGGCTAATGGGTGGCTGCTCCTTGCCAGCTCGCCGTTCTTCAGGATTTCAGTCTGGAAGCCAAAAGACGCGTATTTTGCACAATTTAGACGTCTAAAGTCGAAATTGGCAGGGGGGGGGGGGTGGCTGCCGTTCGCCAGCCCGCAGTTCTTCAGGATATGAGACGCAACTGGGTGGCTTTGCTGGCAGCCTGCATCGCCGTCAGCACTCACACTTGCGTTTGTACGCCTGCGTTTGTACGCACACACTGACACACATGCAGGCATTGAAGCACACGGATACGCAGGGAGACAATCATGAGTTCGAGTTGCGCACAAGCATGAAGGGTACCGAGGGACAGGAGGCGCGGGTGGGGCTTGCGGAAAGTATCCTGCAACCATCATATCGCAAGAGACTCCTGTACAGACTCCCTCAGACATCTGTCTAGGGCGTACCAAGGGTTTAGGGTTTGCATTCCCGATCTCATCCTCTGATGCATATCGCAAAAGACGGAGTGTGATTCAATATTCGTAGTTTTCTAAACATCGAACCTCAGATTTATATTCGTGATCTAGCAAGTCATATCCTGAAGAAACGCGAGCTGGTGATTATCAGCCACCCATTAGCCACCCGAGGTGGCTGTAGCGGGTGGCCGCTCTCCGCCACCTCCTCTGCCAAATTCGACGCTGCACGTCCAAATTATGCAAAATACGCGTGTTTTGGCTGCCTGCTGGGGCTCGCTGCAAAGTCACCCCCTCCCTCTCGCACTACCTCCATCTGCACTCCATCCATTAGCAGCAGGTCATGAATAATCATGATACCTGCAATGTAAAGCGCCTATTGTTCGGAGGATCACTGAGAATTATGATTTGCGTGGCAAAACCGACTCGAAAAACCGCTACAAATGGGCCCCAATACGCTGGGATACGGCCCAAATTGCGCTGAGATGAAGTCATATAGCTAATAATTCCAGGCCTGGTATCATATCGCGAAAAACGGAGTGTAACATGAGCCAAGCCACCCGCAAGCCACTACGGGTGGCTTAGTGGTGGCTTTCGGATTCAGCCACTAGGGGTGGGTGGCGTGGCGGGTGGCTTAGCTCACGTTACACCCCTTGTATTCATTCATATCCTGAAGAAACGCAAGCTGGCGAATAGCAGCCACCCATAAGCCACCCACACACGGTGGCTGATCAGCCACCCCGGGTGGCAGATAAAGGTGCCAAAATTCGAAAAATATGAAATTATTTAATTGACGCGTCTCAAGGAGTCGAACCCAGCGCCTACAGAGGTCACCTCCACCTCCACATACGCATTCGCGTATGCAGGCCACGCGTGGTACCGCTCCCCCACAGCCCCTGCGATACCAGGTATGCAATTTGAAGCTATTTGACATCATCTCAGCGCTATTTGGGCCTGTTTGCTGCCGTTTGAGTCGGTTTCCTGCAAGTTGTGATCACTTTAATCATGTTTCTCAGTGATCCTCTAAACAACGGACGCTTGTCACTGCAAGTACCATAATGATTCATCATCTGCTGCGGATGTATGGAGTGCGGATGGAGATGGTGCAGCTGGAGGAGGTAGGGACGGAGACATCGGGTGGCTACGCAATGAGACCTAGCAGGCAGGCACCCAAAACACGCGTATTTTGCACAATTTGGACGGGCAGCTGTGAAATTTGCAGAATTTGGATGCGCACAAACTCAAAATTGGCAGGAGAGGTGGCGGAGAGCAGCCACCCGCTACAGCCACCCTGGGTGGCTAATGGGTGGCTGACAATTACCAGCCACCAGGGGGGGGGGGGGGGGTGGCTGTTGGGTGGCTTCTCTTTGTCAGCCACCCCCCCCCTGGTGGCTGCTATTTGCCAGCTCGCCGTTCTTCAGGATATGAGTCTCATGCATGTATGTCCTGAAGAACGGCAAGTAGGCGAGGAGCCCGAGGTGGCAGTAGCCGGTGGCTGCTCTCCTCTACCTCATCTGCCAAAGTTGACCCTCCACGCCCAGAATGTGCAAAACACGCGTGTCTTGGCTGGCTGCTGGGTCTCTCAACGCGTAGCCATCCCTCCATCCCGCGGCAGATGATGAATAAACATGCTACCTGCAATGCAAAGCGTCCGTTGTTTAGAAGATCACCGAGAATCATAATTTAGGTATTCAGACAGGCTCAAGGCGTTGAATTACGGCCCGAATATTGCTGAGATTATGTCAAATAGCTCTAAATGATCGGAGGAGCCGTGGGGCAGCGGCACAAGTGGCCTGGATACGCGTGTGAGGAGACAGGCGGAGCTCTGCAGGCCTCAGGTTCGACTCCTGGAGGCGCGTCAATCACTTTTGAGTTTTGGAAGAGGGTGGCTGGTGGGTGGCTGCTTGATCGCCACCTCGCCATTTGTCCGGATATGAAGCATATCGCGAAAAAAGGAGTGTGACGTTTTCCGAGCCACCCCCTCAGCCACCACAGATGGCTTAGGCTCCAAGCCACTCCAAGCCACCCACGCACACTCTAGTGGCTTGAAATTTCAAGCCAACCGTAGTGGCTTAGGGGGTGGCTTGGAAAACGTCACACTCCTTTTTTCGCGATCTGACTCGGGTTGGCTTAGGGATGGCCTAGCGCACCCACCTCATACCCGCGACTTTTTCGCGCGTCAGTGTGACTTCCGAACGCTATCATGCATGCGTGATGCCTTTTTGCTCAACCATCCGTTTAACGGCGCCAAAAACGAGTATGAAAGCATCTTCAATGATTCGAGAAATATGCGTGTGAGACAGTTTGATGCTAAAAGAAATTTTGAAGTCACGAGTTGGATGGCGTGGCCGAGAAGATCTGCAACACACATAAATAATTTACATGCTGTCTGAGCCGAAATTCACCAAACCACGAACAACCACGATTCATATCATGAAATTCCTTGATTGATCGTGCGAGTATGGCTCCTCGTTTGATGACGCTTGTCTCTATAACCCTGGTCATCCGCAGACCGATGACTTAGGACATATTTAGACACAACAAGGCGAGATGCAGCAACCGACTCATTACTAGCAACCCGGATGGCTGATCCGAGCAGCCACCCATCAGCCACCCACAGACTTGGACGACTTGTTCGGATTTGACTCATGACTCTTGCTTTGGCCTCCCTTGGTCGGACCCATGACAGCGCGACTGGTTGGCCTGCGATGCATGATGGGCTTGAACTCTCGAGTCGACCATCCGCCCTGTAAAGGACCCGGCTGGCTGGGGATTTTGCATACGAGTTGCATCTACGCGCGAAACACGGACTGAGAATGGTGGCCCCGCTGGGTGGTGCCGAGGTATCTTACGTCTCGTCGAGGTGTTTTGCAGGATTGTGCAGGCTCTGCGGTTGCATACGGGGCGAGGGCTCCAGGTGTGGAGGGTAGGACAAGGCATGGCAGTCTGCGAGATCCGGGGATTCATGCACGGCTTGAGATTACCGTTGCCGAAGCCGGAAGAAAAGTTCGAAGGCATTCGGCACTGTTGCGCTTTGGCATCATGCCTGTTTGTGCGCCCCGGCTAAGCGGTCCGAACCCGAGCCTTTTTTTCCTTATTTTCTTTTCTTTTCTTTTCCGATCTGAGGTCATCAGACACCAACACCGCCTCGTCATCTCGGCTCCTCAGGGCCACCACCTTCGACCAGCACGTACGACGCGATAACCATGTCGGCAGCACCGCTGGGCCGTGTTCAGGCCGTGGTGGACTTTGATCCAGCCTCGTATGGCTCGGTGCTGGCGAGCACCTCCTACCTCGACCGAAACCGACAGCAGAGCGAAGCCAGCACCAGCAGCATCCACCAAGATTCGCTCGACGACGACGCCGACGACGATGAAGAAGATAGAGGCAGCTACCGCACGCTGACGGACGACCGTGGCTCGTACCACGCCGATGCCGACTCGAGCATCTTCAGCGATCTCGCCTCGATCTTCCATCCAAACGAGTACATCCTCGCCCAACAGCGGCTCGACGAGCTCGAGCGCCGAAGCGACTTTGGTTCGGTCGACGAAGAGCGCCTCCCCATCCTCCCTTCGTCTTCCGGCAGCAGACGGCCTTCCGCTTCGGCACTCTCGGCGTTCTCGCATCGTCGACCGTCGGCGTTGTCGAGCCGCCGACCTTCGATCCTCTCGCATCGTAGACCGCAACTCATCCCCGAGGACGAGGTTCTGCACGAGGGATCGGCATGGTCCAAGGTGGCTTCCGAGATGGGCGAGGCGAGCGGCATCTCGCTGCGTCATGCGCTCGTCGATCCTTCCACTTCGCCCGGCTCCAACCTCGGCTTGGTGCTGATCGCGGTGAGCCAGGTGGCCTACTCGACCATGAACCTCTTTGTCAAGCTCCTCGACGACCGCGAGGGAGAACAGGCCGTCCAACCCATCGGCGCTCTTGAGATCGTAGGCGTCGAATGCTTCATCATCTGGATCGGCTCATTGCTCGCCATGTTCGTGGCCAGGACCGAGTACCCGCTGTTGGGTCCACCGGGAGCTAGGGCCTTGTTGCTCGCACGAGGCATGTTCGGATTCGCCTCGACGCTCGCGCTCTATATCTCGCTGCATACGCTCTCGCTATCGGATGCCACTGTGATCACCTTCCTCTCTCCGCTGGCCACAGGCGTGCTGGCGTACATCATGCTGCGCGAGCCTTTTACCGCGCGCGAGCGCATCGCCGGCTTGCTCTCGCTGCTCGGCGTCACCCTCATCGCACGCCCCTCTTTCCTCTTTGGACCCAGCACCGGTCAAGGCGTTCCTGAAGACGGCGACATCGAGATGCCCGATCCTGGCTCGGCCCCCGAGGGCGCACGCATCGTCGGCATCTTGGTCGCCCTGAGCGGCGTCATCTTCATGGCCGGTGCTTGGGTCTGTCTGCGCCAGATCGGCAAGCGCGCCTCGACGTACCACTCGATCGCCTACTTCAGCCTCTGCAGCTGGACCTCGAGCTTCGCCGCCATGCGCGCCCTCGACCAACCCTTCGTCCTCCCCTCGTCCACCCTCTCGCTCCTCCTTTTGCTAGGCGTCGGCCTCTTTAGCCTCCTCGCTCAGGTCTTTCAGACACTCGGCCTGCAGAGGGAATCCGCGGGGAGGGCAGCCACAATGTCGTACCTCCAGATCATCTTTGCCCTCACCTGGCAGCTCTTGCTCTTCGGATCCGTGCCCGATGCCGTCTCGATCGCAGGCAGCATCGTCATCCTCGCCAGCGGCGCCTGGGTCGCACTCAGCAATGGCGCAACCGCTCTACCGCACTGAAGGGACCATCTTGAAGCCCAGGTCTGGCGCCCGGCATGGCGTCGCCCGGCATGGCGTCATCACGCCACGCCGCATCGCTCCGTCCTTTACCGCGGCTTGTACCCGTATCACCATCATAGTAACCAATCTAAATGCACATTGAAAAGGGGAGAGCCTTGCCTGTGATGACTATTCGGCCTTGTGGGGGGGATGGCCCTTCCTGGCGATGCGGAGGCAGTCGTGTTCCAGCTGGCCGTCGTCGTCGTGCGGGCTGCGGACGGTGCAGACCTGGATGCCGCAATCGCGCAGGATCGTCTGGCTCTGGCAGCGGACAAAGTCGTCCGGCTCGGCGACGCCCTGGAAGACGCGTCGGATGCGCAGCCGGACGCGCCGCTCGGCTCGCAACGCGGGCGGAAGCAGCGCGTGCGGGAGGGCAAAGGCGTCGGACTGCTCGTTGAACGCGAGGATGCGCTGCACGCACGGCTGATTGCCCGAGAGCCGCTCCGAGCACGGCTCCATGGTGGTGTACAGGTCGAGGTCCAGAACCGGCATCTGCTCCGAGTCTTCTTGTGCAGCGCGGCCAAAGTCGGCGGTCAGCTTGTCCAGCGCACACTGCTCGGCGTGCGTATTGCCGGGCAGCTCTCGGGAGAAGCCGGTGGCCAGCGGCGCCGACGTAGTCGCATCGTCGCTGGTGAGCGAGAGGACGCAGCCGACGCAGAAGGCGGCGTCGGTGGGCGGCGACTTGTCTGCCTCGGCGAGTGCGAGCTTCATGAGCGAGTAGTGTCGTTCTAGGCGACCCACATCCGGATGCCCAAGGGCTGCGGTTTGCTCGGCGTTTGGCGAGATGGAGGTGGAAGCGGAGGCTCTGCGAGCCTCCCATTCGCGCCTCCAGGCGCCGTATTCGCCCTCGATACCGCCATCGCGCCAGACGGCCCAGCTGTCGCGGATGCGGAATGCGATGGCGATGGGATGGTCGAGGAGGATCTGGCGGATGGGCGGCGAGGGATGGAGCTCGGGCAGGAGGATGTCGCTGAGGGTCGATGAGCGCCGGCGCTGTTTTCGACGGCGAGGAACGGCGGACGAGGCGCCGGAAGCGCTGGCGCGAGAGGTAGAGATAGGCTGAAGGAGGCGATTGGCGCGGATGGCGAGGGGAGAAGAGGACTCGGAGACGGCGAGAGGACTGGGAAGGCGGAGGGGCTTTCTAGGGAGGTGTTCGGTAAAGTAGTAGTATGCGGCGCCGAAAGCGAGTCCGATCGAGAGGCCGACGATGATCTGGAGGGGCGTGTGATAATGGAGATGATGCCTGGAGTAGCAGGTGAGTATTGAGATGGCGGCGATGAGGAGCATGGCGAGGTCGTGTTCGAATCTGCGCATCGAGTTGATGAGCGTGCGCGGCTGGAGGAGGGGAGGACGGTTGAGGTAAAAGTGCGAGAGGAAGAAGGCGGCGAAGAAGCCGAGGAACTGGGAGTGGGAGGAGGGCATTCCGTAACCTGCTCCGAGACCCTGGCTGGGACGCGGCTGTTTGAAGAGGCGCTTGAGCGCCCAGTTGAGACCTTCGCAAGCGAGCTGGCCGATGAGGGCGTTGATGAAGGTGAGCTCGCGGCGGAGGAGGATGATGGTGACGTAGGAGCAGAGGAGGAAGATGGGAGAGAGGGTGACGAGGGCGAGGATCTTTGCGAGCGGGTCCGCGGCGTCATCTATCAGGAAAAGGAGCGAGTGACCCTATCAGTAACTTTGGGGACGAGTGATCGAGTCGATATGATGGCACCATGCTACCTACACTGGACGTGGGTGAGCCCGAGCGAGGCGTAGTTGCTCGGGTCGATGGCGCTCGAACCGCCGCGCATGTTGACGGAGAAGAAGCAAAGCACACGACCTGTCTATGCGATCTCGATGCTCTCGGTGATGGTGGTGATGGTAGAGAGAAGCATGAGCCGAGCCGAGGCAAGGGTGATGAGGTCTCGACATTCACATTCTCAGATTCTCGCAAGCTTGAAATGAATCGGATGGTCCGAGCCCCACAGCCGCCTTGGATCCCTCCACTTTGGAAAAAGAAAGCGCCGGATGAAAAATGACACGGAAAATGTGCCTCGAAATTTGTGCGTGTCTCAGCCAGGGTTTGATGCTCGGAAGCTCCGTTGGGCGGCAGGCGGGCCACATGACCGGCTCGGTTTTGGCGCCAATCACGCCTGGGACCCACGCCGTCTCTTCTTATCGGCCACACCCACCCACCCACCTTTGCTCGGCTTGGCCCCGAATCCCATCGCATCGCATCATCCGACTGCAAAGACGGACGGATCTGCCGACGTCGTCGCCATGCCCAAGAAGGGCAAGAAGGGCAGCCGCCCTGCTCTGCAACACAACAACGACTCTCTGCGAAGAGACATAGAGGTGAGAGCATCCCAACCAGGCTGCACATCGTCATGATGATCGCTAACCCGCTCGCGCCTTGCCATCACCACAGGCAGGACGCAATGCGCCCGTACACGGCGTCATAGATCCATTCGTCGACGACGACGGATTCGACATCGCCGATGAGCTCCTCGCCGCCCTCGACGCCCGCGACGCCGCCGAGGCTGACACCCAAGACAAGCCTGCATCGGCCTCGGTCGCTTCGGACTCGTCGACCGCAAAGCCAGGCCACTCGGGGTTGAGGGAAGCCGGCGGACGTCTCATCAGCGGCTTACGGCATCACAACCACCACAACAACGACGCCGACGCTGCTGCACACGATTCCGCCGCGCTCACGGGCACCAGCCCCACCCATGCGCGCAAGTCGAGCATCCGCAAACTGTTTGGCAGCAGCCCCATGAGCCCCGACTCGTCTCCGCTAGATGCCGGTGGCAAGAAAAAGGTCAGCAGGCAGCAGCAGCGCAAGGACCGCAAGGCCGCCGAACTCGCAGAGATCCGTCGCCAGGCCGAGGAGGAAGTCAAGCAGGGCGCCGACAAACCCGACCCGGCCCAGGTCGAACGCCAGGGCATCAGCGCCATGTGCTCCGCCCTCGGCCTCGCCATGCACGAAATCACCCCCGACGGCCATTGGTACGTCCTCGTCCCCACGTCTTGACCCGCTCGTTCCAAAGCCCTTCTCTCTGACCCCACCTTTCCGTCATGCTACGTCTGCCCGTACAGTCTCTACGCTGCTGTGGCGGATCAGCTCAACCTGCGCAAGAAGCTGTCCTCGCCCACCGACTTCCGAGCCACACGAAGAGCTACGGCGCAAGAGATGCGCACGCATCCGGACGAGTACAAGCCCTTCATCTCGGACTCGGACGAGCACATGGCCGGCATCATCAACCGCGAAGCCGGCACCCTCAACTCGGAGCAGGCGCAGGAAAGTGAGTCCTATCCCTAGGCACGGGCGCTCGGCATCGTAACGCGCTTGCTTACACATCACTGACCCTGATCGTATCGCTCAGAGTACTTCCTCGACTACTGCTCGGCGGTGGAGAACACGGGCGTGTGGGGGGGTCAGCCCGAGATCCTCGCCCTCTCGCGCGCCTTCCACACTCCCATCCACGTCGTACAGGCCGGTGTCCCCGTACTCAAAGTAGGCGAGGGCGAGTTCGAAGGCGAACCACTTACAATCTCGTTAGTGTCCCATCTCGCCCCCAGTGCGGTAGCAGGAAGAACGCGAGGCTGACACGACCCTATGCTTTCCCCCCTTTTTTTGCGTTGCAGATATCACCGCAAGATGTACGGCCTTGGCGAGGTGAGCAAAGCTGGACCGCTCTGATCTTGTCGCTCGTGCGTATCGCTGACCTTTTTAGTCTTTGGATTCCGCCAGCACTACAACTCGCTCCGACCGGCACCTGTCGCCTAGCGCCCTTCAAGACCGGGATGCACACACTCGTTCGAATATATACTATAGACGGCCGAGCTCTGCATTGGCTGTCTCGGATGCGCAGCTGGGGCTGGAATGTCCACTTGCGAGAGTTCTCAGCGCCGTGAGCGATTGTGGGGTTAGCGCACCGAGTTGACGGGTCGAAAGAGTGGGATTCATGATGAAAGGTCGTGTCATAGGTGGTACTGGTCTTGAGAGGCGAGTGCGAGGGTGGTGCGCAGACCCTTGCACCGGGCGCAGGTGGGATGGGATGTAGTGACAACTGGGGCCCAACCCGACAGGCAGGTCAGCTTTAGTCGGTTTCCGGGGCCGGTCGAGCTGAAACGCCACCTGCGGTCTGAGCCGGCTCGCAGGAGCACACACGCAGCAACCGTGCAGAGCGAGACGCAAAGATCGGACCCCCTCGCGATGGGGTCGAGACGTGGCAACCAAGTCCAGTCTGTGCCAGGGAGTCGAGTTCGGTCCGGGTGCGGTTGCGAAGGCTAATCTCCAGTACCAACCAGTCGGCATTCCACAGCTGCTATTGAGCCGACAAAGCGACAAGTCCTTTACCCAACCACTGGCGAGAGGGGCAATCGGCGGTACTGTGCGTGAGCTGCAACGGACCCCTGATCTCGATGGCTGCACTTGCATCTCCAATCGCCAGCTCGAAGAACAACCTGAGGTGAAAGGAATGCGACTCTTTGACTCGACTTGCAGAGACGTACGTCACAGGCTGCGTTGCAAGACGGTTGCAACCCGAACCGACGGACCAAGGATTGCAGTCGCCGCGTGTTGCAACTTGATTCAGCATGGCGTGAGGTAGGATCAAGCGGAATGGTTCTCGAGCACGAGTCTGGTCTCGCAGACGCAACCGCGCAGAACGACAAGCACTTCTAGTCGAGTCCGGGGCTACAAAACATGCAAGTGACGACGAGCATCTCGCTCGAAAGGTTTCAGCAGCAAGGGGGGGGGGGGGGGGTGCATCTCTGGCTTGTCGTCATCAGCCTCGTCGAGCGTGTCCAAGCAACATCCTAGTCCGAAACGACACTGCCGTCTTGTCGCCGCGTCTGCCCATGCGACCGACGTCGGTCCTGCCATGCGGTCGAAACAGAAGTGCCTCGACCTCGTAACCTTTCTGCCTTTTGCCGGGTGTCTCGTGCATCATCCTGCATCAGTCGCAGCGGGGAGGTACGTGGACAGGGGGTATGCTCAGCATGCCATGCCGAGCCGAGGGTCTGTTGATCATCGAAACCACCCACCCTCTCTGACAACTTGACACGCTCGACGTTGATCAAGGTTCAACATGGTTCCATGTCAGGCAGCGCGTAGGATCGAAGTTAGCGTCACAGAGAGACGCCCAAACCAGATGGCTAGAGTCGGAGGGTCGAAGCGATGCCTTCGATGCGACATCCACTCGCGCACAGTCGGGCGTGTGTTTTGCAAGCACACTGTGCAAGACGCTTCCTGTGCCCGAACCTCGCACTACAGCCGCATCTCGTGCAGGACCACATCCACACACGCCGCTCTCCCAAACACCAACCACACATGCATAGCCACGCACCGTGCACCAAGAGGCGGGAGGAGGAGGAGGAGGAGGAGGAGGAGGAGGAGGAGGAGGAGGAGGAGGAGGAGGATGCGGCGGCTCGCTCGCAATGGCCGACCTCGTCACGTTGGGCTTTGGGTGTGCTCGGGAGCAGTGAAGCGACTGGGACGCAGACGGTCGCATCATCGACGTCGGAATCTCCTTTGGATTCAATGTGTCGAGTGCACGGCTGACAGCAAAGCCCAAACCGCCCGCAAAACACCTCCACGTCGTCCATGTCGCAATCCAAAGCCTCTCGTGCCAAACTCCCCGAACCTTGCTCCGTTGCTGCGACCCAGTGGCTACTTTACACCTGTCGTTGGCCCACCATCTCTACAACGCTCACCTCCATCCCTCGTATCCAGCACCAAATCGTCTTGCATCTTCTCGCCCACGCACTTACACCCGCCACGCGCAGCATCGTTCAACACGTTGCAAATCGGAAACAAAACCGGGACGAGGGGGCAAAAGGCGGAGAGGGTGGCAATGCAGGGGTGACGGCCCGACTCTTCTGCAAGAAAAAAGACTTGCGAGCCGTGCGTCGTTTGACTTTTTGGGGGGCGAGCATGTGAGAAAGAAATGCGAGCGAGGCGAGCGAGCAGAGGGGCAGACAGGGGAGGATTCTCTTTAGACGGCGGCGGTGGCGGTGCCGTTTTCGATGGCGCGTGCGTAGTTCCTGAGGATCGAGTCGACGTCCTCCATGGTCTGCTCGCGGACGTCGGCGAGCTGCTTGATCTTGGCGGTGACCTCCTTGACCTGCTCCTCGGTGAGCGTGAGCTCGAGCTGCTCGCACCTCGACTTGACCGCGTTCCAGCCGGTGAGGCGGTGGCCGATCGAGACGTAGCGGCTCATGCCAAAGTCCTCGGGGCGGATGATCTCGTAGGTCGAGGGGTTGGCGAGGATGGCCTTGGCGTGGATGCCCGCCTTGTGCGTAAAGGCGCAGTAGCCGGTGACGTAGTTGTTGAAGGGCACCTGGATCTGGACCGCCTCGGCGACGAGGTTCTCGACCTCGCGGAGCGCCTTGAGGTTGTACTTGCTCATCACGTAGTCGCGGTCGGCGGTGTACATGCGCGCGATGAAGCCGCCGAGCGAGGGGATGCCGTTGCGCTCGCCGATGCCGAGGACCGAGGTGTCTACGTGCGTGGCGCCGGCCTCGAGCGCGGTGTAGGCGTTGGCGATGGCGCAGCCCGTGTCGTTGTGGAAGTGGCACTCGATGTCGCAGCCGACGACGCCGCGGAGGGTGCGGACGAGGTCGTAGACCTGCCTTGGGTTCGCGACGCCGACGGTGTCTGCGATGCCGACGCGGTTGACGCCGACCTTGTCGACGGCCTGGTAGATGCTGAGGAGGTCGACGAGGTCGGAGCGGAACGAGTCCTCGGTGGAGAAGCGGATCTCGATGCCCTTGGACTTGACAAACTGGATGACCTCGATGGCGGTCTTGGTGATGTAGGTCATGTCCTTGCCGTGGGAGAATTCGCGGAGGAACTTGGAGGTGCCCATGACGACGTCGACGCCGTCGACGCCGGTCTCTACGGCGATGCGTGCGTCGTCCATGTGGCAGCGGATGTGGGTGATGACCTTGGCCTTGAGGCCGAGCTTGCAGATGGCCTCGCAGTCCTTGCGGGACTGTTCGGAGGCGGCGGGCGAGGTGAGCTCGATGCAGTCGACGCCAAACTTGTCGAGCGCCTTTGCGATCTTGATCTTGGTCTCGGTGTCGAAGAAGGCGTTGGCAAACTGCTCGCCCTCGCGGAGGGTGGACTCGATGATCTTGAAGTTGGAGACGTTGCTGAGGAAGTCCGAGTAGCGTGTGTTGAAGGGCTGCACGGAGCCTACGTTGCCGTTGTCGGCGGCGAGCGCGCCGTTGGTGGTGCCATTGGCGCCGTTGGTGTTGGGGGCCGAGGTGTCGATGGCGACGTGGGTGTCGGGGGCGTTGCCGTTGACCTGCTGAATAGCAGAGGGTTCGGAGTGATCACACATGATGATTAAAGTGAAGACGGGAGAGCCGCGATGATGATGATGAGGAGGATGATGGATGTGGTTGCAAGGAGGAACGACTCGACTGGCTGGGGAGCCAAAGAGGAAAATTGCACCGGCGCCAGGCGAGTCTCGAGCCAATGTGAATCTGTGAATCTCGGAGAATCGCCGAAGCCAGAGCCAAAGCCAAAGGCAGCTGGCGGTGTGATAAACGCCAAACGAGGCGAGAGAGGCGGCACGGCGCAGGAAGAAGTGCGTCTGCCTCACAGCGCATTTCACTCGGGAGAGCCGAGTCACAGCGCGCCCATTTCCAATTTCACGATTTCACATTTGCATCCAGCTTTCACCCACTCGCCACGCCGCCACGGCGCGCCTGCCACGCCTTCGCTGCTCGCTGCTCTTTGGTCGTCACAGTTTGACTCGTGGATCTCACTCTCTCGCTCTGGCCAGACTGCGGCCGTAGCCAATGCATCCCGCTCGCTGTCTGTTCGGACTGAACCCGATAGAGAGGCAAACGGAGCGAGAGCGAGAGCGAGGGACAAGCCATCGGCCACGCCGAACAAAAAAGTTGGCCCACCGGCAATGGCGCGGCGCTGCCTCGAGGCCACGGCCAAACTGGAAGAATTTGAAAGCCGACACGGCCGAGCGAGTCACTCACTCCCTCACTTGCTTCCCGGCCTAGCTGGTTGGCTGGTTGGCTGGCTGGCTGGCTGGCTGGGCACCGCGCTGCGAATTTGCCACTCGAGAAGAAAAAAAAAGTTTGAGCGCCAGAGAGAGCGTGTGTGTGTGTGTGTGTGTGTGTGTGTGTCGTGCGAGTGGAATTTTGGAATTTGGGGAAACATCCCATGCGCGCCCGTCTGCACTGGGCCGTCATGCAACCTGCTCCTCTGCGTCATTTCTCCCCGTCCGCCGCTGCCGCCGTGGCTCCTGGATCGGGGAATTCAGACCTCACATCCCGCCATCGGGGGGCAGATCTGTCACTGCTCGCTGAGCTTCGGACGTCAAACCACACTCGGCCATAGCATTCATTCAAAAGACATTCATTCCAAAGACGAGATGTTGAAGGGGGGATTTTGAGGGGGGAGAGGGGACTTCTATGGTGGAGTGGTGGGAGAGTCAGAGCTCCTCGCGACGTGCGTGCGAGTGGGAGCGCTCCTCGAGCGTAGCGCCGGAGCGAGCGCCGTGGATGCGACGGAGCAGAGGCTCATTGTCGGCGTGCGAGTCGATGTGAAGGTCGCGCTTCTCGGCAGCCGCGCGCGGAGGGATGACACGCGCCAGACCGCTGTGGTAGTGCTCGAGCTGGTCGGTAAACGTGTTGAGCTTGTCGCCCCAGTTGTTGTACCAGCTGTAGTCCGAGCCGTTGTTGAGCTTCTTGGTGATCGCCGCCAGGTCGAGCTCGAGGTAGCTTGCGATCCACTCGCCGATCCACGTGTTCTCGTGCGATCCCACCACAGACGCTCGCCTCTGCAGGTAGCGCTTGTACTTTTCGCTCCACGTATCCTTGGGCTTGGCTTCGTGGTAGTAGAGCCCCACAGACACTCCCGAGTGGCCCGTCGTCGACCAGCCCAGGTGCGCACGCCAGTTGACAATCGACGAGAGCCACACCGTGTACGGGATCTGGTTCTTGAGCTTGGCCAGCTCCACCGCACGCTGCACCTCGCCCTCCTGCACATCCTTGATGCCCAGGCCCTTGTCCACCACCTCGCCCTTGATGTAGCTGCTCAGGTCCGCGTCGGTGCGGTTCGCAGCCGCGATCCACTTGGCCGTCTGCGCGGCGAGGAACTCGGTCGAGTGCGTCGCGTTGAGCAGCACCTCGGGATACCAGCCGTAGAACGCCTCCTCGTCCTCGCGTCGCTGCAGTCCCAGCGTCAGCCCACCGCACTCGTGGTCCGCCACCGAGAACATGACCGTCTCGGGCTCGTGCGGGTTGTTGGCCGCGTTGGCGTCCACCCACTCCACCACCGCCTGCACCATCTCGTTGTACGCGAGGATGTCGTGGATGTGGCCGATGGGGTCGTTGTTGTGCGCAGCGTGGTCGATGCGCGCGCCCTCGATCATGATAAAGTACGGCTCGTTGGCGTTGCGCAGGCCGTTGAGCGCCGTCAGCGCCATCTCCTTGAGGCTCGGCTCCTGCGTCGCGTTGCGGTCGATCTCGTAGGCCATGTGCGACGAGGTGAAGAGCGCCATCGAGGGCAGCTGCAGGTTGTTGCCGCCCTGCAGCGCGTCAAAGTCGGTGCGGTTGCTGACGACGTGGAAGCCGTTCTTCTTGGCCTCCTCGACGAGGTTGCGGCCGTCGGTGCGGATGCCCGGCTTGGTGGTGTTGGGCAGGAAGTGGCGCAGTCCACCGCCCCAGAGGATGTCGGCCTGGCGTCCGAGCATGTAGGTGCCGATCTGCTGGCTCGCGATCTCGTCCTCGGCGTCGCGGTCGTCGATGTGCGCAGAGTACGAGGCGGGCGTGGCGTGCGTGATGCGCGAGGTCGTCACCAGCGCCGTGTTGTACCCCTTGGCCTTGGCACCCTCGAGCACCGTGCCGCACGGCTTCTTGTCCGAGTCGACGCCAATGTAGGCGTTGACGCTCTTGAGACCGCACGAGTAGGCCGTCGCCGACGCCGCAGAGTCGGTCACGAGCGAGTTGGTGGAGCGCGTGCGCACCTCACCCACGAGCAGCTTGTCGAGCGGCATGGTGACGTTCCACGCCTGGTGCTTCTTCGTCTGCAGGTACGAGCGCGCAAACGTCTCTGAGGCAGGGCCGAAGCCGTCCGAGATGAGCTGGATCACGTTGGGCTGCCTCTTGGACTTCCACTGCCCGTTGTTGGGCGCAGCAGACGCCGTCAGCGCCAGGAGCATGATGGCTCCCAGCTGGACAAAAATACCTTGCAGCTGCATTGTTGCCGACGCGTAGGTTTGGGATGGGAGGGGGGGAAAAGGGAGGATCGTTGGAGGTTCGTGTCTTGTCGCTGTGTCTCAGCGCCGGGAGGGTCGAGTCTTTATAGCATCCGTCGCATCGTCGCAGGCGTTGGATCGGAAGAAGCTATTCCGCTCAGTGTGCTTTGGCATCGTCCATGTGAAGGGCAGATCCGACCACTAGCGTGGGGACCCTGAGCGCTAAGCACGTTCTCTCGCACAAACTCGGTGGCCAAGTGCGATCAGGAACGCCTGCTTCCGAAGATAGCGTGTGTGCCTTGCTGCCCTGCGGTGGCGAGGCCGCGCATGGCCGGCAATCCATCTCACCGAGCGAAAGCGAAGCGAAGCGGAGGCTGCCCTTCTTACTCGCGAAGGAGTGGACGGCGTCAATTTGCAATTCCCAAGCGACAAGCGAGCTCGCTCGCTGCTCCAACTCTACAGTCCGGGGGGGAAGCGCTGTTGGAAGGGTTGGAGGGTGGGCACGTTCCACGGCGGGCTTGCATCATGCGGAAGGCGCTTGTGCAGAAGCCGTTGGCCACCGCTGCCGGCGCTTTGGCAAAGTTGGCCGTTTTTGCAGTGGCAACGCAAAGCCAACGAGCGGAGAGAGAGGCCAACGAGAGTTTTCTTTCGGTTCGAGGCAGCGACCCTGGAAGCGAGCTCGCTGCATGCGACTGGCGGTCTTGGCGCTCTGCAAGTGGGGCGGGGAAAAAAGCAGAGGGAGAGTGTCGAGAGCGGGATGCCAAGAGCTGCAGCCGCCTGTCGAAAATGGCCACGTTCCTTCCTCGCACCTGCATGAGCGAGCTTCGACTGTCAAGTTGGCAAACACCCAGCGTCGCCCCCCAAAGATGTCGTGTGCAACTCGTGCATGGCGTGCGTGCATGCGCGCGAGCTCTGCCTTTGCCGTGATCACGTTCATCCTCCGCTTCCGGCTTTGTCGCCACGTTCCGCCGCACCCTTGGCCTCTCATTGCCACGGCCAACAAGCGTACCAACGCGCATCGGCCAAGCCTCAGAGGCGACTTCGGCCATCTGAAGGAGGTGTTGCTACAGCCCATGGTATCATCCCCAACAAGATTTTAGCTGAGCTGTAGCCCCCGAGCGTGACAGACGCTCAGCCGGGACGGAGGTCGAGAGCGGAAGCGGTCAGCCTTGCGCCTCTAGGCCAACGCCGGGGATGTCGTTCGACACCGCATCGTGTTGGGCAAGGTCAAAGGTCGAATTCTGTCTGTGCATCAATATGGACTGCAACTGATCCAGGTGCGCACCCGGGAGCAGGGTAGAATACTGGCCCGGTCTGGCACCAGACTGCTGGATGCAGCCTCCTTCTCTCACCCTGTTCTGGTCGGAAGCAGAATGCAGAGCAATTGGACCGACGGCATTCCGTCTCTTTCCGCGGACCGGACCGCCTCCCTTGGGACAGCAGCGGTGCCTTGATGTAGCGTACGAGCAGTCTGGTCGTGTATCCGCTGCACACCATGACACGTTCGCTCGTGTTATTGACTCGAGCCCGGCCTCAGAAGCGCGCTCTTGTCCGGTCATCGATGAGCTTCGCTCGCGAGGCCGTGTAGATGTTCGGGTCCCTGGTGCTCACAGCCCGGCGGCAGATGAGCCCTCGAATGTTGACCGCACGCATTCGAGCTAGCCGAGCTTCGAACCAATCACGGATCCGATTGGAGAGTGAGACGTCTGCGCCTCCGAAAACCCTTGCCTTTCATCCGTGCTGTGCGATTGGGTTGTCGCGCTTGCGCTTCCATCCAAGCAGCGATTGCATCCAAGTCGCGAGTCGGTGTGATCAGCTGTGACCTGCTATCAGCGTCTTGTCTTGCGCCCTCGTGTGTAAGCCAAGCAGAGAGACAAAAAGGTGAGCGGGGGCAACGTGCATCCCGCACAGCCGGCCAGACGGCGGAGTAGCTGGCACGGTCGGCCCAGGCTGGGTTTTTTTCTACGCTCGCCCAGGCCGCCGGTCAAGGTTCCGCCATCGTGCCGCCCAAGATGCCGCTATGGCGTGGCTGCTCGAACCATTGTCTGTCATCTGTCCCGGCTCGATTGCACTCCAAAGGGTTCAGGCATCAAGTCCACCTCGCCGGCTTCATGCTGCTGTCTGTCTCATTGTGTTGCCCCGCGATTGCGCCAGAGGAGTCACGGCTATCGTCCGGCCATCGAAGGCTCCATCGTCCCAGCTTGTAGTTGTTGCTTACCTCCTTGTCTCACAGTCTCTGGCATCGATCGCAAACATGACCTTGCCGAAGAGTTGCATTCGCCCGGTTGGAGGCTGCAGCTCGGGCGCTTGTCCGTCGCTGTGCTTGGTGCTGCGCACCGCCAACTCGAGTGTACGCCTCGCCAGGCCTAGATGGCCCAAGTCAACGCGTTCCCCACTCGCCTAACGTTGTTGCTCACTACTTCTCTCGCTGCGAACCCAGCCCTCGGTCGTGCGTACAGCCACGCAGAAGATACCGCGCGCCAGTTCCATGTTGCTGTTCCACGCCTTCTGTCTGCCGAGTCGATCGCCATCAAGGCTCACCGCCCCCGGGTGAAGCCGACGTAAGCCCAGCCATGTGTCTCGCGTGTGCATGGCGAACAAGCGCCACCTCGTTGCACTGTACAGCCGGCAGAAGCATCCGTCTTTCCAGCTGCATCCCAGCTGAGCCTTGTGTCTATGATGTGGTGCGCTCCTCATGCGGGCTCGCAATCGAGTGTCGAGATGAGCTTTGTGGGAACATCAGAGGCTCCCGCTCACCTGGCTTGCCAGTTGGATTCTTGCGGTGTTGGCGTGAAGTCCGACCTCGACCTGCTACGCAGTGCGTTGGCTATCGAGGGATACGCCGGTGAGCCTGTCCAGACATCAGGGGGTCGCGCTCACGTGGCTTGGCAGTTGGGACTCTTGCTTGTTTTGCTTTGTCTGCGCTGTCGAGTGCGGAGGCTGCTTGGCACGGTCATCAAAGGCGCGTCTGGCATCCCTCCTTGAGCTCGCGAGCACGCGGACACGACGTTGCTCCTCGGCAGACTCCAAAAGCTGGCTCGAGAGACCTGCAAGCACCACGAGTCGGGATCACAAGGTCGGGTCTTGCTGCAATCGCGCCATCGCAGAGTGCTCGACCTTTGACACCTCAAGATCCAGCCCTGCTCCCCACCGCCGCCTCGCCAATGGCCCGTCCCAGACCCACTTCTCACACTCCTCACACTCTGTCGGTGACGGTGCAATACACCAAGCAGCGCACGCGACCTCACTTTGCACAACGCACACTCTCTACTGCTCACGATCCACCACGCCGCCACGCGCACGAGCCCGAGTTCGACCGAACAACCTTCTTTCCAGACGTACCAAGCGCAACTCTGCACAGTGCAGATAGCTTGGCTCGACTCCCCAGCGGCGAGGGGAAGCATCACCTCCTGGGCGGGGGCGGGGGCATGGCGCGTCCGTTTGCAGCGCCTGGCTTGGGTGCTAGGACAGGTTTGGCCGCCACGATCGGCGGCGTAGCTGCGCCGCTACCACCGCCGTTCCCATTCGCCGCCGCCGCCGCGGCGTTTTCGGCCTTCTTCTTTGCGAGCACGGCTGCAAAGCCGCCCGGCGCGCCGAGGCCCGGCATGACGGCTACGGGCGCCGCACTCGCGTCCGGCTGCACCGCCGTCGGCCGCTCGTGCGGCTTGGCGCCCGCCACCGCCGTCTTGACCACCGGCTTGGGCTGCACCGCAGGCTTGGCCGCCACCGCAGGTCGCGACGCCGCAGCCGCAGCCGCCGAGCTCGAGCTCGAGCTCGCCGCGACGCTCGCCGCGACGGGCGCCCGAGGCGGAGCGCGCTTGACCGGCGGAGCAGGCGCCGGTTTGGGCTTGGGCGGCGCCTGCGGAACCAGCTCGAGGTAGTTCGACGGCGCCCACCCCTCGACTCCGCCCTTCTTGACCAGCCACCAGCCCGAGCCCGTCTCGTCCTTCTGCGTCACCTCGACCAGCTCGTCCTTGTCGAGCGCCATCTCGCCCGCGTTGTCGGTGGCAAACGCGTACAGCGCCCTGTACCGCGGCACCTGCGGCTCCACCGGCGCGGCCGCTGCCGGCGGTGGCGGTGGCGGCGGTGGCGCTCCCGAACGCTGCGTCGCCCCACCACTAGCCACCGCGGCGGCGGCTGCGACGGGGCGAGCGGCAGCGACGGGCGTGGAGCGCGGGATGGCACGCGGCTTGGGCTTGTTGTTGGCATTCGTCGGCCCGCCGGCGCGCAGCAGCTTGCCCTGGGTGATGGGCCTCACCAAGCCCGGCTTCTTCTTGGGCGCCGGCTTCGAGACGCTGTTGGCCGGCTCGCCCGTGGCGACCGAGACGGTGCTGCTCTTGTAGACGTCGTCCTTGGTGACCGTCTCGTCGCGCTTGAAGCTGATGTGCGCCTTCTTGTCCTTCTTCTTGGCGTACTCGAGCGAGCCGGCGACGACGACGTTGATCGCGCCGTTGGTGCGCTGCAGCAGATGCGTGACGAGCTCCGTCTTGAAGCTGCAGTGCAGCAGCGGATCCGCCTCCTCGGCGTTGGTCACGTTGAGCACCACCCAGTCGTCGCGCAGGTTCGAGAGGCCCACGGCGGCGATGGCGCCCAGGTTGATGCGCCGCTCGCACGTCGTCTGCACCTGCTTGTTCACCAGCTGCGTCACCAAAATGTACACCGCCTTGTCCGTCAGGATCAGGAAGCGCGGGCTGCGCACACTCGACCTGCCCAGCCGCGAGACGAGCAGCTGGACGCGGCTGCTGAACGCCACGCCCTCCCCCGCACCGATGCCGGCCGCCTGCCGGAGCATCTGCCCCTCGGCGCTGCCGCCGCCGCGGCCGGCCGGGCCGCCGACGTCGAGGTAGTCGCCCATGAAGCGGCGCGAGCCGAGCAGGCTGAAGCGCCTGCGCTCCTTGCGGCCGGCGAGCACCTGGTGGCCGTAGTCGCGGAGCTGGACGTAGGCGAGCCCCTCCTTGTTGTTGCGCCACATGCGCTGGATGCGGCGCGCGCACTCCTCCTTGTAGCGGAGGTAGTTGCGGTAGGCGCGCTGGATGCGCATGGCCATGTTGTGCCAGTAGCGGTCGCGCATCGTCTCGAGCGCAAAGAGCGTCTCGGGATTCTTGATGAAGGCCTTGGTGACGCCCATCTGCCACTCCTCGCGCGCGATGCCCGTGTCGGTGAGGATGCGTTCGCATCCGCTGCGCGCATCGCCCTGCCACGTGTACTCGCCGGCGTACGAGGTGTGGGGCGACAAGAGGTAGAAGCGCTCGACCATCTTTTCAAACGTGTTGCGGTAGGCGAAGCCGGCGCGTCGGACGCGGATGTTCTCCTGCAGGCCGAGGTACTTGATCTGGTGGAGGATGGCCTGCGTGTCGTACTCGGTGGGGCTCTTGTTCTGGTTGGGCTTGATGGTGCGGATGTACGAGGGCTGCGAGCGCATGAGGTTGTCGACGAGCGCGTTGGCGCTGGCCTTGATGCGGTCGCCGGCGGTGGGCGGGCGCTTCTTGCTCGAGGGGTCGGGGCGATCGGGGAAGAGCTTCTGGAGGTACGAGTTTGCGCTCGAGTCGACGAGGTCGAGGATGTCCTTGAGGAGCGAGTCCTTGTTCTTGTCCGTCATGCCCTGCACGTTGTACATGACGTCGCCGGCGTAGTGCTTGATGAGGAACTTGGTGCCGCGCGAGTCAAAGTGTGGGTTGGACGAGAGCATGCCGGTGCGCTGGATGAACGAGTTGTCGGCGGCGGTGGGGTCGGCGTGGGCGGTGGCGCAGGCGTCGTTGAGGGCCGAGAAGATGCCCGGCGGACGCTTCTCCTCGATGAGGTCGCAGACGATCTTGTTGTTAAAGTACTTGATGGGCGTCCACTGGATCTGCTCGTAGGCGTACTCCTCCTGCTCCTTTTTGAGCGTGAGCTCGATAAAGATCTGCTGGAGCTTCTCGTTGACGTAGTTGATGCAGAGCTGCTCGAACGAGTTGTTGTCAAAGATCTCGAAGCCGTAGATGTCGAGGACGCCGATGACGTTGGCGCTGTCGGCGCGCGGCTTCATCGACTGGTTGATGCGCTCGACGATCCAGTCAAACATGTTGTTGTAGATGGCCTTGGCGAGCGCGTCGCGGGCGGCGGCGGCCTGGGTGGGGTTGAGCGGCACCTCGTAGACGGAGCCGCGCCTGCCGCCGCGCTGCGTCTCCATGATGCGCTGGGTGAGCGCCTTTGTGACGTTGCCGGCGTCGACCTCGAGGAGGTAGGCGACGAAGTCGGGCACGGCGGCGTCGGCGATCTCTGCGTTGCCCTCGCTGTTCTCGCGGTACTGGACGTTGCCGATCCAGAGGATGGCGGCGATCATGCGAAAGATGTTGTCCTGCTCGTCGGACGAGAGGCCGATGGTGTTCATGGCGTTGAGCGTCTCGCGGTAGTCTGCGTGGTCGTCGATGCCGTTGACGTCGAGGCAGTGGCTGTTGGCGGTGTAGGCGTAGGCTTCGGGGCCCTGGATGCCGTAGGCTTCGCGGTGGGCGGCCGAGGCGGCCTTGGTGAACTGGTAGAAGATGTGGAAGTTGCGCTCGTCGCGGATCTGCTGGACGACGCGGTTCTTTTCGAGGAGGTAGTTTGTGATGTTGGCGCCGATGGGTTCGCCGTGGGCGTTGAACATGATCTCGAGGTACTTGCCGTGGCGGGACGAGTTGTTGTTGCGGAGCGTCTTTGCGCATCCGAAGCTCTCGAGGAGCGGGTTGGTGGCGAGGACCATGTCCTTGACGTCCTGGATGCCCGAGTTGGAGCCGCCGCTGACGGCGGCGATGTACTGCATGATGCGCTTGGCGGCCTCGGTCTTGCCTGCGCCGGACTCGCCCGAGATGATGACGCACTGGTTGTCCTTGTAGGCGTTCATGTTGTAGTAGGCGCCCTCTGCGATGGCGAATACGTGCGGCGTCATCTCGAGGCGGTTCTTGCCGCGGTAGGACTGGAGGATGTCGTCCGAGTAGATGCCGAGGTCGCGGAAGGGGTTGACCGAGATGAGCACGTTGCCGATGTAGGTGTAGATCTCTGCGTTCTGGAAGCGCTTTTGGAGGTTGTCGTTGATGGCCTCGTTGGTGACCTTGGAGAGGAGCGTCATATCCGAGACGCCCGCCTGCGGTTTCTTGAAGCCCTCGCGCCAGTCTGCCTTTGCGACGCCGCCTCGGGCAGCGCCTCCCGTCGCCGCCGAGGATTTTGAAGGCGGTGGTTTGGAGGCGGCGCCCGCCTTCTTGGCGCCTGCTCTTTTCGAGATGGCCATGATGGACGCCTTTTACTGCGATGGTGGTAGCAGCGACGACGACGACGACGACGGCCTGGCAACAATCGACTGTCGGATCAGCCGACCAAGCTTGCGGATGGAGTGGGATAGCAGCTCGCGATACGCGATACGCAATCGCGCTTGCGGCGTGATGTTGGAAAGGAGAGCGAGGGAGTGTGACGAGGCGAAGGAAGGATGGAAGCAAGCGACGCAGTGAGTGAGCGAGTGAGTGGAGGCAGTGCGGATGGCGGATGCGTTCCGATGGATGGGCCAAAGGCGTGGTCGGCCCAGCCGAAGCGATTCGCGATTGCGTGGGCTTTGCGTGGGCTGGGCGAGCAGGGTCCAACGCCTGTCTGTTCTGAGCAGATCGGCGGCTACGTAATTTGCATGCGCACCGCGATAGGCCGCGCCGGTCAGCGCCCAAATTTCAACTTCCGCCATCGCACCCATCGGTTCCCATCGGTTCCCATCGACCCCGATCCATCCACCCGCCCACTCGCAGCATGGCATACCATGATACCGAAGGGCGTCGTTTCGCATCAGCCAGCTAACTCAGCAGGCTGGGCAGGCTGCAGTCTCACTCACTCTCGGGGCAAAAAAACAGCAGTCGAGTATGAAAGTTTGCATAATGATAGATGACGGAGGCTCAGGAGGCGAGGCCGTCGCGTTCGAGCACCTCGCTGATGACGGCGAGCACCTCCTTGCAGCCGGGAGCGGCAAACATGTGGTGCGGATCGTCGATGGCGTGGTCGAGCACCGCGTCGAGCAGCCTGCGCAGCTGAGCGCACAGCACGCCGATCCTCGCGTTGGCGCGCAGCCGCACCCAGTTGTCCTCCCTGCCGCCGCGCTCCACCGCCTGGTTCGAGCCGATGCCGATGCCGCCGGCGAGATGGTTGATCTTGAGCTTGCCGCCAAACAGCAGCAGTCCGAACAGCGGCACCTCGGTCGCATCGCGCAGATACACCTTGGACTCGCTCCCCGCCGCCGCCGCCGCCGCACCCGCGCCCGTCGAGCTCTTGGAGAAGCTCGCGAGGTACGACGATTCAAAGCCCTTGCAGCTGAAGAGCGTCGACGAGGGATGCAGGAACACGCGGCCCGTACGGTCAAAGTAGCGCAGCTGGCGAGCTTCCGCCTCGCGCTGCACCGTCCCGCTCGACGACTGGTCAAACTTGGCCGAGGGCGCGTCGATGCGGATCACCGAAGGCCACAGCCCGGCGAGGATGACCGAGCGCAGCACGCCCGCGTGCGTCGCGTTGCGATCGTACGTCTCGTCGTCGTACGCGCCCCACGCGCTGTAGCTCTCGCGCACGAACCCCATCTCGTGCAGGTGCGAGAGCAGGTCGAGTCGGTTCGTCTGGATGTCGCGCAGCGTCGAGGCAGAGATAAAGTGGCGCTCGCACCACGCCCGCACCTCGCCGTGCGGGCGTCGTTGGGCTCGCATCGTCGCCCACTGCGCAAACGCAGCCGCATCCGTCAGCAGATCGCTCCGGCATCCGCCCACCGCAAACGCCGCACGCGCCCGGCTCACCTCGTCGCGCTGCTCAAACGGCGCCGAAAACAGCGGCTTGCACGACATGACGCTCGCCACCGTCAGCATCGGCCCCAGGCAGCCAAAGATGGCTCCCATGATCAGCAGCTTGGCCAGCCGCAGATCCAGCGGCAGCTGCGCCAGATGCCGTCCCAGCGAGGTCAGCCGACTCTTGTAGCCTCGGTCGGCCTGCAGCGCGCCCGCCTCGACGAGGTTGCTCAGCGCCGCATCCATCGAGGCGAGGCTGGGCGGATCGAGCGCCTTGTCGAGGTACGCCTGCACGTCTTCGTCCTCGCGCATCGACTTGACCTCGAGGAAGAGCGACTCGAGCGGCACGCGCCGCATCTCGGGCGTCTGCTGCGCCGCCATCTTGGTCTCGTCGACGTAGCGCGGGTAGAGGCGGAAGCACTCGCCCGCGCGCACGCGGCCCGCACGTCCGCGGCGCTGCTTGCACGCCGCGCGCGAGGCCCAGCACTCGACCAGCCGCGTCAGCCCGCTCTCGGGCTCGAAGCGCGTCTCCTTGACCCGACCCGTATCGACGACGTACGAGACGTCGGGGATGGTGATCGACGTCTCGGCCACGTTGGTCGAGACGACAATCTTGCGCGCGCCCGCACGCACCGGCTGGAAGACGCGCCGCTGCTCGTCCGCAGAGAGGTTGGCGTGCAGCGGCAGGATCTCCACCTTGCTCTGCCCGCGCAGCGAGCTCGAGATCGCCTCGATCGCCTGCCGGATCTCGCCCACACCGGGACAGAAGACCAGCACGGCTCCGCCCACGTCGGCGTCGGCGCCACCCGCCATCTCCTCGTTCTCGGCCCGCTCGACCACGTACCGCACCACGGCGCCGATGAGCTCGTAGCTGATGCGTCCGCCCGCGCGCGAGACGCTCTCGACCGCGCGCGCCGTCTGCTCGTCGACGTCCTGCCGCTGCAGATGCGAGCGCAGCTGCGCCATCTCGTCTTCGATCTGCTTGCCGCCGCGTCCGCCGCCGCGGAACTCGGTCCCCGAGGGCCGGAAGCCACAGTCGCGGACAATGTCCTCGAGGTAGTGGTCTTGCACCGGGAAGGTGCGACCGGGGATCGAGATGCAGGGCGCGCCGCCAAAGTAGCTCGCAAACGTCTCCTGGTTGATGGTCGCGCTCATCAGCACGACCTTGATGCTGCGGTTGCGCTTGAGCAGCTCGCGCAGCTCGAGCAGGAGGAAGTCCGAGTCGACGTTGCGCTCGTGCACCTCGTCGACGACGACGTGCGAGATGCCGCGCAGGTCGGCATCGCCTCCGGCGCCGAGCCGGCGCAGGAGGACACCGGTGGTGGTGAAGAGGAGGCGGCACTCGCGCGCGGCGCGCCGCTCGCCCCGGATCGCGTAGCCCACCAGGCTGCCCGGCGCCGCGGCCTTCTTCTTCTCGAGATCCTCGCCGCGCTCGACGGCGACGCGCGAGGCGACGCCGATCGCACTCACACGCCGCCGCGGCTGCGTGACGACGATGTTGCACTCGCTTCCCGCGCCCGCGGCGATCGCCTCGTCCAGGATGAACTGCGGCACCTGCGTCGTCTTGCCGCAACCCGTCTCGCCGGCGACGATGACGACGCGGTGGGTGCGGATCAGCTCGAGAATCTCGCCGGCGGCCGACGAGGCCGGCAGCGACTTGCGGATGGCGCCCATCTTGGCGTAGCCCGACGAAGCGTGCAGCTGCTGCTGCTGCCGCTGCAGGATGGCATCCACCTCGGCGTTGCGTCGCAGCGGCTTGCTGCCGGCCATCCTGCGTTTGGCCACGGGCTTGCTCGGGCCGGTCGGCGTGCCTGCGCGCGAGGCCTCGGGCGTCGCTTCCGCGCTCTCGTCGGCCACATTGCTGCCGACGAGGAAGCGCATCACGCTATTGAGCAGCGGCGGATCGTCGACGATCTTGGCCCAGCTGGTCTCGAGCTCCTCGACGAGGCCGAGGAGCACGCCGCCCTCGCCGCCGTCGATGGCATCGAACCAGTCGGCGCGCCTGTTGTCGCCCTGGAAGAACTGCAGCAGATGCTGGGTGAGCGCGAGCTTGAGGTAGGACGGCAGCGTCTTGGAGACGATCGAGAAGGCGGGGAGCGCGAAGCAATCCGCTTGCGCCTGCGCGAGCGGGTAGAGCGTCTGGGCGTGCGACGAGACACGCAGCCGCACCTCGTCCTTGCCGCCGATGGCCGTCCCCGGTCCGGCGATGAGGATGTCGTAGTCGTGTGCACCCAGGCGCTCGTGCTCCGATGGTACGTGTACGCGCTCGTCTCCGAGGATCGCCTCGACCGCCATGCGCTCGTCGCTGCGTTTGGCCTGCAGCTCTTCCTCGTCGATGCTCTGCACGATGGAAGAGAAGGAGAGCGTAGCTTGGAGGATCGCCTCTGACGACCACGCGGGATCGACCGAGTCGAGAGCGTCCCAGCCGGCCGTCTGTCGGAGCAGCATCTCGAGCGCCAAGCCCTCCTTGACCGTCCTGGGCACTTGTGCCGCCTGGGCGAGCTCGGCGGCGGCGATGCGCTTGAAGGTGGACTGCACCGCCAGCCTCGGGAAGCCGGCCTGCTTTGCGAGTCGGTCGACTGCCCAGCCGATGGCGAGGGCGTCGCCGCCTGCGCCCGCTTTGGAGGCGGTGACGAAGCTTTCCGACGAGGTGCTGGGCTTGAAACGCGCCGGGAGGTCTTCTTCGGGCGTGTAGAGCATCAGATACTCGAGCGCAGCTTCGCGGTCGGCCAGGCTGGCAGCCGAGACGAGCATGGGGTCGACGAGCGAGGCGGCCGCAGCCGCGCTCGAGGAGAGCGGGTTGGCGAGCGCGCCACGTGCGGCTGCGAGCCAGGCGATGGCGCTGCGTGCATGGCCGCGTCGAAAGCCGTAGGCGGTGAGCTCCTTCTCGAGGCGGGCGGCGTCGATCTTGGGCGGTGCGTCGTGTGCGGCGGCGGCGGCGGCGGCGGCGGCGCCGGCGGATGGATCTTGGTCCTCCTCGATGAGGTCGAGCGGCGCCGAGCTGGCGGCGGGGAAGATGCTCATGGCTTTGCGGATGGTGGCTTCGATCTTTTCTCGCAGCTTGCTGGCGAGCCGCACCTCCTTTGCCTCCTGCCACGCTTTGCTGAGCGGCTTGCCGCCTCCGTTGAGCTTGCCGTTGACGATGCCGACCTCGCCTCTGCTGGCCGCCTCGGCGGCTGCCTGCCTGTCGGACTCCTTCTTGGCCTTCTCGGCCTCGCGCTTGGCGTGGGCCTCGAAGGGATCGGACTCCCACATCCAGTCCTGATGGCTCGGGGCCGACTTTTTGTAGGCCTCCATCTTGACCCAGTACTCCCTCGGGCCGGGTGGGAGTGCGAGGTTGAGCGAGAGGTGGTTGAAGATGCGGAAGAGGGCGTAGGTGGCGCCCCAGTGTTTGGCCTCGAGGCTGGACTGGCATTCGAGACGGAGGCCGGGCTCCTTGGGTTCCAAGGTGACGGTGAAGGGGTTCGAGGCGTCCTTCTTGTTGACCTTTTTGAGCGTGATGGCGCAGCTGTAGCCCTCCTTGTGACGTCGCGGTTCCACGATGGGCTTCTCCCAGCCGGGGAGCTTGTTGATGCGCTCGTAGAGCATGTTGAGCGGCGTCTTGCTGCCGGGGGGGAAGAGCATCTCCCTCTGCTGCGTCTGGGCTGTTGATGGTGGTGGTGGTGGTGGTGGTGGTGCCGACGAGGTGGATGCGCCTGCCGACGTGGACGAGGCATGGTTGGGCTGCTGCGACTGCTGCTGCTGCTGCTTGGCCGCCTTGGTGTAGGAAGGCGGTGGTTTGGGGCCACCGCCCTTGACCCAGTCTGGCAGCGGCGACGCCTTGGACGAGGTGGTGCCACTCGACTTGATGGCGGGATTCTTCTTCCTCGGCGCCATCCTGCTGTGATGTGTGGTTGGTGGTGGTGGTGGTGATGGTGCTTTGCTTCTTCTCGCTTTGGCCTTTTGTGTAACCTCGCCGCAGAAAAACCGAGCTGGCTGCTCGGCCGTCGGCAATCGGCCGTCGGCAATCGGAACGCGGCCTTTTCTCCCCATTCTCCTTTCAGCGACGTCAGACTCGCACAGGCCATACTTTGCACCACAGCACACCACAGGACACCACGGGCAAGATGTGAAAGAAGCTGGACATTGCGCGGGTCAGGAGCGCAAAGGCACGCTGCGGCCGAGCTTGGCCAGCGTCTGTTGCACCTCGTTGGGATCGCGCAGCGAGTAGTCCTGTCCCATGATTCGACGGCTGAGGAAGCGGACGAGGCTGCGCGGCGCGAGTCGCAGGCTGGCGATCGAGAGGTTGTTGAGGTAGCCTGGTACGATGACCGGCTTGTCGCGCGCGTCGAGCGCCGCCAAGGTGGTGGCGCACACGTGCTGCTTGGTGCCGAGCGGCACGAGGAGTCCCTTTTCGTTGGCGCCCCCCTTGGTCCAGATCTCGGTCTTGGTCGCGCCAGGACAGCTGACGACGACGCGCAGATCGCTGCCCTCGTTGCGCTGCTCGGCATACACGCTCTCGGTGAGCGAGAGGACAAACGCTTTGGAAGCGGCGTAGAGCGCCATCGACGGGATCGGCATGAAGCCAGACACGGACGAGACGTTGATGATGCCCGCGAGCGCGTAGCCGGTCCGCTTCTGCTGCTCGCTCAGCTTCTCGTGCAGCGGCTTGATCCGCAGCAGGAAGATGTGGAAGAGCTCGGCGAGCGCCACAATGTTGATCGCAACGAGCGATTGCACCTCCGAGTACGCCATGTCCTCAAACGGACCGCCAAACGCAACGCCGGCGTTGCTGATCAGCAGCGCCACATCCAGATCGCGCGTCTGGTCGTCCAGCTCCTTGGCCGCTCCAGCCACAGAGAGGTCGATCCGCACCACTTTGCACTGCACCTGCTCCGAGACGCTCTTGGCCACCGCCTCGAGCTTGCTCACGCTCCGCGCGGCCAGGACGATGTTGTGCGTCTTGCGCTGTGCCAGCTGCAACGCAAATTCCTTGCCGAGGCCCTCCGAGGCGCCAGTGATGAGCGCCCAAGGAAGCTTCGAGTCGGTTGTGGCGGACATGGTACGAAAGGATGGGGTCGAGATGGTGGATCAGAGCTGCGACGGATGCCCGAAGCGGGCTGCTTATATCGTAGAGTGTCTTGGCGGTGGACCCTTGCACGGACCGCCTGATGACGATGTTATTGCCGGCCTCTATCGCCGGCTCTCGGCAATATCTTGCACGCGAGGCTCGCTGATATCCGCTCCACTCGATCCATCTGCTATCCGAGATTGCATCAGACAGACTTCATCTACATGTGCGCGGCAAGCAAGATGGCGGTCAAGGCGCAGCCGGCAGCAAAGGCAACCGAGACGTGCAGTAGATTCACCGGCTGGACGAGCTTGACGCACTGCTCCGGTGCCTCTTGTTTGCCCGTTTGGGCATGTTTGATGGGGCCCAAGTCATCTGGCGGCGCCTGCCATGCATCGTGCTCCTTTGCTCGTGCCAGGAGCCTCTGCTGTTCCTGTTGGTCGATCAAGGGTGCCACAGAACGCATGCCGGGAAGCCCATCGATCGACAACGTGTTGCAGAGAGCCCAGTACAGCTCGAGGGCCGATCCGATGCGCCTGACGTGCCGAGTGCCGTCTCCATGTCCCTTCTCCACGACGATGCCCTCGGCATCGACCGAGGGAGTGGCGGATCTTTTGTACTTCTGCAACGCCTCGATCCCGCCCGGCCGATTGTACTTTGAGTGGAAGTCGTCCAGGACGGTTCGGTTGCGATGGAAGTGGAAGATGGGCAAGCTGTACCCGCACGAGGTCGCGCAGGTGTGGACCGCCACGTCGATGATGGCGCGCAGTCCGATCGGCACGGGCTTGCCTCGATGCTCTTGCTGCCACGTCTGGTCAAAGTCGGCATCGGCGGCGCGTTCAAACACCGTGCCTTTGCCATAGAGGCGGACAATGTTGGGCGCGCCCTCCTCGATGTTGATAAAGGCCAGGGTGATGCGTCCGTTGCCCGGTTGCAGCAAGTGGCTGATGGTCTCGTTGCCGGACCCGGTGAGATCGGCGTAGCGCACACGATGCGCGCTGGTCACTTCCAAGGCTCCTTGGTTGGCTTTGGGCGAGACATTGACCGAACCACCATGCAGCGGCGCGGTGGCAACAAAGAAGAGGCGTTGCCGCAAGATGAACTCGTGCAGACGCTCCGGGATATGATCATAGAACTGGCCCATGCCGACAAGATTAAGGATTGGGTTGGCTTGGTTTGGGTAGCAAAGCAGAAAGCGCTCGAGCTCGCAAACAACTCCGGACCAACACCCCACATGCATCATGCGGCTATATCAGATGTTTGTGCGCCGTCGCCCAGCCAGTGCGGCCCAGCCAGTGTGGCTCTACCAACCTAGGGTTAGGGTTAGGGTTCCAGATCCTTTTGACGGTGGGTTTCTACCTTTTGGACGCGCTCGGCATCCAGCAGTCCCTGGTCTGCCCTCATGGAAGACGGTCCAATTCAAAAATCTGACGCGTTGAATTTCACAGGAAGACAGTCCGCTTCAAAAATCAAGACGGCCTGCTTCAAAAATCAAGACGGTCCACTTCAGAAATAAAGACGGTCTGCTTCAAAAATGGAGACGGTCCACTACAGTCAGAGAGAGACAGTCCGCTACAGTCAGAGAGACGGTCAGCTACAGTCAGAGAGACGGTCAGCTACAGTCAGAGAGACGGTCAGCTACAAAAGGGAGACCGTCAAGGGCAAGTAGCATGTTACGGGCCTGAATTGGACCCTGATCGATGCAGGCACGCGTGGAGGGCGCAGGCCAAAATTCGACGCTCGAGCTACGAACGCGCCAAGTCGCGGTCCGGCGAGTGGAGGCCACTTGACAAATTCCCACAGCAATTCGCCGAGTGAGGCTCACTCGACGGACGGACTGTAGCGACCCCGGAAAACGACGAGCAGGCCCTACAGTGGACGGACCCGGCTCGGAAATGAAGGGGAGGAGGAGAGGAGCGCTTGTTGCCCCAGGGACAACAAGCATAACGTGCAAGGGGGGACGTCATGCACAAGAGGGGGCCGAGCTCGAGGAGGTGGGCGAAACCTCACTGCATCAATGAGATGCTGGCTGGGCCGTTTGAGACGGCGCCTTGCCACACGCTGGCCCTCCTGGTGAGGGCCAGTACTTAAAGCTTCAGCTCATCGAGTGTGATGGGGCTGCGCCCCATCCACTCTACTTTACTTTACAGCACTCAGTCGTTATCAGTCGTCAGTATCACTGTCTTCAACCAGTTCGTCTCACAGTAGCAATCGCAGAGCGTTGCTACTACTTGCGTGTGTGTTGTATCACCGCTTCAGACGTCGTCGACACCTTCATCGACGCTACGGCACCTACACCGTAGGCAGTACCTCCACTGCGGCCCTGGAACCTCAACCAGTGCCTCGACAACCGTCTGAGCATTACGAGCACTCGTGCAAAGACGGAAGTCCTTCCCACGACGCCCAAAGGCGTCTGCAACAATCGAGTCGTGCCGCGCTACCTCTGAACGGGGTGCTCACAGTGGTCAGCCGCTATCCGTTGAGTCGCGTCGACTCGCCGAATAACTCAGGCGATCCGTCAAGTCCACGCCACTCGCCGAACGAGTCAAATAATTCGCCAAGTCCACGTCACTCGCCGAATAAGGATTTCAGGCACGCGACCCCTGACAGCAGGCTGACGGGGGGGACTAACCGTAGCGGGCCCTGCGGGGCGCTGACTTGCTGCTATGCCGCTGCGCGGGGCCGGTAGGTTCGGGTGCCTGGCGGAAGCCTGCTGCAGAGACATCCTCTGCCTGTCAATCTCCTCAACCTCGCGATACCAACCCCAGCGATCGCCGGGCGGGTTGCGCTCAAACTTCTCCTGCAGGCTGCGAGTCAGACTGCCTCGGAACAAGTCGATGAGTAGCTCGGTGTCCTTGAGGTTGACCTGACTTTCGAGGTCGCGGAACCGCTCGACGTGGCGAGTGGCCGCGCCCGGGGTGTCGCTAGTAAGGCGGAGAGCCAACAGCTTGTTGTAGGGTTAGGGTTCCAGATCCTTTTGACGGTGGGTTTCCAACTTTTGGACGCGCTTGGCATCCAGCGCTCCCTGGTCTGCCCTCATGGAAGACGGTCCAATTCAAAAATCTGACGCGTTGAATTTCACAGGAAGACAGTCCGCTTCAAAAATCAAGACGGCCTGCTTCAAAAATCAAGACGGTCCACTTCAGAAATAAAGACGGTCTGCTTCAAAAATGGAGACGGTCCACTACAGTCAGAGTTAGGGTTCCAGATCCTTTTGACGGTGGGTTTCCAACTTTTGGACGCGCTTGGCATCCAGCAGTCCCTGGTCTGCCCTCATGGAAGACGGTCCAATTCAAAAATCTGACGCGTTGAATTTCACAGGAAGACAGTCCGCTTCAAAAATCAAGACGGTCTGCTTCAAAAATCAAGACGGTCCACTTCAAAAATCAAGACGGTCTGCTTCAAAAATCAAGACGGTCCACTTCAGAAATAAAGACGGTCTGCTTCAAAAATGGAGACGGTCCGCTACAGTCAGAGAGACGGTCAGCTACAAAAGGGAGACCATCAAGGGCAAGTAGCAGAGATGTGCACCCGTCAATGCCCATCACATCCCCCACTCCCCTCCGCCAGCCAATATGTCATGGACAACCTGCCCTGTTTGCGGTCTCTCCTATGCGGCAACAAACATCACCAATCATTTGCGCAAGGCGCACAGCGGTGCACACGTCAGTCAGGAGGCTGCTGCTGCTGTTGGGCTGGTTGCATGCCAGTGCGGCCAGGTAGTGGTGAATGCTGCGGCACTGCGCAAGCACCAGGGCATCCGTAAGTGCCAGGGTGTACAGTCCCAGCCCACAGCAGCAGCAGCTGCAGCAGCAGAAAATTTTGCTCCAGCACAGTCAGAATCAGCGCCGGCAGAGCAGACTGCAGCAGCAGCCATTGTGGCAGCTGCATCAGCGCTGGCGCAGGCTCTGGCCCCGCTGCCGCCTCCAAGTGCAAGCCCAGCACCCGTGCACACAGCATCACCGTCCTGCAGCTCACCACTGGCCCCGGAGGCAACAGGCACGGAGGCAGATGTGGAGGAGGAGAATTTCCAGGAAATTGACGCGTCTTCTGGTCTGGTGCCCAGCCTGCCTCCAAGCCCAATCTTGGATTTTCCAGCGGAGACACACATCTCTGATTCTGAGCGGGAGCCAGATGTGGATCCAGAGCCAGAGTCTGGGCAAGATGGAGACGGAGACGGACTGGAGATGGACATTTCCCTGGAAATTGACGCGTCTCCTGGTCTTGTGCCCAGCCTATCTCCACATGGACCTGACACCAACACGGACTCTGACCAGGAGTCGGATGGAGAAGAAGACAGAGAGACGCTACCGTACCTTCCCCAAGAAGGACCTGCGGCACCAACACAAGCACGTCCCCAGCATACGCCAGAGCTGCAAGATGTTCAAGACATGCCAGCAGACGGTATTGTGGTACTGCTGCCTGCTCTTGACACCGCTGAGGAGGAGGCAGAAGCACCGTCTGCACCCCAGCTGGTGCTGGACACAGGGGAGCAGCTTCCAAAACTCCCGCCTATCCCAGCCATGGCACCAATTTCCAACTGGGACGTGCCTGTCCACACGGATGTGGACTCCTTTTCGGTGACAATTTCTCCTGCCAGCATGCTTCAGATTTTTCCAGCTGGCTGCTACGCGTCCTTGATCAGCCATGCACCTGATTTCAAGGACATGCACGTCTTTGACAATTGGGTCTATTTTGCCGAGCTCAAGGTGGTCTTCCGCTTTGAACCGCAGTTGAAGCTCCCCCTTGTAGCACGGCTGCAGGGACCGCCACAACACGCCATCCTTGTCCCCTCTGAACACCCCAAGACGCTCACCTTTGGAGAGCTGCGGGTGGAGATCAGCATCCTGGTGGAGGCGCTCCAGGACATAGGCTGCCAGAGTGTACGCATGGGTGCGTACGGCTTCAAGGTGCCCATCCACCGCTTCCTGAAACCAGCTGCGCTAGCAGAGCATCCAATGCAGGCGTTCAATGTGTTTGACATTGGCTGCACGGTGGACACAGGCCACGTCACGCTGCTTGCACCCAAAACAAAGAAGGGCGGCTACAAGCAGTATCCCAGCGCTCTGCGCATTGGCCGTGGTTTTGGCAGTGTGGAGCTGCGGTGGACTCACCGTGCTGATGGAATTTCCCATTTCAAGGCATATTCCAAACTCACGCACCTGCTCAAAGCCGGAGCAGCAGGTGCCGGGCAGGGAGGTCAGCCGATGATCATGAAGACGGTGAAAGACCGCATTGCCACACTGCAGAGGTGGAAAGAGCGCGTCTCTGGCACAGCACCAGAGGTGGGCAGCGGCATCCGGCTGGAGCTCACCGTGCAAGCGGCCACCATGCAGGAGGCGCAGCAAGTGGCAAAGGCAAGCCGCTTCCTTGATCCACGGTACCTGTTCACTGCACAAGCAGGAGTGCAGCAGCTGCTGACGCACACCCTCAAGAAAGAAGACATGTTCAGGGATCTTGACGTGCTGCTTGCTGTTGCAGAGCAGAAGCAGCTCTTCCGGGGCAACAGCAGCAAGCAGTCCACACAGTTGCAGCGGCAAGCCGTGGTGGACCTGTACAATGCAATGGGTTGGCATCCGGGCAGACGGCCCACAGCGCTGGACAGTCCCACCGCATGGTGGGTGTCCAACCAAGCTGCGGTGGATCTGGCGCAAGAGCTGGAGCGGTTCAGCACGCCCAAGCGGACCAAGAACTTGTTTGGGCACGTTCAAATCCACCTGCGGTGCCAGGGTTGCCGGCGCGTGGGCACGTACATCCTCTGTGGAGGTGCCCATCAGTTCCGCATCCGCTGCACTGAGTGCCGAGCCACCCTTGGCGCGCAGAAATTCCGCATGCACATTGCCACGCTGGCATTCAACCGGCAGCTGGGCGTTGACCTCAGCACGCTCATTGTGGATCCAGCACGGCTGCTGTTTGCAAGCATACCTGCAGACCAAGCTGTCCGCAAGCTCAGCCAGCGGAGGGACCTCAGCGGTCTTGTCCGCACGCATGAGTTTGCCAGCATGCGCGAGTCCATGCTGGAGTGCCTCTCCTTTGCGTTGGAAGATCAACACGGTGGGCCAGGTCCCATTGAGATCCAGGAGGCAGCAACAGACTGGCTGCGGGACAACACTCTGGCAGTGGAGCATCACATTGGTGCACGGAGCAGGGTTGCCGTCCATGCCTGCATCAACAAGCTGGCTGTGCGTGATGCAGAGCTCAGCACGGAGGAGGAGGTCTTGCTGCTGCACGGTGTGGCAGGTGCGTTCAACACTCACATTGCCCACCTCATGCTTCTGCGCAGAGCGTGGTCCTGCCAGGTCATTCCGGTTGGCGGCGTTGGGCCATATGTGGGCCTTGTCAAGCTTATGGGTGATGGATACGAGGTGCTGACACACTCTAGGCAGTAGGAGAATATCATTTTGTTCACGTGTGTTTGTGCAAGCTGAACAGTGGTCCGGGTGAGCTGGATGAGAGCTGGGGGTACCGTGTCCAAATTTTCATTTTGGCAGGGGAAGTTGGAATTTTGAGGCGGTACCCCCAATGGGCACGCTCTTTCCAGGTGGAGGGGGTACCGCGTCAAAATTTTCACTTTGGCTTGGGAAAGTTGAGTTTGGAGGCGGTACCCCCAGATGGGCGCGCTCTTTCCAGGTGGAGGGGGTACCGCGTCAAAATTTTCACTTTGGCTCAGGAAAGTTGAGTTTGGAGACGGGACCCCCGTCTCATCTCCATCCGTCAACATGCCAGCAAAAACACCTGAAGCAATTGCCCGCAAGAAGACGGCAAGGAAGGTCCGTGAAGCAGCTCAACGGCAACTATACCAGCAAAGCAAGCAGGAGGAACTTGCAATCACCGTGGATCCCATACCTGGCTGGCAGAAGGAGCACTGGACCGAGGGTACCCAGCTTCAAGTCATCGGAGAGCCGCAGCCCGGATGTGCTGTTCCCAATCTCACACTCATGGACGGCAGCAACCACAAGGTGATAGTACAACGGCTAGCTCCAACATCCTGGGAAGTGCATCGGAAGGCAAAAGCTAGCTCCAAGGCAGGCAGGATCCTCCTTGACGCTTATTTGGCCAAGAAGACCACACAGACAGGAAAGGCAACACGGAGTGCCATACACAAAAACAAGCGGAACCTGGTTGAGCATCATCTGGGGATCTGGCACAGCCGGGGGGAAGTCAGCCTGGGCTTCACATCTGAGACCACCAACCCCAAGTACCGTGATGAAGCCTTTGCATTGCTGTGGTGTGTCAGGGGTCGCGTGCCCGAAATCCCTTATTCGGCGAGTGACGTGAACTCGGCAAATGACTTGATTTATTCGGCGAGTGGCGTGGACTCGACGGATCGCCTGAGTTATTCGGCGAGTCGACGCGACTCAACGGATAACGGCTGACCACTGTGAGCACCCCGTTCAGAGGTAGCGCGGCACGACTCGATTGTTGCAGACGCCCTTGGGCGTCGTGGGAAGGACTTCCGTCTTCGCACGAGTGCTCGTAATGCTCAGACGGTTGTTAGGGTTAGGGTTAGGGTTAGGGTTCCAGATCCTTTTGACGGTGGGTTTCCAACTTTTGGACGCGCTCGGCATCCAGCGGTCCCTGGTCTGCCCTCATGGAAGACAGTCCAATTCAAAAATCTGACGCGTTGAATTTCACAGGAAGACAGTCTGCTTCAAAAATCAAGACGGTCTGCTTCAAACATCAAGACAGTCTGCTTCAAAAATCAAGACGGTCCACTTCAGAAATAAAGACGGTCTGCTTCAAAAATGGAGACGGTCCACTACAGTCAGAGAGACAGTCCGCTTCAGTCAGAGAGACGGTCAGCTACAAAAGGGGGCCTGGTAGACAGCAAGAGCGGCACACACCTGTCATTGCCCATCACCAGCCCCAGCCCGTCAACATGTCACGGACAACCTGCCCGGTCTGCAATCTCTCCTATGCGGCAACCAACATCACCAACCATCTGCGCAAGGCGCACAAGGGTGCACACGTCAGCCAGGAGGCAGCTGCTGCTGTTGGGCTGGTGGCATGCGTGTGCGGCCAGGTGGTGCTGAATGCTGCGGCGCTGCGCAAGCACCAGGGCATCCGCAAGTGCCAGGGTGCACAGTCTCAGCCTGCCATAGCAGCGGCAGCGGCAGCAGCCACAGATGAAAATTTTGTTCCGGCACAGGCAGAATCAGCGCCGGCAGAGCAGACTGCAGCAGCAGCCATTGTGGCAGCTGCATCAGCGCTGGCGCAGGCTCTGGCCCCGCTGCTGCCTCCAAGTGCAAGCCCAGCACCCATGCACACAGCATCACCGTCTCCCAGCTCACCACTGGCCCCGGAGGCAACAGGCACGGAGGTGGATGTGGAGGAGGAGAACTTCCAGGAAATTGACGCGTCTTCTGGTCTGGTGCCCAGCCTGCCTCCAAGCCCAATCTTGGATTTTCCAGCGGAGACACACGTCTCTGATTCTGAGCGGGAGCCAAACGTGGATCCAGAGCCAGAGTCTGGGCAAGATGGAGACGGAGACGGACTGGAGATGGACATTTCCCTGGAAATTGACGCGTCTCCTGGTCTCGTGCCCAGCCTATCTCCACATGGACCTGACACCAACACGGACTCTGACCAGGAGTCGGATGGAGAAGAAGACGGAGAGACGCTACCGTACCTTCCCCAAGAAGGACCTGCGGCACCAACACAAGCACGTCCCCAGCATACGCTAGAGCTGCAAGATGTTCAAGACATGCCAGCAGACGGTATTGTGGTACTGCTGCCTGCTCTTGACACCGCTGAGGAGGAGGCAGAAGCACCGTCTGCACCCCAGCTGGTGCTGGACACAGGGGAGCAGCTTCCAGAACTCCCGCCTATCCCAGCCATGGCACCAATTTCCAACTGGGATGTGCCTATCCACACGGATGTGGACTCCTTTGCGGTGACAATTTCTCCTGCCAGCATGCTGCAGATTTTTCCAGCTGGCTGCTATGCGTCCTTGATCAGCCATGCACCTGATTTCAAGGACATGCACGTCTTTGACAATTGGGTCTATTTTGCCGAGCTCAAGGTGGTCTTCCGCTTTGAACCGCAGTTCAAGCTCCCCCTTGTAGCACGGCTGCAGGGACCGCCACAACACGCCATCCTTGTCCCCTCTGAACACGCCAAGACGCTCACCTTTGGAGAGCTGCGGGTGGAGATCAGCATCCTGGTGGAGGCGCTGCAGGACATAGGCTGCCAGAGTGTACGCATGGGTGCGTACGGCTTCAAGGTGCCCATCCACCGCTTCCTGGATCCAGCTGCGCTAGCAGAGCATCCAATGCAGGCGTTCAATGTGTTTGACATTGGCTGCACGGTGGACACAGGCCATGTCACGCTGCTTGCACCCAAAACAAAGAAGGGCGGCTACAAGCAGTATCCCAGCGCTCTGCGCATTGGCCGTGGTTTTGGCAGTGTGGAGCTGCGGTGGACTCACCGTGCAGATGGAATTTCCCATTTCAAGGCATATTCCAAACTCACGCACCTGCTCAAAGCCGGAGCAGCAGGTGCCGGGCAGGGAGGTCAGCCGATGATCATGAAGACGGTGAAAGACCGCATTGCCACACTGCAGAGGTGGAAAGAGCGCGTCTCTGGCACAGCACCAGAGGTGGGCAGCGGCATCCGGCTGGAGCTCACCGTGCAAGCGGCCACCATGCAGCAGGCGCAGCAAGTGGCAAAGGCAAGCCGCTTCCTTGATCCATGCTACCTGTTCACTGCACAAGCAGGAGTGCAGCAGCTGCTGACGCACACCATCAAGAAAGAAGACATGTTCAGGGATCTTGACGTGCTGCTTGCTGTTGCAGAGCAGAAGCAGCTCTTCCGGGGCAACAGCAGCAAGCAGTCCACACGGTTGCAGCGGCAAGCCGTGGTGGACCTGTACAATGCAATGGGTTGGCATCCGGGCAGACGGCCCACAGCGCTGGACAGTCCCACCGCATGGTGGGTGTCCAACCAAGCTGCGGTGGATCTGGCGCAAGAGCTGGAGCGGTTCAGCACGCCCAAGCGGACCAAGAATTTGTTTGGGCACGTTCAAATCCACCTGCGGTGCCAGGGTTGCCGGCGCGTGGGCACGTACATCCTCTGTGGAGGTGCCCATCAGTTCCGCATCCGCTGCACTGAGTGCCGAGCCACCCTTGGCGCGCAGAAATTCCGCATGCACATTGCCACGCTGGCATTCAACCGGCAGCTGGGCGTTGACCTCAGCACACTCATTGTGGATCCAGCACGGCTGCTGTTTGCAAGCATACCTGCAGACCAAGCTGTCCGCAAGCTCAGCCAGCGGAGGGACCTCAGCGGTCTTGTCCGCACGCATGAGTTTGCCAGCATGCGCGAGTCCATGCTGGAGTGCCTCTCCTTTGCGTTGGAAGATCAACACGGTGGGCCAGGTCCCATTGAGATCCAGGAGGCAGCAACAGACTGGCTGCGGGACAACACTCTGGCAGTGGAGCATCACATTGGTGCACGGAGCAGGGTTGCTGTCCATGCCTGCATCAACAAGCTGGCTGTGCGTGATGCAGAGCTCAGCACAGAGGAGGAGGTCTTGCTGCTGCACGGTGTGGCAGGTGCGTTCAACACTCACATTGCCCACCTCACGCTTCTGCGCAGAGCGTGGTCCTGCCAGGTCATTCCGGTTGGCAGCATTGGGCCATATGTGGGCCTTGTCAAGCTTATGGGTGATGGATACAAGGTGCTGACACACTCTAGGCAGTAGGAGAATATCATTTTGTTCACATGTGTTCGTGCAAGCTGAACAGTGTTAGGGTTAGGGTTAGGGTTAGGGTTAGGGTTAGGGTTAGGGTTAGGGTTAGGGTTAGGGTTAGGGTTAGGGTTAGGGTTAGGGTTAGGGTTA